>CM067377.1:123336885-124536885 GCA_034510155.1 Eucriotettix oculatus
TATATATATATATATATATATATATATATATATATTAGTGGGGTGCTTAAGAAATCAGACGCTCGATATCCCTCTTTCTTGTCTTGGAGAAATAATGTGGTATTGTTAAATTAACTAAATCTTATAGACAGGAAGGAGGGATAAAGAGTAGTTGACTTACATTAAATCAATTGTTGCCATTGCCAGACTAATTTGCAATGAAGCTGTCAAATTTTTGAGGGTCTAAAGTTCCTCAGCATAGAGTGTACTGTGCTTATTTCCACAGACTGTTGTTATGAATCATTCCATACTATTTCCCAACAGCAACAAAATATGTATCTCTATTAAAATATTTAAAGAAACTTTTTCTTTACAGGATCTAGTCAAGGATATGATGGATGCAGACATAGAGTTGATGAAGAAAAATCCATCAGCCTGAAAAATTTATTGAATTTGTGGGTGAATGTCAAAATCTCATTGCATGATAATTGAATAAAATTTTTATATAAACACACAATATCAGTAATTATAAGAAACTTTTTTTTCAGATTGACAGTATATCAAAAGTTTTTGCAGTATATAATTTGATGACAAGTGCTGTGATTGAATTTCTGTCCATTTTTTTAATGATAACCTCTACTTGGCTTTCACCTCCCCCTTCCAATGTCTGGTAATATTGATGGTGATCAGTTTTTACACCAGTTTGTTTACTTGCACAATTTTTAAATATTTTGTTGGAGAGAGAATAACTTTATATTATATGAATGAAATAAGTGACCACAGAATTATGTGAAAGCTTTTACATGTATCCTAATTCAGTATTTAATGTTATGTATATCAGATTTTTATGCATGGAAGAAAAGCTTATTTAATTACATATATCTGTTTTGTTTTCACACTTGTGTTATTTTATTTTAAATAATGTTATGTAATATAGTGGCACTTTTCTTGGGGAGGATTAATCATAAATATTTGTGGTTTTCCTTTCATAGTGGTCATTTATATAGAGAGAAGTTGTATAATCATTTGTATTAAATCAAACAAGAAAGTTATCGTTATGTATAAATTATTTAGTGTATTATGGATATCTTGCTTGTTATTTAATGTGAATCAACTACTTTTCTAGATTCTGAAGTTTGAGGTGTAAGATCTTTTCAGATTGTTTTGTTAATTCTGATTCCACAACAATTGACTCACAGAATTTGTAAAGTTTTTTGTTGTTGTAATACTCAGTCATTAGACAGGTGTGATGCAACCCTCCATGTGAACCTTTTTATTCCTACACAACTACCACACCCTAAACTGTTTAGTGTTTTCCATCCTTGTCTCCCTCTTCTGTTCTTATCCCACACACTTCCCTCTAACACGTATTTTACAAGACATTTATGTCTCAAAACATGGCCTATTGATCTATCCTTTCTCTTGGTCAAAGTCCTCCATATTGTTCTCTTTTCTCTTATTGTTTGGAACTTCTTGGTTATTTACTCTATCCATCCATCCGGTTTTAGGCATTCTTCTATAGCACCACATTTCAAAACCTTCTAGTCTTTTTCTTTCTGCAACTCCTACCATCCACATTTTGCACCCATACAACAACACACTCTATATGAACATTTTTAGTAATGATTTCTTAATATTCATATTTATATTACCCATAAATCAATTCTTATTTTTGTGAAAGCCTTTCTTGTCTTTGCCATCACTTTTTGTCTACTATACTTCTACCATCCCTAGTTGCTATGCTGCTAAGTAGCAGAATTCCTTAACAGCCTTTCCAATCGAACACCCTTTGTCATTCCATTATTTCCCATACTGCACTCCATCACCTTGGTTTTCCATCTATTAATCCTCATATTGAACTCTTTCTTCAGAACCATGTTCAAGCCATTTAATATGGTCTCCAATTCTTCTTCTGACTTCTCCAATACTAGAAACTAATTGTCTTGTATTGTTCTCATCTGCCAGTTCCAGTCTTCTTCGGTATGAGTATAATTATTTTGTTACCGGTATTCTTCCTCTTTCATAGATTTTGCAAACTATCCTGAACAGACATGATATTGTTTCTTCGCCTGATGATCTTATCAAACTGCTGAAATGTTTGCAATTCCTGGCACTTTACCATTGTTCAGATCTGTCAGTGGCCTGTCAAACTCTGACCTCAAAATTATGTCCCCCAACTCTTCATCATATAGTGGTGTTAAAATAATTTAACTTTTTATTTTCTTTCCAAATACAATATGCATGCCAGATTGTGTACTTATTTGTAGCTATGTTTATCTTATGAGCACACACTGCAACAACTGACTTATTTTTGAACTTAAAATTGTCATAACTGCAATTTCATTTTGAATGTTTTATAGGAAATTCGATATCAATAAAATATTAGCTTTTTAAATATTTTGACCAATGTTTTAAAACATGATATTTTATTAAAAGATAAGTTGTGATATCAGAATATCTTCTACAAGCCTTAAGTAATTCCTTAAATTTCAAATACTTTGATTTTCAAGAGCTTTCAGTACTGTAAGTTAAATTGTGTATTTATGTTAACTATTCATTTTACTACTTGAGATATTGCTTTGTAATTTTCTGGAATATTTGAATTTAATGGATATAAAAATGATACTGGTGCTTCCATTGATCATTCTGTTGTATATCTGTGTATTATCACAAGAAAATGTTAATAAATTGTTATATTTTTAATTTGTTTTTAGACCTCTCCTAAATAAAATTGTATAAAATTATACACTGAAAGCTTGGTAATTCTTGCTCATTCTTTTTGTATTTATGAATGATAAAAATGGTTCAAAATTGAAAGGATTGCCTGTACTAAAGATTTATATGAGGACACATTCCAAGTGAGTGTTTGTATTTAAAATGTTTTATTTTTAATTTTAAAAATTGTATAATTTTGTAAATAAATATTATATTGTAATTTTTATGCGTTTTTAGAGATATATAGGCATGTGAAATGATTTTTGGTGATAGGGTACACAAAAGTTCTCTAAAATTGTTTTTATTCTATCAAGGACAGAATTTGAACCAATGAAAAGAATCATAAATCCACAACATAATGTCAAACAATGAATGACATGATCTGTGCACAAAGGCTGATAGGTGTAACATGTTGGTGAACATTAGCAAACCAGAAGATTACTTAATTTGTGTACTGTGTAGCTTGGAAAGGTGTTACAAGAAGTAAGCAAATATGGTTGCTTTTTCAGACTTATTCATAGCTTCATTTTCAATATATGTACACAAATGTAAAAAGGTACTGGATTTATTTATGTAGTATATTTATCTGATTCTTCCAGATATGTTTTAAAAGCAATTGCTCTTTATGCACGAGCTCTTTGCAATAAATTTGATACAATAATTTTCACTGCAATAAATGACATATTCCAAAGTTGCAATGCCACTTTAAATATTCCCATGTTGACAGAAGTTGTTACAAGTATTGAAAATGTGATCCTATTCTCTCTAAATTTAGTGACACGAGGTTAACAAACTTCATTATTCCACAATTTTTATTGAAAAAAGGTTGGAAATTTTTGTATTCAAACTAGTGTGGTCAGTGTTCGTGAATTGTTTCATCGAAATCAACATCATAATTTCATTATCAGTTTTTTCTCCTTATACGTTACAATATGCACCATAAAAAAATATCTGAAACAAAAGTTTAAGCAAAATTGTAATCATAATATACCAAATGTCTGATTTGTGTTTTGGAAGTAAAATTATATACTTATTATTAGATATCCAAATCATTTTGCATTTGTTCTCTTTTGTTAAATAAAACACTAATAAGTTCCTTATAAGATGATTTGATGATTGCATAAATTGTGGATCTAAACTGTATCAATTATCTACTGATATATGAATACATATATTTTTTATGTTGTGAGGTCTACAGTATATGATTAATGACTGAATTTATTTTAACTTGCTTGACACATTATGGTTTTGATTGGACATAGGACTAGTGTGCTGATATGCCTTCAATTATACTTTAGGTCTATAACCATGATTGAATGCTATTCTCATGAAAAGAAAATGTACCTTAATCTCTGCTTATACTTTTTCTTTAAAAAATTAAGTTATCTTGAGGACAAACAAAAGTGTAGCTTGCCTCACAACCTAGGGCCTATCAACCAGTGATGTAGGGAAAAGGTCAACTTTGAGAAACATGATTTTTGTGTGTTATATAAAAACTGGAGTAGCATCTGGAGAATTTAGCTTAGCCAATAATGTGTCATGGAAAAATGTGCTGCCCACTGACATTGGAACTACGTATCACATGAGAAGTGAGTACATGTAAAATGCACATATGTATATATCCCTTGTCATTCACACTCGTAATTTTTTGTTAACTGATCGTTGTATATTTCCTGTGGTCATTTTATGTGTCATAAAATAAACATTTTTATACATTACAAATCCTTTATAAACTGATATCAATTTAATATTTACAATAATTATACAGAAAATTCCTATTTATAAAGTTGTCTTTGGTATAAGATAAATTTTGTAGGATCTTAAATCTACTTGATCAGGTTCTCAATGGTGAAAAGCTCTGCTTTGCTGCTGTGACCATTTGTAATGGAGGTGGAACCTCTTAGACATGAAGACTCTTCAGATACATTGTTCACCTGGGAAAAAATAAAAATTAATGAAATTTTGGAAGAAGGTTGATAATATATTTAAAATTAACAATTAAACAAGTGAAATATTTTACTACTCCTAGAAGGTATTGCTAATCAAATAAGGAAATTCTTCTTAACTATTTGAGAAGATCTTTGTTGGTGAAAAAAGCTTCATTACCCAATATGATTATTTGTTTCATCTCCTCTTTGATTGAATGGTCTCTGTTCATCATTGATCTTAGGTGGTTAAATGATTTTAGCTGTTATATGCAATCATCTATTTTAATTGTTCGTAGGTTATCTTGATTTTTTGTGCATCTTGAGTATTTTGTTTATTCATATTATGACAGGTCCACATTGCACTGACTCACTGCAAAGTTGTTGAAATGTTCCAATCAAAGATGGTTTGGTTCTTGCTGTTATAAGGTTGCCATCGGCATAAGCGATACACTGTTTTAGTCTAGTAGATATTACCTCTCATATCCAAGTTTTGTAATTGACTGAATAATGTGGCAAAGAGTAGATCATATTGTTTGACTCCTGATTCAAGTTTGATCTTTTCACTAAATTTATTGTCACACAACTTCAAACATTCTATTATCTTGTTTCTACTAACCGAGTCAAATGCCTGTGAGTAATCAACAAATATATTATGTAGATCTGTGTTGAATTCATGGCATTTTTCAAATATGTCTTACTATAAATATTTTGTTTGGACGTAAAAAAATTTGCTGTTTCTTTTCTATACAACAAAAATTTATTCACTGTATTCATTGTTATTAAATACTGAATCATCAAACAGCCCAATTCAGGAACATATTTAGAAAGTTTTTTTTAATTTATAATTTTTAGAACTTTTATTATAATTGTATTTAGCAGTGAGAATTTTTACTCTAAACTGCGTACCATGTGGCGCACTTCCTTCAGCTAATGCAGCCAGCATGCTGTGTGTGCATTGTATACAATCAGTAAGCTGGTTAGTTAATACTTTGGAATAAATTTTATAGACTTTTTTTAGCAGAGTGATGGACCTATAATTGACACAATTAAGTTTGTTGCCTTTCTTGAATATAGGGCAAACAATTCCTTCATACCATTTCTGTTGAGGTTCTTCCTTTTCCCAAACTTTCAGAAATAGATTATGTAATTTATTCTTCAAGATGTGTCATAATTATTTAAACATTTCAGGAGGAATATTGTCAGAACATTTCACTTTGTTGTTATTATTTTTAAGTTTTATAACAGTTATATAACTGAGTTCATTTAGGGATGCTGGTAGCAATCCTTGACCATTCTCATTCTCTACTGACATTTTTATTGTATATTTTAATATTTTTACTAAATATATTTTGAAAGTATTCTTTCCATATTTTAGGACAAGAGCATGTTGCCAAATGATGTTATCTTCTTTATATTTACATGGTGTTCAAAATATTTGACTTCTATAAAAAAGTTATCATATATTAAAATGTTCACAGAAGTTGATTTAAGAATAATCCCTGTAAAATACCAATATATAAATATCAGTATATTGAAAACAATACTTCAACATTTGTGCTGTGTCTACTGTTTTGATTGCAACGTTTTTGATACCGATATACAGATATCTGTTCATGTGTCATAAAGAAAACAAAATAGGATGAATATGGCATTACCTATTGAAAGCTCTTAGTATAGGATCTCTTTCTTGAATGAGAAATACACAGTATTTTTGTTTCACTCCCCCTGTACTACTTTTTTTATATTGAGAATAACTTAGTTGACCTGTTTTCTAGATTCAATAACAGGCCGTTTTTAACAATGTTTTTATTTTGTTCATACATTTCAATTTTTTCATAGATGTATAAATATATTTGGTAATAATAATAATAATAAATGAGTTAAAACAGAATAATAGTTGCTTATGGGTCATTCCATGTCAAATCACCGAAAAACAACCTATAGCTCCCACTCAACCCTCTCCAAATCTCATGAAATTTTGTAAGGAAGTAAACCTAGACCCCAACTGAAACTGTAAAATATTAGAGCTCATTGTACGCTGGTTCAGAAGTTAACCCTATGTTCATTAACGCGCACGCACCGCTGAAAGGGTCAAATTGATCACTTGTCAAATCAGTTCTAGCGGCCAGATAAGTATTAAACGTGACTTATCGATACAATTTCTAGCACAAAATGTAGTGGTGCGATCAAAGAAGTACAGTTGGCCGTTATAATATATATCACTCCTAAAGTCAACCCAAAATATTGCCGCGGCAAAACAGCTTTCGCGACATCCACATCAATCCGAAGACCAAGTTGTATTAACCAGGGTCAGAACAGAACATGACTAGGTCCCCACCTATTTGCGATCTCCATAACACACATAATCGAGAAGTGCACCAAATACAGGAGAAAAGAGAGCAAATACTGGAAAATCATAGCACCAACTTGATCACCCACTCCTCTGCATTTGTTGTAGTATGCAATCCTAAGACTGGTCTGACGCAACCTATCTTTTCCACATAACTAGTAAATCACAGGTTCTCCCCAATCTGCTTAGCATATTTCGTCCTTCGCCACTCACTTCTGTTCTTACCACACACACTTCCTTGTAATGCTAATTTCACAAGACCCTCATGTCTCAAGACGTGGCCTATTAATCTATCCCTCCTCTTGGTCAACGTCCTCTCTTCTCCTATTCTGCTTAGAACTTCCTCGTTAGTGATTCTATCCATCCATCCATCTGATTTTTAGCATTTGCCTATAGCATCACATTTCAAAGGCTTCTATTATTTACCTTTCCCCAACTCCTATTGTCCACGTTTTGCACCCATATAACGCCACGCTTCATACGAGCATTTTTAGCAACTATTTTCTAATAGTCACACTATATTACCCGTAAGTAAGTTTTTTCTTTTTGGCGAAAGCCTTCGTTGTCTGTGCTATCCTACTCTTTATGTCTACTATATTTCTTCCATCCCTAGTTATTACGCTTCCCAAGTAGCAGAATTCCTTAACTTCCGTCAAAATATCCCTTCCCAATCTAACACCTGTAGCGCAGTAGAACTCGCGTCCAATTTTTTTTATTATTTTCGGAAATTTAAATAACAAATATTTCGGCATAAGCAAGTCGCTGGCCAGGAAGAAGGGATTTTTCCGCGCGCCGTCTTGGCGGCTCGGAATCAAAACAAAGGGACTGCGGCTGACACTTGGACCATAAAGCTCGGACACCTCGTCGCAGGTTTCGGAATGTCCTAATCTGCCTGGGAATTTGGTGACCGGGTGGCGTGTGTTCTCCAAATGAAACTAGAGATATTGGAGAATATCCATCCCTGCCACCTTAGTAATAGGTGTCGGATAACTGGGGACAAGGTTTTAAAGAGGCTAGCGGAGACAATTTTGGACAGATTTCTGGTGATACAAGGAGGTGGAGAGAGGAGATTGAAGGAGAGTGGTGGAGAAAGAGATTGCTGGTGATACAAGGAGGTGGAGATTAGTGAGGAGAACAGGTTGGTGGTGGAGAACGGGAGATTTCTGGTGATACAAGGTGGTGGCGAGATGATATTGAAGGAGAGTTGTGGAGAGAGGAGATTGTTGAGGTGGCAGCGGAGAGGTGGACCATGCTTTGATCAGTCCAGGAAGCAGGGAAGAAAGGTCTTAACAACAACGGAAGAAAGAGGAAAAAACGGAGTTTCCTCAATTCCGACAGCACGACTTTGTGCTATTGTCGACCGGCCGCTTCAAGTTTCACAACACGGAAGTTACAGCGAGACGCACATAAAAACAGCTCAGGTTCGTCAACGAACGGAAAATCTGCTACACGTGGTCACCCAAACCATAATTACCCTGAGATCTTTAATATAACCCCATTTTAATTCATTATTTTTGTACATAATTTATACACGCACGACCCATATTAAAATTATTGTGTTTACAATTAATAAATGTATATATTAAAACCCAATTATTAAATTCATTAATTAATATTCCCGCCCATCATTTACATACCCTTTTTTATTCCACTGTTTCCCATATTACACTCTCCTTACCTTGGTTTCCCCTCTATTAATTCTCAAATTCTCCAGAACCCCGTTCGTGTCATTTATTATGGCTTCCAAGTCTTTTTCTGGTTCTCCTAATACCACAATATCATCGGCAAAGCGTAGGGTTTTTATTTATTCTCCTTGTAGCTTTCATTCTTTAAGTCAGCTGAGAGGAGTGTAAGTGTGATGCTGTCTCGGATTTCTCTCGCTATTGTTCCAATATCACGTGGCTTGAACTGATACTGACTTAGTTACTCTCGTTTAGTTTCTGTTTAAATTTTAAATTTTGGTTTAGCATTGCTATAAGTGGGAATTTTACTTCTTTGTAAATATTTTCCCTATAGGAAGAGAATCTGACGAATTCATGAAAGTTGCTGTTAGTTAAATTTGAGGAAATAAAGTCCGTGAAAGGTTAGAAATGGTTTTGTTATTTATGAATTACATTAATATTTGATGTGCTAATTACCTTTCAGTGAGAAGTCTATATTACTCGAACGACCTATCAGATAGTGGTATGTATTCCAGATGTTTTGCTTTTACTAAAGGCCGAGGTAGTTGGCATGTTAGAGAGTCCTTTCAAAGAATAGCTTGTATGTTTCTGGTTCTTAAAGCAGACAAGCCAACTGGCGGTGCAAACAAACGGAACGAACTCTGTGTTATGAATCTGATGAAGATTGAAGCGTGTTCTTGTCATGTAGCAATCAAATCGTGTTGCATTTTGTGTTAAACATCTGGAAACGACGTGTAATTTACACGCGGGAAAACGGTGGGATTATCTATAAAAATGACGGCGGCACTTAATTTCAAGCCTCGTGTACAAAATTTCCAATAAATAATGGTAATCATGTAAATAAGTTACCCTCAAAATTACGTTACTAATTTAATTGAAAGAAGAGGAAGCAAAGATTGTATTAAAACACGAAGGTGATCGCCATGCCTAAGATTCAGGAATATGAAACTTGATGGATAATTAAACGAAAAACGTTAAGTGTTCACGATTTCGTATGGTTGTTTCATGATCAACGTATAAACAAAATCCAATAGTCATTTTTGAAGTCATCCTTTTTTTTTGCTCACAAGGTAATCAAATGTTAAACTATGCCCCGATGTGTAATTTAAGCATCATACCTAAATACGACGGAGAGCGACGTGGAAAAAGAAAGGGGGTGGGTAAAGCTCTCCACTTTCATTGCAGGGAAACATGGAAATAAGCCCATACGAAGTATTGCTGAAGTGTAGACAATTGAAATTCGACACGAGGTTGGCCTTGTTAGATATTATTAGTAGAGGAGATGGCGTTGAAGCTTGACGTGTGCAATCTCAATAAAATGTCTCCTTTTTAGGAGAATTTCTAACGTATTTGTTTCAGGTCCCAATATAAGCCCCCAAAAACATTAATATATTACATTACCATGCCATTCCGCCAACTACTAACTCAACTCTTCACAACCTACAATATTCAGCTCATCACTACATCCACCAATAATTTATTCGACATTCTAAAAATCTTGATTACAATGTACTTTTATCAATTGAAATACATTGATCGTTCGCCTTTATACGTAGGCCAAATCAAAAGAGCCATCATTACTATAATAAGGAACATAGATCTAAATTAATCAGTTTTACTGATTATTGTTGTTGTGGTATAAGGATACAAAATTCTTCATGTTAAAATTAAAGGCCAAGTGATGGTTTTATTGGAATGTACAATCCGCGTCATAACCAGTGAGAACATCCGAAATGCAACCCGGTCGAAACGGTTTTGTCCGGAATTAATTGTCTGTTACGGAAGAAACACTTCGTTTAACGTTTAATGCTGTCTGACGTTGAACATTGAATGTGATACGAATATTTGTCGGGAACAAAGGGTTCAACTCTATTTCCGCAAATACTTCTGTGACGTTCGCCACAGCGACATTTAACGGGCATTATTCGCTGTCAGTATATATGTTTCACGACAGCGATGCAAAATTTCAGTCGAGTAAAATTGTTTTTAAACAGAACCTCCTCCTTATATTATTATAATGTTTTAAATCGCATAAATTTACGACGAACTACAGACAAAATTTTAATTCAATTGAACAGGCGTTTCGTTACCATATTCGTGAGTTCCTTCAAATTTTTAATTTTGGTGGACAAAACGAAGCCAAATGTATAAAAATCTAAACTTGATTGCCTACAAGGGTATAAAAAATTTAAAATTTGAAGAAATTACGCGAGGAAGTCTCAATGAATTTGTGACGAAACGTCACAAATCGTCGTAAATTTATTCAATTTAATCATTGTGAATTAAATACGTTAATTAATTACTGCATTTTCATCTGAGTTTCAACCATAACCTGATGCAACCCTCCATGCTAACCTATCTTGCACTAGCCTTTTCATTTCCGCGTAACTAGCACATCCTCCCTCCCCGGGCAGGGGGTTGCCCACCGTTGTGTTCTTTGCTTATGTTCACTTTAGCTTCGCACGTGGAAAGCATGGAAAAATTTTGTTTTTTAATTGTCTGGTTGTTTATGTAATTAGCCTGAAGGAAAGTGAGCTTACCTGCTGCTTGGAGGAGGCTCGCGGCCTCCTGGTGCGGCGACGGCGGTAATTCCCCTGCTCGAACATGTCCGCCGCTGCCGGGTCCAGGGTCCAGTAGCTGCCCTTGCCGCCAGGTGTGACGTCGGCGCGCTCCCGAGGCACCTTCACGAAGCAGTCGTTGAGGCTGAGGTTGTGTCTGATGGAGTTCTGCCAGCCCTGCCGGTTGTCGCGGTAGTACGGGAAGCGCTCCATGATGAACCGGTAGATGCCGCTCAGGGTTAGGCGCTGCTCGGGGGCGCTGCTGATGGCCATGGCGATGAGGGCGATGTACGAGTACGGCGGCTTCTCCGGCCGAGGAGTGGGCACTGTCAGCGTCGGTGAGCTCCACTGCAACAAACATCCACAGCGATAAAATCATTTCTGTATATCCTATGTCTTCTTGTCTGCTTGAGGCTAGTGTCACGTCACTTGGATAAATCCTTGAAACGCTTTTCTGCGTTCTATAGAAGGGTGAAAATACAAACTGCCACCCTACATCATGAAAAAAAATGAAATACAGCCAAATTTGTCAGAAAAAACATTTAATTACTATTTCTCTCTCTCTTTTGGCACTTCAGCCCTTTGTGAGCCTTGGTCTCCTCTACAATCATGAGCTCTTCTCTTCCATCCACTTATTCCCATTTTTCTTAAGTCTGAAATTACATCATCCATCCACCTATATCTTGGTCTTCCATTAGCCTTTGTCTGATGATGCATTTCTTTCACTGTTCTCTTTGTTATCCGTTCTTCTGCCACTCTCTCCACATGACCTATCCAGTGTGATCTTCCGCGCCTTCACAAATCTAACCACACCCTTTACTTGAATCAGTCCATCTAACTCCGCGTTATACTTTGTTATCCATCCTTTATCTGTCTTAAATGGTTCGAATATCTTCCTTAATATACGTATTTCAAACACTCTGAGGGTATTTACAACTGAATTATTTAGGGTCCAAGGTTCTGATCAGTAAGTCACCACCGGTCGTACCATACTATATATATTTTCAGTTTTGTTTTTATTGTGATGAATCGATTAGTAAATAACTGTTTATTTGCGTAATAAGCTCGATTGCCAGCCTGTACTTGTGGTGAACGGAGTGATTAATTATTAATGATAAAAATTTCAGTGTTATATAGAAAAAAAGAACAATATTATTATTTTAAGTTTGAACACTTTGAATTAGAAATAAAATAATACATTAATTTTTAAAGATCATTAAATTTTGGGCCGGCTGCTAGCTAAACTCACCAGAGGGCAAGACTATCTACAAAGGTTGGCTTCGAAAATTTAATCAGCACTGAGGAGAGAAACATAAATCGGGTACATCACTGCTTGTAGATCTAGGAGCTGGTGATGATACATGTTTTCTTCAGTCAAGTTGTGGTCTCGCTGTTTCTCGGCGTCGATCGTACAATCAGCTATTGGAAGCTGAATTTTCTCCAAGTCAACATACTGATTTAATGTACTCCAATGATGTAATTGGTACTATGACTTCTCCACCAATAATTTCGAAAATCTGCTCTCCTCCTTCTTATATTAACTTCGTTTGCCTGGCGGGGTGTGTTCGCTTTCTCCGAGGTTTGGCGTTGTTTTTGATCAGTGGTTCGTGTCCTATGACAAAAGTTGGAGCCGGTTGATGAACTGAGAATTATTTATTAGATTTTGTATTTGTTTTAGTCATTTATATAAGTTGGCTTAATACTGGTCCTACTTGATTTTCAAAAACTCCTAAACCTTCCAGAATAATAATTATTTTTCGTATTGTACTGCACATAAAAATTAGTGGCTCTAACCCAATTTAGCATAACTTATTAAGCTTTTTATTTTTTAACTAATGTTTCTGTCATAGTTTAATTGTAACTGAAACGAATTTCGTTAAATTGCACATTTTACTAATTAAAGCCAGTTTAGAGGAATATTTGAAATAGATATTGATTTTGGTTCCATGTGATGAGTCTACGTATGGACAAGGACACAAACTGAATCGGCAGCTGCGGTTCGCGTAGCTCATGGACTTGCAGCTCATTCGCTTCGATAAGAATGCAAAATAAGTAAGTTAGCGTGGATATTGTGTCGGAAGTCCGCGGAGACTTAAGTGAATTAGCTGCTACCGCTTCACGTGTCCGCAGGTGAGAGAGTGTTGACAAACTCATTTCCACGGCACCGATGCGGCTTCTTCTCATAATTAGCGTCTCTTCAACTCCCAAGAAATTCTCATTTAAAGCGGCAAATAGCGTTGTTTACAGTTGAAAACTCTGTTAATTTCTTCCACGCCTTTGTAAATTTTCCGGAGCCAGGAAATTGAGAACTTAATTTCTTCTTGGAATCGCAAATGTGTCATTTGATTTGCTTTCCTTGCGCGGAAAAGAATGGGAAATTTCGCAATTATCTTTTAACGAAAATGTAAATGTAACTCTGCATTTTAAATAATAATTTCCAGTGATGAAGACCTGTTATAAGAATTGAACACCAGACATCATTATTCAGGCAAATTATATTTTAACAGCAATGCAACACGAAATTGATTGGTAATTTTAACCAACATAAAGATTAGTTATGTAATCAAATACCATGAATGTTGACGCTACGTGTTTTACTATTACAGGAGTTGTTAAATACCTGTTTGCTAACCTAACTTGCGCAAGCCTGGTCATTTTCTCGTTACTAGCACACCTCAATCGTACCTATTCTACTTAGCGTATTACATCCTTGGCCTCCTTATTCTGTTCTTACCCCACACACTTCCCTCTATTGCCAATTTTACAAGACCCACACGCCTTAAAACATGGCCTATTAATCTATCCCTTCTCTTGGTCAACGTCTTCCATATTGTTCGCTTTCCCCCTATTCTGCTTAGAACTTCCTAGTTTGTGATTCTATCCACCAATCTGATTTTCAGCATTAGCCTATAGCACCACATTTCAAAGGCTTATATTCTTTTCATTTCCCCAACTCCTATCGTCCACGTTTCGCGTCCATATAACGCCACGCTTCATACCAGCATTTTTTTTGCAACGATTTCCTAATATTCACACTTATATTACCCGTAAGTAAGTTCCTCTTTTGGGCGAAAGCCTTCGTTGCCTGTGCTATCCTACTATTTATGTCTACTATACTTCTACCTCCCCTAGTTATTACGCTTCCTTAACTTCAGTCAAAATATCCCTTCCCAATCTAACACCCTTGGTTTTGCCTACATTAGTCCTCATATTGAACTCTTTCTCCAGGACTACGTTCATGCCATTTACTATGGTTTCCAAGTCTTCTTCTGACTCCCCTAATATTACAATATCGTCAGGAAAGAGTAACGTTTTTATTTCTTCTCCTTGCAGTATGATTCCTTTTCCATATCACGTTTTAACATTCTTCATCGCCTGTTCTATATATATATATATAAGTTAAACATCATGGGCGACAGACTGCATCCTTGTCTTACTCATTTCTTGATTTCTGCTTTATTTTCTTGGTCTTCTATTCTAATTAGTGCTGCCTGTCTTCTGTAGAGGTTATGTATTTGCCTCCTTTCTCGATATTTTATTATAGTTGTCTTCAAAATCCTTAATAGCGTGTTCCAGTTCACTTTATCAAACGCTTTTTCTAAATCTAGAAATGCCTTTAACGTAGGCCGGTTTTTTGGTATCCTGTCTTCTAAAATTAATCGCAAATTCAATATAGCTTATCTTGTCCCTATATTCTTCCTAAAACCAAACTGATCTTCTAACTTGCATTCTATTTGACGTTACATTCTCCTATATACTATTTTCATTAATATTTTGCATGCATGGGATACTAAACTAATTGTTCTGCGCTGTTCGCATCTATCAGCCCCAGCCTTCTTCGGTGTGGGCATAATTATGTGTTTACTAAAATATTTTGGGATACTTCCTGATTCATATATTTCGCAAACTATCCTGAACAGCTATGATACTGCTTCTTCTCTCGATGCTCTTATCAACTCTGCTGGAATGTTATCAATTCCTGGCGCTTGACCATAACTCAGATCTTTCAGCGCCCTATGAAACTCTGACCTTAAAATTTTGTCCCCCAACTCTTTTTTATCCACCTCCTCTTCTTTTTCTATTACTGACTGATCTAGACTTCCACCATGATACAGCACTTCTAGATATCAACATTAAATTGTGTAACATGTACAAATTATGAACTTCTTCGTAGTACTTAAGCATATCTCAATGTAAGTTAAAAATAATCATATGAATGTAAATAGTGACATAAGAGTTAATAGTAGCCATAACAATTCATGTACAATCTCTGTCTCGTTCTACATCCCTGAAGTTCTACTTCTCTATAGGATCAATGGAATATGATTTAATACTAATTACACAATGGAGATGAAACGTCGCTTTTGTAAAAGCGACATATTTAATGCTGACTTTTTGGCCGTCTTTTTATTTATTCTCAGATTTTATATTATATTTGGGTTTAAGTTCGTTTTAGCCCCTTGCAATTACCTAAAGAAAGCCAAATGGTTCGAAGAACTGTTACGTCGTATTAATTTTGTGTTAATTTATTAGTAGTTTACACATTTAACACCATCCTTTTTTACATTTACAAAAGACTTGTATTTCTAATGGAATCAGTTCTAAAGATAGGTGTAATAAAAAATTGGTAAGTCTTTTAAATTAAAGAGGATTGTGAACGTGGGAAGTAGTAATTAAAACAAATCAATTCAGAAAAAACTATAGATGTTTATATATATATATATGACAGTGTTTATTCGTGCCTCAAAATTCCACATCTACATTGTGTATGAAATTTGTTATTCGATTTTGTCTCATTCATTTCCTGATAATAATACGGCAGTAGAGCAGTAACAGTCACATTTCAGATGTACTACATATTGCCATTTAATAAATAAGTACAAAAAAATACAAATCATATTGCGTAGTTTTTAAGGTTATGTTGCTATCATATTCACCTACTACATAACGATAAAGATGAATAAATCAAGATAATTCAAAATAGAGAAGGGCTTTTATGAAATATTTACAGATTTAAATTAAGAAATGATTAACTTAACAAAATTAGAATACAAATTATTACGGACGTTTCGACCGCGAAAGGTTTTTCAAGGCGAAGAATTATTTATTTCAACTTTGAAGGATGATGAATTCCTAGGAGTACTTAATTAGGGGAGTCTTATTTTTAGTTGTCATTATCCGTAAAAAGAAACACAAGAAACAAGTTCGTAACTGAATAGCTGGGAACCGTATTTTTTCTTCAGCGAATTTTATTAGGAGTGCAATAAATTAAATTAGCAACCCGTACTTACGTAAATTATATATGGAACGTTAGTCGCTAGAATAATCATCAGAAATAGTAATGAAGTTTTGAATCTTTACAAAATGAGACAGAACGACGCTTTCCGTACTGTGAGTAAAATCTTGAGAATTCAATTGCAGTCTTATAAAACGAGTTTTTATGGTTGAATAATATCCACGTAAAATCTTTTGAGTCTATTCGATCTGGGCTGTGTAAAATTATGAAAAACATGGCTTTATCCCGATTGAAAAAATAATTATATTATAGTTTTTGAAGACTAGTGGGTTCCTACTTGGACTTTTAGAAGGTCGTGAAGCGGTTTTCTTGGCAAGGTTGACAGTGATGACACGCGTAAAGAAATAATGGAAACTTTTAACAGCTTCACTGATTAATATATTTTCATTGCCAAGGGTTATTATGCTTACCAGAATGTCAATAAGCATTTAATTATTTGTATCATGCTTGAAAGAAATTCACCAACTTTCACTTATTTTTGGAAATCTTCTGGGTGATACAGATTAAATTGGTACTTTTAAGAATAAATTTCTTTCTATTGTGAATTTTGTATTCCGAAAATTGTAAGTAAATTATAATTAACGTTTCTTACGGAAATTATTTATTTTTAACGTACCTTATATGTAATGATATGAACTAACGATGACATTCTGTAGAGCGTCGAAACTATACAACAATTTTTAACTAGTTAGGATTGTGTCAGTGATTGTAGCAGCCGGAATAAGCAGACTACAATGAATTTAGGGGAAGATAAAACGTTTACATTGCTAAAAATTAAAAACAATATTAGGAGTGTGTGAATTTTTTGTTTTAACAATTCTTTCCGTATTTTTAATCCGTATCACCTGAAGAACACCCATTATTTGCTGTATATATATATATATATATATATATATATATATTACGATAGCGATGCTAATTTCAATCAAATAAAATTAATTTGGGAGGGAACCTCCTCCTTAGTTATTCTAGTATTGTAAATCGAATAAATGTACGATTACTTTCTGACAAAGTTTTTATTTCATTGAACTGATGTTTCGTCACCATATTCGGAAACTTCCTTAATATTTTAATTTTGATATAACAAAAGAAATCTAAACGTATAAAAATCTAAACTTAATTGTTTACAAGCGATGAAACCCGTTTTGTTTTTCAAGTATGAAAAAATAAAATACTAAGCACTTGAAATTTTTCTGACTTACTGATTATTGGATTTCTTTGTAACCATTAAAATGTTAAATGTAATAAAATCTTAACACGTTCATTATAGTTGAAACTCAGATGAAAATGCTGTAATTAATTAACGTATTTAATTCACAATGATTAAATTGAATAAATTTACGACGATTTGTGACGTTTCGTCACAAAATCATTGAGACTTCCTCGGGTAATTTCTTCAGATTTTAAATTTTTGATACCCTTGTAGGCAATCAAGTTTAGATTTTTATACATTTGGCTTCGTTTTGTCCACCAAAATTAAAAATTTGAAGGAATTCCCGAATATGGTAACGAAACGTCTGTTCAATTGAATTAAAATTTTGTCTGTCGGTCGTTAATTTATTCGATTTAAAATATTATAATAATATAAGGAGGAGGTTCTGTTTAAAAACAATTTTACTCGACTGAAATTTTGCATCGCTGTCGTGAAACATATATACTGACAGCGAATAATGCCCGTTAAATGTCGCTGAGGCGAACGTCACAGAAGTATTTGCGGAAAAAGAGTTGAACCCTTTGTTCCCGACAAATTTTCGTATCACATTCAATATTCAACGTCAAACAGCATTAAACGTTAAACAAAGTGTTTCTTCCGTAACAGCCAATTAATTCCGGACAAAACCGTTTCGACCGGGTTTCATTTCTGAAGGAGTTCTCACTGGTTGTGACGCGGATTGTACATTCCAATAAAACCATCACTTGCCCTTTAATTTTAACATGAAGATTTTTGTATCCTTATCATGTTCCGCGTAGGATTCTACTACTAGTAGGCGTGTTGTCTAGTTTAGTTCAGAGGACTTGTGTTTAAAGTTTTGTACGAACACTATTAGCAGCCATGTTTGAGGAGTATTGAAGTAATGAATATTGTTGAAACATGCGAGAGACGCTGCACATAGAGAAACATTCCGTGAAATAAAAAAACAATTTCTACTGTAGATTCGGAAAAAGGTTTTATACATAATTATTCATTTTATACGCAACGTGAAAATTTATTATTGAAAAAAGTTCCGATAGTTGATAATACGCACACAATCATTTCATCTCAACTGTAGATTATCGAGAGTTTTAGGATTTTTGCGGCGATTCCTCGTTTGGATAACAGAATTTGCCCTTGAATGAGATTTTAATTAACGCCAATTTCATTTTCACGTATCGGGGAAATTTTTATGTAAATTATTATCCCTGAAAATATAGGAAAAGTATGTAAAACAATTGAAGTCTTTCTTGGCCTTTAAGAGGTATCGTGATTGGAACGAAATGAACAACCGATTATTTAAATGACATAATTACCTGTGAGAGCGCGACGAGCCTATGCAGCGCCAGCAGCTCCAGCTGTTGCTGGTAGCTACAGCACGGCCGCAGCATCACCTGCTCCAGATGCGTGTCTGTGTGTCACTACGCTACGGAGTCCTGAGGGACCACCACCGTCTCCGTCTCCGTCTCCATCTCCAGACGTCCGATTCTTTCCGCGCATGCGCCCTCAGCAGCTGGCGAGGCGCCGTCTTTAAACACCGACTCAATCAACAAGTTGGCGGCTTATAAACACGCTGCCTCGGCCTTCCACAGCGCTCACGGCACGGAGAAACTCGGGGGATTCCCTCCTTCACAGCAACAATGTCACTTAATGAAAAAAATAAATAATATAGGATCTAAAGTCAGTCTAAAAGCCAAGGTCATAACTCTAAACTTAATTAGAAACACACTACTGGAATTCATTTAATAATGTAAAAATTAACGTCTGTGGAACTAATAACAATATTACGACCTAATTTAACAGACAAACTTAAAAAAAAACAGAGCGAACTAATTAATAAAATTTAGACAGGCCTTTAGAAAGCATTAAAAACAGTATCAACTATTTAATAAAATTTGGATGAGTTGAAGTTTGGATGGGAGCTTAGCGTCTTTCTGAAATGGCTCTTAAAGGGAAACTGACAATATTTGAAACAGTAGAACACCAAACATTTCATTTCTACATAACTACCACATCTCACATCCTCCCTAATCTCCACACACTTCCCTCTACAAGACCCTCATATCTCAAAACGTGGCATATTAATCAGTCTCTTCTCTTAGTCAAAGTCCTCTAAACAGTTTTCTCTTCCCCTCTTCTGCTGCGAACTTCCTGGTTAGCTTCTCTATCCACCAATATGATTTTCAGCATTCTTCTATAGCACAACATTTCGAAAGATCTATTCCTTTCCTTTCTGCAACTCCTACCGTCCATGTTTCGCACTCATGTAACGCCACTCTCCATACGAATATTTTAGCAATGATTATTACGCTTCCCAAGTAGCAGAATTCCTTATCCTCCTTCAAAATATCTCTTCCCAATCTAACACCCTTTGTTATTCCACTGTTTCCCGTACTACATTGGTGTTCCCTCTATTAATCCTCATGTTCAATTCTTCCTTCAGGATCACGTTCATGCTTTTTATTATGGTTTTCAAGTCTTCTTTTGACTCCTCTATTACTACAAGATCATCGGAAACCCGTAGGGTTTTATTCCATCTCCTTGCAGTATGATTTCTTTTCCATATTCCTTTTTAACGTTTTTCATCGCCTGTTGTGTTTATATACGTTAAACAGCATGGACGACAGACGAAATATGAACCATTAAAGGACTAAGGAACTAAAATAACACATTCGAAGATTATCTGTTTCTAGTTTAATATTACTTTTCTTGATGATTTTCAATTTGTAGCATTTCTGTAATGGATCTTTCACGAAAATGTGGTTTTCTGTTTAAAGCACGAGTGTTGTCAAAATCGAAACAATGTGTGAAAGAAATACAATGTCGGATTATGTTTATAGCTAGAAAGTAAATATAGTTTAATGTGCAATTCTAATATTCAAACTTCTCTTTATTTGGTCGATATAACTTGCAACGATATAACAGAACACTCGATTTTGTATAAATATTGGTTGTAGACAGTTTATTTGTAGGATCTTTTGGTCCTTTAATAATATCAGTGAAAGAAGAATTAGACTTAAATATCACAGACATCTTGGTTTTTAAACAAAAGTACTGGCCAACCTCTGCTCTATAGAATTTATTTTTAAACATATGAACTCTAGATTATGTAAAAGTCGTTCATGTAACAACCATTGTAATATCATTAGGAATAAAGTACAATTTACTTTCGTTGTTGTTCTTTTTTGTGGTGCATTATCAAATGTACGCGAAGAAGTCAAAAAATGAAGACGAAACGTTGTAAAGAAACTTTGTAAAGTGTTAAATTTACAATGGTTTTCTGAAATGAATAGTAATACTAAACTTCACTGTTTAATTATGGCATATATGCTATAAATACCTATACCAATAACTAAATTGACCTAGATGTCGAAGCGTCATTAAACTTTAAATTTTACCAAAACTGTAATTTGTATAATTAGATTCAAAAAATAAAATAGATACATAAATGATGCCCTAGTTTTTATAACTTTACTGTTCTATTATTACGACAAAACTAAAATTACTTATTGACTAATTTCGGAAAAGTTTTTTAAACGAGATGTTTGCTGAATTCAATAACGTATCAAACATTCTGTACCTGTTGCTTCGTTTTTACCGGGCACATAAAGCTTTTTCCATATTTGTAACCCGCTTAATTTTACAAAATTATTCAACAAGTTGGGTAAAGATTATTAAATGTGTTAATTAAGTTACTAAACTTCATTTCGAATACGTGTAATCTTTCGTTTTGAAAATATAAATACGTCTGTATTAGTCTATAATTATCAGTTGGTTCAAACATAAGTTCACCCTTTTCCGGCGTCATGTCCCATATGAACAATAATTGTGTTACATGATTTTTGCCACAGAATCTCTGACAAGTTACTAAATCACAAAACGTTTCATCCCGACGTTTGGGACATCTGCATGTGTTACAATATTATTTAATTTTTAACTTACAAATGCATAATAATTATGAAACAAGTTTAAATGTCTTTCTAAGTTTCATAATTAACTAGAAAATAATTAATTTAAGTGTAACCATTATAATGTAAATCTATGAATAACTGTCCACACTTCTTCGTTGTCCTAGTCCTTCTACCATTAAAGGACACGTTTAACTTAGGCAAGTATAAAGGGCGGCGCATAAGTTCCTATACCTATAAACGTGACTTTTAATAAAATTATTATAGTTTTTGCATTGTATACACACAACAACAAAAAACATTAAGTGACATCCATTATTTAACACGAGAAGGTTCAATATAGAATATTTTTGTATTCGCGGTTTTTAATTAATATTTTAAATAAACAAGTACATATTTAAAAACACGTCTCATGTTAGTAAAATTTTATTACTAAACTATGTAATTCTCTATGATTTTTTCTGTTATTGAGTACCGGGAACGAATTAATGGTATATACATCGCTTTCTATGAAAATTGTCTCAGTTTGGTTTTTCCAATAGCGTTCGGATGTATTGTCGACGAAAACCGAGGTTTCACTGTACTAGCTTTAATGAAGGCCACACAATAAACACGAATGCAGCATAATAGTTATTTAAGTCAAATATGATGGATTCTTAATTTTTGGTTGCCTACGTGAAAAAGTATTACGTGTAGCCATGGAGTCAACTTGGGTATCTTAATCGATAGTTTTCCCGCTCTGAAGGTGGTCCGGTCGTTACTCTTTCTTCATGGAATTTGATACATAAGCCAACTTCATTTCGAATATGTGTAATCTTTAGTTTTGAAAATATAAATGCGTCTGTATTAGTCTACAACTATCAGTTGATGGTGTAGCCAATAATAATAGCAATTATGAGATACAAATATATGAAGACAAACATGAGACTTGTCAGAGATACTGTGGCGAAAATTATTGATGTTGTTTCAGGCCAACTCTACCTGTTTGAAGTTTATGGGGTTAAGGTTGATTTGTACTTATTATTATCGCCTCTATCCCCTTTCCACATCTATTCAAACACACTTCCTACAGCCTACAGCTGTGATCGTTCATCAGATTTTTATCTGTAAACAAAATAAATCAGTAAGAAGGGTATATTTTTTTTTTACTTTTTGATATATTTTATGTAAAATAAGAACAGAAAAACGTATCAGGAGATGTAAAGTTTCATAATTCTTTATTGACATCGAATTTACACACTTTTCAATTTCTGACATTTATCAATGAAAAGTCAATTGTAGTAAAAGAGTTTGCTGAGGAAGACAATTTTTGTCCTCGAGGGAAATGACGCCGGAAAAGGGTGAACTTATGTTTGAATTTTAAGAACTGTATTAACATAAAATTAGATACTTAACCCACAGATAATCATTGTGACTAACACTTTTGAGCTTTATTGGTTTTGTTTGAAATTTGTTACTCAATACAATTTTACAGTGTATTTGATTTAATCAAATGAGACCAAAATGTATGTAAATTTGTTTTCATTAAACATCCATTGATACTTTCTCTGTATTTATGATGGTCGTTACTGTTCCGCTGAGCCAGGCGTTTCCAATCATTTGTTTTATATCACAAAAGCTCTATTATAGACTGAATTGTGGTTAATTAATTTATTTAACCAAAAATACATATTAACGGCTATGGATTAGGACTTATTAACATTTAAGGCAGGTAAAAATTTCATTACAAGTATCTGCATAAGAAGGTCGTATTTAAATGAAAAATATGAAAAAATAATACGCCTACATTTAATCACAGAATTTGATGTTATACATTAAGAAACAATTTGTTTGATGATAAGTTCAGTGTGTTAATATCGGATTTCGGCAGTACTGTTACTATAATTAATTCAATTTTGCACGAGTATTTATATAATACTTAATAATTACAGTGTAGTGAAGTGCAAGGGGGAAGGTGTAGAGAACTGTAGGACACCTTTACTAGTTTTAAAAATATATAATTTAATTCAGGTAATTGGGCGGAATGTTTGTTTATTTTTATCTTATTTTATTTTCCTTTTTTTCCTATTTTCTTATGTAACTTTTATACTTTAGTTTGTGTTGTTATTAAATATATGAACCTTAAGCATTGCCACCAGACCATGCCCATTGCAATGAAATAAAGAAATCAATCAAAGACATATTTGAGAGGAATATCAAAATTATCATTAAAACACTTTTGTTTGGAAAAATCTCGACCGGACCGGAATTCGAACCCGGGAATAATTAATACAGCCTGACAACAAGAGGGGGAATCGTGTACGTAAGTTCATCAGGGTATTATTAGTTCAAAGAAGACAAAAGACGAAATACTCAGAGTATATGTGCAACTCATCATTAAAATAATGGTATAAATTACGCGGTTTCCGTGTAAGGTGTTTGATTTGTGATTATTACTAAGCAAATAATTATCTTATCATTTACACTGAAACAAATTTATTAACGTTTCGAAAGTAATTCCAAAATTGTATCGGTGTAGCAATTTTATAAAAAACTTCAGGGGTAGAAATTAATTTTAATCTTCAATATGTAAAATGTACAGTAAATGAATTCTTTGTAAATGATTTGCACGAATGGCGGTTATTAGAAAGAAAAATCAATATGAATTTTTCACCTTTTAACGTATTCACATATTGTTGCTTATTATTCTTGCCAAGCATGCCGATGTTTTGACTGATCGTTTGAAAGTGATTCAGTAGATCTGGCACCAATTCCCGACAGGCGTACCATTACACGATTGTTTCATCGGTATGGACTTGCGAAACACAAGGCTTGAGAGTCGTTATCCTAAAATGTTCCTTTTCCCGAAAGGGTCGCGTTGACCAGACTGTACTTTTTACGAAATTTATTATTTCCCGAAACGAGTTAGACAAAATGGTCTTATTCTGGGATTTTTCTATTATCCGCAGATGTCGAGATTTTCGTTACTACATGTGTTCTTCATGTTTAGAAATGCCATTTATTATCTCCGAGTTAATTTATTTAAATTAGTCTATAGCAGGGAGGGCGCTGACCAAGACCTACTGTGTGCTGTACAGGGTTATTCATATTTGGTGTAACATGAAATTAATAATAATTATTAAACACCTTATTTTCTCTTTCCTGTATTTTCCGCGCATTTTGAGATTTAGAAACAACATTATTTTGCAAAAATTTGGGTGAATTTCCTTTTTACGATTTTGTACTTTTCGAAAAAATGTATTTGTCGGAAGTTACGTTTCGGTAATTTGTATCTCGAGCTACCGTATTTGACAGGAAAATGGATTATGTTGGGAGTTTGTTTTATTCCTTTAGAGATAATTTCGCCGGAAACACTTATACCGGCCAAATGTACGAACTCAGTTTAAGTAGCATAAAGTACAACACCATCCAATTAGCCGAAATGGTCTTACCGTAGATATAATACAGTACCACATATAAATACGCTTATTTTTTTGTGGTTTGAATAATATTACTGATAGTTTATTTGTAGTAATAAATAATTATTCAGAACAGAAAATATTTGTGGAAATTTCTCCAGTTAATTACAGACCAGACAGATCATCTGAAGGGATAAACATAAGATTTAAGGAGCCAATGAAAGGTTACGAGGAAAAATATTTTGAGGATGTAAAAACAAATGTTAGTCACAATTTTCCCCCTCTTTTGAAATAAAATCCAATTATAATTAATAATACATTCAGTGGATGGCATACCGGAGACTTTCTGTTGTGTAGCGTTCCACATCACAGAGTTTCCGGGTTCGAACCACGGCAAGGGCTTGGGTGTTTGTGTTCGTTTCGTCATGATCAGGAAAACGGGGATTTACTCTGTGCTACTCCAGAACGTGTCATGTAAGATTACAGTTCGGCAGTTGACTCGGCCTGCCAAGTCCCTAAACAGGGCTGTTGTGAAAATGCATTGACCGCCTCAAGACAAATATAACGTAAATTTCCAATTCTAAACGTTAACGTAATTGTAAAAGAGATGAAAATTCTATAATAACGGGGAATAATATTTTATAAATAGAAACATTTAAATATTATTCACAAATCCGATAGAGAGGTAATTTTCTCAAAATAGAAAACTGATGTCGTTGGGGAAATGCCTCAGGAAACCTTTAAACTACAGAGAGTTCCGTGCTAAAAAGGTTTGAAGCGTTTGTTACAAATTAAACTTGGTATCACTCCATATTCGATATTAAACTCAGTGCTGATTAAGATGATTCTCGTTTCGATACTAAATTATTTCCGGGTAAAAGAATTGGCAAAGCGGTGTCAATCGGGTTGAATTACTGTATTGTATTCCGATATTACTAATTCTAGAACTGTAGTATTTTGAAGAATAATTTTGTTCGCCACTTATTCAACGTAGGTTTATGTATATTAATTTTGGACTAGTTCTTAGAGGGTTTCGTGTATGAAAATAAATATTTATAGGTATGTGAAATAACCGGGCTTAAAGAGTTCTCTCAATGTCCTGTATGTACAGCATTGATTCTAAAAGAGTGACATTTTACGCTCATTTTTCTCCAGCACCTTAGCTTGGTTTCTAAAAAAATCTTTGTTGCGTCAGGACGACGGATTTTCTAGTATTTGCTTATCCATATTTTTTTTGCGAGTCGGTTCGGAATTGAGATAAGGATGGAACTTTGTGCATCCTACACCGCGTCTCTCGAAGTCCTAATGGCAGTCCGAAACACGTTGTTACCTCAACATAGAGACGCGAGCGAGGGTCGTGGTTCAAGTGCCCTTTCCTCGAGTCCTCTCTACAGCTTCCTAATAACTCTCAATCAGGAACCTACCATAACTATTAACATCGTTCGATAATAATGGGTTGTAGACTTCAAATTATATTTCTCGCGTGGTTTATATTTGTGAAATATTTTTTATAATCCTTTCAAAACACTGTACTGAAAACTTCAAAGAACAGAACCAAGTTACTTGTGAAGCCTATCACTTTCAAAATAATTTCCGTGTTATAAAATGGAAACATCTTCGAGCCGAAGGACTATTGTAGATAGTGAAATTACCTATACTGTCAGAATTCGTATTTACGGTTTAACAATGACATACGTTGTGTATTACCCTTCTCATATTAGTAAAGTGGTACTAAGGTCGACAATAAATGTACATATATACAAATAAGTTCATCAATTTTTGTGAAGAATGGTCGGATTAGACTTTAGTTAACTCAGTTAGTAAAATATGATTTAACGATTTGTTCGAAACGGCATTACAATGCTAGTAGTTTGATTGTAAGAAATATTAAATTTAAGAAAATATAAAAACATAATTATTAAATTTGTTGAAATTGGTAAAATAGGATAAATTTACAAAGTGAAACATATAATTTATTTAGAAATGTCAGTTACTCTATTAATCAATGTATAGGGTTTTCCGGTAAGGGCCGTTCAATGTTGAAATGGAATAAAACAAGCTGTGTCTGAGATATTAACAAAGCTCCTTTTATTTCAAGGGACATACATGGGCCTTTCAAATAAAAAAAATCGTTAATACCTCAGACACAGCTGGTTTTATTTCATTTCAACATCGACCGACCCTTATTGAAAAACCCAATATAAAATATATTACCAATTTAAGGTTTGCTTATTAGACGTATTGGTGAATAGAATTAATTAGTGCTTTATTTTAATTTAAAAACACGTGCATAAATGCTATATATATGTGTGTGTTTCGTAATGCTTAGATGTAGTAGTTATGTAGAAATGAAAAGGCTTGCGCGGAATAGTTTAGCATGAAGGGTTGCATGGGACCAATCTTAGAACTGAATACCACAACAACACACATTAACTACTATTTGACTTAGGCGTGCAACTGTGATTAATGAAGCAGATAAAATATGTCCTGAAATTTAAAGTATTAAAACAAAAATTGTTTATTTGTAATTCATATTGTTATCAAAACTTTCATTTCTTTGTTAATGGATTACTTAAATAGCGCTTATTTACTAGGAAATGTATTATTTAGTTCGCGTTTTAAAATAATCGTTGTTATAATATATGTAACAACCTGAAATATAATCATAACGTCATGACTTCTCAATTCTTGTTCTAGGGCCAATATTATTCTCAATATCTACAAATAACCACAAGCTAGTGTCAAATGTGGAATTAGATATTCCCCACGTTGATTCTTTATCACTCGGCAAAGAATAGCTTAGAAGGAATGGAAAAAGGCGACATAACATTAGTAATACCAATTATGAGGTACAGATTTCGGAAAAAGAAAAATCTGGATAATATTTGAAGAGGATAAGAATATTTTAGTGTGCGCGACTTGGTAGTGAATATGAAGTTGATCAATTAGGCTAGAAAATGTTACCTGCATAACCCAATGAAAACGTAAACAAATTCAACGTCTGTTTAAAAGTTCTATGCAAGTTTATAAAATACATCAAAATATTCTCTTTCGAAATCGGTCGATTAAAATTTATTAACAGAAGTGCTTAGGAAGAGTCAAATTGAATAAATCATACCGTGGAAAAAAAAACACTGTAAAGAAATGGACGACAATGGTCAATAATCGAAATATTCCGTTGTAAATAGAATAATTTTCTTGATCTGAGTCACTGTTAGACAGCCTCCCTACAAGTGCACGTATTTTAGAAGAATTAATAAATTGAAAGCGTGTAAAACAAATGATTAAATAACGTATTTCTTTTTTATTTATTTCTGTGTGGTATGTAGCTATGCGGCACTGACCAAACCATTAGGACTAAATAAAAAATCTCAACCAATTATTTTACGATTAACAAATTAATTAAAACGCACCGCAGATTATAATATTTTTTACAATTTTTAAAATAAATATTCTATAGTTATTTATGTTAAGGGAATAATAATAATTAATATTATTGTTAATTCAATTTAATTTAATTTAAGATTAATTAACGTTTTAATACTTTTCATTTTACCTCTTAAGATGAATAAATAAATAAATTAATATTCATATTCCACACGACCGTTTTTATTTATTACATGCGGTTTGTTCACATAAATGTATTGGTGTTTAACAATCGTTTCTTTTCGTTCAGTCACAACAATGAGAGTAAACGTGAATACAAAATAATAATGATGATAATGTGCACCGGTTGTGCAATGATGGTCATTTAGTTTATGCAAAAGTGGGTCACTGAAATTTTTCGATGTTGGCATGTTATGACGTGATATCTGTCGCACACACAGCTCTCGTCTGGTTCGTGGAAAGACCGATTGCTGCATATCTTGATATGGATGTCACGAAGTGGCGTAGTTTCTGGTTTGTTCCAGTCCACGACCGGTTCGTCATGGCTTCCGTGCTCAAGAATTCCTCTCTGATGTCCTCCCGCTTTCTTATTCTTTCGTCGAGCGCCTTCTTCCAGTTTAGAGTCTAGGGTAGGTCGCATTTTATTCTGATTAAAAGATACTTTACAATTCGATTACGACATACTCAATTACCCGTATTGAGACAAGCCATAGTGTAGTTAAGAAAAATATATGCGACTAATCATAAATAGTGGAAAAAAGATTCGTTAATCGAAAATGCAGTCTCATAGATCAGAAATTTTCAACCCTGAAGAGTCGGCTCGTTTTCCGTCACAGTGTTGATAATTTGCAATGACATCACAAAATACTTAGAAAAAATTATCGAAGGAAAATATTACTTTTCCATTACCTTAAAATGATCAACAGAACTGTTTAATAATGTATAAATATTAATCTTTTTCAGAGACTGCGTCCTTTGTGAAGTATATGGGTCTTGCATTATTATTAACTATATTAGTTTGGCATATTACTACATTGATTATTTATAATTTGTTGTTAGAATTTAGAATATGACTAATATTTATATCAATCAATTTATTTAATAAAGCTTCAGATTATCAGTCAAATAAAACTTATTGTGTCATTTATATGAAGGAGTATTGTGTTAAATAACCGTAACCATCTTCTTATATTGTTTGTAATGGAGTAAAATTGAGACACAGAATATTGGTTAGGAATTTGGAGTCTGTGCAGAGTGGAGTACTTTGTCACGCACTCGGTAAAGAGGGGCGTCTAAGGTATTTATGCTATAATGCAATTAAGCAATTACGGTCTATTTCTGGTTCTCTCCAGGTAAGACACCATAAGATTCAATAAATCATATTTTGACACAACATTAATATTGCCCCATGACATATTACCTTGGGAAAAAGACTTCATGCGACTTTAATTGAGAACTCTAAATTAAATTTGTATTTATTATTACATGTTAAATAAACTACAAAACACAATAATTTATTAATAAACAATAAATAAAGCATTAAAATTAAAAAATTAATCATTACGTGTTACAATTTATGATTATAATATAAAAGTAAAAAAGACAATATTGAAGTTATTCCGTCTAATTTATTAAAAATGATTTAAATTAGAATTAATAATATTAATGTTCCATATATTAATTTATGTCTACAAATTGTAACATTATAAGAAGATTGCTGTGAATTAACCAAAAACTCTTTGGAATAAATGCTGTAATACAATATTAAATGAGTTTTATTTGATTGATTTTCAGAAGTTTTATCAAGTACTTTATTATATTTTTAATTTGTTTAATGACTTGTCCTATTTGCCGAACTGAGGACTAATGAGTTTAATAAATAAACTAACCTATATCAATATAAACTGATGTATTAATGACAAAAGTATGAGTAACCGGTGAGAAAGGCTGAATTATTCGAAAAATTTCATCAAATTAATTTAATGAAAATTGAAAACTGAAAGGAACTATTATGTTACCAAAACAACTGTTCGTATACTACCTTTTTATTGACTGTATGAATATATAGTGCTAGTGATATTAATGCCGACCTCCTGTGGTCTAGTGACTAGCCTCGCTGCCTCGCAACACCCCTTCCTGGGTTCGAATCCTGGCATGGACACTATGGACACGGAGACTGGGATTAAGGCTGCCGAAGAAACTATACGCTGATCACGTATCACTTCAAAATTCGGAATGTAGTTGACCGAATAGGCCAAGGCCCTGAATGGACTGTCTGAGCCAAAGAAGATATTACTAAATAGTTATTATTGTCTAGCCCAGAATTCAAACGTGTGTTGACTTCCTTCTAAACCATCACTCTTGATTTGAAATTCGGGAAACTATGTTATTAAGAAGAAATAGAAATTTGAAAAATTGTTCACCCGTTGTTGAGTTTATCCCGTTACACCAGAAGGTATTATTTATAAAGACATACAGTTTTATGTAATTATAATGGACAGGTAGAGAAACGTTATAAAATTAAGTATCACACTACCTGAAAATTGGGACATTGCTGAAGAATTGAGAACTACCTGTGTTAGTGTGCTAAGAATAAAAAGTATTCCAAAAGAATTTTTTGACCTGTCTTCATCTTTAAATGGGTAACTGAAACGTTTCCCCTTGCATGCACAGAGACGTCATATCTCAGAAACACGGGGTAGTATTGCTATAAGGATCAGAGGCAACTATATATTTGCAATCACAGTCACATAAACGTGTAATGAAATTGAAAATGCAGTAATTTAAGCAACTGCATTCTTTGCAATCGTTCCGACGCGAAGGTATTAAGAGGTTCAAGAGTAAAGTGTGGAAATGTTTGCAATTTGTAGGCGATGAAGTTTAAGCTTGGACAAGAGGCTAAGCCGGGGAGAGAGAGGGTAGACACCACTCAGAGAACATGACACCCCACAGATGGACCCCCGGGACTGGGGAGTGTTATGAAAACAGGGATATCGCCTTACAAACGGCCGGCAAGTGCTCCGCGACTATTTCCAGAACAGACAAAGCACTGCACAAAATCGGCCCTTAATGTGCACTTAACTTCATAATCTAGCTCTAATCAACATTTACTGCAGAGGCAAATACTGTAATTATGAACAAAGTCAAAATTTGCTTCTAATCTTGAATGATAATGAGAAAGTAAACAGGAATTAAATAAAGTGGCCATTAAGTCTGCGCACGTTTAATGTCAAATATCCACTTCAGTAGCTACAGTGACAGTAAAATCAATGCAATCAGAAAGAAGACTACATTTCGTACGGAATTTCGGACATTAGATGAACGAATAACTGGCAAAAGATGAGACCGTAGTAATAATTTTTTTATAAAATTTTATTCAAAGATGTAATAATTTGATTACTTGAAGTGCCAAGATTTTCAATTTTTAGATTCCAAAAAATGTTTAATAATGTGAAAAATATACAAATTAAGAACAGTAGTAGCCAATAAACAGACTAAATTAAGTGATAACATAAATACCACACAACATTTTTTTATCCCTTGTTGATTTCGTCGGGTGTTTCAAAATTGCAAGGGACACAACAACGGCAGATCACAATAACCAGGCGACGATTTCGATAAAATACTTTTCAGTATTTGAGATTTATATTTGACATAGGATTATTCAATTCTGTTTCTGAAAATAAACTAATTTTCTTAATAATAAATTGGGTAATAAATTTATTATTCCGAAGCTTTCGATTAAACAAAAATTTTAAAGTTCAATAATCTCTATTTGCATGCTTTCTTATCATAAAACCAATTTACAGCCTTCTGATTGAAGCCTTACTGAGCCTAGCATATATTTCACTTACAGAAAAGAATTTTGAATACAATTTAAAGTATATGATCTGGTTTCCATGCCTGTAATAACAGAAAATTTACATTCTACTTCATCTTAGATAATGACTGTATGGCTACAGAACAATGAGTCTAAATAAGTATACACTTTAGAGCGACTGGAGTAACTATACAAATTCATACTGAAATAAAATATTTAGAAAACGTTTAGACATTAAAAATATCTAATACTATATACCCTCTCCCAATGGACACTCCTCTACCATACTGAATGGGGTTGAAATTATACACAAACAGCGTGGGGAGAAACACTATCAATTTTTATTGACTCAGAAATATATTTATTAGATGCTTATATAAACCGTTATTGCATATTTAAAAATTTCCTAGGGGTGGTAGTCGTGAGTTACTTTGACAGTGTTTGTTTCTCAATCGCCGGGAACACGTATACAAAATTTAGTTGTAATAGCTTCACGCGTTTAGATTTGTCTGCGGACCATACTTACACAAGTCAATTTTATTTATAAGGAGAAGATACTTGGACATCTTGTGATATAGTGTATAGGAGAACGTTGTAAACAAATGTTATGAGCAGTAGAAGAAACTTATGCCGAAGCGCGCTGACTCAGCGAAGGTAACCAACATTGTCATAAAAAATAAAACAATGAACATATAACAAATAAATTAGGTTGAACTGTCCTCTACACAACGTTACTGTTCATCATAATCATATTGTATTTGTACTCATTTGTGCTACAGTAGGATTTAGGCAAAAAAAGTTAAAAAATATTAAGGGTAATGCTTCTTGATCCATGATTTTAAAAATGTTTTACCTTCATGAAAGCCATTGAATCTGTAATCACTTAGGTTGTCTTTCATAGGTCCAAACGGAAGGCAGGCGGGGCCAAATAAAGACGTTAGGATGCATGAGGCACCACTGAAACCCATTTTTACAATGGCTTGGGTAGTGAAAAATGACGTGTGATGGACTGCAATATCGTGATTAATCTTTATGACATGAACGTTTTCTACTTGTGTCTTCTTTCTTAGTGCGGCCTTAAGTTTCTTTAGTGTGTTTACAATAGGTTTTGCTGTTTATTGCTGTACGATATTGGAGATAATCAACAAAACACTGTTACCATAACCATCTGTGCTGATATGGTAGCCTTGACTTTTTTAGGTATTGAGAAACGCTGCCATTCGTTGGATTGCACTTTGCTTTCTGAATCATAGAGGGACGCCCAGATCTCATCTACAGTGACCAAACATTTGATGAAGTCCTGTGCAAATGTCACACACCATTCCACTCGTCTCCTCCGATTATTGCCAGAAAATTGTTTGTGAACTTAGGTTCACCTTCCAGGCCGAAAAAGGCCCCCTCCCTCTCGTCCCACAAAAGATCAGTGTGAGATCCTCAATAGATCGCACGAAATTTTCAATCGTTATCCGATAGCTGAACAGCGAGTAGACTCAACAATTGTAAGGTCTATAACATCTGGAGAATAAGTGAGTGTATTTTAGACTTTTTTCGGTGTATGGGTACGCACGCTCGACATAATTTAATTGAACCATATACATATAGGGTGCATTTTCATTTAAAGCATTACTTTCGCTGTAGAACCAATTATGTCATCCAAACAACAAACGATAGATCGATCTACACCTTACAGACGGGCATCACGAGTTTCAGAAACAGACGAGCAATGAGAAGGAGTATTGGAAACCCTTCGACTTCCTGCTGTCTAAGTTCATAACTCATTTAAAGTGTATATATATACATATATATACACACACACACATATATATATATATATATATATATATATATGTAATGTGACGCGTATAAAATTTCATTCATACAAATGAATTTTACAGTATTAAGAATTTTTGTACAAAATTCCATAGAGAACAGTCCGTAGGTATTCGCAAGGGGAAAATACTGACAAGACAAACACAGGCATAACTTGTAGCCTGACAGGCACAGTCTTTGTCTGAAAGGTATTTGCGGCTCGCCGAAAGAAAACCATGTCCCCCTAGGTTAGCAAGATGGTTGACCCAAATTTTGAATTTTTTGAGAGGAAGGGTAGAGACGCCAACCCCATTGGAGGACCTGGGGAAGATAGAAAAATCGGGGAGACCAACCACGTTTTAGGAGAGGTGAGTTGGAGGACTTCGGAAATGATTCGGAAAAGGGTTGGAGGTGAGAGTTCAGTACGAGGAAACGGAAAGTCGGCTTCGAGTTTGAGAGCAGAGGCGATCTGGCTAGGATCATCACAAGAAAACTACACCAAAATAGAGGCACGCCGCTTCTATGCTGACCCGGAAGATGCCTTTGCGTTGAATCCAGGACTGCCGGTCAACAAGGAAACTAGAGGAGGATGAATGTAAAGTAAGGACCCAAAAGACAATAATCTCTCGCTCTGTTATACGTATAAACACGTAGTACAACCCTGAGTAAAAGTAAATTAAATTAACTAAAGTCTCTTGCAATATTATTTCTGGTTAGGGCTCGGCTAGGCAATTAAAATTCATTAAATTTAAATATTGTAATATTGTTGAATCTTTTACCTTTGTTAACAATAAAACAGGGATTGCTGTGCTTATTTCACGCTCGAGAGAAAATTATTGATGCTGTTAAGACGCCGCCAGTCATTATCTCGGCTAATTTTAAGTTATTTCCATGTCGACATAGGCTAGGGTGTGCCCATCAAGGGGTTAATTGGTCAGAATACAGTAAAAATAACGTTTCAGCGAAGGAATTAGTTTGGAATTAATTCATTTTCCTGGATTAATTTCAAACCGTGCAAAACGGCCGATATTTGCGTTCAACAAATGTTTTCTTGTAAGTTACAGTATTTCAGTTGCCACACCGGATTAACATTCCGTCAGCTTAGATATGGTAGGGGACATGAAAAAGAAAAGGTTGAAAATGTGACACACTGGATACTGGTTTAATCACGTGTGGGTACTGAGATTATTGTCGATATCGGTGTAATGACACGTTGATCAAATTATTGAAGATTTCACGACTGTGTTGCGCAAATATAAATAAATTCGCGGGAAACGCCGGGAACCCATCAAATTACCATATAATAATTTAAAATTTACTTCCATAAATAATGTAAAATGGGAATTATTGGTTGGAGGAATATGCTTGTTCATATTTTTACAGTAAAACAATGTAACTGTTAAGTCGTGTATGCTGGATTTGGTACTAGATAAAGTCGCAATCAATTTCCTCAAAAGAAAATTTGTAAACGAATTACATTACAAGATTGACAGGGAACGTCATCCGAAATAATGTGATTTGGTTGAGGCGTCTGAGAGTTTCTGTTGCAGCAGCGCCTATGCACACGGTATAACGCCATAGCACTGTGTAAACTGCTACTTTCCAAATCAACATCACGACTCCAAACATTTTGATTCCGCCTCCCCTTCCAAGAAAACCTATTAACAACGATCCCCTCTTTTCCGAGAAGAATTTCCTCGTTTTATGATCTGTTTATGGAGTGAGTCGGGATGCATAGAGACAGGACAGGGAGTTCGGTAAACACCCACGCAGCTCCGGCGTCTGGAAACAACAACTCGGCATATTCTAACGACCTCAAATACACAGAAAAGGCAGCGCACGTTCTTTTCCTTTAAAGAGGAATTTCAGTATCAAACACCTGAACTCATTGTGAAAGGGAAAATTACATTACTACATTCAGCCCTCTAGCTTCAACTTCTTTGTTACCAGAGTCATGATCTCTTTTTAGTATAAGACATAATTTATTTAAGTCCGGAATTATATTTAATCTTTCTTTAAGGAACCAACTGTACGAAAAGCTATGATTGAATAATTGGTTAGTGTTGGTGTCTCATCAGTCGTTCCTCCCTATATTTACTCCAACAAAGAAAAACTTGACTTATTAATTATTTTCAGAACAAAAATTTGGTCACCTTCTAGAAACATCGGCCGACTGCAGTAAACTAGAAAAGTAACAAATTGAAAAATAGAGGAAACTTTTTGTTAGGAAAAACGTTATTGATTTCATTATTCTGTTTTATTTTAATGAAGAGAACCTACTCTTATATATTTAATTTAAAAAAATTGCTTTTATCAATGGTGTGTACTTATTTTTGTATCATTTTCAAGATTAACCAAGTAATTATTGACGATCTGTTTAGTGTATTATTGTAAAACTTAAAGTTATAACTTCAAAAATTTAAGTTGAAGAGATTACAATATATGGCATTTGGAAATAAAATTTATCTAGCCAAATGTTTTGGAATTAATCACAATTTTTGCAATACATAAATAGTTCCAATGTAAACTTGACATTAATAATTTATTTGATAATTTTTCTCATTTTATAAATTTAACCGTTGAAATGATTTTTTATTATCAAAGAAATAATGGAACATTGATTGTAGATCTCCTAAAATTTTAAAATTACAATTATTAGCTGCAATATTTAGGCCAAGTATTAAATTCAATTGATAAGTTGTCTGATTTTTATGAATCATTTAACTAATTACTGACTTACATGCTAGAAAAATGCACGTTACACATTTCTCAAGTACATATTTTTAACAAAATCAACAAAGCATTTCGACCATTGATTTTGATCTTTATCAGGCCATGATATAAAATATTAACTACAATAATTTTGTGTCAACAAGTTGCGTCTATAAATGAAAAGTATGGTTACACTAATGAAAATAAGTAAAACCAATTATCACTAACAACATTAAATTTCTTGTACAAGTATTTACTGTACAACTCATGTTCACTAATATTTCTGAATGTGTTTAGTGATCTCGTCTTTTGAAACTTTTAGTAAATAGTGAATTATTAATAGTGATATTTAAAAAAATTATATGTATTTAATGACGAATTGTCTCTTCTCTGCTCCTTTCATAGCTTCGTCCCATTTTCCGACTGGTCGTTACTATTTTAAGTTTCATAGTACGGTTACAGAAAATGCTGCAGATAACACACAGCGAATAGTCAGTCTCTTCGCTGCCATCCTCCCTTTCGGCTGTGCTCGAGTTTGCGGCTGAAATCGCTATAGTATTCCCGGTTTCCTTTATTTTCACACAGGACAGGCCTCAAGATAAACTGCTCAAGGTTTCTCCAAGATTACAACTACCACCTTAATTGCTCTTTCACTCCACACGATGCATAGTCCTAAAAACGTAGACAAAACTGCCTAGAAGGAGCTTTGGATCCATCTGAAATTTAAACTTGCAAGAAATAAATAATTCAAATTTTGAAACGAAGATCAACATCTCGTGGTGTTTTATCTAATAATTATATTATATGAATATAATTCTGTAATCGATAATTTATATATAATTATATTATATTTATATATAATATCGTCCGTAGTGTATACATTCTTATTAAATTATTAAAGGGATTACTTTATTTAATTTTAATAAAATTGTTAAACTAATTTTCCGAGCTCATGCCGCTCAAAATGCAAAAGGACCGAACAAACAACCATTAAAGAGGTCGCCTGCGAAAGGGATTATGAAGTGCTGCCCAGGAGGATTTTAAATTAAGCGGATAAGCTTCGGTCTCAACATATTGACAGGTCTGAAACTTTCCCACAGATAGTTCAGTAACCTTTGGAGCGTGAGGTTTCACGTTTCCCGAATTGGGAACACAAAAATGTAAAATGAATTCCAATTGGCTAGAGTCGCGGATATATCGCCGGGAGAGGTGAAGATCGGCAGTTCCGAGATTGGTGGAAGGAGATTGAGGAGTAGGTTTTTGGGGAGTTGTCTAGAAGGGTGGTTAATGAGTGGTCGTTCAGAAAGTGGGATGAAGAATTCAGAGTGAGTTGGATAACGGAATTTCAGCATGTAAACGGCGGACAGTAGTTGTTGTTGATGTTTTGAGAAGTTAGGAAGAGGCATGCAGAAGGAGCAGTTGTCGAAGTATGCTTAAGATTTTGAGCGATTAAGTGAATTTAAATTATAGCATTTGTTGGAGTGGGATGGTAATTCAGACAGTGCAGTGGTTATAAGATTTATGACAGTTAGTTAAATTGTTGAGCGGACGTGAAACACCTGGTGGTAGCAGAGACGATATTTAGTCAGAGTTCAAAGGCGGTGGTTTCGGCCAGATCTACCTACGAGTTCAGGTGTCGTTGTTGGTAAAGTACTAAATGAAGCCATATTCCTCAAAGCAATCAACTAAGTTACACAGTAAACATTGCCTCCACCAATTAGAGTTCAGAATATAAAGACCAGGTATTTAAGCGCAACATCCCCTGAGAAAAATAATTCGTTTGTTGGTTGTTATTTAATTTTAATCGTAAATCAATTTATGAAAATGCATATTTTAAAAGAGTAGGAAGATAAGTTTTATTTGTTGTTTGTTAAATATATTATAAAATTTTTATCTTATTTATTCTCCTTGCTGTCTTAATTTAAAGAAGAATCAAAATACCTTTAAAACGTTACACGTCTTATATCCGAGTGTCCAGAATAGTTTTCTTCCTCGCGAATATTATCGTCACACTATAACTTCATTGTACTCTGCTTTTTAGAATCACTTCACTTATATTTCCTTTATATTCTGACTTAATTTCTTTTACTGTCTTCTTTCTCCGCATTAACTACACTAGATTTGGCCACGACAAACATTGGCATATACTGCTGAAAATTATTCACAAAGAGGAGCTCCTTAACACTTTTGAATTTTCATCAGCGGACAGTGACCATTCTACTATACTAAAATATCTCAAACATCTGTTTAAAAGGGACTCGTGTAGTAATCCCCCATCACACATTGTAGTCAACTCCTCCTCCAGGGGACTCTGCGCTATCCGGAATGAAGGTCATAAAATGCGTAACAAAGCATTCAAATTTAGCTCATTTCTTTTACAAACTAAGTCTTAAAAGAATCTTCCAGTAAAAGCCTCATCTGCAAAACTATATCTCCGCTTGTCTTCAATGGACAGATAAAAATGTTCTGAAGCATTCGACGTCTCTGTCCTTACACGTTAAACAAATATTATGAAACAGAGAAATAAAGTGGCTAAGAATACGAAGTACCCGCTCAGAAAATGGAAGACCCTGGTTGGATTCACGGATATTTTTCCATCTTTGAACCATACACTTCATATTATAAAACTTTTAAAATAATTGTCTAATCCATTAGAAATGCTTTATATTTGTTTTAGGTCTCATTTCTGCCTGCACATCTAAAACATGATTTTTTTAAAAGAAAAAAGTTTTCTACTAATTACTAAATTTTGAGTTTTCAACTCAAAATTGGTCAGTTAAGAAAATTTATCATAGATTAAAACAAGGCGTTCTCTGTTATTTTGTATGCCTCATCATTTGGAAGTGTTACATTAAATCAGCACATGTAGACGCAGAGTTTTTCAAATAAATAAAAAAGATAAAACTGCATCATTGAGAGTTTGTGTTATTTTTATAATATTAACTTTTGTATTTGAATTGTAAGTCCCGACAGTTGGAAGCCAAAATGTAATATTTATATGAATTTTTATTTATTAACAATTATTGTGGGGCAAATATATATGTTAATGACCACTGAGTTTTCAACTCAAAATTTCCGTAAATAATATATCTTAAAAATATTGCGACAATGTCGGAAAGGCAGGTGCGTGAATATGTCGAACCTTACGTACACAGGCAGACGAGTGGGTGTTGGGTAAACGTCACTTAGACGAACGCCACCAGGCAGGCAGGCGTGAATGGCCGTCTAAAAGTGTTTTGGAATACAGGCAGTGGGGCTGGACAAACACCCACGCAGCTGTCACCAACTCGGAATAGCTTCGCAAGCAATGCAGACCGAACAAGAAGAGGATGTATATAATGTTATTATGGCGATTCTATATAACAAGTGTATTTAGTGTTATGTTCTCAGCTGAAGAGATGCAACGTGATTCAATTTCTTAGAACAGTGGGTTTCTTATTATTATAAGAAGTAATGTGAGATTTTAATGTATTATTTACATAAGAGGTGGCCACAAGCAGACACAATAAATACAATTCTACGCTTCTGAAATTTCTGTTGCTTGAGCCAGGTGATTCAAGTGGAATAAGGACGACACATCACACAGACTCACACTTACTCGAAATGAAAACCTAAAACGAACTCAGTTGCAAAGTTGGGCTAACAAACCACACATATGCATGCGGGAGTTTTTTCTCGCACGTATTTCTCTCCAGATTGACTGTGGGGCTCCCAAGACACCTTAACCTATTTTAGAAGGTGTATGCACTGGGGTCGAAGACCTTGGGTATACGGCTAGAGTTGTCCGTTGGTCCTAAAACTGTTGGAGACACGTAGAAGGAAATGCTCCAACCCCACAGAAAACTCATCTCCCGTCATTCGAATGGGCAAAAGAATAGTACCTAATAGTCCGACCTACCTGATGCAGGGTTTGATCCTTAAACTATAGCTCGGGGAGCCCTAGTCAACCCTTGCTGCACCTTCCACATGTCTTTTAATAGCATAGGAAGGTCCTATGCTATTAAAAGGGAATTGCCTGCTTCAAGATCACCCTAATGTAGTCTGTTACCCAAAAAAGGCTACCAATGCGGGATCTATCGTTGAGTTATTTTAAAGTAACCTCTTTGCTTTTATATTATCTATGCGTTTCAGTTCGTTTTAGGTTTGCTTTTGAGTGCGACACGTCGTTCTTGCGACTCTTGCTATTTTGAATCACTTGTCGAAAGCCACAAGGATTGTACAAACGTTGTGTGTCATTTATTTTAACTCTTAAGTATGTTTTTGGTTACGTAATTAGCATAAATCTAACACAGAAGTTTTATGTATTCTTGAACAGCGAGGCGTCATCTAGCTAAAGCTGATGTTTACTAAGACTATTTCAACAGGGTATCGTTAAAGTACTGCAAATGAATCCATTGTCTCAGCTGTGACTTATGAACTATGAGCCGACAGATAAATATTCTAATTTCCATTCCACATCATAAACTTAGCCATGTACTTAGATACTTTAATATAGATATTTTATTGAATTCCTTCAACACTTTGTCAAGTTATATACAGAATTGAAAGACCCTAGGACTAATAAGATTTCATCACGCAATTTACAAGGCAAAGATTGTGAGGCCATTTACCAAACGGCACGAGCCTTGAAAACTAGAATAAAAGAGCACCGAACCAGTTTCAAACTCTCAATTTTCAGTAGGCATACAGTCTTCATTACAATCATTTGTTCGATTGGAGAAACAGAAAAATACTGGACGGTGAAAGAAAGTAGTAGTTAGGTTTATCCCAGAAGTACTCTATAAAATATCAAATAACTTTATTTTTAATGTACAAAATGTAATTTACATATGTATTGCATTGGAATATAGTCCGTAGGAATTTCCTAATTTGTGCAGGTGGACTGAAAGGACGGAGAAGCTGGAATGAAGTGTTATTTGACGACACATTTATGACCGTGAAAATCGGTAAGGCTACTGGTTGTCTATCATTTAGGAAGGATTAGTATGGCAAAAAGCTTTCTTTGTGTTTCTTGGGGATACCGACCTCCAAACAGTTTTGGACCAGTAGCAAGGAATTATATAAATTCTCGGAGAGAAGAATTAAGGAGCATTGGACTAAACGGATAAGCAGCTGAATATAGTTGTTCAATTTTGAGATAACAGTGTTTGCAGTCTCAGCGGAGAGAGTAACAGCAGAAGTGGAAAAAATTCCCACATATTTATATTAATATCTCGCATAGCAAAGGTCCAATCCACGGCCATAAATTGTAATTTAAATTTTACGATTCTGTCCCACATTATGACCGTGGTATTTTATATTAATTCTGCTTTGTTGTTATTTATTTTTCATTAATATATATATATTTGCCCCACAATAATAGTTAATAAATAAAAATTCATATAAATATTACATTTTGGCTTCCAACTAATATTATAAAAATAACACACTCCCTCAATGATACAATTTTATCCTTCTGATTTCTTTGAAAAAACTCTGCGTCTACATGTGCTGGTTTAATGTAACACTTTCAAATGATGAGGTATACAAAATAACAGAGAACGCCTTGTTTTAATCTATGATAAATTTTCTTACCTGACCGATTTCACTAATACTACAATAGCCTATGTTTAAGAATGTTTTTCATTTCCATTTTTGAAATTTTGTTTGAAGAATAATCTGCACAAATGTTTCAGGTTACCTTCTTTCAGTTATTCCAGCATAGATTCGAGCAATAGTCTTCCAAGGCATAACAACAATGATGACAAACAAAATGTATTCCGTAGTCGTTATAAAATTTTTGTTTATTAATGGAACTTCATATTCAGCTAAGAAGTTTTTCTGAATACCACAGTAAATTACTTGTATACCCCGGAACACGGGCTCACCTACAATTTTCTGAACCAATTCTTCAGAGCATAATTTTTCTCTGTCCTAGTCGGTTTATACGTATGACTGGAACGATATTATAATTTATATAATTGTCATTTAACTTCTTTCTGGCCTAATTTCAAAACCTTACTGCAAAATTATTAATACTGTTATTTATAATTTAATTATTAATTGAATTGCCCCGTAGTTATATCTCACTCACAGTTTTTAAACATTAATTTTCTGGAAAAAGTTTTTAGTATAGCCACCATCAACTTTATTTTGAACATAATTTTTTTGTAAAATTCCTTAAAATCAATTTTGTTCGTTGAAATCATTTTTTGGGATGAAAGCTTCTTCCGCAAAATAAACTTCTTAAAATAGGTAAATATTATTACCTGAAATAGTTATAAAAGTATGAAGCAATTAAATTAATAAACAATTAGTTATTGTATTTTATTTCTTCATTGTTTCTTCCCTACCAAGCACGACGTGAAGAATTCTATACATAAAACGATATTACTCTTGTGTCGAACTCCGATATTATTAACTTCTAATGGGGCTAGCGATTATTCGTAAGAAATATTTCTTTTTCATTGAAGAATAAAGTTCTATTGTGTTCCGTAATCTGTGTAATTGGTGTTTTTGTGTGTAGCAGACATTGATTTATGTTTACTAATTTCATTAGTCCGCTCATGGGGTGAACAGAAAAATGTAAAGAAAATCAATACATAAAAAGTAAGACAATGCAGTAAAGAGGAAATACACAGATAATAAGAACATATATTTATAAATTCAAGTAATTGGTATAAAAGGAAACGAAAAAATAGAAATTGGGCACCACCAATGTCCGTGTACAGTTTTGATTATGACTATTTGGAAAAGTAGTGTGCGGTGAAAAGTAATAACTGATAAAATATTTAGAAAATAATGTTCTGTTATTTTTTAAATCAATATCATTACTTAGAAAAAACCCTCGCACTAACTGAAAAAAGAAAAAGTAGGACGAAACGTCCGCATTTGGCCACAAAAAAGTTATTTTTCATCGCCACAATGCAATCACTCACACGTCTTCATTTGATTCCTCACCAATGCCGCTTCTAATTGCTTCAACGTCCGCTATATTTAACAGATTTAGCTCGAAGTGGCTTTTCTTTTTGTTCCCAAATCCCGAATTAATTTCTTGTTAGGTGAAGAATTATTTATAATTCAAAACCCATTAATTCTAATAAATTGTGATTTGGGAAAGTTGGTCAATTATCATCTAAAAATAATGAATGTTTTTGTAATGATGTTACATATTAAAAATCCATTGTACCTATCTTATCAAGTCCAACATTGATGTTAACATCATTTTATATTTATAATACATCTTAGAATTTATATTTCTCAAAAAAAGTATTAAAACATAACATACACTATTTTTAACACGTTTTATATTTTAATCGGATAAGGAAGGATCTGAATTACATAAAAATTAAGCGATAAAAATAAATATTACACTATGATATTTGTTTTATCACTCAATTTTGTAATTCGGCTATTTCTTTCCATAAGTAGTAGTAAATGCAAAATAAAATAATACTAAACTTTTGTGGCTAAATCATATTTAGAGCAAGTTATTTAAATAAAAACTATATTGGTAGCAAGATATCGATACATAATGATTAATATCAGTAATAATTATGGAACAGATTATAAATTGTAAATTAAATTTGGAATATTTACGTCATTTTACTTAAAATTCCTATTTATTGTGTCTTGTTTAGTGGTTAGTCACTATTTTTGAAACTATAAATCGCCACCAAAATTAATTATGGTTCATCATGTGAAATATTTGCAACCATTTTTATATACAAAATTCCGGTGTCTTCTCCTCTCAAACGGCTTGACAAATTTTGCTAAATTTTTTTTGTGTTCATGGGGTCACCTGGATGGTTCTTAGCTATAGTTGGACGTGGCAGGTTGTCGAGATCCTCATTTCTTTTTTAATTTTCGGACCAAAATATTATTAAATATATATTTCGTATTTCTCCCATAAAAAGAATATAATCCGAATTTTCATCCTGTCCGTTTGAATAATCAGTTCATTGCGTCGTAGCTTCGCATTGTTTTGACATTTCAATTCCAGATTGCTGAATTATGATATAGTCCGTGTAATTGCATGCATACTGAGTGTATTATTTATCGATCAATTCAACATTAAACAAATGAAGTGTATTTTAAATAGTATTTTGTGCAAATATGAAAGTTACATTGTTTGAATTAGATTTTATCCAAATGTTCATTCGATGGCATTTCATCTAGCCTTCTACATAAAACATTTTATTTTCAGCGTTCATTAGTGTGATTTCGATGACAGGGGCCCTGAAAAGGTTTAATCACGAGGTGACAAAGAGATGACAGTCCAATTAAATACTTCAGCGGGATAATATAAATGAATTACTGGGCAACGCCTGACACCCAGTTATTTAATTTTTTATCACTCTATTTGCATTGAAAGGGCAGTATTATCTGTAGTAAAAGGTTAATATTTCTATACGGAAGTGACAGTGTCACCTTTGTAAAATTTTTATATCAGTTTTTACATTCATCTTTATAAACCAGGGATTTATCGATTTATTGATTATATCAATCTGACGTAAGTTCAATCAATAAGTAAACCAACCAACATGCCCGAAACAATTAAATAAAAATATTAACTCGACGTTTTGCTCTGTCTTGGAACCTATCTCGGTCATTTTAAACTAAATTTAATTTTTATTTTATTATTATATTTAAGCACAAGTTAAGTTTTCTTAAAAAACAACTATAATTTTAAAAGTATTCGAAAATGCATGAGAGTGGTCTTTATTTTTATATTTGAATTAATTCTTCGTCTCTTATTTAATCCAATAACTATTGAAAAAATTGTATTTTGTGAAGATTGTAAATATTATCTAGAGATCAAAAGAAAGTTGAAAATCAGTCGACTAACTGTATCAGTTTAAAAGCAGACTTTGGTGGAAAACGAAAGAAAAATAGTTAACCTTGTTTTTATGAGACTGAGAAGTAATGTGGCTCAACGTTAGTCTATATGAATATTTTTCTCATGCAGGCTTTAGTGTGCAATACATTAAAAATTGCCTGAGGAAAGTCTCAAAACCTGCTAATAATTTTTGTGTGTGCGTAGTATCCTTTGTGACGGCCAGCGCTACATCCCTCCTCGTACAATTAAACATATTTATTAATACAATACGGAAAAGGGGAATTACTGGCAATGGGCGTCAGTCTTTTAAATAAATGACAGATCCGTCCCTAATTCAAGAAAAAAATTGCGTCTATCAAGTCGGAAGCTACGCGTAGATAATTGGAAACAACTAACTGTTTAACTAACGTAAAGCGTATATGAAGATGCTCGTTCACATCTTTCCTATTGACTGCAATTTTCTGTATACAAACCAATGGATGCAATTAGAAATTGCAGCTGACTGGCTATTGGAAGAGGGAGGAAGGAAAATCTGGGACATCAGAAGCGAAATGAACAGAAGTTTGGTGCAGAGAGATTCATTAAATTGCGGGCCGCTGACGATAGGAGAGTTCTGTCTTTGAGTCGTGAGGAGATGTGAAATTTTGTTAAAAGTTTGGACTAATTTTCGGCCCAAAGCGTGTTCCATGCAGTCAGATCGCCTCGACGCATCAACGAGAAGCGAGTCGCTTAGCCTTCGCCTCCGAATTTTTCAACCCGCAGCAGACAGTTCCGCCAACACCACAGAGTCTTCTGTCGGTAGCGTTGATATAAAACTCAGTAAGTTCACATTGCCAGTTCTATTTGCCAAATAACTTTGCTTTTTTTGGTCCACAGGTGACCTAATTTTAATGAGTTTCAGTATAAAATTAATAATTCTCTACCCTCCTAATTTGCTAATCATTTTATTAAAGTGTGTTATCGTTTGCATATCAAATCTTAATTTATTTTTATTAAATTCAAAGTTATTGTCATTTCTTTTCTCTTTGAACCCTACATAAAATTATCCTTTTGACCAATAAGTTAAGCGCTGATTATCACATATGATGCCCAACTGTGGAGTTTAATACATTTATTTAATTAATCACAATAATAATAAGAAAATTAAAGTAAATATATTTTGGAACGAATGCTGCTGGTCATCATTAATAGATGGGGTAGACCAATTTCTGACTGTGTGCTATGTCATGCAGAAAATCTGGAGGAAACGGAAGATGAGGAAGAGCATTTAGCTGTACCTATTCAGAGCGGTTTCCGGGCAAACATACCGCAGTGTTTGTTCCACGTCAACACCTCAGGGAAGCGGAATGTCTTCGCCCTCAACGAGATGCTGCAAGGAAGTGAAATGTTAGGACACCTGAAAACATACTGGAGAGGTTCAACTAACAATCCTACCGTTACACACTCAAGCAGAAGACAAGGTAGAGACAAAATCTGCGTTCATAATTCCTTAATTACCGCGAGACTGTAAAAATTATATCATTATGCCACAAAATTTGAATCTAAAAAAAATTAATCTTATTTAACGCGTAGAAAATTTATACTTGTTCACAAGGAGGAGATCTAATGGTCATAGATTTGACACTGGCGCTACTGTAGCTTACAGAGTGGGCAACGTTTAGTACACTACGCTATTAAAATTCACTTTTCCTGTTTTTTACCGTTCATTTTTTCAGTTGAGAAAATCAGCATGGCTTAAGTAGTAAAACAAGTCCGGATTTAGTTAAATGTAATAATAATAGTAATCATATTACAAGAAAAGGATAAATACATACATTAACTCTGTCCGTAAGGTTTATATTAAAACAATCATCAGATTCTGATTGTCTGATAGGTGATTGGAATGGATCAAATTAACTTTACAGAATTTTACAAAAAATGTTTATAAAATGATGATTTTGATGGAATTACCGAATGCTCTTTTGACAAAATTAATAGTTTGAGAAATTATAACTTTTTATTTTACTGCGACTGATATAAAAATTCGGGACCGATTCAATGAATAGAAATATTACAAATATCAACCTTATAAGTTATAACTTATTTTAAAATTAGAAAACAATATTTAACACCCGTCTAGACATATTACGTGTGTCAGAAACTTTTCATAAAACAGAACTGCGTTCAGCGTGGTTCGCCAAGCATTTGGCCAATTATGGGCATTTTCTATGTACTTTCAAACAGAGAAGAAATGTTTCTAATGAAGATCAGACTAATGGCCATGAAGCAGAATTTGAATATCAGAATGGAAAAATCTCGACCGGATCCGGGAATGGAACCCGAGCAACGTGAGTGGATCTCGCTTTGGGTCACCCCATCGAGCCCGATTAGCACAGTGGAAGAGCAACCTCTCGGTAAGCTGGACGTTCCGGGTTCGATTTCCTGGTCCAGTCGTGATTTTTCCTTTATTATCTTCTATTTTCTCTTTAATATCACTTCAACAAGGGAATTTGTTCTAATGTAATATACGCAAAATTTCAGATCCCTTCCATCAGAAAATGACAGACTAAAAATAATTGATTACAGAAACAATTTCTACTTGGAAGACATGCTAATGTTGAGCATGTTTTATAACAGTAGTTTGGCCACTTTCCTTGAATAAGTCGGGAAGCAAAAGTAAAGAGCCGTATGTTCCCTGAACTCCATTAAATATTATGACACAAGGAACATGCTTATTCAAAATTGTTATGAAATCCTATTTTCTGAAAATCTTGTGTTGAAATGCTAGTAGCAGACTACTGACATAATATCTTCAGATACACAATAAAGCAAATAGAATTATAATATACATGGAGTGGCAATGCCAGGGCTCCATAGGCAACAGCGTGACTGCTTCCCCGAATCCTTGCGATCTAATTCCCATGGCGCTCCATGAGCAGCAATGTAAATCAGAGCTATTTGAATAACGTAAAATATATCTTAAAGGTGCAAAAGGGAAATTAAATTGGATTATTTATTCACACAATAACTAAGTATTTTCAAACATGTAATGTACAAATGTAAATATATACGGAAAATTAACAAAAGTGGCTACGTTTTAAAATCTATATTTCCAATTGGGTACGAAGTTTATATCACAAAATTCATGAACGTGAAGTTAAAATTAAACATTTTTTATTCGCAAATGTTGGAGGATTTATATACGGGTTTTCCGTGTATTTTAATTCCGAAAACAAAATATTTCTTATAACGCTGGACTGAATGAAGTATTAAAAATGAAACATACTCAGAGCCCTGCCGTTGCCACATATTATGATACTCTTTGCAAAAAAACATCCATTATTACTTTGATTTTCATAACATAATGAGTTAATTTCTACCTTTTTGCATATTGCATAACTGATATGTATTAAAATTATTTTATAAATACAAATTATTTCTTGTTGTGGATAAAACCATTTTCAAAGAGACAAGAGGCTTATGTAAATGTCGAAGCTCAAAAAACTTTATCCCTTGATTTCTCAAAAGCATTTTTTAGACTTACTGCCTTTCTTCTTTGGATGACAGTGCTGTACAAACAATGATTTATTTTACTACCTAGGTGCTCACACATTTCCGAAATTCATCACGGGTTAGGGGGTTATGGTGAGAAGTGGGTAATAGGAAAATATGCAAAACGACTAATGTTATGCGGATCCAAAGTTTTGGGCCTCACTGATATTTACGTCAAACATAACTCTGTAAAACCTATAACAATGTGTGTAATGTATTTGAAGCATTTGTCTGAATATGAAAAGGAGTGAGTAAATCCGTTTTTATTGCCTAGATACTACTCATTTCTACAGATCTTATTGGGACTGCCTGGGGGAAGAATAACGTTACGATGAATATCGACGTTTTGAAGGCCATAACTCGGAAACTAAGCATTTCCAGATACATTTCCTTTTTTTACTGTCGATGTAATTTATGGGGAATACATACCTGAAATTATATCCTCTATTTTTTAAATACCCTGTATAACTTGTAATGGTGTGTTCCAATACTGTTTTTAATTTTCCTTTTTAAGAGCTCTGTTGTAGAAGTTTTGTAACGGCTTAATTTGAGATACTTTTTCTTTTTCTTTATTATTATTATTATTATTATTATTTGTACTCGTTTTTTGCTCTTTCCAAGGTATATTTCCTAATCAATATGTCCTAATAACTTTTGTTATCAATTCGCTACGCTCTTTCATATTACTTAGTGTGCGTCCTTTCTACTGAATAAAGTATAGAGACTGAGTACATTGTAATTTTTCCTTCAATTAGTTTTAATATTCAATTGGCCATTTTGCTACTGACGTTTATGGACATGTCGAAACGATTGTTTAATAGTTTGTGATAAAGGCAGAAAAAGAAGAAGACATGTCGAACAGAAGATCCTCTCTTCTTCAGAAGGAGAAAAGGATCAGAGCCCTGATTGTGCAGTTCCAACACTCTCCTGTCAAGACCTTCACACATATGACAGTCCGCGGACCGACTCGGGCACAGATCTAAGTTGGAATATCTAAATCTTTAATGAGCGAAATGTTTAATTTCGCCGCATTCTTTTCTGTATTGATAATGTACTTCATTGCCAGAAAATATTTATATTGGTCTGTTACAACACTAAGAATTAGGCTACGCAGAGTTGAAATTTTGCAAGAAATTTGTAAATTAATGAGAGCTGAATATCTCGCGGTGAGGGCAGATAATGGCTGGTATCTTCAGCAACCCCCTGGGCTCCGAGACACGCAGCTGACCGCCTCCTGTCCAAACAAACAGGCGAGATGTGCCTTCAGAAATGAAAGGGGCCTCTGTGTGAAGTTTCACTCTCAAGTGCGGTCATTAAACATTCGAAACTCAAACATCACCGGAGAGAAACGCAACCTTGATTTATTGCCCGGCCAGCTTAAATAAAACAAGAGCTTGGAAGAGGCGACGGCGATGGCGGGGGCGGGGGCGGGGGTGTTGCAGGGAACACGGGCTTGTCTGTGGCGCAACACTTTACAGATTCCCGGGCACAGCATGTGTTCAACAAGCGGATGCCGAGGCAATTACCTTTGAACCTGCGAGGGAAAAGGGACTAGTTTTGTTTGTTATACCCGCGGCACATTTAAACGTTTCGAAAACATGGCTGCCACCCACTCTCGTGACCCTCTCCTCTCCTTTTCCCAGAAAACCAATGAACGCTAAACACACAGCGTGGCACGCTCGTGGTGGGAGAGCTTCACCTCGCCTCGCCTCGCCTCACCTCGCCTCACCTCGCCCCGCCGTCGTAAAATCCACGCCACAGTATTTCTGTTATGTTTGTGTATTATATAAATGCCTCGTGTGTATACTTGGTCGCTTCTTTACGCCCCTGTATTCAAAGCCGACCGCTATATGTTCGATGTGTAAAGTCATAAAACGCCTCGGTGTACAAAATGACACAAACCGTAACTCTTTTCCTTTTGGTGGGCTTGACAGGTCCTGAAGCACAGTTATAGTTCCTTTAGCTATAATGTGTTTTCATTTCGGCATTTAATGTTCCCACGGAAACCACAAACAAGCATACAGTTTCCGGAATGACGGTGTTTATTTAGTCTTAGATCCCTCCCTCCCGTAGCCTCCAAGAATTAAATGAAACGTCCGTTTTCATAACAGTAGCCCGCAGGAGAAGAGAGCGACAGTTAGAGTACTCGTATCCGTGCCTATACTCTCCTATTAAATGCTCTTGAAAGTTTCTTTACAATATACCTGAACACCATTCCAGAGATTTTTCGAGCTGGCCGATGCCTATGAGCTTGTAAACAAATTTCGGAAAAAATACAAAGATTCTATTGATAATTTCTCAACTGGAGTCTGGGACGTGAGAAAACGTTCACAACACCAGAAAATACAGATCAGAAGACTAGTCACCGAGAACAAAATAAAGAGCTAAAATGTTTATAACAGCTAGAAACGCGTGTTAAAAGGGAGGATGGCCTACTTCTGGGAACCTTATATACAGAGGAATTTGGTGAACAAAAATTAACAGTAGCAAAATAGTTGCGAAAGAATAAAGTAGATAGCGTTAATAGCTACTTTTAATATTTTATAATAAAATCTGATATATTACTCTCCATTATTACCATAACACATTTTTTTTGAATAGTTAAGTTGCAATTTAAAATGTTGATTGCTGGCAGTTTCGTAAATAACATATATCGGTAAAATGGATTTCAATTAAATTTTCTCCACAAACAATACTATAATGCATTTTAAAACGATCTATCTATAGAAATAATCAATGTTTGGTGAGCGCTCCAGACTTTATATACCAGGCGTCGTTCAAAAACACTGCAACTTATAAGGTTTGATGCATCATTCATCATATTTCTGTGAAATTTGGTATTCAGCGGTGATGACCCAGAGATGTTTTTTTTGTAGATTGAATATTTAGGTTCCTTCCTTCCCTCATTTAAGACCAAAAAGGATCCCACGTCAATAATATGCTCTCAGACTTCATGTTTGTCTCTTATGCGTTCCTTTGCCGTTCATCCGATTGTCATGAAATTTTTTGGGCGTCGTAGTGTTCAGCCCAGAGGTTTCTTTCAGGCCCGAAAAGCTCCTACTCTAAAGACATAGAACAAGAAGAATACATGAAACAAGATAAATTATTACCTCACGTAGCTTGCTGTCAAACTAGGTGATCAATTGGCTGTTAAGCGTGAAATAATGCTTAAATTTCGCTAACATTTTGTTTGAGTATTGATAGTTTTTAATTAATAAATATGGAAAATCTTTTATAAGTCGCAATGCGAATAATTGTCACGCTATTCAAAGAATTGTTTTCCATATCTACACTTTTTTAAATTAATCAGGCCGAAAAGATGGTTCAAGCGTCTTTTTTTATAATATAAATATAATTAATTGTTTAGACCTATGCAAAATAAATGGTTTACAAGTATCCATTAAAATTTTGACTGTTGTATGACTTGTTAACATTCAGTTAACAGTATATTTTAACATTATGCTTCATCCAGTCATCACACTTATATTTTATATAATTACCAGAATTAAATTATATTTATACTCATGACTGAGTAACCGTCATACATCCGTGTCATACTGGCTTATTGCGTATTGTAATTTCCATAATCTGGGTGTTCGTGCTCCGCGTCCTAACATTGAAACAACGTGTAGAAAACGTCACCTACATTTCGTTAAAAGTACTAACAATATTGTTCTGACAAATAATTTATAATACGTTTTAAAAATGTCGCTCTCATAAAGAAGAAATGCATTATGATAAAATAATATAAGACAATAAATTTTTCCAAATATAATTTATAATGAAAAGTAATTTTTGGACACCGATACAGGTTAAAGGCGGAATGTTTTAAATTCGTGAATTGCAATTAAATCATGAAGTCACTTTAATTTAGGCTTTTCCAGCGTCGTTATCAAGGAATTTTGTCAAATATTTTTATAGAAAAGTTTCGGATTATTTTAATTTTATTTTCAATTGAAATAATGTTTGTTTCTATTATTTCCCAAAAGTGTGACTACAAGCCAAAGTTGATTTGCACCTGTATTTATATGCCTACTGAAACTACTATTATTTTCGAGTAACAACTCTTTCGTTTCCTCTTAACAAGAAAAGAAAATTATCTTATATCTAATGAGAATTGTCAAAGAAATCGCAATAAATATAGACCGGATGTTGGCAAAAGGCATTTGGCATTTCCTCGAACTAAGACGATTAATTTAAGGAATTGTTGAGCTTCCTACAGGTAATTGCATGAATACTGAGCTGCTGGACTAATAAACAGTAAACTTACATACTGGGATTACCCATAGTAATTGAAATGCTGGGAGTATATACTGAGTTATAACGAGAGTTATAATGTTAAAAATTACGTCGACTGGTAATAATTCCGCTAGCGTAAATTTGATAGATTTATAGTCCAGAGTTGGGTATTTATCCTTACGGGAGACGTTAAAATAAATTTGTCAGAGTTCTTGACTTTTTTTCGTTTATTTGCCTAAGAGGACTGCTATCGATTATATGCTTCGTTTTTCTGATGACGGTAAACGAACGATAGATCACACTTGAGCTAATGAGTCTTTCTGTGAGCTCACTGTCTCGGTGCGCGGCGTGTGTGGGCGCAGACACCGGACACATTTATGAGTCTGTAATGTTCTGGATTATTAACTTCTATTAATAATAGAAACGTATACTCTTGTGAGGAATCCAAAGGGTCTACAAAATTTGTGAAATTCATGTCGACATACTTTCAAGTAAATAGGAATTATTCTACCAATAGTTTAACAGCAGGGTATTTTATCAATTGTAATGTTTCTGATGGGGAACTATGTAATTACTTAAATAAATAGAGCAGAGTGAATTAATTTAGAAGTATGTTAAAAAAAATATTTTATCTTCTCACTCTGTCAAAAAAGGCTAGCCGACGACTGAGCCGATCACTGGAAATGTCTTCCTAACTTTCTGATGAAGGGGGCGGTGCCTCCGAAAATTCAAGTACTCTATGAACCTCAGGTGAGTCACCTACTTTCTATCTAACATGACAATGTCATTTCCTGACTCATATATATATATTTATACTGAATTTACAATTTATAAAATGAAATGAAAACTGATTCTTTTTCTTAGGGAATGATGGGCTCAATTACCTGGTCTTTATATTTACAAACTCGAATAGTTGACGACGACCACTATGGCATTTAATTGACGGCTTTGGTGCAGTTATAGTCTTACGGGTACTTTACCAACGACGCTCAGGAAACTTTGGAGTCATTGACGCCGAATCGACGATGTTATGCCTCTGGAACAGAATGACCGGCATCACCGTCTTTGATGATCTGCCTGTCTGAGGTCTACTACTTCTCTCCCATAACTGCCCCGTCTGATACCTCGTCAATAAACAACTTGTCTGAACCCTAGAATCCAGCTTTCTGACATTTCATCAATAACTAACTCCTGTCTGAAATCTTGTCCATTACTAACTTAAATCTGGTCCATAACTCCATTCAAACGTCCCTTCCAAAGATGCCTCTCCTCGTCTTTTTACATCTATTTCGAAACATCGAATCTCACCTCAATATTCCATTTTATTCAAGACTTCGACCAATGACCAGCCATTTCTCACCCCTAAAATTTCCCAATACAGGGTTAACCCCTCTATTTATAAAACTGCTAAACCTCACGCTCAAGGATATATACATCATTGCTTATTCTCCCGGAGAATTTATACCCTCGGCAGGGTCATCGGTGACATTTGGCATTTCATAATCTCTCACAGGAGGCCGCTACAGTAAATATTTTGCTGCCATGGCCCTCGGCACCTGAAGTGCAATGAACCCACGAGTTCCGGAGCTCATAAAATTTAATTTCGCAAAACCATTTAACTAATATGAACTAAACCCTCTATTTATTTATCAAACGCACTTAGAAGAAATTATGTTTTTTTTAATGAGGCAAAGGAAAAAATTAAAATGAATTGAGCTACAATATTTTTTAAATTCTGGGTCAGTGACAAATATAGCTAAAATAAGCAATACAGACCATGAACTAACCAATAGTTATTTAATGTAACGTTTATCCTGTTCCTCAGACCTTTAATATGGATGCAGAATGATTAGTTATTGCAGTATGACAAATATATATCATCAAGATTTAATATTTTTGTTGAAAGAGATGTGCGTTCTGAGAAAACTAGTAACGGTGAAGCGTTATCGTTGTTGAGAGTATGCCTTCTGGAGTATGCAAAATAATTTAAAGATTAATACTTAGCCGTAAATGTATCTATTCATTCGGTGGATGTGGAAGAGTTAATCCTGAGGATACATATATAAAAGCAGAAGTAAATTTAAAGTTGAAGTAATACTCCTGGTTTCACTATCAGATTTTCATTAATAGATTTTGTGGCATGACCAAACATTTGTTTATATCATATCATGAACAAATTATCTCCTTCAGTTGTTTTGTATTAAACTTAATATGTAGTAATGGGTCTTCTAAAAGTCTTGAGGGCGATATTGAATTCAAGACGTGACGTCAACATCACTGTAGCAATAAATTAGCGATATGCGTACGTTTTTCGTAGAACGTAATGTGCGTGTTTACTCCAGTAAGAGTTATTTTACATTGAATGGGTCTTCCTTCCAGGATCCAAAAGCACATAAGACATAATATTAATATTGTATTGTATAATAAGGAATAGAACCTAATCTGGGTAAATAAAATATTTTTGGTCAATTATACCAGGAAACAGCACAGTCTAATCACCGATCCTTAGTATTATTTTTTGTTTTTTCGAACCAGGACTATCTCTGTATATAAATTTTATGTTATATTATATATATTGTAAAGAGTACATACTTGATTCTCAAGTTTATATGGAGTTATTCCATTGACGAACTTTTTACACTGGCTAAAGGTTGATTTTAATATCCTATAACATGTTCATAGTGAACTGCCAACATTTAATTGAGTTTTTTTTCATTACCAGAATATATAATTGTGTTAATAATGTGTCAAAGAACTTTGACATTATTGACATTGTTGACATTATTGACGAGCTTAGATGAATGGCTGTATTGCTTTGTCGACTCGGAATCTGCTATGGAGATTCGAGTTTCAGTACACGGAAATCAATCATTATTGGCTGATTTAACTTATCGTTTAAGAGATTGTATTTTATTGGTCGTGGAGATCACCATGGGCGGATGGGAGAGCGAAACTTGATTTCACGGACGGACGTTTCTCAACTCAGTTTAATTGATCATATAATTTTTTTTTCAGCGTTTATGATATCCTTATTCCCAAGTACACAGTTTCGACGGTGGAGATGACAGAGGAGACTACCGGACATCGAGAATCTCGGCCCGGTAATCATTCAGAACATCGCTGATCCAAATCAACTGTTTCTTGAACCTGTACGGAAATCTGAATGTTGCAGCAAAAGTAGATTATCATATCGTATTATATCATTAACCACGATCAGAATGGTACTAAGTTCTGCATTAACTTATGGACATCGGCAAAGTCCCATATCAACCAACTGCATGTCACACAAAATCGTCCTTTCAGAAGGTCTCTTAATAGATCAATAAAATGAAACCAAATGGTCATAAGTGTCAAGCATTATTACTACCTAGAACAGGAAATCCCGAAGATGGTCTTCCGAAATTTCGCACAGGAGAAAATAAAATCCAATGACAAAATTCATGCAAATATCTTGGGGTACATGTAGACAAGAAACTACTATTCAAGCACGATATTCATGAAACGAACATAAGGCTTAGAAAAATCAGAAACGTATATTACCCGCTGTTGAGATCAAAAAATTTGGCCAAAAGACATAAATTAACCATGATCAGAATGATACTAAGTCCTGCATCGGCAAAATCCAATATTAAACAACTGCAAGTCACGTCAATGGGTTCTTGATAGACACATATGGACAAGGATAAAAGAGGTCCACGACGTAGCAAAGTTAAATTCAGTCGCAGATGAAATAAACAATTAACTCCCTATTTCATAAACGATTAAAGTTTGTAAAGAGACTGTTTTCCTAGTCTAAAATAAATTGGAGAACTACACTAACTACGAAGGAGACAAACTAAAATGAGAAGTATTTAAATAAAACAATGACATTAATAGGATTAAATTATTTTGATAGATAAAGATAAAATACTCTACGTAGTTAAACAACGTCGGGGTTTTATTAATTTTCCCCATAAAGTAAAAGGAAAAAAAAGTTAATCAAAACAACTTGCAAAGGCCAAATAAGCCCGGAACAGAAAGGACTAACAATAAAGGGAGGGGTAGTAATATTGATAGCGTTTCACTCGATGTTTTAAGTGTATAATTTGATACCTACACTCCATGGGAATTGGGTACCTACAGGGGTGTGACTGTAGTGACGTTACATATAAATAGCGCGAAAATAATCAATCATCTTATCGAATCCTGGGGCGTAGAAGTCGTTAACATTGTACAAGCAGGCTACAAGGACTATAGGGTGGATGAGTATTTTTGGGGGGTAACTGTCCATATGAGGGTGATCCTGAGACAGGTCACTTCTCTTTAATAGCATAGGAAGGGAACTGACAAGTGGGAAAGTGGAAGGTAGAGCAAGGTAGCCAAGGGTTGACTAGGGTCCCCGGGCTATAATTAAAGGGTCCTAGCAGGCGATTCACCTAAAAGAGATGCAGGGAAACCCTAGAAAACTTGCATCGGGTACAATTCTCAATCCCTTTCGAATGACCGGAGAGGAGTTTGCTGTGGGTTCGCAGGGTTCCCTTCTTCGTGTTTCCACCAGGAGGCAGCTGGCCAACTGATCCAATGGCATCAGCAGACAGATCTTGCCGTAAACACTAGGTATTCGTTCCTAGTACTTACACCTCCTATCAGAGATGAAAGATGCCTCGGCATGTGAGAACCTTAAAACTAGAGAGAAAACGAGGCATCCCCGAAGGTAAGACCCATTATCACTGTGTAGAAAAATACTTGCGAGATGAAGCTTTCCTGTTCTGTTAGCTCTCAAAGAATAGGTTGATTTTGAAAAACATGTTACATTCTTTCTGCTGGTTTAATCATGTGTTGTCAAAGAGATAACTTTGGAATTAAGTACTGTATGGGGCTAATAAATGAGCTCTTTGGCGACGCTCGGTACCTATCAAGTTTCAAATATGAACGTTAGAGAAGCTTCACAATAACTGTAATGTGATTACATTGAAACTTATGGTTAATTAATAGAACAATTTGTTGCCTCTGTTTATTAAGACTAGTGTAAGATAGACGAAAATAAAACAAAATATTTAATGCAAATTAATAAAAAAAGTTCGATCTCCTAAGCAGATGAGAAACAATTACAAAGAAATTTAATAATTCCAACGATTCGACTATCAGTCTAATAGATAAAGATGCAAAATCCGCTTAGAAACGTCTTTCATTATTAAATGTTCTTAGTAATTGTTCTCATTAAAGAGTTACTTATCTGCTTATAAGGTCGAACTTCTTATTACATAATTAACCTATTATGTTTATCACTTTGCCAGGTTATTATACCCACTTACGAAAGATGCGTTGAAGTCATAAACAGTGATTCTAATGATACTGAAACTGTGTGAACCACGGTGACATTAACTAAGAAAAGCAAGATACGGGTTTACCAGTAGGTGCTGCCGTCTGCTGCGCACTGGCGGAACTTCTTGGAAGCGGGTGCCTCTGAGTTGCTCACAAATATGACGAAATATTTTTTTATGTTCTTAAAATTGAAATTCATAAAAATTAAAGGGAGCCAACAAAAATATTGGAGGATCATCTGCATTTCAAAATTAAAACGTTTTTCTAAATAACTTTTAGGAAACTGAACCTAATCAAACAATAGTAATCAGACTTAACTAAAAGAATCAAAATACATATAACAACATAAAAAACAGAAATATTCCGCATAGGAACCGACACAACACTTTCTCTTATTATTGACAACCAGAATCTCAATTTATTTTAAAAATATGTTTGGTATACAATACAAAATTAATTTTTTGATCACTTCTCAATTGATTCAAGGATTCACAGCTGTTTTATGAATTATGAATTGTTTCACTACTCTTAATTGTTTTCGGTAAACTGATTTTACTAAAAGAGTTTCAACTTTTAAGTACAATTTCCTTTTTTTAAAAAAACACTATTAAATTTTTAAAAATATTTTTCAGAATGTTTAGTTTATTTATAATATTGATTTTGTGTAACAAGAATGAATTATTTTAAAAATACTCAATAATTAAGAAATGTAACATTAAAAATTTTCATGTTTTCAGAAAATATTATTTATTTAAAAAAGCAGTTTTAGGAAAATTTATTTTCGAAGAATATATATTTTTATGTAAAATTCATTACTTTTAAAACACTCAATTATTTTATGAAAATTAATATTTTTTAGAAAACTTTAGTTATTTTAAGGAATTCTCAATCTGCCTTGCACAGGATCATAAATTTTCCGCACTATTTTTCTTTCAAATGTATCCAGTCTCGTCTCATCTGCGAAAGTGTCCAACACTCCGTTCCGTATTTCACTACTGGTCTCACTAGAGATTTGTACGATAATTTCTTTGTAGCTTTGGACAGTATTTTTAACTTAGAATGATTTTGAAGGCCAAAGTAGCACCTATTTCCTGCCATAATTCTGATTTCTATTTCTAATTTACTGTCACTCCTGTTGTTTACTTTAGTTCCTAAATATATGAATGAAGAGACTTGCTGAAACACAGACTGTCCTGCCCGAAGGGTTACATGTTTGTGTTATTTCTTCCCGATATGGCCATATATTCATTTATTAGTAAGCCCATTTTTTTAGAGGTGGTTTCAAGTGCAAGGAAAGCATCAGTAAGGGAGAACTTGGATCTAGCTAAATTGTCCACATAATCTGGATATGCCATTAGCTGTACAGCTTTATTGAATGTGTATCCAGTTGTTTGTATTTTTGATTCCATAACTGTTTTTCAAGTTCAATATTTTCTGTGAGCAATTCTTCAGATAAGGTGGATTGTATTTGCATTTGTGCAACACTCGTCTCCATAGTCATCTTAACTAGCCTAATGAGTTTTGTGGTGTACTCAACCTCGGAATTCCTTCTTACAATTTATTTCTTATTGCGCTGTCATAGGCGTCTTTAAAATCAACAAAAAGGTGGTGTATTTCCATATCATATTCATTTGATTTTTCCATTATTTGTCTTGAAAATTTGATCTGTAGTAGATCTTCCACTTCTAATTCCCGCCTGTATTCACGTATGGTTTTAATCTTTCAAACAAGATAATAGACAAAATTTTATGTGCAGAATACAGGAGTGAGATACCTCTATAATTTTTACAATCTTGTAGCGCAGTAGAACCCGCGTCCAATTTTTTATTATAATTTACGGGAACTTAAATACCAAATATTCCGGCATGAGCAAGTTGTTTGCCAAGAAGAAGGGGGTTTTTCCGCCCGCCGTCTCGCCGTTTCGGAATAATAACTAGGGACTGCAGGGCCACCTGGACCATAAAGCTCGGACACCTTGGCGCCGTTTCGGAATGTCTTAATCTGCTTAGGAATTTGGTGACGTGTGGCGTGTGTTCCCCAAATGAAACAAGGGATAGGATTGGAGGATATCCATCCCTGCCACCTTAGTGATAGGTGTCGGATAAGTGGGGACAAGGCTTTAAAGAGGCTGGAGAAGACAATTTTGGGAGATTGGAGAGATTTTTGCAGTGGATGGAGAGAGGAGATTGAAGGAGAGTGGTGGAGAGGTTGGACAGATTTTGCAAAGTGATGATGAGAGGATATTGAAGGAGAGTGGTGGAGGAGATTTTTGAAGGTGGTGGCGAAAGGAGATTGGCAGCATAGAAGTTACGGCGAGAGCAGATTGGTGAGGTGCCAGCGGAGACCATGCTTTGATCAGTCCAGGAAGCAGGGAAGAAAGAGGAAAAAGCGTAGTTTCCTTACTTTGCCAGCACGACTTCGTACGATTGTATACCGGCCGTTATAAGTTCCACAACACGGAAATTACAGCGAGACGCCTATGAAACAACTCAGGTTCGTCAACGAACAGATCTGCTACACGTGATCACCCAAACCCTTAATACCCCGAGATTATAATTAATAAATATATATATTTAAACTCAATTATTAAATTCATTAAATAATATACCCCCCTCATTTACAATCTAAAGGATCGCCTTTCTTAAGTATTGAACATACCACACTTATTTTCCATTCGTTTTGTATGATTTCCTCAGTTGAGGCTCTTTTGACCACTTGGAATATTTTTGTTGTAGACATTCCCCTCCTGTCTTTATTAATTCTACCTGTAATTCCATTCCTACCAGGAGCTTTACTGTCCTGTAGTTTCTTTAAGGCATTCAGGAATTCCTTAAGGGATGGGGGTCGAATGGCATCATCTACGTCTTCTTCTGTTCCTAGCTCCACTTGCATCTCCGCCATCTCTTCCTTTTCCTTTCCACGTTTAATTATTCATTATAATATTCTAGCCATCTATGCAATATCTTTCTTTTTTCAGTCACTAACTCTATTTCTTTGTAATACGGGGGTTAGCTTTTCTACAGAATAGGCGAGTATTCACTTTCCCACGACGATGTTCGATTTCTCCAAGTATTTTCATCCAATGTTGTCTTATCGTTCTTTGATGAAGTCATTTCCCCTCCCTTTTCTACCGTCTATATTCTTGCTCTTATAGTTTTATTTTGTAAGCCTACCTTATTTTCCAAAGACTTCTTTGGCATTACTTATCGAACCAGTCATTTCTTTCCTTTACTTTCTTTTTTCTTATAGACTCTTCTGCAGCTAGTGTTATACACTTCTGTATTAACATCCATCCCTCATCTGTGTTGCTTGTTGTTTCACTATGCTCCATTATTTCGATTTGATTTCTTAATCTTTCCCTATATTGTAATTGTAGTTCTTGAACTTTTATGTCCTCTATTTTATATCTGACCACCTTCTTCCCGTTTGGTGTTCACCCTGTGCCTTTACGTATATTTTTATGCGGAAATTTACTGCCGCAAATGATCATGTTCTTAGAAAGTGTTATTTTCACCAATCTAGAGTCATTATCGTTGGTATGCTGGTGGGGGCTCTACTTTCCGACATTTGGGGGGGGGGGGGGTAGTAACAATATCTTCCTAAATTAGGCATTCAGATCCAATACACATAATAAATTCGTTTTAAAGTAAAAATTGAGAGTAAATAAAATGGATGGTATACAACTAAGGATAGAGAATGTATAATTTTCTTGTAATTATATTCTGTACAGTCATATAGACTAGTAGTTATTGGTTGGGCATACGTTATCGATGAATTTGGAATGAATCATGCAATTGATAAAAAAACTTAATAATAGACGATTTATTCTGTATTACCAATGAAAGTCCGTTAAATTTAATTCACCATAAAGTTAAATTCACGGTAGAGACCGAAGATAATAATAAATTAAATTATTTAGATATATTTATTATTTTAGATAAACAGCAGAATAGCTCTAAATTACATAGAAAAGAGTTAACTGCGCATATAATACTTTATTCTTATTCTAACCACCCGTCGCATATGGTTAATAACCTAATCAAAAGAGCATATAAAATGGGCAGAAAAACATCTTAGACGTTAAAAATATAATAATAATGGAAAAAATTATTGATAAATAACTTTTATTAGGTAAATATTAGCAATAAAATAAATCATTCAATCAGTAATAAAACAAACTTAGAAGCAAGAGTACACAAAAATCATACAATCCAGATTGTACTGCACAGTACAATTTAGATATGTAAAACCACAAAGAACAGTAAAGGAGAAGACCAGTACAAATAAATATTTTATGGAAAAATCAGGTGAAAATAAAAACATTCAGACATTTAATAGAATATAATAACAAAAAATAAGCCAAAACAGAAAGTAATGAACTATGAAGTACTGTCGAATAACACCCCGTATGAGGAATGGCCGCTGTAGACTGACTGCTGCCTGCCTGCATCCACAAGGAGTTCCTGGATGGAACAAATCCCTTTATATCTACATAGGAGTAGCCGAAAGAAGAATTAAAACAGGTTCATCATAATAAAGAAGACCTCTGCTACCTACCGGTTGTTGCCCCACAATAATTAAGCCTGATAAATCTCATATGTAAGAATATCCCCAAACTAACCCCTTGTTAATTCAATATTTAATTTACCCATTAAGTACTATATTTTCTTGTTACATAGATAGTGAAGGACCCAACTAGGAATTTATGTTTTAAATATGGAATTATGTAAATAATTTTATGGACTAAAGTAAATTTTCTTAATAATTAATTTACAATAATCCCCCCTCCTTGATTTACAATATCGTCGACATTTAAAATAAAAAAATACGACCTTACCCGAATTACTCCGTTATTATAATCTTCCATCACTTCTGTAAAAATCTGACAAGATGAAAAAAAATTCCAACTCTTGGGATGCTGTTTCATTTTATAGCTAGTATATTTAAATTGTTCACATTATTAAGGATTTTGAAGAGCACTGCAATAAAATATCCAGAATGGAGCCTTATACATAACCTCTACAGAAGACAGACAACAGTAATTAGAATACAAACTCAAGAAAAGAAAGCAGAAATGAAGAAAGGAGTAAGACAGGGATACAGTCTGTCACCCATGCTGTTTAATTGATATATGGAACACGCAATGAAGCAAGTTAAAACTGAATGTAGAAAAGGAATTATATTTCAAAGAGAAGAAATAAAAACCCTACGGTTTGCCGATGATATTGTAGCATTAGGGGAATCAGAAGAAGACTTGGAAACCATAATAAATGGCATGAACGAGGTTCTGGAGAAAGAGTTTAATATGAGGATTAATAGAGAGAAAATCAAGGTAATGGAGTGCAGTTTGGGAAACAGTGGAATAACAAAGGCTGTTAGAGTGAGAAGGGATATTTTGACGGAAATTAAGGAATTCTGCTACTTGGGAAGCCTAATAACTAGGGATGGTAGAAGTATAGTAGACAAAGAGTAGAATAGGACAGGAAAGGCAGACTTTGCTAAAAGGAGGAATTTACGTACGGGTAATATAAGTGTGAATATTAGGAAATCGTTGCTAAAAATGTTCGATGGAGTGTGGAGTTATATGGGTGCCAAACGTATACAATAGGAGTTGCAGAAAGGAAAAGAATATTAGCCTTTGAAATGTGGTGCTATAGGAGAGTGCTGAAAATCATATGGGTGGATAGAATCACTAACGAGATATTTAACTGAATAGGGGAAGAGTGAACAATTTGGAGGACGTTGACTAAGAGAAGGGATAGATTAATAGACCATGTTTTGAGACATAAAGGTCTTGTAAAATAAGCGTTAGAGGGAAGTGTGTGGGGTAAGAACAGAAGAGGGATTGAACGAATGGAATACGCTAAGCAGATTAGAGGGGATGTGCTAGTTTTGCGGACTTGAAAAAAGTCTTGTGCAAAATGGGTTAATATAGAGGGTTGCACCAGACAAGTGGTAGGATTGAATCCTACAACAAAATTTCAATTGTTATGTTGTAAATTTTAATCAATCACGAAACAAAACTAAAACTTTTGTTTGTCCACTTGTAATGCGTTGAACACAGTATTATATTCCCCTCTCGTCTCCACGGCAATTTTTTTTATCGAAATTAAATCAACACTACAAATGTAATTAAATTTTAGATAAATGTGGAACCACGATTTATATAAGTTGTTTGCAACATACGAGGCGTGTCAGACTGTGATATAGAAATCGCATAAGCATTAACAGATAAGCTATACGAAATCGGTACACTTGATACATATGAAATCATGATAAATCTGTATGTAGGAACTTTACTTACAAATACACAAAAAAAAGTTTTGGGCTTTTAAGTATAAATAAGGGAAAAATAAAAGAGCATACGCCGATAAAATGTAAAGTTTTATTTATGGGTGGTATAAAACTGTGATGGATATTTTCCTTATAATGATGTGTATTAGAGACAGATGGACTGCGGGGGGGGGGACATTATTATAGATGAATTTGGCAGGTAATTGATAAAGCACATAATAATATAAAGTTCTCACCTAGTCTTATGACAAAATATAGACGATCGGTTCTTTATAAATATGGTACCACGATTTATATAATTGATATGCAAGAACTTAGTGAATTTAAATTTCACCACACTAGGATTGGTCAATTAGTAGACGAGTGTCGGAAATTGTTCGGAACATGTCGGTGTGATGGAAGTCACCCGAACCGACTTTTCAAGGTCGTCGCAACCATAAGCCGTAAATTGTTGATGAGTCGCAGCTAGCTAGATTGATTGTTGAAGGTTGCGTGCAACGAGGGAAGGGTCTTGTCTAAAGTAGCCTGTGCCAGTCTGTTGCCTTGGACGGTGGGAGGGGATCCCGACGAAAAAAAGCAGTTCCCCTGTCGCATAAGTTATACATAGACGGTACCAGACACATGTTGCAGCTCAGCAAGCCGTATAAATAAGCTGGACGATCAAGCGGGCTTTTGCTAACTCACAATGTCAAATTTCATGAAGAGCCAAAGTTTACGTGTGCAATATTCTTTGTTTTTCTGGAATCGCCCCATAATTTATGTTTTCAATTTTTTTTTGCACTGATAAAGGAAAGCTTAAGTGAACACCTTCGTCAATCTATGATCAGGGTGCATGAATATATTTTGTAGAAGAAATATTCTTCAGCACTACTTTAAATTACGGTCTTTAAATCAATGTTTCCTGTTATCATTCATATTTGTGATTATACCATCCTTTATAAATAACACAAGATACTTATTAAGACTGAGATAACTATTCTTGCATTTAATGATCAGAATACTTAGCAGTAAACACTCTCTACGGTTTTGTCAGCAGGAGTTAGACAACAGTTCTTCCGCCTCTAACACATATTAGAATGAAAATAAGCAAAATAAAATATTTGTGACGCTTTAATAGAAACCTGCCGAAACTGAGAGTCAGCAAGTTTTGTAGGACCATAAGAGACCATAAGAGAACCAGACATCACGAACACGACTCATGGTGCCGCACACATAATTAGTCATTTGAAAGTTTACGTGAGTTAAAATTACGACTAATTTGACATCCTATCGATCTATTTTTTTATTTTACTAACGCAGTTTTGTTACATATCAATTTATAAGGGTACCATTACAATCAATCGTTTAATATTATTTCAATTTTTTGTATGTGAAGTAGTGGCAACTTCGCTCCAAAAGCATCGGAAAATTAATTTGAGAGGGTGATATTATATTGACGATATAATTGCTCATATGCCAACGTTTATATAAAAACAGATGGAATAACAAATAAAAATAATGGGAATTAAGACAGATTGTCTTTAAAAAGATATCATTAGTCTATATCACTCACTAAAATAAAGTAAACATTTTTGTCATTGCGAGATTATGTAATATGCTTATTGTGTAGCATTCATAAAACTAATTTCGATTTGTTATTTCTTCTTTCTAGAAAGATGGCCGTTACAAATAAAGATTAGTTTGTCAATGTCAAATCATATGCTGATTTATTGTTTACTAGCTATCCCCGCAACTTCGTTCGCACGGAAATAGAACTTTTTAATTTGCTCTAAAACGAAACAACGGGTACCGAATTGTGATAAAGTTGAATTCATTGAATATATGAAAAGTACGATGTTATTTATTTATTTCTCACGTTTCGGAGCCAATAAAAATGAGCAATTATTAAGTATTAAAATTTCCCTGACGCGACAAATAAAAACAATTTACGTATCGAAGCTACAAATATTATTATTTCTCAGGGTGCAGCTCTGCCAAAAATACGTTAATTAAAGCGCGAATCCTACTGCAACAATAGATGGAATGAGAATACTCGCCCTATGTCTATCTCTCTCATGCTACCAAAATTGCGATTGTAAGAACACAATAAGTGAAATGAATGGTATAGGAACGCCTAATAGGAGATACGTCGCAGTTGGATTTAACTCCGCCATTCGCGCAGAAATTCAGTGGATTTAAAAATATTTACATTAATATCTTCTTAAATCTGAAAGATATGGAAATGAGGCAAACACGAAAATTTAAATTAAAACTCCGAATTCAATCTCGAAAGTTTTCATTAAAATTCGTTAAGCAGTTTTGGAGCACGTTTTTGGAGACGTATGCGAAGAAATCTTCCCGTTTAATTAATATTTACATTATTTATGTTAATATTTTCTGAAATATATCGAAATGAAATATGAACGAATATTTAAGTTAAATCTCCTGTTTTTAAACTCTCCAATTTTCATTGTAATCTGTTGAGCCGTTTCGGAGCCGATTCGAGACATTAAAAGGAAAGAATGAACCGAGATTTATTAAAATATATCAAATTTTTATTTTACAGTTATTTAATTACCTTACATCTCACTACTTCTCCACATAGTGAAAGCATTGCCAATTCATTCATACTTTTGTTAGTATTTAGAAATGTTAAAGACAATTAAACAGCACTCTGGCTGTCAAGTCAAATCAGTGATTCGTTTATTGAATGGAAGGAATGCTACGCCATAAAGTATTCATCGCCAATTTTGTGAGGAATCAGAAATAAAGGATGGAATGGTGAGGAAATGGATTTGACAATTCTCTTAAGACCGTGAAAATGTGCACGGTGAGCAGCGGCGCTTACATGTGATTACAGGTGAAATATTCATTTTATGAAGGCATACAAAAATTTGTTTCCCGTTATGACAAGTGCCTCAATAGAGGGTTGACTATGTGGAAGAGAAGTGTGAGGTAGAAGGTAATAAAAATAAATAAATAAATAAAATTATAAAATGCCTGGAAATTAACGTACCTTTCTTTTCAAAAAAATTACTACCGGTCCATTGTTTCTAAACAGTCCAAGTAACATTTATAACATCTAACTCAAAGAGAGAAGAATTACTTAAATTGAAGCTTAGCCAAATGCCATGAAACTAAATTTAGAACATCGGAATTGAAAAATGTCGTACGGACTCGGGAATCAAACCGGAACCTTCCACTTACCGTGCGGTTTCTCTAACCACTGAGCCAGCCCGAGTCGACATCCGAGTCGGTGCGATACTCTTCAACTCCAATCTGGTCCTCTAAATTTATATCACAACTCGTCGCTATTAATTCCTTCTGTTTATCTAGGTTATTTATCTAATTTAATTACATTTACATGTAACTTGTCAAAGATACACATTAGGGACGAAATATCTTAAATTAATCACTGCATAATTTTGTCCTTATTACTAATTAATAGCTAGCTTATCCCATACGAAAAAAAGTTTCTTTTTTGATGTCAGTAAGCAACCTTGCTACTTTTATACCAGTATTATAATTTTTTTCCTGATATATCACAAATCATCCTGCATAGCTTGTTATGAAATTATTACTGACTTTAGGAATGCCACAGTGCTATAAAGTACCGTGGTTAGAGGTTTCCGTGGATAATCTTAAAAGATAAAGAAACTTCGTGAGTGGTGCCGCAGCTGGGATGTGGTGAAGCCACGAGGTTTAGCCTTCTCAGTCCTTCCCTTCAATTTGTGTGGTTTATTCAGAGCGCGGTAGTTTGTGTAGCTGCTGCGGTTCCCATGTCAAAAACCGAAATGCCGGTTGCGTTGACCTTCCAAGCTAGAGCAAACTTTATAATTGCTTGTGAAATATGCAAGGTCCAATTCCTGTTATGATTACGCAGCGGCGGTGCGTATGTACGGACGAACGCAGAGTAAACAGTGCAAGAATTTGCATGCGCTGCCTCAATTCGATACGCACGCCAAGACTGGCTGCGGCTACACGCACGTCGCTGACCAAGATTCTGATAATTACTCTGGAGCTTCTTCCAGTCGATCTCTTCCAAATATACAAGACGCCGCAAGTCTGTAAGGCCTAGGGCGGAACGTCTTTCTGTCAAAAGCTTACGAATAAGAAATAAAAGACTATTTTGGTAAACAAATTTATAATCAAGAAAATATTAATGTAAAATAAAACAGAAATTTATAGAAAGATATAGATTAAACAACAATAATTATTTAAAATAAAAATATATGTTCCTAGTGTTAACAGCTTTTCAAATTCACGCTAATAATTCACGGTAATAATCTATAAATACTGATATATGCTGAGAAATATTTACTGGGTCCAGAAAATCTAATTCATCACATGTAATAATTGAGAAAATAATAATTAGGTGTAGCTATGGTGAAGAATTAAATAAAAAACACTCCGAATATTGTATTAACTTATTTCAAATTATTAGAAAGCTTTCGTATTTAACCCTTCAAATGTAGCAATTACTTCTTTTGGATGACCTATTACAATAATATTGTGTATATATATTTCTTTCTGTGGAACAGACAACATGAGGGTTACCCAGAAACTGGAAACTCCCTTTCAGGATAGAAATTAACTAGTTGGATGCTAAGGGAGAAGAAGGCAGCCGAGGGTTAACTAGTTTTTTTTGAGAACAGGTTACATCATGATCCAGAAACTGACAATATATTATATATATATAATATTAATAATATAGAAAAGTAATTGACAAGGGGGAAGTGAAAGGAAGAAAAAGGCAGCCAAGTTTTCAGTAGGGCCGTATTCACCTGAAAGAGATGCAAGGCCAACCGAAGAAAACCTCCATCAGATAAGTCTGACTCTTGGGGACTTATCTCACGATCTTCCATATGACGGGAGAGGAGTTTGCAGGGGTCACATCATTCTCTCTCCATGTCTCAACAATTTGAGGAGGCAGCTGGCCACTGGTCGTATAAGATTAGGGGACAACTCTTACAGTATGCTCAAGGTCTGCGACCTCGGAACATATCCTCCTAAATGAGATCGAGGTGCCTCGGTATGTGACAATTTTATACACCAGATAGAGAAGTAGTCATTACTGAAGGTTAGACCCGTCCTCAGGTTGATAGAGCTAAGCTGCCCCGGTTTGGGTTGACTAGGGTCTCCAGGCTGTAGTTCAAGCATCATACACGGTATTCACATAAAAGAAATGCAGAATTAGTCCTAGAAAACCTGCATCAGGTAAGTCGGGCTGTTGAATACCTTACGTCTATCCGAATGACGGGAAAGCAGTTGGCTGTGGAATCGCAGAATTCCTCTGCCTGTGCCTTTACAATTTTAGGAGGCAGCTGACCGACTGATCGAATAGGATCAGCGGATAGCTTTTACTTTATGCCCAAGGCCTGCGGCCCCAGCACATACACTTCCTAAAAGAGGCACAGAGGCCTCGGCATGTGAGCCTGAAAAAACCAGAGAGAGAACGAGTGATGTTTTTTACCTTCAGATGTAAACATCATCATCACACTGGAGAGAGACACCTACGGGGTATGTACTGAAATAATGAAATTACCATCAAAATTTGGTTAGTAAGTTATTTATATATTTAAATATTTAGTTTTTAGTATTAAATTAGTAATTTTAGCACTTATTATAATAAAGAAACTTAGCAAATATAAAATCTCCGAAACCAAAAGGGTTCGAATAAGCTCAAAAGGCAGCAGACGGTATCCGTGATCAGTTATTCCCTTCTTAATCGGAATAACTGATGACAGTGCAAACTGAAGTGCAAAATGTGTAGATAAGCTAGTTTAGAGTCAGTCCCATGCAGACGTACACATTGAGCTGCGAACTACGGGGCACAAAGAAATAGAACGAACAGAAATGCGAAAAGAGTCGGCAAACTACTTTGTTCATTTGAACTAGAGATTTCACGAGCTAAGTTATTCGCGGTCACCGTGATTGTGGGATCCTGACGAAATTGGTAGTTCTAGAACTACTTGGAGACACAACCAGTGAGGTAGCCGTACAGATAATTTTTCGGAACGGTTCAATTCAACATGCACGTTCTCGAACTATATATACGTCACTAATATTGGCCTAAGGCATAGTGACTGATTAAATTTCGAAAATTTACATACCGGTTTATGTGTACACAATACTATTATAAGTAATACAAAGAAACAAAGAAATAGAATTTATTTGAAATCCCTAGTTTGAAGACTAAATGAGGTTTGCATTCAGTTAATGAGTTAGACGATGAAATTCCGAAGACGTAAGGATTCGCGATGAAATGACATGAAGTACTACTATGGGCACTCGTAAGACAAAAATCATCTTGAACAGTGCGCTTTGTTCAATCGCTTCTGATATCGGTAATTAAAATTATTGTTTCCTTGATTCTTCTTGCGTGAGTATTTTGTTCATGGGAACTTAATATACCAAAAGAATTTCCTAAATTTTGATCACGAAACATGTGGCGAGGACATCGTGAACGATGAGCAACAAGCGACAGATTTTTGTCAACTTACGTGGCATGCGAAGTGGACTGTGCGGAACACCAGGTCAGTGTCCTTGGACACGCCAAGAAAACGTATTCACAAATAATGGTGCGAAGATATCTAAGATGTGATTGAGTTTCAACGAATCGTCAGCTAACACCAAAGACGACATCGTAGCCACTTAAAACACTGAAACCGACGACGCACGCACGATTCATGAATTTGAATAATTACGTGAGCTATACATTCAAATCGGTTCGCTTAACTGGAGTCGAAGATTCTTATTAGTAGTATTTTAATATGGGAAATGGAATCTGTGTCAACGATCATTCAATCACAAGAAACAGTTGATTTTGAGAAAGCAATGCAATGCGAGGAAGAATTTATTAAATTTTGTTCGAATAATTATTGCTGTTTTGATTGAAATTACTCACTTAAATAGAGGAAAAGCTAATGTACAATAATTAAATTACAATACGTTTCGTCCTTCAAATGTAGGGACCTCCTCAGTTATTTAAATAAAATAATAATGAGAAAAGTTCGTTTGCTCCCAGTACGCCTGGAGCCGAAAAGAGTGAAAATATCATTTAGGCCTTGGACTTTGCAGAAGCAACAAAAATTGTCGTATTATTTTATTTAAATAACTGCGGTAGTCTCTAAATTTGGGGGACGGAACGTATTCTAATTACTTCGTCGCGTGTTCCATATATAAGCTAAACAGCATGGGTGACAGACTGCATCCCTGTATTACTCCTTTCTTTATTTCTGCTTTCTTTTCTTGATCTTCTATTCTAATTAGTGCTGCCTGTCTTCTGTAGAGGTTATGTATTAGCCTCCTGTCTCCATATTTTATTGCAGTGCTCTTCAAAATCCTTAATAGTGCGAACAATTTAAATATACTAGCTATAAACTGAAACAGCATTCCAAGAGTGGAAATTTTTTATTTTCAACTTGCTAAATTTTTACAGACGTGATAACGGAGTAATTAGGGTAGCGTCTTATTTTTCTATTTTAAATGTAGTCTATATTGTACATCAATGAGGGGGGATTAGTGTAATTAATCTGTGCTTTTCAAAATCCTTAACTGTGTGCTCCAGTTCACATTATCAAACGCCTTTTCTAAATCCACAAATGCCATGAACGTAGACCTGTTTTTTCTTATCGTGTCTTCTAAAAAACGACGCAAATTCAATATTAATTTCTTGTCCCTACATTATTCCTAAAACAAAACTGATATTCTCCTAACTCGTATTCTATTTTACGTTCCATCCTCCTATATACCATTTTTGTTAATATTTTGCATGCATGGGATACTAAATTAATTGACCTGTGCTGTTCGCATCTAAAGATCACTCTAAAGTGATCGTTATTGAAATAATTCCACATATACTTTCCAATATTGTCAGTTTGAAAAGACATTTCGTAAAAATATTGTACTTCAATTCCACATCGCATACCAACTTTCATGTTCACACATATTAAGTAGACTAGCCTCTTTCAAAATTTTTTCTCTTTTCATAATTTGGTGCAGTTCACAAGATTAAAAATTAAAATTTTAACCCTTTACACATCTATGTTATCCCCCGCTGTTGATTTACAGTCCTATATTATGAGGTGAAAACATGTTTCTGCGGTCATAGCGTAATAACGAAGCGGCCTCTAATTCCAGACTCTTCAGTTTTGACAACTTTGCTTTTGTACTTTTGAGTAGCATGTCGTTTCCATGATGATTGAGAGCAGAGAGAGAGGACGCCTCGCTCAGCAGTGCAAATAAACGGCGTGAAAGCCACTGCCGAGCAGCAACATGTGGGGTGGCGCCGCTTGATTTGATCTGCAAATATTAGCATGCCGATGGCCGACGCAGCTCCCAGAGCGGCCTGCGGGGGACGACGATTCTCAGGAGCCTGCTAACCTCATTTAAGTCCCCTGCGCATTTACAAATTAATGTAAAAGCTTTCCACGCGGACCCGTTCATCATTTCTCCCCAACGAGCTCTCTAAAATACGTTTTGAACCAAACGGAAATCCCGTGTAAAAAACAGATTAAAAGATTCGAGAGCAGGATCATCCTTGAATCTGCGTTTTATGCAAATATTGCAACATATTCAACAATTATTTGGCAATTTCGTAAACTGGTTGCAGATTTTTTGATAATTTTATTATACTAGCTGAGTGTCCAATGTTGCCCTGAAAAGGAAATAATTCCACTCTAATCTGCTGATTCAGTAAGCCCTAGTAACATAAAAACAAATAACTGTAATGGGTGCCATTAAATATTGGGGAATTTTAAATTATTTTTAGTTACTAATATAGCCAATGCGCCATCTCTTTCTCACATATTTAAGATGAAAGTTTGAACCAAGTTTCACTGTATCAAACAATTTACAAAATAAGGAAATCCAACAACATTTCAATAGAAAAAATGTACGTTTTCGTAATGCCATGAATATTCAAATTTGTCACTCGATATTATTTTGTTAGAATTTGTCATCATCCATCAAAACCAATAAATTATAATAATAGCAAAAAAACTGTTATTAATACCTAAAGCTCACAATACATTCTGTAATGATACAACTCAACTGTATGAAGAATTCGGCGGTACGGAATCAGACATGCGGCGTGAGGGAAGTTGAAGGTTACATCAAGGGGTAATAAAACCCCGACAATTGACGCGGATTGGGTTTTTCTCAAGTCTTTGAGAGCATCAAATTGTTAGGGTGGAGTGGGATGGATGGATCCTCCCAGAGACGATAGGTAAGTAACTTTGGTTGGACAGGATCGGGCCCACCATTGACAGAAATGAAATAATCAAGTGGGTCCTAGTTATTAAAAACCCAGGAAAAATGGACTTTCGTCATTAAGATTGGACTTTAAGAGAGAATTCAGATTGAAAATGAACTGGTGGGAGTACGAGTGAGAATTAAACAATGGTCAGTAAAGTAATAAGAAATTGGAGATTGTACTGACCGTGGACATTTGAATATCGGGAGGAAGAGTTGCTCGAGTGTGTGGCACCAAGGAAGGATAGTCGGTGGACTAGGTTCTCATTATAGCAACGAGTAAGTCCGGTCGGACCGATCTGCAGAACTGGTACATCGCCTCCGACTCCAGCGGCTCGTTCCAGGCCTAAGCGGAGAAGAATGGCTAATTATTCTGTTTGTAACATTTTACCGATTTCCTTGTACAGCCAATTCCGCGTTGCATTTGTGATTGTCTTCTGCTCCATGAGGCCCGTTTAGACGACCCTTAGAATAGAACTCATGTCTCTACTTTATAAGATATCTAATGTGTGTAAATATTGTAAATATATAGTGTCAATAGTTAAATAACAACCGGATATCTAAAGTAAAAGTTATTCAATTACTGTATATTGTCATTAATAAATATTAAATTTAGTATTTTTAACATTTTAATATAATATATTCCCCGCCTATTTATTTCAATTCATAACAAAAATTGTTCAAGAATTTCAGTTGAAATTATTTCGCCAGTCTTTGTACCTTGACAATGAAATCAATTAAATTATAAATATTAGAAACGTCTTACGTATTGTTTTTTATCATCCTTCCATATTTCTTAGAGTTTGTGTTGCAGAATATAAGGAAACCAAGCAATTTGGCAGCGCAATCGCGGATTGTGGTTCCGTGAAATGTGTCAAGTATTTAAATGGTGCATATAAATAAAGAGGATACAAGGTTCACATAGTTTTAAAAAAGCTAAAATATAGTATCAGCAACTTATTTAAGGAGTATCTGAAGAAAATGAAAATAAGTCTCACCAACTGATACTCCCACCGACCACAAAAGCTCTCGTACCGTTATTTATTATCATTATCATCATTATCTCCTGAATTCATTCATTCTATTCAAGACTTGTATTAAAATTGACCCGGAGTACACACTGGAATTATTATTTTTTATGGTGAAAAGCCACAATAAATGGAAACTCCCCTTTAATAGCATATGAAGGGAGTTTGAAAGAGGGGACGTGTAAAGGAGAGGAAGGCAGACAATAGTTATTCTAGGACCATCCAGCTATACCTTAGGGATCCTACTCGGTATTAACCTGAAAGAAAACCCTCGAAAACTTGCATCAGGTTGGTCGAACTATTAGGTACCTGTCTCACGCCCTCCCTATGACAGGAGGTTAGTTTTTTCAACACTTTTGAAATTTAAATTTGTCACGTTTCAAAGTACCAGAAGCTCTTTGTCGAATACAAGATATGTAAGAAATGAGGTTTTAAAAACAAATGAGAAACAAAAAAACACATTAAAGAATGAAGGTTTTCCCGGCGTATATTCTGAATAAACAATTCTTGGGTTTCCACCCGGGTTAAATGGAGTTTAAGCCAAGACCAAGGACCAATCAGGAAAGGACACGCGCCATGCCACCTAAGCATGGACTATAAAGTCGACGCACAAACCACAGGACGACACTTTCACTTGAAAACGATGGCAAAGTACGCCATCGAAACGTCGTGGCTTAAACTCCATTTAACCCGGGTGGAAACCCAAGAATTGTTTATTCAAAAAAACACATGGCAGACATTTTGCAGTAAAGTTCATAAATGTCGTTAGAGCCAATCGGATTTTATTTGTTTCTTAATGCATGCAATTAAGATTACAATATGTACAATATTCGTTAAAACATTTGTATTGCACTTTTCTGAATGAAGAATATTTTATAAATACTTAAATAATTGTCAAAGAATATGTTTTTTTTGGTTATCAGATTACATGAGGGATATCTTGAAATAGGAAACTCCCCTTTAATAGAATAGGAAGGGAATGAAAAAGGAGGGATGCCGAAGGTAGAGCAAGGTAGCCAAGAGTTGACCAAGACCCCCGGGCTATAGTTTAATGATCATATCCGGTGTTTCACCAAAAGAGATTTAATAGTTAAAATGGAAAAAAAGTGTGATATTTGTAATCATAATATCTGAGAATAATTTCTTTAATAAATTAAAAATGTAGTTATTCCAAAACACATGTTTCCTGTAAAATGTAATGACAACATCTGTATGTTAAAACAAGACTTTGTTCAAGGATTTAGGCAAGGGTAATTTACTTTTAGCAGTTGCATATTTAAAACAATGACTTATAAACATATCTACTTTTAATGTCAAAGTGAATTATTAAAAATAAGCTGTGTTAGTTTATCAATATTGTATAAGAATAACGCGGATGCATACCTACAGATATTTAGAAATCTACGTTTGGTTTGAGATAAATCTAACCCTGATGTACTTATGAAGAAGGAAAATTCTTCAACTTGGGCTTTCACTTAGGTTTGACACTTAACGGTTTCATTCTGCAGGAGGATTTTTGCCATTACTGCTTTATCTAGGTTCTTGGGGCACATCCTTACAATTTCTATCCACACAAGCAACGCTAGCGTCATTGTCGTCAAATTCTTGAGTATAATTAGGTGAAACTCGACGCTTTCCCGGGCAACGTCTTAACGAGATCTCTGTCTTTATCTCAGTCTTTCCAGCCCATTTAACATATTGAACTTTTTTCACTTGAAGTCTTATACGCTCAACTTTAGTAAAATGACACAAAGTTTCTTAATAAACATTTGGTATCCTTTATCTTTTCAGCTCCAGCGCTAAGTCCCACAACGTACAAGTATGGATGAAAAACTTATGAACAATATTATGTTATTGTAATTTGTGTATAATATGTTCGAGTTTATTATAATTGAAGGTAAGATAATTTTTAGTGGGATTAAGATTAGATGGGATTTGGTGTTTTTGAGTGTAAGGAGATCGTAAATTAACTACGTAGTCAACTCACAGAAAATTGTAGTATACACTGCGATTTTTTGGCAACGCTGTTTGTTCCGACCATTATTTTAAGCGTTCTGATTGGTTGATTCAAGGTTACACCCCTCTCTGGAAATAACTGCCGAGCCCCGTCTAATTTTATTCACACCTTTCTTTTGAGTACTTAAAAAATATAATCTCTTTACTTATTCAAGAGTAATATCCTTAATTACTTTATTTTAGTGTAGTTGAAAATATAAATTTAATCTAATAATTTTTAACATGGACATTTGACGAAATCTGAATAACAACAAACGTATTTTAATTTCCTTTTTTTGCCTACATTAAACATGTGCATTTTTTTACGCATAATCGTTTACGTTATTATATTGCCACATCTTGGAACGTGCAGTCATGGCTGACGTGTAACGAGTTGGGCTGCAGAAATCTGGACTCGGGTTCGACTCCTACTCGATGAAACTAATTTTTTTACTTTTTTTCTTTGTTTACCATTTATTTCTAATATTTTCTGTTTCGAGAATGTTCTGTTTATGAAATATTCCATGAATGTATAAATTGTATTGGATTCAGAATCGGAGTCAGTCTTGCGCAGTACGAGCCTTTGTTCAGAACTTAGTTGTTAAAGAACGTCTATACCCTCTATGTTTGTGTGCTATTGTATCTTAAGATCCTACATTTCTGGTGGAGGCGCCGGGTATACATCAAGCATTACACCGTGGCTCCAATTAGACCTCAACAAAGTCGGAGACTCCAAGGTTTTGAGTCCAGAATTTGTCAGGAAAGAAGTGCACCGGCCTATGCTACTGTCCAGCAACAAAAGGAACCCCGCCACCTTCACAGGAGACACCGGATAAGACCCAGAAAAATGGCTAAAGGGCTATCGAGTCGCTAGGTTTAATAAGTGGGACGACACCGTTTGCCTGGCCAATGCATACTTGTACTTGGACGGAACCGCAAGACAGGGGTTTGAAAATGTCGAAGATAAGTTGACCAGTTGGGAAACTTTTCAGTCTGCGATCAAGAAAGCCTTGAGCGTCACGTTCGGCAGGCAACAGAAGAATTGAAATACTGAGCTAAGGAAAGTGGCGAGAACGTCCAATCATACATACAGAACGTTCTCGCATTGTGCCAAACTGTTAACCCAACCATGGGGGAGGAAGAAAAATTGGTACATCTAATGAAAGGAAGAAAAATTGACACATCTAATGAAAGGTGTCGCAGAGGACTTGTATAAGTTCCTCCTATTAAAGGCGTAAAACCTACGGACGAGTTCATAAAACACTGACAGTTCACCGAAGAGATGAACCAGAAACTAATCCGACGAAAGTTCGAGAAGCTTCCGAATGTAGTGCCAATTGCCTTAGTAGAAGAGGCGAATGATTTCTAATCTCTCGTCCGCCATATCGTAAGGGAAGAAATTTAGCGGGCACTATTTCTACGAAACGACGCAGCACAGCCAGAAGTCATCCAAGAAACCATCAGGGATGAAGTGAAAGCGTTTTGGCGCCAATCTCCACACCGACGTCTTCTTGGCGAAAAGTCGTCCCAAAGCGGAAGCTACCTATGCAAAAGTAGTTGCACGGGAAGAGCCAACTTACGCCCAATGAAAACAGACGTTTGGAGGACACGGGATAAATAGACCTGTGTGTTTTTACTGTGGCCGTGCTGGACACGTCGTAAGGAGACAACAGGATGTATCCGCAGACGGACTCCAATTGACCAAGGCGAAATAACTGAGTCATTCTGTGGAAGATACAGGTCATCATCGCCGCAAGGAGAGGACGCTCTCCATCACGTTGCTCGAGACCTCTGTCGCCATTCGGCCGCTCACCTATCCGACGTAACCTGGAAAAATTAGACGAGGCGACTTTCCCTGGAGTTGAGGCCGCCACCGACGTCGACGACCGTTACAAAAATATCGACGTAATATTGGACGACAAGTCGGCACGAGCCTTAGGCGATTCCGGCGCATCTTTCTCTGTTATCTCAGAGACGTTTCGACGACAGCTGAAAAAGACAAAGATCGCTGATAACAAGGAAACGGTTTTAAGGGTCGCGGTTTGGAAGTATGTGCAACCAGCCGGAAGATGCACCATCAGGCTGAAAATTAACAATAGAATTCAGCCGTTAGAATTTATCGTCCTGCCGCAATGTAGCCACGACGTTATCCTCAGATGGGACTTTTTGAAGAGCTCTCAAGTCGTCATTGACTGTGGACTTTCAGAACTTTTGCTAGACGAATTACAAGTCTCCGTAAAATAAACAGGAGATAAGAAACTGTGGCAGTTATTTGTGCTCGACGATGTGACCATTCCTGCGTCTAGGTGCCCTAAATTAAATGGCCACGTAGATCTTATAATTGAAGCAAAAAACAAATTATCACCAGTCATTATTCCTGCGACGGTCATCTCGTTCAAGAATGGTACTGGAGAATTATCGGTAGTTAATGGTCAGAACGAATTTCAGCTTCTTCCGAAACATTCGTGCTTAGTAAGGGCTGAACCAATAACACAAGAACATCTTAGTATCATGGAAGAAAATATACCCAGCCGCAGACTTCCTACAGAGATATGTAACAATGGATTCGACTTTCATAAGCTTCTTGGCGCCGGAGCTAACCATGGATCAGCAGAGGAAATTTCTTGGACTGCTTCGGAAATATTCTACGTTCTGCGACACAGTAATCAGGAACGAATCAACCACTGTGTAGGTGAAACATAAAATTAACACAGGAAGCCATTCAAGAATCAGTCAACCAAGTGTCACCAGCAGAACGATGCATTATTCAAGAAGAAGTGGATAAGATGCTTGGTCGAGGAATTTCTAACCATCACAGACCCATGGTCATCACCCGTCGTACTTGTCACAAAGAAGGATGGAACCTGGCTATTCTGCGTTGATTATAGAAGACTTAATAAGATAATGAAAACTGACGTTTATCCACTACCAAGTCGACGATACACTGGATTGTCTAAAGGGAGTAAAGTTTTTCTCCATCATGGACTTGCACTCAGGCTACTGGCAGTTAGATGTGGAAGAAGCCGATCAAGAGAAAATCTTAAGCTAGAGGACGTCGCGAAGGGCGACGGCTTGAAATTATTTTTAAATTATTGTGAGTAGAAGAGGAGAGACGCCAACGGCAACAGCTTCATCGAGATATCCCGCCACCGTTACCATTGGCACGTGACCGACGTCGACGCCATTTGCTGCTGACCAAGATCAGGACGACGGCGCCTGAATAGTTCAACGCTGGTGAGGCCCGCTCACAATATTAATCGTGTTGTTTCATGTGCATTATCGGATCCAATGTTTTATTAAGTGATATCTGCTACTTGGCCCAAATCCCCAGAGAAAAAGAGTCTATTTAGATCTAAAATTATATCTTGGCCTGTATATAATTTATTTTCATTGTGTAATTAATATTAATAAATTTGGAAGTTTTTTAGTTTTTAAATTGGAGTTATTTATTGAATTTATCCCCAATTAAAAATTTAAATTACAATTTAAAGCATAATTAAAGAAATAGTAAAGGTAATTCATTACAATACATTCGGAAACAATCAAAATGTCAGTAACCCTTATCAGTCATAAAGTTTTTATTATTATGAGTACTACTTAAAGAATTGAATTGATATAATATTCTGTATTTTCAAAAGCTTAGAAACAATTCGAGATGTTTTTAGAGACAATGAACCTCAAGCCGTCCACTGTCCACTATTCTTTCTTGAATCATCTTCTATTAGCTGTCTATTCCAACTTCAAAATTCATTTCCTTTTTTGCTTTGTTGATCTAAGTGTAAATGTTCTGATTGACTACATTCAAGAATTGATTTTAAATGGATATTCCCAAAATTGCTTCCATTTAATAACTTCCCTCTAATACGTACGTTCTTGGAGTCCCGCTAAATCCAGAAATTTCGGTTCACGAACAAACTCACGTTCACAGTACTCAGGTGAAAATTAAACATTGAATGGTAAACCTGGTACTTCACATGACAGAAAACAATCGTCTATAGATTGTCTTTCAAACTTGTAGTATTGTGTGATCAGATGTACGCAGAAAACGAAGGAGAGTGCGACGTTAATTAATAGACTGACCACAGAATGTGTTGCAGGAGCTTGTCGCGGAGAAAGCGGGGCCGTTGGCAAGAGAAGCTTCTCCTGCAAAGAGCCGTCTATAAATCGCGCAAGACAAACAGTGCTGGTAAACAATCGGGCAAGGAAGAATTGTGGCACGGGACTTGCACTAAATGAATTGTGTGCGCCGAAGGATTTAGTGGCAGGAATGCAAATAAAGGGCGGGGCAGGAGATTTAGCATCCATCTCGCGCTCCTCTGCACCTTTCGCGGCAATTAGCGCAGAAATTTACTGCAGTCCGCGTCACAATTACTCACTTTAGTATTGAATGACTATCGAAGTTGATTTATTGAAGCCATTACGCCTTACTTTCCGGCGCGGACGTGTGAAGTGCCGCAATTTGAGACTATTCTTCATCTGCTAATTGCATCCCAGGCTGTGAGTTACGGCGGCTGTTTATGTGCGTAAGAGTTTCGTGTTTCACAAGACCGGCCGCGTGAAGATTAATCATGTTTCCAGCTTGAATAAAAATCTGGAGACATGATAGGTGACGACAAAGCATAACATTTCTCTACAAATTATCATTTTATTTGAGTAATATCAATTGTGTGTGCACAAATGAGCGGACAGGAGGATGGAGTGTATAATTTTTTAGAACAGCCACGAATAGCTTAATAAATGATTAAATAACGCTTTTCATGATTAGAAAACATTAAAATATTTAACGGAAAAGTACCGAATTATGTAAAGTATAAATTATTAAATATCTTTTCTCGTGGTTAGAAAAGATTAAACTATTTTTGGAAAAGTTCCGAATTATGTAAAGTATTGATTGCTTTATATGATATACCAATACATTTATCGAGGAAAGGAAAATAAATAATCAACTTCAATTTGTCTTCTGTTCCTTTGAGATATATTTTAGCGGACTCAGAAAGCGCTGTTTTTACGTGGGCTCTTATGGGCCTACGAGCGACTTGATACTAGAGGAGTGGGGATGACAATCACGCTTAGAGCGCAGCAATTACCACTTTATATAAGATACTCTGGTCTTGGCGGCGCCTATCTTGGGGAGGCAGGGGTAAAGTGAACCGCTTAAGGTGAATTTACCATTTTTATACTCAAGAATCGTAATAGTCTGAAAAAACGTTACTATAATGATTTGTAGAGTAATTATTTTTACTGTGATAACTAACTACATGTTTGACATTTACATAAATGTTATTAAAAATTCAGTCAAATAGCCAAATGGCTTAAAATATAGTTTAGATTCTAATAATCAGTGCTTGAAAGAGAAAACGGGATGAGTCACAAATACATGCCAACCTATAGGCCTATAAATTAAGTTAATACAATAATATAAAAAATAAAACTATATGTTAAAAAAGGATGCATGTTTGTTTGTTTTTCAGTATGATTATTTGTATAGTACCAATTTAAACGGATCGATAAGTGGCAACAAAATTTGGCAAACATATTCTTAAATATAACGGAGAAAGTACACGAGGGGAAGGGAGTTGGTGAGAAACCACTGGCACCATCGTGGAAGGAATTATAATTAAAAACATATTCAAATGTGTTAAAAAGCGTAAGTATGTGACATCAGAAAGACAGAATAAACGAAATCCGCCATATTTAATTGCAGAAATATGACGTCACTATTTTTTTTTGGATTCTGCTACTCTCACATTTGAACAACTATATTCTGAACACCCCGAAGATGTGGAAGAATGATAAAAGGCAATACGAAAGATTTTTTGAATATGAAATACGTTTTCTTTTTAATGTGACATATTTTACGTAAACTCAGAAACTCAATTTTTCCCCAATTTTATCCTCGGATTAAACTTCAGGAAATGATAAGAAAAAATATGCAAGATTTTTTAATCTTTAAAATTTTATAGATTTCACGAAGTTTAAAGACTGTTGAGAACATTTCAATTGAGAATTACAAACAATTAACGACATTACACATAGTTACATTTTTTCCATTGACGAGTTGCTATAGTATCAATATCATGCAAATACACTTGATCCCAGGGATTGCAGTTGCTGACAGCTGCTTTCAATTGATAAAAGGGAAAACAGTCAATGCGTGTTGGCAAGTTCTTCTAGGGCGAGTCCGTGCCTCCTGAGCTGCGTAACCTTTACTAGAGTAAACCATGCGAGGACACAGAGGGAATTCCTAAGGGCCCATAATGCGACTAGACAGGTCAACTTAAGGAAACAAACAGTCTCTCAGAAGATTCCAACAGAATGTGTGTGTAGGGGTCCGTGTATCATTTGCCACATGCGGACAGAACGAGTAATGGAGGCAGGTATTTTTCAAACCACAGTGGTGGGCCAATGGTCGGTGAATTCAACAAGACAATCATGTAGTAAATCTGAAGTTAATTTATTCAAAATAATCAGTAACATTATTCGATTTATCAGTTTTCTAAATGAATAATGGGCGAATTAAGAAAAGTGAGAATCATAGTTATAAATAAAATTATTGTATAAATAAAGAAATGTAAATATAAGAGTAGGATTTAGCCATCGATTTGAGCCATAACACTGAAGTATGGAGGAGAGAAATAACAATTAGTATTAGATAGATAATAGGAGAAGGAAAAACATGGAGAGGAATATTATAAGGGGAAACTTCAGCTGAAGTAGTGCTACTATTACCATTCTGAATAACATTCGTATATTCGGAATATACAGAACACGCTAAAGTCTTTTTTACCCCAACCTGCACTTATCAATACTTATGTTTTACGAACGATTGCTTTTATGTATATCATATCATGAACTGAACCCAATATATTTCCTTGCGTCAATATTTTCAGAATGCTTCTTACACTACCGAGTTGCCATGATAAAAGATCGTGTTAAGCTGGGATTCGGCCAGTAGGTGACTCCAATATCGACTAGCTTTTCCTCTCCAACTATAATTGGCGGGAATTGGCAAGAAAGCGTTTCTATTAATAGGAATTTTGAGGTGTCAGAAAATTCTTTATAACAAATCAATAGCTTCCCAACTAAGAAGGTTTCTTGGCAATAAAATAAAATACGATAAAAAACTTACGTCGTAAAACTTGACGTTTCAGTCTCGTATATTGCGACCTTCATTTACAAATTTATACGTTCAAAGGAAATTTCAAACTGTCGTCTACTACACAAGACAACTTCTTTAATTATAAGTATTTAATAGAAAATCTGAATTTTACATATATGCATCAGTTTTAAAAAAATCGTTATCAAAATCTGTATCTAACAGTTTAGTTACTGTACCAGTTTAATTTATTGAAGTTAATTCTTTTTTGTTTTACTATCTTAATTCTAATCTCATCTTACGGCAATTTAGTCACTACTCCGCCAGCCAAAATGAAACTAAATGTAACTAACAGTGATGATAAAAGGGAAAGAAAAGCGACGATTCTAGTTGTGAAATATACTAATAAGAATAATTTCATAAACGCATAAAAACTCTATGTTTAATGATGTCAGAAAATTGTAATATACGTCTTTATACTGCAAGTATAAATTTTGTTATAAAAGGGGAAACTCTATAGCTTATGACACTTTTTAAAATAAGAGTAAATAATACAATTTATTTATGGTAAACGGTCGAATAATCAAAATTCATTTTATAAAAGATCAAAATTCAACCACGAACATAAATTTTATATTTCACTTTGAGACTCTTCTTTGTCCTAGTAGTAGAGACCCATAGTTTTTAAAAAGAGAATCTATTGATCCTATGTCATCTTGGCGGCTCCTGCTCCAGCAGTAAGGAGGTGCGATCTCGTCGATGGCGTCATGTTCAATCTGTCCAGACCATGGATCAGCGTCAATTCACAAAATCGTCTCCCACTCGTAAAATTTCTATTTTATGGGGTCTTTCAACTCATGCAAATATGAAACCCTGGTAGCCTTGTCCCACACTTCCACTTTACTCACAGCTGTCACGCTACCCCATCACTACCGAACCAACCCTGCCCATTGGCCGTTCTTGGCAAGGAGCATCCGCCCTAAGGATCGTATCGCAATGTATTTATTTAAATAAAAAATTTAGACGGGAAGTACGCGGTACATTAACATTAGTTAGCATTGATGAAATTAAAAATATAATAATTTATAAAGATATGCTATATTATTTATAATTTCTGTTTTTCGATTGAAAATCAAAATTTATTTCACGTGTTAATTTTGTTCATGCTAATTCTTTACGCTTTCTCACTTTCAAAAATTTTAAAATTTACGTCATTTCATACTCTATATACCTCCGCATATATTTATTCACTTATCAATTGGCTTTTCCTCTACATATTTCCATATTTGTCTCTGGTTAGTCTAGAAACCTACTATTAAAGGACTTTATGCCATGAATTTTTTGTGATGGTTTCATTTAGGTCTTTGAATGGTGAATCAACGAGAGATTATGTAATTGTACATATAGGTAACACAAGGATGTGAACGTTGGCATTTCCTGGAATTTAGATAACAGCGATTCTCTTTAGAAGAAGATATCAATTAAAATTTCGTAATTCAGCTTTTACTGCCGGTCTGGGATAAACCCATAAAAATCTTGGTAAATATACAAAATTTGTATATGTAAAGGGATGGGGAATAATATGTTAAATTTTTGCGTGCTCAAGAAATTTTAATTATTTCCCAACCACATATTTAGTGTCTGGAAAGTTTCTTAAAGTTGGCAAAGTTTTTCCGTGGAGAACCTGAGGGATGGTAACGGCGCCGATGACGTGTTTAGAGGCACGCGACGCGAGCGAGGGACCTAAGTTTCTTTCTGGCGGCTTGTATCGAAGGCGGTGCTACAAGTGCGCCCTCTTCCCTTAGCTGCCACGAACTAGAACGGGCGCGCACGTAATCTTGTGTGGAACTTAATTAGCCTCTGAGGGTGGGGGTGGTGGTGGGGGTGGGGTTTACTGCATGGTACCGCGGTGCCAGGTACTGCCGCTGCTCCGCCGAACAGGTGAGCCTCCCGACATCTAAACAGCCACCCCTACGCATTCGCCCGCAATTATCTTAACGGTTATTAGTAGATTGAGGGTGGGAATTACGCCCCAACAGATAAAAATACCCCATTAAGATTTAAATGGCTCCCGCAGAGGTGATTAACTTGCTTTAGTTTCGTGTGGATTGGGGTGTTGGGGACTTCGGTAGTCTTCAAGTGCGGCTACTGATTGCGTTGTTGAGAACCTTTGCGTTATAATTAGGTTCTTTTCTTTAAGAGGAGAAACTTAGCTGCAGGGCTTAGTGCGTGACTCATTAGCAAAGTGGAATGAGAAAGATTCAAAATCTTATACCTTATTTTCACTTTAATCTTCACCTGCGGGGTCAGAGCCCTCTGTAGGAGAGTTGTCCGATTCAGACAGGTTACGAAACAAAGTGCCAAAATCGCATCTCAAACAATTAGTAATTTTTTACTTTCCACGAGCGTTGATTAACTTTAAGACTACCTACTTGATGGTTTAGTATGCTCTGAAAAAATATAAATTGGACAGTATATTTGTAGTCTTTATCCAAAAAAAACTAACTGAAAATATGCCGTTCCACGAATCATACAAGACTTTTGTCAAGACTATGTTTTATTGTAGGGTAATATATCCGATCTTGTCTGGCGGCATCCGATTATATATCTGATAAATACAAATTGCCTGACCACACATACTCTATACGGACCTGAAACTCGATAGACGTCGTACGTAAACGCATATATATATATATATATATATATATATATATATATATATATATATATAGAATAGTTCATTGCTATTAGTGCTGGTGCTAAATACAATTTACCTGGAGGAATAGACAAGTGGAACTAAATAAATAAATATATATATATATATATACACTCACATATATGTGTTTATGTGTGTGTGTATTCCGGATAAACAGTTATTGGGTTTCCACCCGAGTAAAATTAAGTTTAATCCACGGCGTTTCGATGGCGGACTCCGTCATCTTTCTCTAGTGAAAGCCAAAAACTTTCACTTGGGAAATATAGTAGAGTACGCCACGAAACGTCGTGGCTTAAGTTTAATTAACCCGGGTGGAAACCCAAGAACTGTTTATCCAAATTTACAAATTTAATGCTATGCATAATTATTAATATCATTTCCCCAGTCAATTTTTATAGGATACCTTTTTTTTCTAATGTCAGAACCATTGATTTGAATTCATTATTTATGGAAATTATTCCTAGAATGCACTGCCATAGAAATAATACGGTGACGTTAATTTATTCCTTTACTGATTAGTAGTAACTCCGTTTGCCGTTACCCAGGAACAACAGTGTGGACGTAGTAGTTGTCTGTTCCTTTGGGATGCTTGTTTTATGTGAGTACCCTTACCTCTAACAATTTATGTTGCTGGTTTTAGGTGCGTTTCTTTGCTCAATTACATAATTCGCTTCCCCACCCGTCGGGGCATAGGGGTGCGTGGACAGTTATGGTATAATTAATTAGCATTTGTAAGAATATCACACACATTTAATTTTATTTTGCTGATCTGATGCCTATTTCTTAAGATATTCCCGTTTTTCAACAATTTTTTTACCCATTTCGAATTTTTTCGAATATAACGCCATCTGTGACCGAAATGAGTGGAATAGTAGGCCAAATTGTCGTAATTTTCTCTGGGAAATCCGAATCTGCAATAAAAATGGGGTCCCTATTTAAGATTTTTTAAACCTTTTTCCTCCCACACCCCAGTGGTTGGGGGTCGAGTTTCGCATCATTAGATATCCCCCTTCGAGACGAACATTTTTCATTCACACTTTTTTTGATCCGATGTGTGGTTCTCGAAATATTTCAATGTTTTCAGATAAACTGAATACCGTGTATAATTTGTCTATTTAATATTTAATTAACGTATGTCTTACTACGAAGTTCAGATCTGATTACGGTTAATATCTATTTAATTGGTTTTCTTGTGAAAATAATTGCAGATATGTGGAGAGAAGATATCACCAATCTACTGCTACTTAATGCTCCTTAAATAATGAATAAAATCCGAAATAGTAAAAGAGACCATGATTCGAAGTCTTTGTCACAATAAATTATCACCGTGGTGAGTCCCTGAGAAGTGAATGGTTTCATATAACAGTAAATGGACTATTTTGTGTCACATTCTTCAAAATATCTATTATGTTTAAGCTTCATTTCAACTTTAGGTGTAATACCCTACAATTTATCAGAGTTTAGCAATTGCAAAGAATGTACTCCGCCTTTACGATTATGAATACTGAAATTTGAATTCATGTGTAATATAATGTCGATTAAAAATTCCTCCTCACACTCTCCGAACCAACTGGATTCAATTAAATGGAAATCCGCGTTTGAAAATTAAAATTAATACGCATACGCATAATTGAGGAATGCCCAATTTATACCACTTCAAAACTTGTGCATTCCCTCGTAAACAAAAGTATTGTTCGTCTGCATTTATATTGCCATACTAAAGACATAAAATGCAATCTCGCACACCTCTGGCAAAAGTTCAAGAGCCAGCGAGCGTTCAGTTGTCGTGCTGTAAAGTTATAACAAGGACGCTGCCTACAAAAACAATTGGCACTGCAGAAAACCTGCTGCGCCATAAATATTGCAGTAATTGCCGTATTTAAATCACAGGCTCTTCTGGTTTATAAATATCTTCCTATTCTCTACAGGTATAATAAAAGTCTCATTTTCTACATTTTAAATTCCATTCTTATCGTATTTCGGGAGCTACCTTTATAATGCTTGAATAATTTAATTTTAAATACATCAGAGTTTCCGTCACGTATCATGCAAAAAAATTTAACGATCTGAAGTGGGATATCTAAATTTACAAAATTTAACTTTACCAAGGAACTAATTTCAGAACATAATTTTCTGTATAAATTAGCATACAGGTTAACTAAATGTGAGAAACCGGTGTCCCAAGTATCAAATTAAAGAAGTGCTTATTATACATATTTATTATGAATTCTGTTCTTACTGTAATAAATTAATAGATCTATATTTGGTCGGTTGAGGAAATAGGATACGTAGTACTTTACACTAAGTAACAAATAATTATAAGAACAAAATAAAATAAGATCCAATTAACTACCAAGAATTAATAAATTCGTAGCTAGAGTATGCAAGACATAGTATAAAATACGTCACGCCCACAAAATATGTAATTCTTATTTCTTGGAGCTGCACTAGTAATTTGACCTTTCGTAGTTGCCCCTGACAATATACGAAACAGAAACGAGCAGAAAAAACAATACAGGAAGTTATAAATTTATGTATTAGTATGTTTAACAAAGCAACGTATTCAAAAAACACGATCATGATTGAAACGCGCCATTTAATAGAACACGAAATTTTTATAATTATGATTGTTCTTAATTTCTGGAGGAAGATTGTTATGTAAAATTATGATGAATACTTTACTGGTAAAGAGCGAGGCGATGCTTGTCAGACCTTAGAGTTAAGCGACTTCTCTTCTACTCGCGTATTCGAGAAATTCGCCATTCGTTTGAAACAGATTCAAGTTCCGTTTTACAAACGTTGAGATTTAATGACTGAATACGCCAGGTATACAAAGTATTTCCAAGATTTTGAAAAATGGCTTGCATCTCGATCTAAAATTGTTATTAAAAATTGTTGTAACGGCAAGTTTTTGCAACCTAAATATTTCACTGCTCGTGGAGCGATTTCCCTAATTTTTATACATTTGCACATAATTTAACGAAAACATGCGAAATACATAACTTTCACGGTGTTAGTGTCAATCTGCTTTATTAATACTCTGAGAGAATAACAAGCTGAGCTTAGTTTCTCAGAAAGCTGATCTAATTTGCCATCAATCCGAAAGTACAGGAAAGGCGCATTGACTGAGAATTTGTCTATTGGCCTGTAGTAGCATCAGATCTCATCTTATCTAGCTGACAATTACAGTACTACTTCTCGGAAAGAGCACATAACATTATTATAAAATAATGATATTTATTTGACATTTGTTAAAAAATATGTCAGAAATAATTTATAGCCCATAAACGCATAAAATCAGAAAATAAAAAAATCATGACGTTCCGTTCCTTTTTTGGAGCTCCATCAGGTACAAGTTTGTCAAAACAGTTTATACGTGAAAGTCACACGCATTTAGATATTGAATTCCAAATTTTATTATTTATAGGTATGGCGTAGTATTACAAGAAATACGTGGGTCTCATCACAATGTTTCTAGACGGAACTTGTTATGAATTCCTTATAAAGCCTTAAAACAGAAAAAAAAGAATGAAACTTTGGACCAGAAGGATATGCCTCTGGGAGATTTCTCTCGCAGGCATTTCTCCCCAGACTGACTGCCGGGCTCACCTATGTTGGGGAAGACTTCGTACTCTCTGGTTTTTCAGAGTTCTCATATGTCGAGGCACCTTCATATATATTTTATATGGCATCGAAGACCTTGGGCATACAGTAAGAGTTGTTCGCTGATCCCATTGGATTAGTCGGTCAACTTCCTCCTAAAACTTGTGGAGACAGGGAAAAGGAATGCTGCGACCTGACAGCAAACTCGTCTCCTGTTATTCGGAAGGTCGTGACAATAGTATCCAATAGCACCGATTTTATGATGCAGGTTTTCTAGGGTTTTCTCTTCACCTCTGTAGGTGAATCACCGGATAAGATCCTTAAACTGTAGCCCAGGATCCTAGTCAACCCTTTACTGTAAACTACGTTACGTTAATCTAGATCAAAAAATTTTCGTTGTAATATATAATTAACAATACCGCATGATTTGTTGCAGTAATCAGCCCTTAGACTGGCCTGATGCAACCCGCCATGCTAACCTATTCTGCTCAACCCTTGTTCGTTCTATATAAATACCACAGAACACATCCTCCCTAAACTGATTAGCGTACTCCATCCTTGTCCTCCCTCTTCTGTTCTTACCCAACACAATTCCCTCTAATTTTAATTTTACAAGACCCTTATATCACAAAACGGGGCCTATTAATTTATCTCTTCTCTTGGTCAAAGTCCTCCATATTGTTCTCTCTTCTCCTATTCTGCTTTGAACTTCCTGGTTAGTTACTCTATTCACCTTTATAATTATCAGCATTCTTCTATAACACTATATTTCTAAGGCTTCAATTATTTTCTTTTCTGCAACTCCTACAGTTTACATTTCGCCCCCACATAACGACACGATATATACCAACATTTTAAATAATCATTTCCTAATATTCATACTTACCTTAAGCGTATGTAAATTACTATTTTTTTGTGAAAGTCTTTCTTGCCTTTGCTATTTTATTCTTTATGCCTACTATACTCCAACCATCTCTACTTATTATGCTGCCCAAGGAGTAGAATTCATTAAGTTTCTTCAAAATATCCTTTCCCTATCTACCAGTCTTTGTCATTCCACTGTTTCCCGTACTACACTCCATTACCTTGGTTTTCTCTCTATTAATCCTCACATTGAACTCTTTCTCCGAGTCTTCTGACAACCTTTAATTTAATTAAAAAATCCCTTCCCAATCTAACACCCTTTGTTATTCCACCTTGATTTTCCATTTATTAATCCTCATTTTGTACTCTTTCTCGAGGACTACGTTCATGACATTTATGTTTTTCAATTATTCTTCTGATTCCTTAATACTACAATATCATCGACAAACCGAAAGGTTTTTATTCATTTTCTATATTCTTTTTAAACTTTCTTCATCGCCTGTTCTATATATAAGTTAAAAATCATGGTCGACAGACTGCATCCTCGTCTTACTCCTTTCTTGGTTCGTGCCTTTTTTCTAGACCTACAATTCTAAGAACTGCAGACTGCCTTCTGTAGAGGTTATGGATTCCTCAGGATATAGGAAAGAAGAGTCATCTAATACTGCAGAATATTAATAATTAATTGATGGTATTAAAAAAGAAAATCCGACCTCCTATGGTATAGTGGCTAGCGTGTCTGCCTCACAACACAGGGGTCCACAGTTTGAATCCAGGCATGCGGATGGTTGTTTGTGTCGCCATGATCATGAATGCTGGGGTTTGGGCAGAAGACGAATTGATACACTGACCACATACCACTTTAAATTCCGAATGTGTCATTAAGATAATAGTCCTCAGTCGTTCCGGTCGGCCAAGGCACTGAATGGGCTGCGGAGCCTAGGAAGTAGAACATTAAGAATAATAAAATTAAATTAACTTGAAATTTCTAAGAGCACGGAGTATGCTTACAGTTCGTATTAATTAATAATTCCTAAAAGGCAAATAAAGTAATCATTGATAAAAATAAATTGCAGAAAAACTCAAAGCACAACAAACGATTAGAAACACCAACACATAAAAACGACGGACAAGTCATTACTCACGACAAGTAAAAGTAAACGGAAAGTTTTCAGATTATTAATTGCATTATTTTATAAATTAATACATTCATCACTTTTGTTGGATAAATAATTCTCACTATTAGAAAAACTGTGAAGAAAGTCCAGATTTGAAAAAAAATATTCTTACACTGATTCGAAAGAAGCATTCGGTTATTATTAATTACCACTGGAGGGACATTATTTTATAAAACTATATCTGGTCAGAGCTGAGTGATTTATAGTCACAAATTCCTGAAAATGCAATTCATTTGAAACGGTACTGTATGATAGGACAATGATAATATATTAAAATTTACTGGAATTACTCGTACATAATCAACTTTAAACAAGATTATTATTTTATTACGTTCGGTGTTTCTTCAATTTCGTTTCATAATCACTGTTTTTGAAAAACAGAGATTATGGTACGAATTTGGAGGATGTGGATGGCTGACTATCAACTGTCTCGGGCTGATTTAAAACGCGAAATGAAGCTACACAATGCAGACGTACGAGTACAGTAGACAGTATTTCTGCCTTTAAAGGTAGCAGAACAGTTGCTGCACGTGTGGTGCAGGTAAAATATTTGTCATCGAATCTCGATTACAAATTGCGAGCAGTCGAACGAAGACCGAGGCTTGGATGAGCTAGCGGCTCGCGTGACGTCATGGCCATTATCAGCGGACCAGCGGGAGCTGTAATTTTAATTATGCTGCATTCAATTCGATACGCTTATCATTCCCCCAAGGGCGCGGTTACTTCCTATTGTTCAGTGGGGTGGCGGCGAAATACATGCATTTTCATCCCGGAATAACATTACGGGCCGTCCGATGGAGAAAGAGGTAATCTTTCTTTTCTTTCGAGAAACTACTCTGCGGGTCTGTAACACGAACCGTCCACGGTCGTTTCATTTTTCATTTGTCCTATAATTACCACTACGAGGCACTTTAACTTTGAATCTTAGTTCCCCGCAGGAAAAACATTCTTCTGTTTTTGAATTTAGATGCAAATACATAAGACCCTCTTCAAGTCATTATATAGATTATGCATGGGAATTTTAGCGGTGTTATTTCCTTGCCGTATATTATTCATGTTCCCTTGAATTCAGCGGAAACATAAACGAGTCCTTTCTTTTTTCAACCTCACGCCAGTCACGTCACTCTGATTTTTCATTTGCTTCGAGGAACGAAAATTGTTTCAAAATATAATAGAAGTAATGAACGAAATTTTTATGCTAATGAATTTAATTTTTGTATATTATAATAGTTTGTAATTAGTCATACTTAAAATTTATTTTCACAATGTAAAGCTTGGTAAAATGGCTTGATACCTGGAACATCTTCTGCCAACATTTAGACTTTTAGTTTTCAGGATAGATTGTCATCGAAAACTCGGAACAATCAATATAGGAAATTCAAAAAAAATTATAAGAGGTAAATGACAGTTTCATACTCTCATAAAACATTCAATATTGATAATTAAAAATAGTTCCTCAAACATAGCGTTCGACAAGAAATCAAGGGGATATAAAAACAGAATCCAAAACTATGGAGACTATGCTTAGGCGTATTCGCTCAGTCTCAGTGGGTAAGCAGCCAAGTATTTTAGAGTCTTATTGTACTCCGAACGCCATTATGTGAGTATATATCTGTGGATATTTCCGTTGCGGGCATTTCTGCATAGACGGTTGATGGGGCTTCCCTTCGGGAATGCCTCGTTTTCTCGTCGGTTTAAGATTTTCACATGCCGAGAACCTACACCTCTTTTGGGAGGTGTATGTTCTGGGGTCGCGGACCATAGACATAAGGTAAGAATAGCTCACTGTTACAATTGGATCAGTTGTCCAGGAGCCTCCTCAAATTGGAATGGTGAAGGGATTGCTGCGTCCTCGCTCGGAAGGGCATGAAAATATTACCCAATTGTCAGACCTACCTGATGCAGGTTTTGTAGTTATTGTTTTTAACCTCTGGAGGAAGGCTGTTGTATAAAATTATCCCGGTATTGTGAATACTTTTCTTGTGGAGAGCAACGCGACCTTAGAGCTGAACGATTTCTGGTCACGTATTCATGAAATTCGCCATTTGTTTGAAACAAATTAATCTTCCGCTTTACAAACTTTCATATTTCATACATATATTCGCTTGGTAAAGTAAGTATTTGCAAACTTCTGAAGAAAGGTTTGCAACTCGATCTAGAATTCGTACTCGATAGTATTCTAATGGCACGCTTTTGCAACTTAAATATTTAATTGCTCCTGGAGCAGTTTCCTCAATTAGAGATTACATAACTCATAATTGAATGAAAATAGGCGAAGTAAACCATTTTGACGTACTTTCTGTCAACGTGTTCTCAGAGAATAAAAAGCTGAACTTAGTTTCCCCAAAAGCAGATCTGTATGATCATTCCACTTTAATTTATTATCAATTCCAAGAACGAGGAAAGGCGCATTGACTGAGAATTTATCTACGGGTCTATTTCTAGCATCAGCACTAAACTGAACTAACGTAGTCTTATCGAGGTTGAGGGATAATTTATTCACGTTAAACCAAATATTTAGACCATCAAGTGCGCTGTCTACTTTCTTAAGCAGATTATCGAAGTTTTTATCTGTAATAACTATATTTGTGTCATCCACGTAGAGAATCGATTTCAGAGATCATTTATGTATAGATTAAAAAGTAAAGGCCCAAGAATTCATCCTTGAGGAACTCCACATGCAATAAATTCCCAATCGGATAAGTGAAGTTGGCCGTCTTTAGTTTTTACTACTACTTGTTGTTTGCGGTTTGTAAGAGGCGATCTTAGTAGATGTGACGTAATTCCCCGAATTCCATAATATTCTATCTTTTTATTAACATTTGGTGATCTACCTTGTCGAATGCCTAAGAGAGATCAGAAAATATGCCAGCTAACTTCAGTCCTTCATCCAATGAGTTCTAGATATTTTGAATGAAGTCGTACATCGCACTATCTGTGGACTTTCCTTTAAGGAAGCCATGCTGTGCTGTTGATAAAAATATTAACATGCATACCAATTAGAAGCATTATGAAATTGAGCTACATACACACTTATCAATTCTTAAAGTTAACAACACTACACATAGATAATTGAGGGAATTATCTGGAGAAGCATGAATAATCACATTTTTCCGTAAAATGTCACGTAAAAGTTTTTTTTCTACTCTGCCACAATTTTGGCTAAAATAGTAAAGGCATCTGTACATATTCCTTCTTCCTCCAAGTCGAGCCATGAATTGTTCTTCTCGTCTTCTTCCGACTTCCCAGCTCATCTCTCTGTCTACTACGGGGTAAACCCCCCAAAAAGTGTTTTGTGATGCCATTCAAATTGAAATATCCAAGTTCGCGGGATCCACAATTTCGGTGCAAGTGGTGACTAGAGAATTATTCCTCAGGTCGTTGTCACCGGGTGGCTGACCGGTTTGAACCATCAGGCTTTGTCTGCAGGTTCGAACATGGGATTTGAAACACTACACTACGGCGCCACACCAAGACGGTAACTTCCAAATCCCCGTTGACTGTCTATACCTGTATCTGAATATATTTTCCACTAATTGTAGAAATATGGGATATTTAATGCTGAATTAAATGGGGAGTATTCCTCTATGCGACTTATATTATTTGCATAGGAAAATTAAATTTCCAGGTCCAGTGAGGAATTGGCTGTCACCTGATCTCTCTCGCGTTCAACAACTCCGATCGGTTTTTAGCGGAGGGCAGTTGGCTCTGTAAACAGCTATGTTAATATATTGAAATGGCCGAGGGAATAAAATGGACGTGAGATTAAAGCGATGGCCAGGAGCCAACTTCCGTAATCTCGCACCGCCCGCAGCTCTTCCTCTTCCTCCCAGATTATTCTCCTCCCTCTCTCCGCCATCCCACTCGAACCAGCTCCCACACGTTTACGAAGTGAAATATGAGGACAGGCGGAATTAAGCGATAAGCCACATCGGTAGTTAGAATGGAGTGTGTAGGGTGACTAGCCCTTGTCTAGTAGGTGGCGCTAGGGCCCTGTTGAATGAGCGGTGCAAATAGGGCCGTTACGAATGACCCCGAGGGATGAGAAGGGACCAACCCTCCGTCAGGACTCAGCTTCAGAGATACCTCCATATTCATGTAAAGAGAAATATTCTTTGCTGCATAAAAAACATAGTAGGTTTTGTAACGAAGTTGTGTTCCTAGGAATTGTGGAGTTAGGAATTTTTTTTCAGGAAAGAATATGGTGTGAGCACAGTCAGTCACTGATAAAGAATGTTTCTTTACTAGAAAACAGTTTACTACATTAGGGAGGAGCAATTGTATCAATGCGTTGCTGTGTTCTTAGAGGTTTCTTCCGTTGATTCAGCAACAACAAGTGGTTAATAAATGGTGTCGTTGAAGGAGAAAACATAAAGCGCCCTTTGTATTCATAAAACAAAATGGCCCAGTTCTGTTCAGCTTGAATTTTGACGTCGTTATGGCGCGATTATCCTAAATTTTCAGACTACTACGCAATGATATGAAAAATTCAAAGAAAATGGAAACGTTGATGTGGCAGGCATTCCGAGAGTGGAGCAACTGTAGACCTCGATCATTTCAAATCAGCTTAACAAAATCAATCGTCCTGAGTTATGTGATATGAGAAAATAGCATAATTTCTCCATAAAATAGCTATTGACTACGATTACTTAAATCGTGTTGGTTTATAAGATGAATCAACCTTTCATGACGTACGTATCTGATGATAGGCCAAGAGGGAGGGGAGAGGGGGGGATAAAAGCTAATCTTTCTTCTGGACTTATGCATATCACAACCACAGGGTCTTTCTTCTCGGAAAAAATCTATCACAATTAATGTTTACATGGGCGCTTCGGAACTGTTCATAGCAACTCCGGCATTGGAAGGGATGGATCAACACAATGTCTCAACGATCGCGTGATGTATTTCCCCAATTTAATTTATACAAAAAACAGTCATTGGTAAACCACTTTAGTTCATTGAAACACCGAAGACTAGAATAAAATATACTGTTTATAGTTATACAGACGAAATGTAGGACAACACTTGCCATGAAATATAATATCTTACTAGATTCATTACCTTTTAGAATAATCATAATGTTGAAACAAGAAAAAAATTTGTCCCACTTTAGCAAACAATAAAGTCGACGTAAGTGTTCTCTCGATAACCAAAATATTGATCAATTAAATAAATACAACATTAATATTTATCTGTCATTTAAGTATAACAAAATAAATACATTTGCCAATTAGTCAGTAAATAGCCTTTAATGTATTGTATTTCCAAGCTCAATAATTTCACTTACACTGAAAGTATGTTTACAAAATTGAAACATCAGGTTTCGTCCAGAATTTGGAACTTTATCAGATGATTCATATTCATCAACAGAAAACAATGTAACCTAATTTAATAAATCTATGGAATAAAAACGTTTCTTATTGATCTCATCAGCGATATGGCAAGATTCCATAATTTATACATGTTCATCAAATAGACTGTATGATGAAGTAGAATCAGACGAAAAACCAGAACAGTCTCATAAATGTATTTATTGTATTTACAACATTTAATGTAGCTTTCGACTTTTTGTCATATTCATCAAGCTGAAACATCATACAATAGTAGTTGACTTAAATACAAAATAGAAATAACGCAGTAAACAACAGAAATGAAGGCTCAGAAGATCTGACTATGTGAATATAAATTGCTAAGGACGATGCCTGGCTTGCTGACAAATAAAATTAAGGTATACTATGCCAATTTACTAATATATAAATATATACATACATGAATATATGAGAATATATGTGTATGTAAGTCAACTACTATTGTATGATGTTTTAGTTTGATGAATATGACAAAAAGTCGATAGCTACATTAAATGTTGTAAATACAAGAAATTCATTTATGAGAGTGTTCTGGTTTTTAGTCTGGTTCGATTCCATGAAATTTAAAAATAAATATAAGATAAACAAATAAAATATGTTGTTCAAATCCAATCAAAACTTCATAATATCACGAAGAATTTTTTACATTTCTCAGATTTATTTAATTAGGCCTTTTATTCTTATTAACGTAATTGCATACCTAATTTTCCAAATTTGGCATTAAACTTTGTGTCCGTATTTTCTTCGCACACTTACACAGTAAATGTAAATACTGATCTTAACGATACATTAAATGTTTAATTTATGTTTTATTGGGTAATACAGTCATTTGTTAGGAATACATTTAGAGGTACAGTAACACAAAATAGTTTTCTGAAGTTTTAACTACTTTTTCTACTTGCAATGAGCAAAACAGTTGCCATTGTAATGTAAAGGAAATTCAGAACTCCCAATTCTTCCAGAGCTCTTTTCTCACATCTTTACAAATTATATAAATTAATGAATGATCTTATCCCCGAGTGTGACGAATGTGATTAACGTACCCTACATACGAAAAATTCTCATCAAGCGTTAACTATGGTGTTAACCGCAGCCCTTCGTTTACTGGAGATTAATATCACACGACTCCTCCAAATCCTTCAATACTCCCGGGGGTGACGATATTCCTGATGACGATAAAATGGGAAGGAAATGACGCGCAATAAATATGTGCGCAAGTGGTGTCTGGTATTGATGGCAGCGCCAGTGACAGCGGGTCAGGGGGTCAAACGGCGTCGCGGCGCTCCGCGAAGATAAAAGACGCTCAGCTGTGGCGCTGATAGCGGGAGATTAATGCTCGGCGGCTGCTGGGGGGAAGACCCTTGCATCCGTCGCGCCGACTACTCAGCATCCCATAGGACTACTCATTTTTCAAACCATTACGCTACAATATTTCCTTCGGTACACAGGACATAGCTTTTACACTAGTCTGACAATTATATCGAGCAAAAATATACTCCCTTTTAAAAATATTATGACTAATTGTGGAGTCTGGTTTCTGCGGTTCTTTACTATATAATTATACGAGGTGTGGACACAGAAGAAATATGCATACGTCCATCGCTAAAGACCAACAGCTGTGTAGAGTGAAGCCTTGTCTTTTGAATGAAGAGCGTCTCGCGTCTGTACACAAATTAGTTTTGCCGTAGCCTTCATTTGTATAAGGAGCTGTATACTTTTCTTTTCGGAAAATTGACAGTAATAATGCAGAAACGAATCGTTGTGTAATTTCACATCTAACTTGGATAAAGCTCTACTTAAAATTATTTTTTATTTTAAGAAGGGTATAGCGAAGGAGTTTTATCACGTCCTCGAGTGGCTTTAGCATTTTCAAGGTGACCGAGAAGCTGTTGACGATGTTGCACACCCGGGTCACCCTTCCATGTAAAAACGGATGAAAATATTGAGAGTCGGGAATCTCATTCCAGAAGGTTGTAATAATCTCTATATATCTAATCTCACAGATAAATTACTAGTTACTCAGTGTATCCTTTTGCCCGGCTCGATGAAATAATAAACAAACGTTGCTGACGTCATAACGAGACACTTAAACAAAATTTCTACTGTTTATACGTGTTTTAACTTGCTACCAAATAAACCACTATACTGTCAGATGAATAAAGTTTACACAAATTTCATAAATTTTATTCACCAACTTTAAATTGTCCAATACAGTCGAAAAAATGTAGGAATCAAATGTTTTTACTTGAGGTGAAGTTATATTTAGTCAGTATTCATTGTTATGTTCTTAGAAATCAATTTCCATGAATATATTGCATTTCTCAATCGTCTCTTTCCTTATATTATCAATTCTAAATCACAAAAAGTTGCTTTTATATCCTCCATCAGATATCTAGAGACGATCCACCTCTCCGTCTAAGGTGATAATCTCTCTTCACGTACTAGCAAAGATGTTTATTTTTTTCTTTCTAGTCGTACTACAATACCTAAATATTAATCAAAATTACTACCCTGAGGTTCTCACTCAACTCCGTGAAAGAATAAGCAAAAGAAGAGCAAGTCATTGTTTCTCCGTCAAGCCGCGGAGCAGGCTCGTTGTGCATTGACTTTCAAGACGTTTATACAACACCGCAATGTTAGACAATCCGCCTTACTGGCCTAAACTTGCACCATGTGACAATTCTGCGTTAAAAGATACAAGATTTCAGTCGTTGACGCTGTGGAAGGCAAAGCGGCACGCGTCTTGAAGGATTTCACAGAAGAACACTTCCAGCTCTGTTTCTGACAAAGGAAAATTAGCATGGATCGTTGCATGTACAAAAGAAAATAAATTGTTAAATCAAATTTACACAAGGAAAAAAAAGAAATAATGTAAATGAAAATTATATATGAGTAGTGTAAATGTTAGCAAAAAGTAAACATCTTGTAATGAAAACAAAACTACTTGCAAAATTAGTGTACATTGTAATAAATAGATGTAAAATTCATTACTATTCACATGTTATTAATAATTTTTCATTATAAAAATAATAACTCCCCCCCTATTCATTACAATTTTGTTTTTATATTAATGTATAACAAGTAGGTAACTGTCAATTTATGTAATTTTGTAGAAGAATGAGAGTCAAAGTTACGGTGGCACTAAATAAAATAAGATAAAAAATAAAATAAATTATAAAACTAAATTATTTAACAAATACAACTAAGGAAATAAAAAGTTAAGATCATATGAAATAATTTGTAATTTTAACTGCTCGTCACAAATACATTTCAATAAAATTCTTCCTCCATAAGAAATTTATAGGAAGGCTGGATTCCTCGTCCGTTGACAATGATTAACACTAATCACTAATGAAAGAAGAAATGTGCAGTACCGTATAAACAAACATGAAATGTTATATATTTCAAACATATTACACAGCACTTTTAAGGAAACTAATAAGCATTGTGTTCAGATGGGTAAACGGATTTGTAACGCGCATTCAAATAAACGATTTTAGTACAAAATTAATCAAGAATTATGACTATTTCCTCATCCTCTATTTAAATATTATAGGATAACCCACAGCTGAAGTCCATTTAAAAAGAAATATGAATGAATGCATGAAAATAGACTACGTTGTCCCATTCAGGGCAAAGGCCTGGTAGCTTTTAGTAGTCTCACGCGGTGAGCTAATCCGCGTAAGATGTCTTATTAATACACTAATCTACACTGTCACGTAGTCGTAGTTCTAGTTCTTTCCACTTATTTCTGTCTCTGGCTATTCTGATCCATTGTCCTCCTGCTTGTTTTTTGAATAGGTCCGTCCACTTCCGTCTTGGTCTTCCTGGGAGTCTCTTGCCTATGTAGGGTTCCATGTGGTAGCTTGTAATGTCCATCTTTCGTCTTGTAGCCTCACAACGTGCCCTCCCCATTTGGTCTTTATAGCCTGTAGTGCAAAAAGAAATAGTAATAGAAAATTATTTACTCGATACAGAAACACTTATTTTAATTGTAACTAGTTACAATTACGTATGATGAATTGTCTCATTAAAAATGGAGCTCACGAGGCTTGCTGCAAAACGTCTCAATGAAGTGCAAGAGTATTTTTGAATTTTATATGTAATTATTATTTGATTGAGGAAAATTAAATTTTTAACATTAAGTTTAAGTGCTAGTTCCTAGGATATGCGTCGTATATGGTGTTGAAAGTCTAATAAAACCTTGAATAAAATCTCGAAACGAGGAAGCAATCTTCATTACTTACGTAAAACATTCCTTTTAAGTCAATAGTTTCTGAATAAGAAGCATTAGCTGACGTACAAAACAGCTTAGTGTACAAACTTATGTAAAATTATCGCTGTTTTGATGTTTGGCAGCAAGTTTTGTTTGCTCTGATAATTTGTCGACTGCAACTGTAATTTATTAGAGGTTCCTCTTGTCAGTCTGCTTTATGTGAAAGGATTTTGTGTGGCCTGCGGGGAATTTGCGAAGTTGGCTCCGACTTTGAGCAGCATTACTCAGGCCTATCCGATCGTGTTCTATGCATCATAAGTCACAGAACTCCGATGACGTCACCGACGCCTGAGATTAGGCACGAGCCGTTAGCATAACTTAGAGGGCGCCGCCGGCGTGATTAGAAGCAACGCCGCCTTGGCAAGTCAAATATATTCAAATTCGCAAGGAAAGATGGCCGTATTTGGGGAAGGAAAATAAATGAAAAAAAGGCTGATGCATATATCACTTGGTGCGTAGGAAATCATAGTTGACGCAATTTCTGAATATAAGTGTAAGTATGCGCAATATTTAAATACGCGATACATAAGACAAACTCTAGAACATGTCAGGGACTCGTGAAAGAATTAAGCAATTTAAACGTGAGAAATAGAACTTGGTCAACAATGTGGTTACATTATAACCAAGCAAACATCACTCAGTTTACTACCAGAACGAATTTTAAAGTTTTTATAAATACCTTTTTAAGTACTACTATTTAGAGTAATAATTTCTACTAATTTAATAATTATGGAACAATGTCTAAAAATAGTTACATTGAAATCTATCATTAATATGTGATAACTATTAGTAATAGGTATTTCAATCAATTTGTATATTGCGTATCATTTCTTCGTTGAAGATAGAAATACTGTACTGAACAATAGTATATCTCAGTCTTTGATTTATTCGTATAATCCCTATATTATAGCTACTTGGACGAACTTTTGGTTCTTAATCCATTAAGTATATATATCTCACGCAGCCAAATAATCACCTTTTAGTGAATAATAGAAATTGTATTTTCGGGTAGCAATTGCTATATTTTTGGAATTGTTTACATGACGTTCATTCTAATTAGGTAATACTAATTATCATTAAATACATCATTTTTTGAAAACCTTTATTATCTATTAAATATGAAAAACAAAGTAACAAATATAAAGTAATATAGGCTAAAAATGATTTAGAGTTGAATGAATTAAATGCTATTCTAATTAATTATAAATTTTACAAAACTGTTTCCCCCAAAAATACTTCTCTGGATCCTCGATTAAGACAACATAATCAACCATGAATCATACGAATAAACATTTGGCAACTTAGTAATACGACATTAGTGATTTTGTTGTACTCCATGACTTCAATATTTATTAGTCTGAGAGAACAGCTCGTATTCTTCATAAAGTTTGAAAAATTACTTAACAACAAGTTTTTGTTTCTGCACCACTTTCGTATTTTTCTTTTGTAAGTAATATCTTTAAAAATTTAGAGTTTGTTTATAGACTTTGGTCTTGGAAACGATACATAAAATGATTAATTTTATCCATCTCCGTATCTAATTAAATTTTGTGGACAACATATCAGAGAATAACTTTTAATCAGATGAATATATTGCACATTTAGTACTGATCGCGTTGGTTCATTGTTTTTGTCGATTTTCGCTAAATTTTGACCATGTAAATAGTTTTTTCTATCACGTGTTCTTTTTGAAAATGAGTATAATTTTATTTTAAAATAGGCAAGATCCCGCTGAAAGTTTTAAATAAAAATATATAAGCAATTGTAAAATAAAAAAACACTCTGGTTATTATTTATTTTAGACGACAAATTATTCTCTTCATTTCTATTTAGGTTACTTCTACCTCTTCTCGAAACTGGAAAATTCCACTAAAAATTGTTGCAGATAATTTTCTCTAATCACTCATCGATCTAATCAAGAATGAAAATGTCCCTACGCCAGATGGTTGAGGTCTTGTTTTAATTTTTAACAAATCACCAATAGTAGTTGAACCAACTTATATAAAATACTGAATTGTTGAGATATATAATTCTACTATTAAATAAATATTGAATATTAAATTTTCGTTCATTATTTACGTCATACATTGCCGTAAAGTTTGTATATCTGTGCAGTGAAGTCACAGATATTCATGTGCAGAACTTGGAAATATTGTTAACTAAGCACATTTCTCACCCCACAGTGTTTTTCTCCGAGGTTTTATAAATATGTGTACCAAGTTTTGTTGCGATTTGTTCAATCGTTTAAATTTCTTTGAAGAATATTCAAAGATAGAACTATACAAACGAACATATGTACGAAATTTTTAATTATATAGATAGATTCATAATAAACTATCCGAAGTTAGTTTTCAATTTAACCTGTATGATGTATGACTTTTCATGCTTTGTTTCCCCAACATGCTTACCTTGTCCGTGACCAGGTTTTCGTTTTACTATTATATACTGCCTTTAAAGTTTTTCTATGTGCAACCTGCAACATGCATCCGGAAGAACTGGAGAATGATCAACAAGTTCTTTTGATTTAACACCATTTTTTAAGGTTAACGCAACGAATTTACTTATTCTTCTCACTCTAAATTGAATGAAACTATTTGTAGGTATTTACTTGAGATAATAATAGTCATGTATAGGGTGTCTACTAAATTCCTGGCCCAATTTTAATGTAAGAAATAAAATAATAAAAACACGTCTTTAGAAAAAAAACGCTGTTTGCTGTAATTAAAATATATTTAATTTTCTGATCGAGTGCCTGTGTCTTTATAACTTATAAATCACCAGATTATGACGGGATAGCCTTATAGACGAAGGTTTCTCTTAAACAGAATTATTCACCATTCCGAAACACAAGTTATTATGAGTTTCATCAAAAATGGCAGAGTATTCTTGAAACATAATCACTCGTTTAGCATATTCATCTAAAATGTACTTTCTGTAACAGTCAATTGCCATCTAGTGACTGACCCATTTTGAACGTAAATTATAAAGACACGACTTGTGGAAAAAATGCTGTTTTTGTGCATGTTTAAAAGACAAGCAAGAATTTGTAAAAAATATACAGTTTTAACATAGTTCCAAATTACCATTTTTCTCATATAGCGTGTTATTATGTACTTTCAAAATAGATCAGTCGTTTCGTGGAAACCTTGTATGTTTTTAACGTAATGCTATACCTGCTGCACGAAATTTATTAAAAGATATTAATTCTTTTTAAGTAATTTAATTTGTTTCAGCCCAATTGTTAAGTGAAACTTTGTTAGTTTGCTATAAATTCTATCCAAAATCTTCCAACTGACGATAAAATCATCAAAAAAAGTCAAACTAATTTTACTCGGTAGATCTTAAAGTACATCGAGTACAGTACAGAGTACAGTAAAGACCCGAATACTAATCCTTGAGGCACTGTTGTTGCTAATTTCTGCCGCTAGTGATCTACCAATATGTATTTCCGGAAGAATTCATACGTTAATCTGAATCAAAAATATTTTGTTAGCAAAATTGTTTTTACTTGATGCCAGCCACGCAACCACGTGCTTGCTTTGATCTAATGTGCACTGTGGAGGTGTCGGTATTTCCGTAGCTGCATTAACATGCATGAGTTCCGAGGTGAGAACGCCTGTTATAAAAATTCTGGACGAACGGCCCAATAAAAGAAACGGCTCCTCCTAATCCGGATCACGCCACGATAACCTCAGCGAAACAACGTTTCGCCTTAAGGATTAGGCTGCCGTCGGTTGCAAAGACGCGTGCCTGTCGTCAAATAAATACTTTATCCCTGCAGATTTAAAAACGATTAAACGTCTTAATACAGAGTAGGGAATCTTTAACAATATGAAATTCTATTATGAAAATAGAAGATAAATATATTATTGTACTTTTTGGAAATAGGTATAACAGAGGATGAACCGATTTTAGGTATCTAAATTATTTATTTAACACACTTATAACAATGTATGATATAACCATCAATTAAGTATTCCTAATGAAATTCTTAATAATTTACATAATAATATATTTGACACCAGTCAAAATGCTGGCTGTATTTTTTAAATATATTGCAATTTTACTCCTTTATGATTGACCATTCTTGTTTTGTGTGCTTGAAGGGTAATCTGCAAATGTTACCAAATTCATTTTCATTCCATAGAAATTGTTTCATAACTTATATGTAATCTTATGTTCTTATAAAACTAACATTTAGTGTCTTCGCAATATTATCTATGTGAACACTCATTACAATGGAACAGTATTAACTGAATTGGTAAATGTTTAGCTATTAACTATAATATATAAGGAGTGTGCCATATATTTGCAAATAGAATAGTAATTTTGCAGGCTGAAAGCCTATTTTCATTCTCATAACATAACTTTTTTAAGACTCTATATTGATCAAATTGAACCAGTCCTCAATATTGTTTAAAATTAAATTTTATTAGGCTAATTTAATGCAAACATTAACGTATGAACAAAAATTAAGGTATTAATACTTTTCCTGTGGTTCTTTTCAAAGGCATTTCCACGTTAAATGGACAATTTTAGACGGAATTGAAAACGAACTAGTTGCTTGAATGCTTCAGGGTTCTCAAGGATGATACAGTTTTAGTAATTTTTATATTTGTAATTTTTTTAAATTTCTGTAATAGACTTATTTGTTATAATTATGAATATATAATTATAACATAATTTTGTAAGTAATATACTTCAACATACATTTTATATCCTTTTATAAATCTTAGTCTCTTTTTAAATGACATATACAAACAGATATGCATCACGTAGATCTAAAATTAGACTTGTCATCCACATCAAATAAATACATAAAAGTGATAAAATAAAATTATACAATATAAAGGGTGTAACAAGACCTCACCGAAAAACGTATAAAGATGATAGGCGATACAGAGACGATTTTATTTGTGTAAGAATATATACTTCCAGACACGTCGTTCATGAGTTAGTTATGCGTACTTACAAAGGTGTGCGCTCCAATCACCGCAACCAACCCGTATGTTATTCTTTTGCGCCTTCAGCGGCAGTACGTGCCTGCAGGTTTCGTCGTCAAGAAAATGTTTTTTCTTGCAATTGTTAGTATTCTGTTTAGACCCTTACGGGCGAACAGGTTTACCTGAGCGTTACTCATAAACGACGTGATTGAAATATATGTCCCTTCAAAAAATATCATCCTCTCTGCTTGAGCTCTCATCCAGTTTGACGATTTGGTCTTGTCACACTCTGTATTCATAGGAAAGTATAATTTTGTGTTACGAACATAAACATTTTATGTGTAACTGCTTAAATATGCCATACAAATTAGAGGATCTGAATATACTACTTATATAAATATGAATTATTTAAATTTAGAAATGAATTTATCAATTATAAAAATACTTGATTGAGAATGGTTGTCAACAGTGTCGATTGGGAAAGCATATAAGATCATTTGGTATAAATGTGTGTACTCTATATTGAAAATTCAATTATTCAACACTGCTCTAATTGCTGATATATGTGTAAGAAGTTACAAATTGGTTAATAAATAGTAGCAGAACTTTCACATGATCTTGCACACTCGATGACGGTCAGACGGAAAATATAAAAAATTGAAATGGTTTAACCAAGTATACACAGTTTCCAAGCAATTTGACAGAACACAGGAAGCGAGTCCATTCGGCTATCTTATCTACTAAGAAAACCAGTATAGAATATTCTCGGCAACTACGTATTTTTGATTCCAGCACCAGCTGAATTGATACTAACGAGGCTGATAACTGGCCCGACAAAGCGAATAATTTAGCAGCAGCGACCTTGGGAATCTAAAGAGTCAGCTGTCGCACTAGAAGGACACTCACTAGACGTCTTCTGAACTGAAGCGTGTTTAGTTCGCCAGACCTTCCGTAGAATAAGAAATCTTATTGCATTAACAGGAATTATTGGTAAACTTTTGTGTTATTGACATTAATATGTGCTTCTAGTTATGTCATCTTCAAAAATTCTTTCATAATTTAATTTTATTGACTTTCCTAATTTACATATAACAAAGATTGTTGCTGAATTTTCTTTATAATCACTTCATGCTATAATTAATTGGTAGTCTCAAAAAGCGTATGTTGCAGTAATTGTCATTGTTGCTCTAAATATATTTTCTTGTCAGATTTTTTTGTTTTCCCGCTTCCAAAGGGTGGAAAAAAAGTATGCCAGCTAGTGGTCGATTTTCATGCTACTATAATCATCTAAAAACAGCATGATGAATAATTTTAAGTGTTTGTCATGTCAAACGATAAAAAATAATCATGAAATGACATCTCAATTGTTTGCATTGCTCAGATCTCCACATAATAAGAAATTGTTTTCTTTTCATTAATAGCGTGAGCTGTAATGATCTATTATGAAAAGTTTTATGAAACAGTACGGTTTCTTGTGTTTAAAAGCCCTTAGAGTGGGCCTTTTCAGGGTTTCTGTGTTGTTCAAGTGAAATGGCTGGTAACGTTTTCGCACGTGAAGCACGTCTGCAGGAGCATGCAATTCCAGGCTCGGCCGCCATTCTCAAAGAAACAAAGGCTTCATAATTAATGATTGCAGCTATTATGCCAGAGAGCCACTCAAATAGCCAAGTTCTCTGTTACAAAATCAATCTTTGAAAGCGGAGAGCAGATATTCGTCTGTGCGTTTCTGATGAGAAAGTTTTCATTAAGCGTTATAGTAGTGGGGCGATTGTTGCGATCCGAAGAGTCCTTTCATCCCCACTGACATCGCATTAATCAGAAGTCCCGCTGCTCATAAAGCAAGCTATAAAGCTTTTGTAGCACCCTTGATTGCGCGTTAAGATGCGGGGAGGGGTAAAAATAAGTAGATCGGAGGAAGGCAAATTAATCTTCTTCGCGGTATTTTTAGTTTAGATTACAGGTCACCTCCGCAACAGTTATGCAATATCAAGTCAATTCAAAATTAATTAATCTTTTATTTATATGCATCTGCAGTCAAGACTGTCACAGAATGCCATCTTATTTCTTTTAAATCTTGAAACCTGAAGATTGTTATTTATATTAGATATGATCCGGCGGAAGCTTTCTTAGCGATATATCGGGTACTTCCATACGGTGCATTATTAAGCCCTGACGTCGCCATCCCTACGCTTCGTGGTTACACTCTGCAAAAATTTTGCCTTCCTTATAAACCCAGAAACTCTGAACAAAATTAAGTATATATATATACATGTATTGTAAATAATAAAGTTGTGTTTAATTAGAAAATTATTACTGTTTAAAAATATATAATAATTTTATTCATTTATCAAAACAATTTCTTTTTCGGTCCTGGGCATTATTAACATTATAAATATTAAGGGGAACATCAAGGAGGTGGTCAGGGTTAATTAATGGGGTAACAATGTGTAGCAGATATTTTATGTTCTTTCCGGACGAACCTGTACTGTCTCCGGAACTTCCGCGTAGTAGAATTTTCCTCCTCTCCTCTCAGGCTTATTTTGTCGGCTTGTGAATTTTATTCATATTTACACAGAAGCCTTCAGCTGAAGCCATTGTTTGTATTTATTTGTATTTATTAAATCTACAAATGGGCAGATGCCCGGTGGCAGATACATAGAAATTAAACAATAATTAATAAACTGGTCGTAAGGACCACATTTAACCTATAGTTGAATGTATAATTATATTCAATATAAATAAATAAGTGTGGAATATGCCCGACCTACCTGATGCAGGTTTTCTAGGGTTTTCCCTGCATCTCTTTTCCGCCTCCCCCCCTTTTTCAATTCCCTTCCTATGCTATTAAAGGGGAGTTGCCTGTTTCAGGATCACCCTCAAGTAGCTTGTTACCCCAAAAAATCATATTATTAGAAATGAATTATTAAAAAAAGAATAGTATTGTTTTCCCTGAAAAATAACTAGAAATATAATTCACTGTAGTATATTTTTAGGGATTTCGCAGCACTGATCACTTCACTAACTGCACTACACTACACTAAACTTAGATTGAGTCGAAATTTTCTTTCTGTTAGAGGAAGTTCCAGAAAAGCTGGACCTGGGACTGTCCGGCGATTGAGGAAAACATGTTTACCTCCTTGCAAGTGCATAATTGAACTATATAAAAATTATTAAACTTGGTTCAATTTTTTAAACTCGAGACGAGTGAAAGAATTAACTTTAACTATAGGATAAAAAACTTACAGGGGCTTCATTTGGCTAATATATCCTGCATTTTGGTGTTCATATGAACATGCCAATAGTGATGACGTCATCCACTTTCTACTCGCTGGACGGTAACTACATATTTTTATTATTCTTTTTTCTCACTTTTCGGGAGACCGTAAAAACAAGAAGTCAAAGAAAAATGTGTAACGGACACTTGGCATAACATAATGACTTTGGAATTAATTACTTTCAAATATATAAAACATGTGTATTAAATATATGCTAATTAGAAGAATCAAAATTGGCAGATCCAATTATTTCACTTGATAACCTTTAATCAAAGTTGTTGAACGACAGAGATCTATACTCAAAATGATATATTTTAACATTCCAACATTGACAAGATGTTTTGTTTGTCATTGTCATAGTCAATATAGCATATCCAACCACCAACCATGATACGCACGATGCATATTGTATTAAAAATAATGGGCTTTATGTCTTTTGAAATATAATTATTGCCCAGTCTCATTTGTATTTAATTTCTTTATTTACTTTCTATGTATTTTTCTTCCTAAAACAACGATTTCTGTCGTCTTTCTTTGCTACGAGTTTAATGTTTCGGTTAATTGTGAGTGTGATTTCCTATGTATTTAGAAATTTGTGAATGTTTAACCTTTCCCAGTGAATTTAATGTTGGAGGTATGGTCTGATATCAGACTAGGTGGCGTTGTAAAAATACGACGTTTCGTAGACCTGCACCGTCGACATATTCTATACTCCCCAGAAAGTGTTTTTAAAACGCCATCCGTTTGCAAACCGAAGAATACCTCCATAATTTGTGAGTGCGTTAAATGACTTCAAGTTATAAGGCCACATTAACACAGAATTTATTTATTATTATTCAATCCATTAGTCCTCGGTTGAGGAAATAGGACACGTCAAATATAATATTACAAGAAATACACAAAATTTTACAACCAAGAATTGATGACAAAAGAGGAAAGATAAAATTCAATCTTCAATTTTCAGTCGACTGTAGAAGGCAGCAGAAGATCGTGCGTTGGTTCCTGTCGAACATGAAAAAGAAAATAAGTCAACAGTTAAATTCTAGTAGAGTATAGTTCTAAAATAATAGGAGAATCTGATAGGACACCAGCAAACTGTTTTAGTCCTTCCTATATACGAACTCTTTCAGTGAATAATACGCCACATTCATTAACAGAGATTTACCACTCTTTATAAATAATTTTTGAACCTTTAAATATTTTATTCCTACCGGGAGAGTATTGTATAGATTTATACCGGAATAGTGAATGCTTCTTTCAAAAAGACTTAGCGATGTTTTTCAACACGGAGCTGAGAGCGATTTCTTGTGTTGTACGAATGGCTTGAACCGTTTAGATCATATACATTGATGTTGCTCCATACAAATTTTAAAATTTCTAGAATGTACGTACAAGGTAAGGTTCAAATTCCAAGTTTCAAAACAAAGGTTTGCAAGTGGTATTCCACTCGGCACCAGATACAGATACTATTCTTACGGCCCGCTTTTGTAGTTTAAAAATGTGAAGCGCGTGATGCGAATGATCCCAGTTTGCAATACCGTAACACATTACAGAATGAAAATATGCATGGTTCATCATTTTTGATGTAGCTATGTCGGCTTCCCGAGCTAACACTCGTAATGTAAAGCAAATTTTGCTGAGTTTTCCCGATAGTTTTTTAATGTGGTGATTCCATTTCAAATTATTGTCAACAGAAGCAAAGCGAATAGAAATATTCAATAAAATATCGGCGAGAGATAATTTTCAGATTCAAAATATACTAACATTGATTGAACTGAACCCAAAAGTTTCAGATCACATAGGCCCACCGTCAACGAGATATTTCCACTTCATAAGTGATCTTCTGTTGGAGAACAGTTTATTGTTTATAGACATTCGCATTCAGACATCATCGTGCGGCAACTGTATCAGAATCAATTTCTTTGGTTGTCACTATGACCATCAATTCCACTGTTATAGAAGGTTGGGGAACCGCCTTTGGGGTGGACCACAAGGTCGGCAAGTCGATTTCACGTCTCAGTTGCAGAAATAAAACATTTTGTCATTAGTTCCAGAATATATTATAATACGTGACGAAGTTTAGATGTGAGACTTGAATTACAGAAATCACGAGGTATAGGCAGGAAATTTCGTGAGAATACTTCGGGAAATGAACTGTGCAGAGGATAAAAGACTGCAACGAGTTTATTTTGTGTGGACCCCTTGACGACTGTGAAATGAACCGTGTTCGCGATTCTTCCCCCATATGCTAATCCTGGGCGCTCACTCCCCCTCCCACGCGCTATTGGCGGAATATATAAATAATAGCGAGGTATTCTGCGGAGGCAGAGTTGCAGAAGCACCTTCCTGCCCAAAGACGTCACGGCCAGAGGGGCGGGGGATAACAAAGGCACCCCCCGCCCCCCGCCGGGCGATAATTGATGATTTGTGACTCCGTCGTGTCCCAGGAAATGGAGGGACTCTTCCGGCCTACGTTATAATTTTACTAGTCGGCCGCGTCGAACTCCGGAGGGACGCGTGGCGTCGCGCCACAATTCATCTCTGCCTTTTTATCGGACGGCCGTGTTTTATAACTGCACTGGCCGGGGGCAATGGTGCGAGAACATCGCTGTCCCTCGCATGCTAATTGTTTTCTGCGGTGGGCTGGGCTTTGTGGCCGACGTATTAGCATAACGAGAGTGCGATCCCGGGTCTCTGTCGGACGCAGGGACGTGAATTATGATGTTCCGCAGCGGGAGGCGGAAGCTGCGATCGACGACGACGGTCGTGGGAATGTTCTGCTCCGAGTGACAACAGGTCGGCCATTGTAGCTGTCACCACGCTGGATTAGCATCAACATGGCTCTATGCCAGTAGTTACCATTCTTCTTTCATCAGAAATTGTTTCTCGTTACGACAGTGTAGTGAAAAGAGTTCTAAGGCGTTTACTTCAATATTATGGATCATCTACAAATCTTTCACTAAACTTCTTGATTTAAACAAGCGGTTTATTTAATTAGATAAAAACAAAATCATCTAATAATGACAAAAATTAAGTTGGGTACCCTGTGATCCTTTAAGTCTAAATTTTATTAATTGTTACAATATATGACTGTTTTGTTATAAATAAACAAGTCAATCATCCTATTTGTCAGAAATAAATATAAAAACCGTTTACTAAAAGTCAGTAAAATTACGAAGCGTTACTTCAATTTAGAATCTCATCAGGTGAATATCTAATTTTTAATGTAAACGCACAACAGAAAATTAATTTACAACGAAACATTGCATACAAAACCAAAAGGTTAAAGCAGATGAAAAACTTAGATGTGCTGAACTCGTAAGCATAGCGGCCGAAATGACGTATTGTTGACGTTCAAAATAAAAATGGAAAATATTTTACAGCAATGAATGAAAAGGAAAGTTTATAATAACAGAGAACAGTAAATATTATTCACATTCTCTGTGTGGAATTTTTCATTAATGGCCCAATTACGCTATCTAATTTGATGCATCTCACTAATCAATCTATACCAACCAAGTAGTGTAATTGACGTATCTCTCTGGCGATTTCAAAATAAATTCTTAACTTTAAGTCGAACCTGTTATTTATACCGCGCCCAATCATAAATAACTGTTTTTGAAATTGTGGCTGTCAGTATAAAATTTTGACTCCAATCGGCTCAACGAATTTCAATGAAAATGTTAGGCATTAAAATCGAAATTTTAACTTAAATTTTCATATATTTTTCATTTATATAACTTACAGGGTTCAGAAGATGTGAATATAAATCTTTGTCAAAGTGGGTATCATGACCAACAAACCGCGCCGAAGATAGCTGGAGTAGAAAATTCTCTGGAACTGACAGCTTAGTTTCATTTAACCTGTTTTTGCCTGCAATCGTAAGAGTCTGAGGTTTTCTTCCTTACTTATGTCGATTTAATTTACTAATAAAAATATATGATGCTATTTTAATTAATTATATGTATTACTTTTGTTTTGTTGTAGCGTTTATTTAAAAAGGAGAATTACTAAGTAAAGAAATGCAAATGTGTATATTAGAGTCATGTCTAAAAGAAAAAGTGTCTCTCATCAATTACTGCAAGTGCAAAGAATCGGGAAAATGAATCTGGTCAAGATATTGCGGACGCACGTCACAAGTCTGCCTAAAGGCTCTTACATTTCTTGTTTGAACTTAGAAATTTTAAAAAAGTATTTTAAAAATCTAAGTTTACAAGTACATAGTTTGGACGGCGGAGATAACAACGTAGGCTACCGGTCATCGAGAGATCTCGTCTCGACAATCATTCAAGAGCATTACCGATCCTACGTGACCACTGGTAAGCGAGTGACTCGGCCGAGACAGTGGATAGAAGAGCTTTCTAAACACTCGGCCGAATTACAACCGCCTCCACCCGCCAGACGGTTTCTGCCTGCTTCTAAACCGGTTCGCTTTCAACCCGTACACTCTCCTCGGTCTTCTACTTGGTCCAGCAGATTTTAGTGTGACAGAAGTGAAAATTAAATTAAAAATTTAAGATCGACACATAATCAAGGAAAGAAGAAAGCTGAAGAAATTCTGGAAGAGAATTAAATAAAAATTATGAATTCCATGTAAAATGGCCGAAGTAGCCGGAATTTAAGGAGTTACAGCTACCCGTGCGCGTTTAATCACCACTCGCCTGAATACTTGGTGGCGAGTTGACTCGGCCCAGCGCTTGGGTAGGTGTAATTTGGGCTTATGACGTGGCTCAATGAGGAGCGTCTATGACGGGAACAAAGAAACAGCGAATTAGCATCCCAACTTAATGATGGCGGGAAGCACATTTCTTGCTACATGTCCATGTCTCGACATCTTCCGGTGGAGACATTTGTCAACAAGTTTCAGATTACTGCCATGCAGTTCCGAAGCAGCCAGCCTTAGCTCGAATAAAATTAAAATATATTACAATGATTCTATCTATCCATGCCAGTATTAAACAGGGTATTTATATTTCTATAATTTAAAGGAAGAATAAATAGCAGGCCAGACAATCTATTTGCCTGTGGAGAGATAGGAACATCGGAACACGCCGTACTGGAATGCACAAATTATGAGGTAGACAAGACAATAAGAGAAACCGTAAGAAAAGAAAGACTATGGGAAATAATAAGAAACCCACCACTCATCGCGGCTCTAGAAAAATTGACAATTCAGACATCCGCTGTAGAACTGACAAAATACAGGACTCTAAAAGCATAGACTCTTAAATACCCTACTTCAAAGCAATGAAAATGAATAATAATAAACAATATGCATAAATTACTATATTCTTAGACCCAATATACTCATCACCGGACCGGACTCTCAAATCCTGGAACCGGATGAGTTTAAACACCAAAATATAGACATAACATGAAATAAAATATAAATTATAGCAATAGTAAGATTAATCAAATAATTATATTAAACAAATTACAAATGCAAATTATGCAAAACCCATAATATCAGAAATAAAATAAACATTTTGTAACAGTGACAATAATAATAATGTCATAAATAATTAGAGTATAAAACTCAGTATAATTTTGAACCTACAACTACTAGACCAACGATTCATGAAGATCCGGAAACGTGGGTCGTAACCGGAAAACTGGAGTTGTTTCGACAAGCAAAATGTATAAAAGTGGAAAGGCAGGAAGGATAGAATGTATTTAGGACGGTTTTGGCTCCCAACTTTCGTAAGAAGGATGAGGAGACAAGGAAATTAAGAATGCTTTCCTTCAGTCTCTCCACGAAAACAATAAATTAATAAAACAGATGACTCTTGCACAATGTGAATATAAATCACTAAAATATCTTACATGCTAAAACTAATTTTAAATACATATATATATATATATTATTGCAATCATACGTATATATATATGTAAAAAATGTAAAAAAAATTAGTGTATCAACAAAAGAAAAACTATTAAAAACGACCTGTTATTGAATATAGAAAACAGACCAACTAAGTTAATATCATAAAAATAAGTAAATAAAAAAATTAAGAAAATTTAATGGTAATTTATTTGCTCTGTTAGCAACTGGTTCGGTTAGAAAGGAAGATATAATCTCTGACAGATCTAGATTTTTACGTGATAAATGTCATGATGCATAATTTCTAGATGGAAGCCATTGAGAAAGAACATTACATAATTACTTTCCCATTAACGTCAATATGATCTTCCGTTAGTGATAGAAATCTATGGAAACAATTTTTTAAAAATTTACAGTCACACGAACCATAAAGGTCATGAGCGACTACAGCTAAACAATTACACGGGAACTATTACAATGTATGGTATCTGAGTGAGGCTAAATCAGCTTGCTTTAAGGAAGCAATTGGACAGTCACATTACAGTATTTCTTATCAGTTGACGTATTCGTTGTAGAGATATTTTTCGGTCTTATAAATCTTTTTTGGAGTGAGGCGAGCATCCAAGTTTTTTTGTTTATGCTGCACACTCATATTTTTTAGGAGAATAGAATATTCTGCAAGTTATCAAATTGGATGAGTCAACAGTAAAAATTTAAAAGCAGAGAATATATATTATTTTAATATGTACTTGAGCTTTTCAACAGATCATATAGATATACAGAGTGGTTAGTTTTGTTTGAATCGTGATATCTTTATTATTGTTCGTGCCCGGAGTCTTTCATAAATCCGAGGTTCCACAGTGAATGTAAAACAGCGCAGATTTAAGTCGGGCTTTCCTCTGAACGACATTGTCCTCATATCTTGTGCAGAGCTTTATAGCTGGATTTAGTCTATTTCCCACGAGCTTCGACGTAAAGTCCAGCCATTACACACGGGCCAATGTCTCAGTTACCTGCGAACGCTAAACGTTATTATACCTCATAAAGTTTGACACTTGCTGGCTTGCACAAGTGGATTACGTGCTGCTCCTTACTTCCGCAGCTGCTTCCTTCCTTCTTTCCCATTTTAAAGAACCAATTAACAACTACTCTATAAAGAATTCACAATCAAAAGACTACAAGTTTTAATTTTAACATACTCCTCGACAAAGTTGTGGTGTACGTTAGGTTAATGTGTGTTCTTGGAGGAGTTTAGAAGCACGTCGTCTTTGCGGAACTAAGTTACCGTTATCAGCGTTTATTGCCGAGCAGTTACACGCTGTAAACTATGCCTGATTTTGCGGCTTGGGTCGTTAAACAGAGATGTCATCAAGACACGTAGCAATTAATACTACCATTAACGTGTTTAGAACATTAAACCACAAACTACATCTCGCCAGCCACTCTGGGAAATCTTTGGCTAATGGCCTCCTGAGGCAATGAAAAGAGGAAACCTTCAAGATTGCCAGAAGATGGACACACTTTTGTCTCACGATGAATGATTGAATATTTATCATCCGCAACCAAGTAGAAGCATAGACGATTGTAGTTCTACATTCATGACAGTGAACTATGATTCGAAGTAAAAAAGTACTGCCAAAGTCTTAAAAGTAACATAAAAGTATTCATATAAATAGAAAAACTTAAAATAAATTTCAAGCCTATACGGTTCAATGAAATAATAATCATGATAGATTAAGGCATGAATAACGTTAAATAACATTTCTCAGAATGTTTGAGGCTACATAAATAATTAGATTATAATTTAATAATGTAAACAAAATTTAATTTAATTATAAAATTTTATAATTGTTCTGACTGTACCTCGAATAATGAAGGAGAAAAATTTCTGACTAATAATGGCCGAAATTTTTCTTTATTAATTTCATTATCAATGAATTCTAGATGAACGAGAATAACGTATAATTGTTCTTTTCCATAAGTATTTGTGCAGAGATTTTGAAAAGTTTAATTTTAAGGTCTGTTATATGTAATAAAAACAATTAAAGACCTTTTACAGACACTTAAATATATTTTGAGTTAAGACGCTTCCTGTTGCACATTGATACTCCAAGGTCTTTAGGACGGAGGTTTGGAAATCCCAGATTCTAGATCAAAATTACTTAAATTTATGCATTCAGTCTGGCTATATACGTCTTGTGAAAGGAGTTTAAGTGTTACGTGTTGAAAAATATGCCGAAACATTGTTACTAATTATATTTAAAGAATAGACTTAAAAGGCCATTGTTTTATTGTACAGAATTTTATTTAATATTAAAAACTCTCCAGATAATACTGCGAAAATTCTTTAATCTTTTAAAAATTTTTCCAAAATATTTATTCTCCGGGTTATTATTTGAGAGAAACTTGACATCAGTTACTAATAAGTAATAATACCCTTAGTATCTCATGTACGCAGTTCCTACAAATAAAATAACTTGAAAAATTGTCAGCGAATGATTATGCGATAGTTTACTTATTGAAAAGGAAAAATTACCTTATGTACATAAAGAACAACTTAGGAGTTCCTGCATTGTCTTCTCACCCAGTTCCTTAGCCATCTGTGGTTGTATCTGGAAATGGCAAATTCAGTAGGTGAATAGAAGTCGTGCTCGTGGGCTGATTTCTCGAGTTTAGAAGGCGAATCTAATATTATATTTTATACAGGCCAGAGTGTTTATTTATATTAATGCAGATAATTGTATAATTAGTTATCTGCAATTGGGTTTGATTCCGGTGGCAGCTTATCAACAAGAACGAGAAAAAGAAATATTCATACCGAAATATATTATATAAGTAATAAGCCTTTGTTTATTGTTCTATAAAAGAGTAAAACACACTTAAGAAACACTTCCAATAGGAAGTCTGTGGTAATTTTTTAATTGAAAGAAGGGTTAAGTCTAAAAAGAAAAGAAAGTAAATTTTCTACTACACAATATTTCAATAAATATGTCGTCGCGTGTTTCTTGCGAACGTATTTTCGAGTGACACGAAATTTTGGACTCAGCCACTTCCCCCTTTCCCCCCTCTTCGGTACTATTTGTGGATTTATTTACATTTTCCACAGCAGTCTTTTTACTTTCAGCTCTCTGAACGCCTGGCTCATTGCCTTTTTCTAAGAGCACGATAAGGTCATAAGGAAAACGGAACGTAAATAACTTTTCCCTATAAAACTATTCCAATAAAGAGGCATGTAATACAACAAAAATTCGTATAATATAATTTATAAAAACCACCACTCGCACCTTTTCTTTTAATCTACTCGCACTGGAAATATGATTGAATGAATTTATTATGTGCAATTAATAAGTATTATAGACTCTTTATTTAGAAACATATGTGATTGACGATGAGAAAGTACATATGAAAAGCATTTCTCCTTAGACTTTATGCAATCACTTATTAGTAATTATATTATATTCAGTAGGTTTCACTGTTGGTTCTGTCAGTGGTGAAAATATCCTTTACAGAATAGGATAATACCAAGAAGTAACTACAAAGTTTGTGTAGACAAATGTGTACTGATAGATGTAGGCAATATATTTCTGTGAATATTGATCCAATCTCATCCATATAGCTATTTTATAATCTAGGACTTATGTGTCCGATTTAATGATTTCATGAGTCTTCTACTGAAGAAGTAGGACAAGTTTAAATCTTAGGGTAACGGATTATTTTTATATTTTGAATCTTCTATGGAGACGGAAGTATTTTGACTTTATTATGTATAGGAAATATGTAACACACTCTCTCAATGTATGGAGTAAATACTACACTATTAAATTATGCTCTATAAAGTTTAAATCACGTGTTTTTGTGTTAAATATAAATAAATATCCGAGCAACGCCGGGCACGCAGTTAGTAGTAAGGAAACAAAATTAGGGATATACATGAATAAAACAGAAAGGAAAATTAGACTTAATTTGAAAAACACAAAACATAAATATACAAATGCAAAAATAATAAATAGTCAAATACGAAAAATTGAATGATATATATATATATATATATATATATATATAGAACAACCTACTAATGGCACAACATAAACTAACACACACACACACACATATATATATATATATATGTGTGTGTTAGTTTATGTTGTGCCATTAGTAGGTTGTTCTTCTTTAACGTGTTGACAACTTTTCGAGGGACAAGTCCCCCTTATATATTCCATAGATCACTTGTCCATTTTCTTTTCCAGAAGAGGATAGAAGGGTTTGATATATAAAAATAAAAATTTGTAATAGAAAAAAATGTGAATAAAAATGTAAATAAATTTCTTGTATGTTTAAAACTTTAAACGAATGGCAGTTTGAATTACAAATATGTAAGCAATTGTATTAAAAAAATTATCACTTTTCTAAACGTGTTACTTACTTATATTATAATTTGTTAGAGGGGTCATTTATTCACATCTCTTTTGCTTAGATTAGCTTTAAACCTTCTTGTTGTAAGATTTCCCTCTAACAGTTCTGGCGGTAACTTACCAGAATGGTGATATCCGACCAGTAAGTTACATTAAACGAAACACAAAAGTATTCAAATCGGAAAGGAAGAAACATTCTGTGTAAATGTTAATTCGTAAACTGAGACAATAGAGTCGTTGAATGTTTGAATTGTTACAATCGCTTATCAATCTGTTTAAGAATGAAAATTTCCATTCGGCATTCTTTTGCTGACTCGCTTTTATTTTAAATTCGTGATGAATTCTCTCATTAACAGTTATTTTTTTCAAGCTCAGTCTGTATATATCCCCACGCTTTATTTACAGTGAACAATTTAAATAGACCGCTAAGCCTACTTTGCTCCTTCTGTTTGCTGACGATTCCCACACAAATGCCTGTATTTCCTTTCCCCCGTGATCGGATCCCCCTATTATAAATTTTCCTGCTTCTCTCAGAACTTTTATATAGGGATTCAAACAATCTTCACCCTACTATAATGGGACGACGAAGAGAGTTGTTTTTATTTCACTTCTCAGGATCTCGTTACGAAATGTAAGGATTTCCGTGCTTTTTGAACTTAAAATGATTTTTATCTGTTTACGGACTACATGGCAGTGACGCAGAAAATCCCCATAATATCATAGGAAGGGAATTGAAAAGGGGTTTAAGGAAGGTAGAGCAAAATAGACAAGGACGCCGGGCTATAGTTTAAGGTTCCTATCCGGTGATTCATCTGAAGGAGATGCAAGAAAAACCCTAGAAAATCTGTATCATGTAGTTCGGATTACTGGGTACTTAAGTCACGCCCCTCCGAATGACTAGAGAGAAGTTTGCAGTGAATTCTAAGCACTTCCTTCTCCGATACTCCACCAGTTTTGGAGGCAGCTGATTTCCGACCCCAGTACATACACCTCCCAAAACCGGACGACGTGCCTCGGCACGTGAGAACCTTAAAAGAACCAGAGAGAGAATGCTATATGATGGTTAACCAGATTAAAGTAACTCCCCTTTAATAATGATTGAAAAGCGGGAATTTGGAAGGTACAGCAAGGGAGCCAAGGGTTTTCTAGGGCCCCCGGCTATAGTTTAAGGGTCCTGCCCGGTGATTCACCTAAACGTGTTGCAGGGACGACACTGTAAAACCTGTATCAGGTAGATCGGCCTATTCTAACGCTCTTCAAAATGGGGTTGCAGCTTTCCTCTCTTAGTGTCTCTAAAATTTTTAGGAGGCAGTTAGCCGACTGATCAGTAGACCGGAATAATTTCTTTCATTTTGTGGTTCAACTTTTGTCTCTAATTATGCTCATTTTGTCTTTTTAAGTTGAACTGCATAGTGGAACTATTCACGCGCATCCAAAGTCCTTTTAATCATTTCATAGGTGGCATAATCATCAGTAAAGAGAATGATTTTAGAATTTATTTTATTTTGTAGATTATTAATATATGTCAATGATAGTAAAGGCCAGATCAGTGTACCTTGAGGCAACTCCAGAGTTATGTTTGTTTTGTCAATAATTTCCAACCATTATTAACGACTTATAAATGCGTAAATCAGAAAAAAATGAATATAATTATGAAATTTTCAAAAATTAAATTCTGATTCACAAAATTATACACAATGCAATTGTTAGTTTATTGATTTTAAACTTGGTGTTAATATTTTGAGCAGAAGCACTTCAAAACGTAGTGAAAAATAATCGTGAAGTAGAAAGTAATATATATTTGTAGATTTACGTACTATATTATAATGTGGAAAAGTGTTAAAAATGACATAATAAATGTATATTTACGTTTTGAGCATATGTTTGCAGAGCATAGTTTAAATTGTGTACTTGATTAACGGATACTGTGTACATAGAAAGCGATCACTATATTGTAATAATCTAAATTTGAAGGTGCTATGTAATCTGCCATAAAATCGTTAGTGCGTGCGTGCTTCGCGCTGCTCTCATGCGTTCTGCTGGAGTAGGATTTGGGGTTGTAAGTGGCTCGCCTCGAGTGCTGGGGAGCCAAAGGGAAGACTACGGTACAACAAGTGACAAGTAATGCAGCCTTCACCTCCATATTTACCTTCATCTCCTCGTGCATCACGGTTAATACAAAGAAAATAGTGGAAACAAAAAAATGATTGCTTTTTGCTACACATTTAAAAGTATTGGGATTCTAATATTATAAATTTCGAATCAAACAAGGTTCAGCAGTTGTCGGAATATTCCATTAAACACTAATCTATTTATCGTTTAATGTTTATAAACTCTACACCGTTATACACCACTATAAAACGTTTTTCGTGATCTTGAGTGCATTTTGCAACTTTATTGCAGAAGTGAAAATGTGTATAAAATATACAATATGTGTTATTGTTTCAAGCTCAAAAAAATCTGACATTACATCATTATTCACTTTCTTCAGGCATTCCAATGTGTGAGTAAGAATCAAGAAAGATAGATCACTACATCTTGACGAAAGTGAAACTAAATTTGTAATGATGAAGTTCAGAAATTAATTATTATTGTATGAATGAATGTTGAATAAATTTCAAATAGATGATAATATACGATTACAATAGGAATGGAAGACTGAATAACGTTTTAAAATTTATTATTAATACTTTTGTAATGTAAATGCTCTACTTGGGTTTCAAATCAGTATCAAATTTTATAAATAATATTTATTAATTTTATTTTTTTACCGGAGTTTTAAGCCAAACTGTGCATAAATCTATGAATGAAGATTATTAAAAATATTAAATATTTTCGAAATATAGTCCCATATTTTTCGTCATACAAACAATTTCCAAAAGAAATACCTCCGATTATATTTTATGTCTTCAATTTCGTCTCAAAATTTTTTATTATAGAAGATTTACGTGGAGCTTCTCCATCAGAATTTCATCACAATCTCGTGAATAGTATAGGAATGCATACGGAACAAAACAGATATATTACATTTTATTTATACAGATTATATGGGTTTCACGGATATTATAATTATTATTACTTAGCTGCTATTGGACATTTTCCCGGTTGCAGCTATATACAAAGAAAACACGAATACAATTACAAAAAGGAAATACAATTCAATTTTGAAGTTTAGGTTGTGATCTGAAAAAGAAAAGAAAAGTCAGGAGTCACACAGAAATCACTTCACTGATTCTAAAAACTGCTCACTTTAGTTTCCATAGTCTATTCCTAAACTGATTTACGCTACCCGGAAAAGTCGTCAGTATTTGTGTAGGCAATGAATTCCAATCGCGTACTGATCTATTAACAAGTGATAATTTTCCTACGTCTGTGCGTATTCCTTTTTCTTTAATTTTGTACGTGTGATCATTTTTAGAGATATAATTCGGCGCCGTAAGATGTTTTTTTATTTCTTTCCAGGCCCTGTGGTTCACCCTTATAAGCTTTATATATTGCGCACAACCTCGCATTTTTCCATCTATTACTGAGAGCTTCTAAATTCTCGTGAGGAATGTTCGCGAATCGACTCCCAAACATTTTTTCAGCCCATATTTGTATTTTTTCCAACGCTAGAGTGTGGTTATTTCTATATGGATCGCAGTATATAACACCGTATTCTAAAATTGGCCTGACTAGCGTTTTGTAAGCAGAAATCTTGTTTTTTCTCGTGCTTTTCCTCAAGACCCTGTTTACAAAGTGAAGCAGCAGCGCCCTCCACCCTTTACCTGACAGGGACCTCGCTCACCTCATTACCCCAATTTAAATCTTTACTAATTGTGATCCCAAGATATTTACAGTTATTGACTTCGTTACAACTTAGTTCCCCATTTTACATAATTTAAATACCGATCATTATGAGAGTGAAAATATTCCCTGCATTTCACTTGAGTTTAATTCTCCCTGTACCCTACGTGGAGTTCAAAATGTATACGGTACATTAAACAAGTGGAAAAATACCTTTCACTTAAAAGAGTTAAAAATAATCCTCGTATCGTAACGGGATAAAATATTTCTTCTTGGTTATGTTAAATTTGGAATGTAAAGAGTACCTTTTCTCAAGGTTAGGTGAGAATTATTTGAAATTATTAGGGCATTTACATTAGAATATTGTACCTATTTTAACACAGGAAATATTTGATTTCTGCTTTTTAATAGATATTTGAAAATACTTTTCCAATAGCCACATTTCTCTGAATTTTTAAAAACATTTTAGGCTATGAATTTTAAAAAATCGTAATAAACTCAAATAAATAAAATACAGTGAGAATATAGTGAAAAAGTCTCATACATACGAGTATATAATCATATCGCTCGTCGTTTGAGTGTTATAAATGTTTTAACAGAAAAAGTAATGCCTTGCGACACCCTTACGTGGAACCAAACAAAAAGATGTATTATCTAATACAATTTTACAATCATCAGCACACTTGAATTGAATTGCCAATGTTTTATTTTATTCACTTTAATTATGTTAATTGTGTGTACTCATGCACCAAAAAATTGTAAATGGACTTACTCGTTGATAAGTCTATATACTTGTAAACTCTAGAGGAAGATGATATACGTTATTCGAATAATCGTCATCTTCAGTGGGGACATTCTTTGCCCTGGAGGGGGTAAATAAGGAACTCAAATCTTTAAACGGTTGCCAAGAAAACATTCTCTGTGGTGAGCGCTACAAAATTTTAACTGCTTTGTTCGATTTGTCTTCCTTACAGCTCTTGAAATTTTGAATCACTTGACAAAAGGATCGAAGATTTCTGAAACGTTTTGTGGTATTTATTTTTGTCTGTTAATTGTTTACTCTTTTATCTAATCTCATACGGACATTTCTAATTTATCAATACGGCTACTGCTGATAATTTAATCATTTGAATTTATAGGCCTCTTTGTAATTATCTTCTGTTGATGTATATTTATCTTACCAGGCTTCATTAGGGAGGTCTTTTAGTTTTGAATCATCTGACGAAAACAAGGATTGCAGAAACGTTGTTTCTTAAATTTTTCACTTTCTCAGTTACTTTTTTTGTTTAATTAATATCGTTTTTGCTGCACAAGAGATTTTGAGCCATTATGATGTGATTTTATTTAATATATCTGATTTTCTATTTGGAAATATTCTTAAATTTTCGGGCGATAAGGCTTACATTGGAAAGGGTCACCTGTTGTCCTCATTGCAACAGTGCAGCCTCTTGATTGTGCTGCTTTATCGATGCCTTGAGCAGCCGGATAGGTGTAAACACGAACGTAAAGTGCGGTCAGACCACAAGTGCTTCTGGGGATTACAACTGGGACGCTGGGGAGGCATCTCATTGCCCACTTAACTTGCCAATAGAGTTACTGCTCTTTGAGAGACTCTACATTAAGTTCATGGTAAAAGGATCCAAATGTGCCAAGGATGAAACTTTTTTGTTTAGAAAATATTCGATTTTTGTATCTGAAATTGGAGAAGATATAGAGTTATTGGCGAATCGACGCGATCACATGCTAGTAGTAATAGGGCGTTGTAATTCAAAATACTAATAATAAAGGACAAAAATTGTAATTTAATTGTCCTTTTCACTCACTTAAAGCGCACCGACAAATTTTTTCTACATACTAATAATGACACTATTTTCTCTTTCTTATGGTTTAATCAGTTTTTTATTTTCACCAGAATCACATTGAAAAAAAATTTATATTGGGATTCCCTGCTCTAAAGAGATGGCAATAGTGGAGCACATTTACTTGAGGATTATTCAATATTCAATCATTACCACATATTATTGACTCAAAAATTTACATGATCTAAATCACCTCTTGGAACTATGCAATGTAGTTCGATCTCAGATATATTTTTTTAAAAAATAGCACCTCTGATTTGTTTCCAGCGGAGGTGTGCTTTCTGGCCCTGGTGAAGCACCGTTACGGAAACGCTTGCTAATCAAAAGCTTTGCTAAGCTGGCTAGCAGGACGCATTAAACAAACAGCGACACTTGAGGAGAAGCAGTGTCAATATCGGTCCGTGCTGTGTCGGCTGATACATAATTGGATTACGTCGGCTCCCGCTGATGGCAGCCGCCGTAATTAAGTTGGCCCTAGCTCGGCTCTGACGAGTAATTGAGCTCTGTCCGCAGATTGTTTGCTGTAGATGTTCGGATTCGTCTCTGCAGGTTATCGCTAATGAGTCCTTCGCTGAGTGTACAGGTGTGATGAGAGCTACACTTTGCACTGGAGAGATTGGACATGCTTCGAAAAGGAGCGGAAGAATTTTGTGACGGTGAGCGAGTCCTGTAGAACAATGCTGAGCTTCAGACACTGGAATGCATTATTTTACATTATCCTCCAACTGCTGACAAGTTGCTGAAGTAAGATTAAAAAATGTAATCATACTCAGTTATGCAGAAAAACTTACCACATTAATTCAAGATCTCAAGTCAAAACAGGACATTTTGATTGGTTCCACTGTAATTTAATTATTTTGATAGACTGAGAGTTTAATAAACTCTTTTATTTTATACACAAAACCTCATATTAAATATTGGGGTCTATTCATTTTACAAATTTACATTCTTGAACACACCTCGGCTTACACTTTAAATAAATATTACACCAAGAAACTTGGAGCTTGCATTAAAATTTACCTTCCCAGTACTGCTCAAAGCGTTTTTCTCGGAGCAGGGTACCACAAAAAAGAGATTTACCTACTTATTATTGCAGCTGTCTTAGAAGCACCTGGTTCAATCACAATGATTTGTGATTGACCCCATAAACTCAATTTTGGACTTCGAATTTAGCCTTCGGAGTTGCGTCTTAAAAGGCTATCAAGACTTTCTCGTTCTCATATTTAGTGTCGTATCCTAATCGCATGACTTGAATACCACAATCGTTGTTTCTCCTATCTCTCAGGGACATCCTGCAAGAAGCACAAAATAATTTATTTAAATAGTTTTGCAGCTAGACTCACAAAAATTGACTGAATTAAAATGAGTGAAAACAAAATTATTTACAACCGGAACGTCACAATAAAGTTAATTTAATGAAGAAAATGTAACGATCTACAACGTTCACTTATGTTTACATATTCGTAATAAACATAATGAAAGCTTTGTAGAGTTTATTTTTAAATAATAAGATACTCTTTTATTAACTGTTATTCATTGTATTTACAGTTTAAATGACTTTACGTGTGACTTGAGGGCTTTCAAATCGACTAAAAAGCTGTAAATATGTGCATATGAAAGATTGGTTTTTCAGTATATACTTCAGAAGACCAGAGCAAGCCATTGAAACGTCACTGATAGTCTCTTTGACCCGGTTGGAAACCCGAGAAGAATTTATAAATGCCGATCACCGGGAAAGACCTCGTACTTAAATTTCACAAATTGTCAATGTGCTATCAACAAGTAGTTATAAGGCCAAATTATTTACAAATACCTGTACAATTGTTTCTTTTTAAGTTTGTAACGTGCGTATTTTTGCAGTTACAAAATTTAATTCGTACAAATTGTAATCTATACAGAACGCAGGAATTCGCTTTGTGACAACGCGCTAGATGAACGGGATTCCCCAGTAGTATACTCACTGTGTATACAGACTGTGAGATTAAGACTTTTAGGTCGTATTTTCAGGAAACACAGACCGGTAGGCGTCTTGCTAGAAAAATGCACTCACAGACATTAAAACATATAAAACCTCATTGCCAAATTTTGTGATAAGAATTCGACCTACCTGTTAATAGAATGAGGAGTCTATAGCCAGGGGGAGAAACGTAAATGTAAGTACGTCACCCAGGTCGAGTCACAGCAATTCACTAGGTGTCGTGATGTGACGGTCCACAACGACGAAACAGGAAGTGCGTATTTGCCACGATTGTAGATCACGATGGTCCACAGCTACGAAAATGATGTTTTGAGTTTATTACGTCGCAGAGAAGATTATCTTGTCCTCTCCGTTTCGCAGTTCCAGGATGAACCGTTCTGTTGCGGAGATTATACTCTCCGTCGGTGGTTCCAGGACTAGACTATGACCTTTTAGACGCATTCTCATTTTTATTTCCAAATCGTCATTAATGTTAGGACCATTACTTGTTGTTTGGGCGGCAGAATATACTCATCTAAATAAAATGACCTGCTCCGCACATGTCTGTCCCTAAAATTTATGGCCCGTGGGGCCTGATATTTACAATTTCTCGCCTGGCTAACATTAATATCATTTGGCCTACTATTTATTAAAATCGGAATATTCTCAATTTGCTTTTAGTCGGAAGCAGACGATTTTTCTGATACTAAACATAAAATATATATATTTACAGCTAAAAATATGAAAGAAAATATTAAAATTTCTGTAATTTCACAGAAGCACATTATAGTAGTATTACAGATGGAAATAATAATTATTGCAACCGATGTTTTGTTACCATGGTTTTATCGTTCATTTTCAGAACGGAATGTACGGAAGACTGTAAGTAAAACTAACTCAAGATTTCGAATTTTTAATTCAAAGATGATTTCCATTCATAGTAAAGTGTATTTTTATGCTTTAATGTTTCTCAAAATATGTATATTGGAGCGGCCATAAGCCTAATCCATTGATTTTCATTTGTGGCTGTGTGTTTGTGTATTATCACGTGATTAGCATGTAATTACGTCTTGGTGACCACTAGGCGTGTTTTCTCTGGGCCTGAAAGCAAGGAAGATCCCTGAAGTGTTGGTGCGAGTCAGCAGGCTGAGTCAACAGCCTGCACAAAGCGCTGTTGTGATTGCCGCTTAGCCGTAAAAGCTATAACCAAATTCCTGGCGCGCAATTCCTCTCCTGAAAATGCTTTGTCATGAAATAGGCTAAAGCTCGCTGTCAATACAGTGGCCGTCGCTATTACAGGGTTGCCAATTATGAGGTTCCGACTCATCCGAAAGCGATTTGCCACACCCGCGGTTTAAGCGTAATAACAAACAGATTCTTGCTAACGCACAAACTCGACTGGATGACACAACTTGTCGCAATTTCCTCTCAGCACAATCGCCGACAAATTGCGGCGGTGTTTCCAATACGCCATCAATATGGGCCATTGTGCGTAACAACTGTAACACGCCCTGGGCTATTTGCGCTGTTAATTTCGCATAAATATTGAGATGCCGACTGTTATTTGGTCTCGTGTGCTAACGCCATGTGGTCACTGTTAGTATCGGGGTTTCTCAAACAGAGTACAACTTACAATAGGATGACTGATTGATAAACTGTCACTGCACTTAGCGTATGTATTGACCTTCAGTAGGTATAATATGAAGTAACGTGTTTCTACTTTGAGTAGACCGAACGATTACGGTACACCCTCTTATTTTAAAATTGACTCACATGAGTAAGGATCAGTTGATTGACTTATAAAGATTTATTCATATATATACTTCTGCAATGCGATTGACTAATTAACTAATTGTTAATATAAGAGTTATGAATTCCGTATAAGATTTTAGTTTTATGAATGTTTTTTATTATTACATGAAACAAAACTACTTTTAAGACTATTATTCAAAACCAATCAGTTTAAAATAACACCATTGTTTCTTCCGTCTTCAGGTTTTAACTATTTACCTTTTGACTCTATAATGAATTGGGAGGGTAAGTTTACAGCAAGGTTGCGGAATGAGAGTGAAAAAGTCTCAACTTGTTAATTAATTATGAGAAATATGTTTCAAAATTTTTAACTTGAGTATCGAAACTGCACTTTTAAACATGTTGAATAAATTGTCTGATATTCGTCATAAACTGCATCTTGTTTGATGTAATTCTATCTAATGATGCGCATATCTGACACTAGATGTTTATACCAATGATATTCTTATAACAAGTGTTATCGATTGAAAGACATCGGAGTTAATTTTCTCTTGGACGTTTCCTTGTTTCTTTTTCCTGGGTTAACTGAAAATATGTGCATATGACACAATACACATTATGAAACTACCTATGCCTCGCGGAAATAGCTCTTTTTATTTTTCCCTAGAAACTAAACTGCAGGTACAGAATTTTGATAAAGTTGAGTTCATTGAATATATAAAAAGCACGATATCACTTATTTATGATCGTTTCAAGGAAAACCTTATAAATTGCTGTTGGTTTGAAACTGGTCCAGATTTCACAAGTTTCGGAAACAATAAAATGAGCAATTACTAAGTATTAAAACTTATCTGAAAGGACAAATAAAACCAATTTACGTACGATTCGTATCGACGATCCAAAGAAGTTTATTTCCTAAGAAGTTAGCTTTTCCCAACACTAAGATAATTACGGCGCGAATCTCACTGCAAAAATAGATGGAGTGAGAATACTCGCCCTGCCTCTATCTCTTATGCTTCCATAATTACGTTTATAATAACACAGTAAGTGGGATGATTGATATAGGAAAGTCTAAAAGGACTTTAACCCGCAGTTTGTTTTTGCGCCACCTTTCGGGCGGCAATTCAGTGGATCTATAAATATTTACATTAATATCTTCTGAACTCTGCAAGTTATCGAAATGAAGCACACAAGTATTTAAGTTGAAATTCCTATTTTAACCCCTGAAATTTTCATTGAAATGTGTTTCTGAGGAAAAGCAGATAAATTGTGTAGGCAACCCGCATTCACATTTGGGGGCTGGAATGCAAGTATGCGAATTATAACATTTTAATATCAACTGCAATATATCAGAATGAAAATCTTGGGAATATTAAGTTAAATCTCCTGTTTTTAAACTCTCAAATTTTAATTGAAATCCGTTGAGTCGTTTTGGAGCCTATTTAAGACAAACATACAGACAGACATTTCAATTTTATTTATTGGTATGGACTAACTGAAATTAATAGCGGTTCATTTACATCCACTTTCTTCGCTTGCAAATCATGTCACAATCACAATTTAGACCCTCAAGTGTTATTCATTCAAATGCAGGTCAGGTAACTATTTTATATAAAAGTACTGAATGATATTCATAAAAGAACAACGATTTGAGTAACGCTTTGCTGTTTAATTGATTATTTTGGGGATTACAGCATATTGAAATTTATTGCAAAATTATGGAATATTTTTACAATTTAAATTATCTTTTAATTTTTATCTCAGATTAAACGAATTTATTGTAATCTGGAAATTTTATTTATACACTTCAGGTTTTAATAGTCGCCTAATTAATACTAGAACTTTTGTTTTTATTTAATTTATCTAAATAATCTTTCGGATTATTCCATAATCAAACTCATCATTCAATTAAAAATTTTAAGGCTATAGGCTAAAATATAAGTAAGCAATAAATTATTAAATTCGTCAACCTATTTACGACAATTAATGTTTTGGTCCAATTTTTATTATATTACTAGCTGAGTTCCTATATATTTATTTATATTAGTATTGATTCGACAGTAATATCTTTGTCGACACGGGAATCAACCGGCAACCAGAGAATATTTTTAACATATATGTTTTCACACCCTCCACCCTAGCTAAGCTTCCTAAATGTTCATATATAAACCGATGTGATGACTGGTAGTACCATAATGGATTAAAGAAATCTACTGGTATCTCAAATAAGCACACAAACTTAAAAATGTGAAATAAGTCAGCATACCGCATACCCTTAGATAGTAAAATGTACTCCTGGTACCTTAAGAGAGGCAAAAGCATGTCCGATGACACAATAGAGTCAACAGTATTCCAGGTTCTCTAATAGAGATAAAATTATTTCTGGTAACTTATGATAGAGGAAAGCATACTTCCGTTATTCTTAAGTGTGTAAAAATTAGCACCGGTTCTTTAAGATAGTGATTTTACCCATGCAGTTCTATGCTGGATCTAAATTAACATGTGTACAAAGTTTTGTAGAATTTCTTCACACAACGACACCCTACTATGGAGCTGAAGTTCGACCTTAATTGCATATTGAATACCATTAATGATCTCAGAAAATACACCAATCTTGGTTTTTGCGGGTTATATTTGTGAACCATCCCTTCACCCCCATAAATAAAATTTTCTCTCTTTCAATGATGAATTGGGTTCAAATTATATCCAAACTACACTGGCAGGAACAGTATAAATGTCATTGACCCAAAATTAATTACTGTCAGAAATACTGACGCTCTGTGCACGTTCTTAAATTTCAATCCTTTTCCATACTGGTAGTAGTAGTGTCTTATCCACAGTGCTTGTGTATGTTTCAACAAGGAACACGCAAACAAAATTTGGTCGAAATTACTTCACGCGTTTAAATTTGTATATAGAATTACAAACAAACATGCGTCATATTATATTATGTAGATATATTAAAGTATGTTTCAAAATTTAAAAAGCTTCAGTAACATGAACATTCTTATATTCAGATACTGGATAACAGGGATTTAATAAATCGGCTAATCCATCGGAAATACTAACACAAAGAATGGGTGGTTAACGTCAGAAAGGTCCGTGTTGCTGAGTAAATTTTTTAAACTAAATTGGGGTCATCAAAGATAGTCGTGTCCAAATAGTGCGGGTGAAAAAATACAGTAAGATGGGTCGTGTAATTTATTAAGTCTGTTTTCCAGGAACATATTTGAATGTGTGTGTGCAATACTTAGTTTCATATTAAAGATTGTTTTTATTTAAAGAAAGTTATGTAATAAATAACGGATAAAGAATTAAAGTTTTTAATTATATTGTCGGATATAATACATAATATATTAAATATCTCATTTTTACGTTTCTACCATAAAATTGTTAATAGGTCCGTGAAGATGATTATGGCTTAAACAGAAAGCTTCTTAGGCTATTCAAATTAAATAAATGCTTGAAATTTAATACTATTCATTTGTTTAAAAACGAGTTAATGATAACAGTTAAGTAAGTTAAAATGCATGATTGGCTTGATACTTATCTGGCCGTTCTTTACGTGCATAGGGTAAAAATGATAAATTGAAGATTTTCTTTCGGTGATAGTATATTTTGTGACTGCGAATTAATTTTTTCTCGTGTTAGAACACAACGTTTGGTCAATTTTTAAGACTAGATAGAATTTACTCGTTACTCGGGGTACTTAGTTGGTTAACTTTCCCATTACTTATTTATCCGAAATTTATTTTAAGGGTAGTAGGAAGGTAACTTTTTCTCTGAAACCATTAAAAATATTATTAAAATTACGTAATATCTGTGGGAGTAGAATAAACGATTTGAGTTATTATTTATTTATCAATAAATAAATTAATTAAGGTAGTAATAAGGAATCATTTATTCTTCTATCACACACGTGCCATAAAGCAAAAAATAATCTGTGAAATTTTTAGTACTGTATCCATAAATCTATCCACGAAAAGGGTACTTAAAAATTCCTTTTTCAGCATTGACAGAATAGGGTCTTTCGAATGTGGTTAAAAAGCTAAAAATAGAAGTCCGACCCCTATTATTGTCCAGTGTCTTGTAACAAACGAAATTTATGTAAGGAAACTGTATTTGTGTAACATTATCACTAATATATTCAAACGTAAATGTAAAATTACGTCATAGTACAACAGGAGGTTCACAACAGTTAAAAAGGAGTTTGAAACTGAAGGTAGAATACAAGATGTACATTTGTTTAAAACTACATATTGTGGAGATAAATTTTTTAAATCATGGGTTTATGAATTTTTCCCGAAAAGTAATATGAAAGCAACTGGACACAATTTTATTGTAGTCAACCAAAACATAGAAATATCTTGCTTTTTCGAAAATATCTTCCATAAATTATAGTCATGGTGACTCAGTAATGAAGGTTAAACAGATGAATATTAATGGCATATTAATTAAACTGAAGTGATCGTTAAAATTGATTTACATCAAGTATAAAAAGTCTGCTTTGATACAGTACAGAAGTAACATATTCCTGGCCGCTCGTTAAGTGTATGTATGAGTCAATATATTTGAGATGGTCTGAATCGCTTTCAGTGTGCCTTGACAAATTAAGCGCAGTTCATAAGGATAGGGGCCATCAGAGGAACACCTCTCCGAGCGGAGCTGCGTTACAAGATTAATTAGCGCTAACTCAGACGGAGACGCAGGCTCAGGTCGACCATTTGCGAGTGGCTCTGGCTCCGCTCTCCTGTAGATGTCATTAATGTCATCCACGTCCATTACATCATTACTTTTCCCCTAAAGCCAATTTTTTATTAAGCAAGAGTATACAAAATTTGTATATGTTACATATTGATTTAAAATTTGTTCTCATCAATTCTGCTACTGTAACTTATGCATGTGGTATTTTCGGAATAATAATGAGATAATATTTACAGATCCTTTTCTCATTTAACATGTCCTAATATTGTTGATTTAGATATTATCTTATAGATTATAATTGGGAAGGAAATGACAAAGGAATTCAAAAAACGGCAAATAAAATGCTAGCGAGTAAATATCAGCCAAGTAAGTTCCTTCAAAAATCTGGGAAGTAAAACCACAGAATACTTGAGGTGCTACCAGGTGATAAAAACGTGCATTACCATAGCGAAGGAAGAATTTAACAGGAGAATGAAGATATTACGTAGTGTACTAAATAAAGGACTGATTGCGGAAGACCTTTGTATGGCGTATGGCACTGTACGGAACAGAAACGTGGACGTTGGAGAGAGAGTATGAGAATTGCTGGAAGCTTTTGAGATGTGGACACGGAGGAGGATGGAAACAATGACAAATGAAAATGTATTGTAAAGAGTTAGTGAGAAGAGAATACTGCTGTAAATTGTAAGAGAACGGAAGAAGAACTGGGTAGGGTACTCACTGAGACGGGAAAGCTATGGAAGGACTAGTCCACAGTAAGAGATTGAAAGGATGGAGAAGATACAAGATAATCGGTAATATCAAAGGAAACAGAAAATTTATAAACCTGAAGAGGATGGAAGAAAACAGGGGAAAATAGAGAGTTTCCATTTGAAAACTTGCCTGTGAAAAGCACACTAATGATGATATAATAAATATAATAACTTATGTATTAAAATTATCTCAACCTGTTACAGTTTTCGTAATTTTATATATATATATATATATATATATATATGTGTGTGTGTGTGTGTGTAATTATGCATTTGTATGTTTACTTACCTTATTTTCTATAGTATTGCCATTTAGATACATTTTTCACTGCCTATAGTTTTTACTTTTAATTTAATAACTCTTTTATATATAAAATGAAGTTTTCGATTAATCCGTTTATTAGGAAAATGAATAAATAATTTTAAATGTAGGTCTGAACAGTTTCTAGTTTTTAAGTTAAGAAACTAATCACCAGAAAACACTGATATTGAGCGATAGAAAAGTATATATATATATATTTGAGAATGGTCTGGTTTCACAAAATTGGTCGATTAATCTTGTTGTTCTCGAATTATTACGAACTGTTGCATCAGTGTAATCATCAAGAAATCGGTCTACAGTAAATGCATATGAACGACTGACAAAATAATGCTCAACGATGAAGAATTTTTGCTCTTGTCGAGACAGCATGTTTACCAAGTAGTGGACTCTTCAATACTACAGACGTCATGTGACCAATTCTTAGTTCAATAAACTCTACATTATTCACCATAATACTAGTGGTGTTATCTTGTGGTAGCCAATATAGTTAATTAACGCGATCTTTCTATCCTTATGTATTGCACATTCCTTTCGACTTTAATTTGGCAGAGTTGAAAAAACCGCGAGACATATGGCTGGAAAATTGATTCATTTTAGTGTCACAAAAAATATCTGACTTATTGTCGTATACGTTATTGACAACTGCTATAGAGTTAGGTGAATTATTGAAATCCAGAGGCTCGGTATGTAAAGTTATAATTTTAATTGCATCATAATCAAACATAAAACTAATACTACATTTTATTTATAATATTGTCTGGAAAAGTGTGACGTTGGTCCTCGATCTGTGATCATTAATGATACGTTACCAGTGGTATTATTACAAGAAAGTCTATTACGTCATATAACGAGCTATTTGTTAGCATTAAAACAAGTTGGAAAGCATTGTGCTACATTTTTCCTTCTCCATCTCCATTTATGTAAATATTTAGAAAAAGCTTTGAAACCTCAGCACGATTAAATGATCACATTTCTCACAACCGCTTTACGAACAAGTACTGAATTATTTTCGCGCTTAAAGCAATAAAAAATTTGATTACATTCGTTATTAATTTAAAAGTTGTCCAATAAAAGTATAATGTTATATTGAAAACTGTGTACGGTTCCAAAACAATTTTAACGATGTGACGAATAAAGTAGACTAATAGGCCCATGTCTAAACTTAGTCTGATCTGTATAGCCTGAAAAAAATTGAGCTTAACTAACTACATTAATAAATGGTTAATATTTCAATGTTGTAGACAAGCAGTGTTGTGCGGGAATGTATAGTTTAGTTGCAGGGCTTACTGCGCGAGGAAAGAAGGTTTCCTCCGCCCTCCGTGTAAGGCTAATCATGGATGGTTTTAAGATGATAGCCTGGGTCCAGGTCCAGGCTTAGGCGCGATATCAGCTGCGGCCGGCCTTCCGCAATCCTGATTTACGGTTCCCATTTAAATAATATCCGCGCATAGGGTCAGCTGGCAGCGGCGATAACTACTCTTGCTTCAGCCCCATCTCTGCGTTGCGAACAGTAAATGGGCTTTCTCAACTTCACTACCTTTCACAATATTATGATATAATAAATACATTTAAAAAGGCGTTAGTGCAAATCCTCTGATCTTTAACTCATCTCTATCGTATTGTAATAAATAAAGACAACTAATTTACGGTTTCAATGATTTAAAATGATTAAGAACTATAAATTTATTAAAATGAATACTAAAGCAATAATAATAGTTGTAATGATTATTCCTTATGGATCGTTTTTGGAAAATTTAAATTTGTGTGACTTGTCTAGCCCTTTTAACATAGACGTTTTGTATTTTAAATGACTTGGTTTGTAATAATATGAAGATGGGGCATAACATATTATGATTAATTAAATAATATTAAGCCCCACGTTTGTTGACAATTGTAATAATAAAAATGGCTTAATTTAGTAGACATAAGGGATCAATTCATAAAAGGTTTGAAAGAGAAAAGAAAATATTTAATTTATAATTCTGAATTAAACAACAATAAATTGACTGAATAAAATAATTTACAATGAATATTTTATGTTGAGACTTTAATAACTGGTCACCTGTGCGGTGAACCAAACGAAAGCAACGCAGTTTATTGCAAATAGATCTGGCAATGTGAACTCTGTAAAATAAAAGCTAACGATACCGTCGGCGACTGCAGCTGTATTCTCTGGTGGAGTTTTGCTCCGGTCTGCTAACTTGGAGGCGCCTGAAATCGACTCTCGCTGGTTGCATCGAGGATCTCGCTATTAGGTGAAAACTCCTACTAAAATCCTACATCTTCTGATCCCCACCCATCGGCTGTCAATTTTATGCTCTCTTGCCAGCGGCTAGCATTTTTGTGTCTTCTCCGTCTCAACATCTCTTTCTACGTAACCTTGACAGGCTTCCAAAATTCTCCTCCTTATTTCCAGTAGCCAATTGGCTGCAATTTCAAACAACACCTATTGGCTTGTATTTTAACGATTGCGGCCAACAAGAAATTTTTCAGTCGCACTAAAACTTAAAATTATATCATTATAAACCTCGAGCAGTGCTCTACGCCTGAACTACTGTAATTAAGTACACAGAATTACTGTGTCGTTACGCTTTATATCTCCACGAAGATATTTATCATACGTCAAGGTGTTTTATAAATAACACTCGCTTCTGTCAATTTTGATAGGGTCAAATGGTTTTTTTTTCTATCTTAGTAATCTCCTCTTGTAATGAAATGTATAGTTGCCAAATTTTGCAGTTAATTCTTGTTAATTCCACAATTCTATAATAATAGGCAAATATAAATATACAATTGATAAATAATCGCACTAAATAGGACAAGATGTAATAATTGACAAAGCAATTGATGAAAAATTAATTTTACATTTCTATCAATTGCTTAAATTATTAATTTGCTTCTCACGGTCAGCTTATTTGTATATTGAAAAACGAATATATTTCAAATAATTATAATATTTTTATGTAATTAGAGTATTTTTCGCCCCCCTACATTAATTACTATTATTCACAAATATAAACTGATACAAGTGGGTAGATAACTATAATTTCCTTCGATGAGATCTGTCAAATTAGGTCTAGTGAGAACATCATGAGTGATTATAAGATGTAAGGTTATGTCTCTCGTGAGATTTGCCGATAAGGAACTCTATGGTCTATAGACATAGGTTGAATTTCACCAGTTCTTCCTTCCTCACTCTCTATCTGGAACGTAAAGATATACGCAATAAATGCTCAACTCTGGATAGGTAAAGCATTTAAATATTTTTAAAAACTGTAAAATGCTAAATTTACTTTATCGTTGATGGATAAATCAACTAATTCCAGTTTTTGGTATTACTATTTTTTACCATTTTAAATCTTTCAGCCTGAATTGAACCATATCCATACAAAAATTATTTAAAAATTATACGGTATTCCGTGCTATTTATTTCGTTAGATTATAAAATAACCTCAATACTATAACACGTCAAGTAGTTGACATTTATCAAAACCTAGAGAGGTTCATATAATACAGAGAAACTTGATTATATTCAAAAGTTGTGAAGCTAATAAAATGTCCTCAGTTATTTTCACAAATTTATGGATTTTACGCGCTTTCGACTTAGTTGGCCATCTTCATCTGTAAAAGTCTACACATCCAAGTAGTCACAAACATTCTTCATTACCATTTATATTGTAGCAAACTAAATCAGAGAAGAATATTTCTACCTTCAACTATATTTTAGTTGGGACAGCCGCTGACAGATGCCATTGGTTGAAGGTTGTCGAGGGCGGCGGAATAAAACGGGTAAACAATTTCTAATTTTGAGAGGACAGTTGCGTATTCCCAATTGAACATGGCTAGAATATTGTTTGACGTGGGACGCGTGCCTCCGTAATGAAAATCAGTTTTAAATATTGTTGTAGGTAAACATATTCTTCCCTGATCTGAATTGCCACATAAATAGTAATAAAATGTTTGTAATTGACTGTGTAGAATTTTACAGATAAAAATGGCCAACTGGGCCGAAAGCTCATATTTTATTTATATCATCATCTACAACCAATAAAATTGTGAAAATAACTGGGGTTATTTTATTGGCTTGACAACTCTTGAACGTACGGAGGGTATGGATGAAAATGGCGCGCTATATGCCGTACCGTACGATAAAAATTAACGTAACTATGGTTTCCAGGTATTTCTAGTATACTCGCCTCCCAACAGTTGTATTCCTCATTTATTTACGGAGTTCGCCAACAGCTACTGACGTCACCTGGTAGACGAACAGAGGTTTTATTCGATATGAACTGCTGGGTAAGACAAGACCATCCGGTTATTACTCCACTGGCGACAAAGCGGCCATACTTATTATTCACCTCCAACTTTCGTTATTAACCTGGGGTTCTGTAATAAGTTTTATATATTCTGCCCTATATTTACACGTTTTATACTTATGCCCGGCTGGATGCGATTATTAACAAATTCCTATGACGTCACAATACGTCACTTATCCGAAATAGAATTTCTACTCTTTTTCATAGCGTTAATACGTGGTTTTCCTTGCAACCAAAAAATTTATTAAATCTACAAACCTTTAACACAATTTATTGGGGAAGAATTAATTAAACCATTTTACAACTGCACGGATCAATGTTCTTTGCCAATATATGAAATCAATAGAACACTGTATTTACTCCACAATCATATCCATTCAAGTTTATTCCTCCTTCAGCACTCTGAAAACATCAATGTCATCAATGCCATTTAAGTTTTAGCTAATAATAATATAATCTTTCCCATTCCAAACAAATAGGACGGGCGCCGGCCCAGGGCTGTTCCCCACTGATGATAGCTCTCTTCTTTGCCGCCAAAGATGGTAATTCCTCTGTCTCGTACTAAGCAAAGATATGTTGATTTTATTTTACTCTGTAATTTTTTGAAGTCATACTACAGCTCCTTAAGTTATCCCATTTTGCTTTAAGTGTGAATATAGTTTTGTTTGCATGATCGTGATTCACTTATTTGTCAATGTTGGGAAAATAATCTGTGTTTTGCGCAATTACAATAAATGTCACTTTTGTTTCATGATTTGTAATACAAGTGCAATTGAGTATCTGTTGAAAAGTCTTTTCGTATCGTTGCTTATCTGGAAAAGATGCAAATTGAACTAGGTAAACGCAAGCACGATTGTAATTTGAAGTTCTGTTCTGTTTCACCATAATTTAATGAATTATTCAAGTAGTGTTTATTTGAAAATTATATTGTAATTTTATTTCGATAAAATATTTGCGAAATTATTTAATTTAAGTTCATGTGTGCTGTTTTGAAAACGTAAATTTGAGGTTATATTAAAAGTATACATAATCCTCTTATGAAATCACGAAAAGTTTTGATCATTCTCGGAATAATGAAAATAAGGTCTTGATAATACCAATAATACAAAAACAAAGGAAAATATAGCCCGCATGATTAACATTCACAACGTTCAGCCGAGCATGGATAAGATCGTTCGTGATTTATGACTCAGTTTTGTACGACAAATTAATAATTTAGTTATTCCCTGTCGAACTCGGGAAAAATCAAATGCATCTTTATAAAATTTTCTCTGGCATAGCTAAAAGCGTTCGGGACGCATCTATGCGTAAAATACTAAGCATTTTTGTTCCGCTCGACAGTACTTCACCGCTGGACGTCGCTGATTGCCAAAGCAGTAAATTGCGAGAGACGCCCCTCCTGCGCGTTCAAAGAACGCCGCCATTTGCCACTAACAAACGACGCAGGACGCTGATTGTATTGCGTCGCGACGACGCTGCTGATCGGATTAATTCCGCCATCCATCAGCAGTCGCCGCGGAGCGCCGTTTGTCTTCGAGCATCGGGCCTGCCCTCGTCCCGACGGCCTTCTTTTAATTATTTACCACTCGTCGTTAATTTGACAGTCAAAGCGAGCTCTTACAACGCTGGCCGATCGCTCTCAATTAAACTGCGGTTTAAGGTCTGAAGATACGATTTGTAGCGATTTTCCTGGCTGGATAAGCCGTTGTTGTTCAACCCTTAGACGCGATGCCAATGTGCTCAAACCATACCTAAGCAAATTGCCCCCATTTATGTCACTAATAACGTTTGCAATTAATCACCTTAGGCATGACAGGTTTAATACGCCAGTTTGAGTTGAAGTACTCTAGAGTCTACTGTGATATACGTAACCTTCCAACAGAGTTTTAATTAATTGAGAAATATTAAGAAATAAGTTTTTTCATTTTTATTTAGTTTATTGAAAAAAATATTTCATTCATTGCCGTTATGTTTTAACCCATATATAATATTTTTAATGACTAAATTTTATTTAGCCTCTCATTTCAAATTATTTTACGCCCCATTACATAAATAAAGCGAAGCTCATATTAATAAAACACTTAAAAATATCTACACAAATCATTGTTTCTTATACTTCCTTTATTTTTGAAAAAATACGTTTATATTTATTTCAATTTTGTGTGTTTCATTCGTATTTACCGCCGAGCTTTGTAGTTATTATTATAGAAGCAATTGTTTCCATATATTTCATTTTTATGTGCTTCATTAGTGAAGATCGTAGGTTTTTCCGGTGAATCTGTTGGATAAAAAGATCTTGGTCTTCCACCCGGCTCATAATAGAATTAAACCAAGACGTTTCCATGGAAATCTCACAAATCTTTATCAAGAAATAAAGATGGGCGAGATTTCCATCGAAATGTCGTGGATTTCTTCTATTACGTCATTACTATTTGCCTCCAGATCTATTCGACGTGGTATTTTACAGATGAATTTTTTCTGTATATATAATTTTTGTTATATTATTAGTATTTGCGATCAGAATTGTTTGATGATTATTTTCTTTTTTACGGAAAGAATTGTTTCTATATATTTCATTTTAATGTGATTTATTAGAATTTGTTGACAGCCTTAATCGATTTGTTATTTTACAGAGAAAGCGTTTCTTTCTATTTTATCTTTATGCGCTTCATTAGAATTTGCCACCAGACTTACCCAATGGCTTTTTTCAGAAACAATCGTTTTTATATATTTTTTTATACCGCCAGCATGTTTCAATAAGGGGGCTTCGCTTTGTTTATTGGACTCTAATAAAATACTAGAATATTATTCTAAAATTGTCATAAACCTTACCTAATATATTTTAAAATTTCATTCTAATCTAAAAGTGAGATATTTGTTAGTTTCACTCAAGCTGAGTTTGTTGCATAACTCTCAGAGTATACAGGATTTACTATCGTTAATTAATTTTTACAATTTTACGTAATTGTTTTAAATTTATATTGTGAATCTGCTGAGAACAAACTCGAAGTATATTATAATAATTATGAGAGATGGAGTTTATTTATTATTATGATTAGTTAAGCTTCACAGTTGGGCGATAATTGTAAATTATATGGGTGTGAGATTTATTAATTAAGTTATTATTTAATATTCGGAAATTATAATTTGAAAGTGAATATTATAATAATAATAAATCAATACAAAATCAAGCAGTCATTTAACTTATATGAACCAAATTTAATCAATAAAATTCATAAAATCCAAAAGAAAGCAAAATGAATTTATACGAAAAGATAGAGCAATGATAAGTTTATGATTTAAATTAAACTCATTAAAATTAGTCTCATCTGTGGGGTGAACCAAAGGAAACAATGTTTTCTATGGCAAGTAGGTCTGGCTATGTGTACTCTATGGCGGCATTTTGTTCGGTCTTCTTCAGTATGCTTCATGTTGGCTACTTAGGAGATCTCATATGGTGGACGCTTTGGGCCAAATATAGAAGAAACCTACTAAAATTCTACACCTACTGTGGCCTCAAGAGCTCCACCAGCTCTCAGCAGCGACTCGCTATTTTGTGTTCACTCCACCTCAAAATCTCTCTCCACGTCACCTCGGCAGGTTTCAGAATTAACCTCCTCATTTCCGGTAACCAATAGGCTACAGTTTCAAATTACATCGCACATGTTTTTCATTAGTTCCATCCAGTGGCCGTTTTTAATTTGCTACAGTAAAATGTGAGAAATTTACTTATGAAAATATATTGAGCCAGATGTGAGGGATGTGTATTAGATTCACAATTTTAAATCTGTAAAAGTAACTTTTTCTTAAGTATAAGACACAAATATTTTATGGGTTATTTTTTGGAATCTTGTACCTATGGCACTTTAACACAGAGGAATGAGAATATTTGAATTTTCTGATACATAAATATTGTGGTTTCAGAATATTTACATTTTATTATAAATATTATATTAAACTGTAGGCTATATTTTTCAGAGAATTGCAGTAAACTTTAGTTACTTGTTTTAAAATATTATATGGATGTATAAAATGTAACTCTTTCTGAATTATAAGACGCAAATATTTTATGAAGACATTAGAATCATAGGCATGTTGATATTGAATTTACTATTAAATATTTTATCTAAAAATAGTTTTATGTTAATATATTGCAAAAATTATTTTACATGTAGCCTTTAGAGCATTGTAGTAAACTAAAATAACTTATATATATAAATTATAACTATATTTTAGTTGTATTTTGAATTATAGATTATGAGCAGAAACATGCAGTATAATAAAAACAATTTGATTTTTATTGTCTTATTGTATGACAAAACATTTAATCATTTATTTATGTGAACTTAAATAAAATACTGAATTATTAATCATACAGAATTATTGTATGACATGATGATAATTGTCTATAAATGAACGAGACATGTTGCACAGTAAAGGCACTAATACGGATAACCTTACCTCCTAACGTCAAAATTTGGTTTTAAAAAAGTGGTAAATAATATAATTTGCTTTATCAATTGTCAAAAAATCTATTAAACCATAGTGTTAAAAATCTTATTTATTTATTTTCACGACTTTCTAATATTTCCTGAATATAGAGTTTTAAATATGACGTGGTTCGTTATAAATGTGTATAGAAACCTACGTATTATTGCCGTATTGTTTATCTTTACCCTTAGATGAGTTCATGTTTTGCATTGACGCATTGTATTGAAGCCAACTTTATTTTTAAAATATGGCGTATTTCTATATATTTAGTGCGAGCATAGTATGTGATATCATAAACTTTTACGTGCTCACACATACGTATATGTATTATTATGCTAGGGGTGTTTTACCCAGCAGGTGATTTTTCTTAGATTTTTAAGAATATTGGTGTTTTGTTGCAAATTTGTGAACAGAATTATAAACAAATATACTAATACCTTTTTTATTATATGTATATATTAAGCTTTTTATCATGTTACAATGATTATATAAAAAATATATAATTTTTGTTAATATTTACCTGTAGTTTAGAGCAAGAAGTCACGTGTCGTATTAAGAATTGACACTCGGCTTACATTGGTATTAGTAAATTGCATGGCGTGCGTTATATAGAGCTTCATACGTAAATAACAACGACGAAATAATTATTGGAGGTGTGAAATTCTCATTGACCGCGTAGAGCGAATCAATATTTGTTTAATCTTTGGGCGGGTCAGCCAGTTGGTCGGAATTATGCATGGTGCGGAGGCAATTCCAGAGGTCGTAACAGGTACCGCAGCTGCGGCCGCGAGGAGCGCCCATGTGCGTCACGGAGATGTTGATTGCCACCACGCCATCTCATCCAGAATTTACCGCCGCAATTTCACAGGTCTCATCGTCTCATCAATATGTCATACCAAGAAAGATATAAGCCATCATTTCCCTCTAAAGTCACCGACTTTCGTTTTCGTCTCACATTTTATGAAATTTCTATACATATATATTGAAATTGCCAAACCGAAATTGGATAAGTGACGATAAGAAACTTTCTACGAAATTGTAAAAAAATTTCAATTGATTACATGAGATGAATTTCGCAGTAGAACAGGTAAACAAATAAACTCGAAATAACTGTCAGTAGTTTAAATGCGGTAGTGATGAATCTGTTTAGGAATGGTTTTCATGAATCAAGAAATTAATAATTGAATATTGGGAAATAATTTCTTATTGATATTTTTTGTAAAAAAAGTAATATAAATGCTAAAGTGGGGAAGAAGCAAAGTAAGAATATTATTGCAGACGATGTGAATGTTGTGAGTTCCATTAACACTGGGGACGGTCATAAGAAAGCTTTAAAGAATCAAATTAGCAAAAGTGTAATCAAATATGTGGGTAATTCACTAGAAATAAATATAAGAGTAATAAATGCAGTTGAAATGAATAAGTATATATCTTTAATGGCTACCTTGCTCTACCTTCCGCATCCCCCATTTTCAATTCCCTATGCTATTAAAGGCGAGTTGCTGTTTCAGGATCACCCTCATGTAGCCTTTAACCCCCCCCCCCTCCCAAAATGAACTGAGTGAATAATATAATTATACATTTTAAATTTGAATATTACACAATTTTTATGATTAATAATAATTACATTAAATAAAAAACTACATGATTTTTCCCTGCACCTCTTAAGGTGAAACAACGGGTAGGATCCTTAAACCATAGCCCGGGGGCCCTAGTCAACTCTTGGCTACCTTCCGCAAGATCTGATATGACCAATTTGCGTGGCTGGGATTCCAGCCAAATTATTATAACCACCCCCTCAATACAATATATTTGCTCTTAATGCTACTTGAATTCTTCTGGGCATGGAATCTGTGAGATGTTGGTAGGTACAAGGAGGAATTTGAGACCATATCTGACGGACAACACTTTCCAATTATTAAGATTGGGTGGTACACCCTCATGTAGCCTGTTAACCCCCCCAAAAATGGAGAGGTGAATGCTGCGACCCCACTGCAAACTCTTCTCCTGTCATTCGGAAGGCCGTGAGAATAGTACCCAATTCCCGACATACCTGATGCAGGTTTTCTAGGGTTTTCCCTGCATCTCTCTAGGTGAAACACCGGGTAGGATCCTTAAACCATAGCCCGGGGGCCCTAGTCAACCCTGAGCTACCTTGCTCTACCTTCAGCATCCCCCCTTTTCAATTTCCTTCCTATGCTATTAAAGGGGAGTTGCCTGTTGCAGGATCTCCCTCATGTAGCCTGATAACCCCCCCTCCTCCTGCAAAAAAGCCACAGAGATTATAGCGAGCAGAGACGAACAATATCGCTGGTATTGTCAACGGCTAGATAAACAGCGTACATATGAAACGTTTAAATAAACAATTTTATAATACTTTTTTTTTGTATTTAATATTGCATCTAACTTATGGCCTGCGTGACCAATGGCTATAGATATAACATGCGGCATTACGACAAATAAAATAACTAAAGAATAAACATTAATACAATTTAGGTAACTAGAACTAAAAGTAACAACAAAATATACTATTAAACTAATGATTTAATGGGTCGTTACAGTAAACATGAAGAACCGCTTCTCTCGAAAACTTCACAAGTGCATCCGATTTGCTGACACGATCATCATGCGTTTATACTCTGCTAAATCACGCATTTTGACCATATTTTCGCAAACAACACAGTACATCTGATGATTAATATTTCCTGCATTCCCATTTTATAGCTCTCTTTCCCTCTAATGGGTACACAGTGGCGCTGTCAGGTATCATAATAATTTGGCCACTCAGTGTAAAAAGAAGGGGGAGGGAGGGGGAGTTTGGATGCGAACCATTTTGAACGGAGCGTCCGTAGGAAATATACATGGAATAAATTTTAAACCTTTTGCCACAAAAGTAGTTGAAAAAGGAATGGCATCTAGTGAGCATTCGTTTCTTAAGAGGCCAGTAAGGGATTTTCTATTCTGATAATGTTGCCTTAATTAGGAATGACACCCCACGGTAAGAAAGGAGACTAAGTACTCCGAAAATATTAGAAACTTATTCTTGTGCTGTATTTGCTTCCATACAAATTATTTTAATTATGTACCCATATATATATTGCTTTCGACATACTGTATATTCAGGTCTTGTTGAAAATGATATTGGATTCCTACGAAACAGTTATTACGTGGTGGCAGATGCGTTGTTATCGAAACCCAGTTTCTCCGTTCCAGTTTTTGACAATATCTGCGTGTTCTTGTCGAACGATCGTGATACATAGGCTGAATTTTGCTCGCTCGCGCGTTGAGGGGTTGAATCTAATTACTGGCACTTGTACCTCTAAACAACACACCGTGTGTGCACGACAGTCTGTGGGGGAACAGGTTTAATCCCCCGAGCCAGTAGTAACCTTGTTTCCAGTCGATAAACCCCCTCCCTCCGCCCCCGCCTGCTCTCTACCCCGTCCCAAACACCGGTCCCTGGCTCAGCAGTTTCAATGATTTAAAGAGGAGCGAATCTGGTGACAGTTGCTGGGGTGAATTAAAAAACTCTCCGTCAGCGATATTTGCGAGTCGCCAGCTAGCTCTGCTTTATTCAGCATGTGGGCTCGCTGGATACTGCTTTACAGGCTATCCTGAATGTTTCCTAGTTCTATGAAACGTAAGACGTCTATTATTTTATTTCTGTTGACCAAGTAACGATTCCTTAACTGTCTTCAATGCGTCACTAATTTTCTATTGACACGTATACGTGAGGATGACCGCAATGTTTAATATAAGCATGAAACTAATCCAAAACATTAAAAATATAAGAAATTGCTACGAAGAAAGGAAATACACAAAAAAATATGAATTTTAGCGTTAATGAATTTATTCTTCTGAATTCCAACAGTCTTCTCACCCAAGTAATTTTCCATCAGATCATACCGATTGGTGTTTGGTTCTTCTGTTGTGTTTATAGACAGTCTGTTCAAATATATATTTACATTTTTTATTTTTAGCGTTTATTTGGGACTGTTCTTCCACTTTACTAGATTTCTTATCCAAAATTATGTTCTAGATAAATTTAGCCCTATCGCATTTTAATTAGTGACAAATTAATTGTAGTTTTGTAATATTGATTTATTTGTCCAAAGGTTGTAGTGTGAGATTCACTTAATATAATCAATTGTGTTATCTTTTACAATTTCATAAAAATTTTATTTTCATTACTTACCCAATGAAGGAAAAGAAAAGTAATTCCAAGAAAGGGAAGTACAATATCACAGGAATAACAATACAAAAACAGAGGATATTATTAACGGGATTTGCATTGTCTTGATTGGTTGTAGTTGATGTTGTTTGAAGGGGAAGCAGAAGATTAAGAGCAATTCTTAGTGAGGGAAAAGAAAATATTCAATAATTAGTTATTTATATAAATCAGTAATCTTTGGAATCTTCAATTTAATTAAATATTGGCAATATTTCACATATTTGTTTTATGTTAAAAAGAATTCATCGGAAGATACAAAGAAACATACAATTATGTTTTCTGTACTAGTAGAGATTTAAATTTCTACATAATATTTAAATAATGCACCAGTTTATTAACTTAGAAAAATTAGTCCATTGCTTATTGTATTGGCAAATATATATAGGTATATTAAAGAAACACTTTCTTTCTTTATATAAACTTTTGAAAATTGATACATTGAGGCATTACATAGAAGCATAAGTTCGATTGTTATGTTAATAAATATTATTATTATTATTCAATCCATTAGTCCTCGGTTGAGGAAATAGGATACGTCAAATATAATATTACAAGAAATATACAAAATTTTACAACTGAGAATTGAATGACAAAAGAGGAAAGATAAAATTCAATCTTCAATTTTCAGTCGACGGAGAAGGCAGCAGAAGAACGTGCGTAGGTTCCCGTCGAACAGTTAAATTCTAGTAGAGTATAGTTCTAAAATTTGCCTCTTTTCATTGCCTAAGCAAATTAAGTTTTTATCCATGATATATATTAATATTAGGGTTTCTTTTGTATTCTATTTTATATGCATTTTACGTACTTCTCTTATTTGTGTATCTTAATTTCAAACTTCTTTAGCGTACCTAACTATTTTTGTATGTAATGGCTCTCCGAATTATCATATTTTTCTCAGTTCGATTCGACCGAATCAAAATATTTAAATTTAATTGATTTGATGCGAGAAACAGACAATTAAGAACCCGTCCAATCTGAAGACGGTCCAAATCAGGACCGAAACGTGTAGTTGAATTAAATTATTTTTGTTTTACTAATTGTCTGTTTTTTGCTTCATTTAAACAATTATTTAAATTTACAGACGTTAATAACCATTATATTTAATTGATGTGAATATTCCATTAATTAAGTACTGCCTTTTCGAAACTACACCACATTACACCGTAGCATGTACTTTAAACTACAACATAATATTGGCCTTCCGTATTTAATTTGACTACTTATGCTGATGCCAACTGATATCTTGCAAAGAATTATACAGCAACAGCGCAGACGAGTTTGGATTATTGAGAGATCCTGTGGGATTGTATAAAAGAAAGCGCCGTATGCCCCGCAATTCGTAACCGCGGCTCTTTATGTCTTCTTCCCCTCTCTGCTTTCCACTCTGCATAAGGACCTGCAGCGCGAAAGACGTTAAATTCCTTACGGGATTTCCTCAGCTTCGAAAAAAGGATTACGCGAAAGCTATTATAGAGACAAATCTGCCATATTTATAACGATTTTTTAGGATGTATTGACATATTCGGTTTAAATAACGTGATTGGAAGAAAATTAATTCAATTTTACAAGCATAATATCACACAGTAATGTAACTGAATATCAATAAAACTTGTACAGTAATATATTGTACTAAAAACTGCTGTACTGCCGTCCAAAAGAGAAAGGCAGTAAATCTACAAGTATGCTTTTGAGAAATCAAGGGATAAAGTTTTATTTTTTTAATTTATTTATTTGAAGATGGTTTTATCCACACCAATAAATATCAATTTGCCTTTATAAATTAATTATAATAGATTTATCCGTGAAATATTTTCAAAAGTCAAAAATTTTTACTTACTGCCTCTCTATTTGGAAGACAATGTAGTGATGGGGATGTACGATTTTCATTTTCAACTTTCTGCCACATAAATCCATTGTATCTATTGTTTTAAGAGACAAACACTAACGGAAATTTATTTAATAAAACATGCCCCGGAAACATCTTAATGATTTACACAGTAATAATTATTTTACTACGGATTTGGAAAAATATAGTCGTTTGTCATTTTTAGATATTATTATTCACAAGAAAGCATGTGGTAAATTAGGACACGTAGTTTATGTAGGAAGCCTACACATACAGATTTATGTCTTCATGCCGGGAGCTATCACCACCCTGCTCAGAAAAATACGGTAATGACCACTCTTTTACATACAGCCTATGCCATATCAGATTCCAATAACTTGGTGGCAGAATAATCTCTAGATGAACGGATACATTGAAACACATATAAGGAAGGCATTCCGGAAGTCCAACAATAATAATAAATGTGCAAAGGAAGTTTTAACATAGTTACAAAATTCACTCTGGAATAAATTTTAAGGTAGTTACTATAAGCAGTGTTTGAAACTCAGCACTTATTTAAATAAATATGCATGTGCCCGAAAAGAAAGGGAGGCGATACAGTACAATAAACATTATCCAAGCAATAAAACTATTATTTTACTACTGCACACTACTACTTCCTTGGCTCTGCAGATCATTAAGGGTCTTGGCCTACCGGGTCGATTGCGGACTGTCATCTTACATGACACGTTTCCAATCTGAAATGAAACAAGATCAGCGTATCGATTCTCCAGCAGTCTAAATCCCAGTCTCCGTGACACAAACATCCAAGCCCAATCCAGGATTCAAACCCGAGACATCCGTGTTGTGAGGCAGCCACGCTAGCCACTAGACCACAGGAGGTCGCACTACACACTACTTGTTTAAAGTGTTCAAACGTCCACTAAGTCTTCATTTTCTGCAGAGTTGCACTGGATCACAAGGTGCATTTTAGGTTTTCTATCTTTAAAGACCTACGTTTGGCGCTGAGGATAGTTTTGTATCTGGAAAAGTTCCTCTCTGTATAACATGACGTCCCGGGAACTTATTTGAAGGCAGCGAGGTCACTGCAAGGTAGCTTTGGTTGGTTCATTGTCTTCTAATGTTGCGACACTCCCAGAAATTATGACTAAATTATGACATTTTAGAATTTCAAGATTCCACTGGAGTACACTTCGCAACTCGGTGTTGACTTTTTCAGTAACATGACCATGAGTTAAACCCAATTCACTCTGCACATGCGTCACAAATTTGAGTACAGTCGTTTGATGGCTCTTGATACCACTGAAGATTTGGTGTTGATGTATGCTAAGGTTTCAGACATGGTCAATATCTCTTGCACAGATTTGATATCTCTTGATTCATCGCTTTGAAGCTCATCAGAAGATTGTTTTTATTTCGTAGTACTTGTCGCAGTAATACTCAGCAACACAACAAAACTCCACTGTGTAAAAAAAGGCTGTGAGGGAGGGAGGGGAGAGGGCAGGAGCAGTGAAGATGAATTTCTCATCATTTCAAGTACGCACTTGGATTCATTGTTCGGATTCTTTGTTGTAGACTCTCGATTCTTTGCCCAGCAACATTGTCGCTCTGGCAATCGTGTCCTCATATGAATCTGACTTCAGTCCATCAGTCATGTGTTCAAGGGATCTGGCGCTTTCTGGTATATCAATTGCTATTATTTGGACGATACAAAGACAAAGGGCTGAAGAAACAGAACAGAACAGTGGTGGATTCGTGAATTGTACAAAGATGGTAATAAACGCGGCCATCTCCTCCTAGACACGCTAAAAATGGAGGACGGAATAGGTTTCTAAGGTTGACACCAGTAGATTTAGACTATAAATGGTTGGGCCTCACATTTCTAGGCAAGAGTTCCGCTACCAACCGTCTGGCAATCACTGCCCGTTTTCTCGGCAGTTGGCATTCATCTAAAAGTCTTCGATGTACCTTCAAGTTTTCGAAACACATAATATCCGATTTTATCCCTGAAGTCTGTGAGGCCGTCATCGTTGCTCTGAACGCACATAAGGATTAGTAAGAAAATAATAAGCGCTTTTTATTAAATAAAGATTATTAACGCTAAATAAGTACCTGATAATCTACTATTACAAAACTAATAGTGTGGAATAATAAAGGTTACTTATTAAAGTAATCAACAGAATAAACCTGTAAATAGATGAGAGAAATAAGTAAAAGAAGAGTATATGTAAACAGAACGGAATTTATTACGTAAATTTTAAGGTATAGAATTTTTTTTTACCAATTTAAAAAATCGTGAACTCAAATTTCTTTGCTAACTCGGCCATAACTTCTCCTATTTTACCAATATCTTTGTATACTTCCGAGGAGACGTCACGTAGACATCTATTGACTTGAAGATCCTTAGTTAATTTCAAGGTTTTAAATGAAATAGAAAAATTCTAAGTAGAATAGAGAAAGAGTGATCAATATGGAGGATGTTGACCAAGAGAAGAGATAGATTAATAGGCCACGTTTTGAGATATGAGAGTTTTGTAAAGGGAAGTATGTGGGGTAAGAACAGAAGAGGGAGGAAAGGATAGAATACGCAAAGCAATTAGGGGAGATATGGGATGTGGTAGTTATGCGCAAGATAGGTTACCATGGAGGGTTGTATCAGAACAATCTTAGGACTGAATATCACAACAACAACATTATGGGAAAGGGCAGATGTGCGTCGGGTTCACGTCCGCAATGAGTCTGAGAGTCCCATTGCGGACGGGACTCAACCCCTGCGAAATATAACCCGCAACCCTTGAGATTCACAGACTCGCTTTGTCACTGAGGGTCTCAGACTCAGATCGGACTCAGCTGCGCGACAGTCTTCAGCAAGGAATCCAAGTACGTACTAGGCTTTAGGAGGAAAATTCATACCGTCAATTTTTAAACACAAATAACGGTTGGAACATAACACCCATCAATATCAGTGGCTCAACTACGGACAACCGGACACCCAGACCTTTAGGTCAGCAAGACCCATTCGTATTTTGTTGAGCACCACCACGTACACGAATGAATAATATTTATTCATCTTGAACTGTATTTGTGGAGATCTGTCTGAAACATGGAATCTTAAGCTTTTCCAATGGGATTTTTCAAACCGCCATCACCTCCTTGAAGAACGATTGCAAGGATGAAAATGGACATGTCTGCTCAAATAAAAGTCTCTGCATACTGTATTTCCAGCACTCCTCTTCACACAGCTGCTGCGTTGAGTGGTATTTCAGTGTTGTTTGTTCCACATTAAAATATTTTTATGCCCAACTTTAACCTCACATAGTTTGCAAAACAATATTTATACCCGTCAGTGTTGAAGAGCTACTCTCCAAACTCGTGCAAAACCTCGGAGAACTCACTTGGAGAACTTTACTTTAGGCATGTTGAATAAGACTCAGTTATTAAAGAATGAAGGTTCTCCCGGTGAATCTGATGAAGTTGCCTTCTCCGGTTTCAACCCGGGTCAGTTCCCGCGAATAATAAAACGTTTCTATGACTAGCTTCGACCAAAAATATACCGGTAAAACACATCTACTCGGACTTCGTCGAGGGTTGTCCCACGACCTCTGGAATGTGGCGACCCAGGCTGAAAAGATGTGGGATTTTCTCCAAAAACCTTTGTGGAGGGGGGCAAACGATTCCTCTCAGAGTGGAGTAACAATAAATCTGATTGGTGAATACACATCCCCGCCACCTTTGGGATATGAATTAAAGAAGTGGGGAAGAATGATTAAAAACACTGGCAGAGAGGCATGGAGACACAGGTTGAGGGGACGAGGCAGAGGATGAGGCAAATTGTGGGGATGAGAGCAGATGATCAAATTATAGGACAGACAAATTGAGGAGACGAGGCTGAAACTGGAAATTGTCCGAACCACAGATAATAACAGGGGCAGTTAGGCAGAAGGCGCTGGAAGGTTCAAATACCTGACACGGTAAATACCTCTGTAACCTTTTGCCGATTTATTGTACTGTCAAGTCCGTATAGATTTTGTGTTAATTTTTTCCGCTCTATGAGAATATAAGATATAATACGACCATGAGCGTAGAGTGTAGAGATCTAGGATTTTTGGTTGTAAGACAATTAACTATTTGTATAATTTTTTGTAAATATATATGTTATGTTTATTATAAAGAAAGGTCGGCTATGAAAATTAAAACTCTATTCAATCAGAGTACATTATTAATAAATAAATGTTAAAATTTAATATAATTTACACTGCTAAAGATTTTTTCTTATTGTAAAATAATATCCCCCCATTTATTCATTTCATAATGAATGTCTCTACACCAAACTTCTTTCCATTTTTCCTCGTATTGTTCCGAATTATCCTCCTACCCTTTAAAATAACTAATCAACTGCAATTACAAATAGAATCCATTGGTAGTAATTGACAAAATTACAGCTAATAGAAAAATTTTAACCGCCGAATTATACAACTTATCCACGAATATTACAGAAAAAAGAATTTTTAGTGTTCAAAGGAAGTCCACACCTTTTTAGTAATAGGCCATATTTTTGCCGCCATATTTTCCATAAATTGCTTCTATTTGTCATATTTTTAAGGACACGTAATGAAAATATTGGCAATGTTTCGAACAAAACAATTACATTAAACTCCGAAACCATTGTTGCTCATTGTCAACAAGGTCATTCGTTAAAATAATTCACTTCGTAAACTAACTCGGTCTGTTAAAGATAGCGTTTATATAGACTTTTGTCTATATACATTTTCTTTTATTAATTTAAGATTATTTGTTTTTAATTATGTGCTTTATTTTGTTCATTTTTAATTTTTAATGTATGACGTATCCTATTTCCTCAATCGAGGATTAATGGAAACAACACTAAATCTAAATCGGGTTTCAACCCGGGTCAGCTCATATGAATAATACACCTTTTCCATGACTATTATAATTTTCGCCAAACTTTGATACTTAAATAATAATTAATCATAATAAGTAAATTAAACGCCCTTTTATTACACTAGTTATCAATGCACTCTAAATGTAAAGAATATTGTCCATTCGACCCGTTGGCTAATTATAGAGGTCGGATCTACGGTGAAAGGGGAGGGTTGGTACATCTTACTGCAATATACAATTTTTGTGTAGGAATATATGGTCGGAAGAGACCTGTTGAGGCACTAAACGAAAGAAATGAAACTTGAAAAGAAATACAATGCTCAGTTGTAACATCATCGGAAAGTAATAATTTCCAGAAATGTATACAACAAGTGCTCAAAATTGCTACCACCAACACAAACTAAGCAGCTGTGATTGGCTGGCAGTGCTGAGCGTAGAGGGCAGTAGTGAGCCTGGCTGTCCCTGTCCCTGATATGATGCGTCTGCAGGAAAACGTCATGTTTGCTACTGTGCTTTCGGCCGTGATGGGAGAGTTTGCTAATATTGAAGAGGCAGTTGTGCATGCGTCTCTTCCGACCATACATTACTGTACAAGTAATATATGTTTTAGATAGCTGTACCACCTCAAAAATTTTTCCATGGCCGTAGGATCAACCTGTTTATATTTGATTTAAGAAGTCCCACTAGATATAAAATGGGGAACGAAGTTGTAATGGAGTCAAATAACTGTAAATATCTTGGGATCACGATTAGTAAAGATTTAAATTGGGGTAATCAGGTGATCGAGGTCTCTGGCAGGTAAAGGGTGGAGGGCGCTGCTGCTTCACTTTGTAAACAGGGTCTTGAGGAAAAGCACGAGAAAAAACAAGATTTCTGCTTACAAAACGCTGGCCAGGCCAATTTTAGAATATGGGGTGACGTGCTGGGATCCATATCGAAATGAACACACTCTAGCGTTGGAAAAAATACAAAAACGGGCCGAAAAAATGTTTGGGGGGCGATTCGCGAACAATCCTCACGAGAATTTAGAAGGTCTCAGTAATAGAAGGAAACATGCGAGGTTGTGCGCAATATATAAAGCTTATAAGGGTGAACCACAGGGCCTGGAAAGAAATAACAAACCATCTTACGGCGCCGAATTAAATTTCTAAAAATTACCACTTCATTTGTAAATAGGTCAATACGCGATTGGAATTCCTTGCCTGCAGAAATACTGACGACTTTTCCAGGTATCGTAAATCAGTTTAGGAATAGGCTAAGAAAACTTAAGTAAGTAGTATTTTTTTTAGAATCAATGAAGTGCAGTGAAGTGATTTTTGTGTGGTTCCTTTCTTTTCTTTTTCAGATAAAAAATTTCACTTCCAAATTCTTCCTTAGTGTAAACGTTTTGTAATTGTATTTGTGTTTTCTTTGTATATAGCTCCACCGGTCATATGTCCAATAGCAGCTAAGTAATAATAATAATAAAATTTACTATCGTGGCGTATTGTCAGTCATACTCAAAATTTATACGAATTTGTCTTTCAATAAAATATATTCAAGTAAAAGAATATTTGTAAAGAAACATTATTCCAATTAACGAGTTCCGTTAATATAGCTTAAGGATGGTGTGAGTGACTGTAGAACGCGGCAACTCGTGAGTCTGCGTGGGAAACTGCAGGGATGTCGGAATAGATATTTAACGCCCGATCACGCCGGACACAGTATTCCTCTTAGCGTGACAAGCGGCACGATCAATATTGCAGATACTTCAATTTCTGCTTCAAGTCTTCAGCGCAAGTGGAAAAATAATTAGCACGCGAAACGTTTTACCGACACATCGATTTGTACACTTTAAAAAATAATGGCGTCTTTTAATCGATCTTAATCATAATATTGACGATGGTTAATTTATACATAGATTTCCGATAATTTTATGGAAAAGCTAATGATCATTCGCAATATACTTATTTAATTTCGTATGAAACTTTCCATCGTATTGATCATAAGCAAATATAAAATTCTTCTTGTCTATTTAATATCGCTGTAGTTGTTGCTGTTGTGGTATTCAGTCCTAATACTGGTCTGATGAAACCCTCCATGCTAACCTATTCCGCGCTAGCCTTTTCATTTCAGCATAAGTACTACATCCTCCCTATCTGGTTAGCCTCCCTCTTCTGCTCTTACCCCACACACTTCCCTCTAATGCTAATTTAACAACATCCCCATGTCTTTAAAACGTGACCTATTAATCTATCCCTTATCTTGGTCAAAGTCCTCCAAATTTTTCAAACTTCCTCGTTAGTGATTCTATCCACCCATCTGATTTTCAGCATTCTCCTAAAGCACCACATTTCAAAGGCTTCTATTGGTTTCCTTTCTGAAACTCCTACCGTCACGTTTCGCACGCATATAACGCCACACTTTATTCGAACATTTAAGAAATGATTTCCTAATATTCACACTTATATTACATGAAAGTAAAATTAATTTTTTTCGAAAGCCTTCCTTGTCAACTATATTTCTATCATACCTAGTTACTATGCTGCCCAACTAACCTTCAAAATATCTCTTCCCAATCTAACACTCTTTGATTTTACACTGTTTACCATACTAAGTTCCAATACCTTGGGTTTCCCTCTATTAATCCTCATATTGAACTCTTTCTCCCGGACTACGTTCATGCCATTACAATGGTGTCCAAGTCTTCTTCTGACAACTCTAATAGTACAATATCATCGGCAAACCGTAGGGTTTTTATTTCTTCTCGTTGCAGTAGGATTACGTTTCCATATACCATTTTAACTTTCTTCATCGCCTGTTCTGTATTTAAGTTACATAGCATGGGCGACAGATTGCATCCTCGTCTTACTCCTTTTTTGATTTCTGCTTTCTTTTCTTGATCTTCAATTCTAATTACTGCTGCCTGTCTTCTGTAGAGGTTATGTATAAGCCTTCTTTCTGGATATTTTATTCCTGCGCTCTTCAAAATCCTTAATAGCGTATTTCAATCTACAAATGCCATGACCGTAGGCAGTTTTTTATCCTGTCTTCTAAAATTAGATGAAAAGTCAATATTTCTTATCTTGTCACTACATTCTTCCTGAAACTGATCTTCTCATAACTCGCTTTCTATTTGACATTCCATTCTCCTATAAACTATTTTCGTTGATGGTTTCCTTGCATGAGATGCTAAACTAATTGCCCTGTGCTGTTCGCATCAATCAGCCCCAGTTTTCTTCGTTATTGGTATAATTAAGTTTTTACTAAAATCAACTATTTAAAGTAAAAAAGTCTGGGCGTTAGCGTTATGGTTTGGTAACAAGTGTCATTGAGTAAGGCATTTTAATAAGAACGAGTCGACGTTGCAATGAAATTAAACAAGCTGTGTGTGGGTCCTAGGAAAATTATGTTTCAATTTGAAAGGCCCATGTATTTGTTCCCTTTCAAATAAGAAGTCCTATTTAAGCATTCGATGTTTATTAAAAGTCGTTTACGATCAAAATGATACAATATGATGATTTATAAGAAATTCCACATTACAAAATACGGTTTCACAAAGCTGGTTATAAGTTCTCAAATTTTGAATACACGTATGGAGTTTTGTTAATAGACGTGTTAGTGGGGACCAAAACGTACATTTTTGAATATATTAATCCTTCAGGACCAACAAATGGATTAACTAAAAGCAAGTTAGTGGGAAAACATTCATGGAAATTAACCAGGTGAATCTGGAATCTTCCAGGAAATAATAAAGCTTTAGTAGATGGATAAGGGTTTTAGAAGTCTGAAAATTGATATAGTTAATCTAATACACTGATATAAAAAGGTTAATTTATGCATATAATTAGTAAAAATGAACGGAACAGACCTGCTGTGAAGCCAGCATTAAGAGAAATTAAATTATCTCTCATTATTCGGAAAGAATGATAGCTAAAGAGTTTTTTAAAGTCTTTTAAAAAAGAAATATTTTAAGACTATTTGCTTTAAGCAGGATTTGCGTTGGAAGTTCCCGCGGAAAGACTGGAGTGTCGACTGATCTGGTTCTTGGAGATGCCGCAGAGCGGCGTGGGAGTATCTTAGAGATTATTTTCCTTCCCTTGGCCGCTCATTCTTAAGGTTTTTTCTTCTTTTTGGATTCTTCGTTGCTCATTTGAATAATATGTATTTAAGTTACACTTCTGGTGAATAACTCGTTGTTTCTTTCTTTTCTTTTTATACCTCATTCTTCTATATAATCGGAGCTCTTAAGTATTTTCCCTGCACGAGGAAAATGTGAAATTATTATTCATACATCAACAACTAGAGAAAAGCAAGTATAATTTTTTAAAAAACTCTTCGTGAGCCATTCTCCTTATATCAAAGCGGAGAATTATTTGTCACGCCACGTAACGAGTGACAAAAGTCATTTAAGGATGAAAATAAAGTACTTAAATTTTAAATTAATCATTGATTTTGCTTATAACGTGGGATGCACAATGAAGTCAACGAAAAATAACTAAAATAATAATTGTAATAACCTTTTCGTCAAAGTATTTACTTTCAATGAATTCATGTACTGCATTGAAAACTTAAAATTTAATAAAGGTCGAAATTTAACTGTGGTCCAGAAATGCATAAATTATTTTCGCGCTTACGTTTTTATTTCCTAAGTACCCAGACTGTTAATGTATGCAGCGTTTTAAATTTTATTTTTTTTTGGCAAAACTTCTCTTAATGTTATGTCTTCAATTAAAATTATAAATAATGTTTTTATAAATGTTTTAATTAAATTTTGAAAAATTTGTTTTTTTGAAAAGCAATTTTTTTATTCATGTCCGCCGGAAAGATGGAATGCTGATTTAAACTTTATTTAATAGAAAATTGTTAACAGATTAAGATGTAGTTTCAGCAGAAGAAAAAAATTAAATGGTTAACACTTCCATAACAATTACGATTTAAAATATTTATTTGTGCCATTGTACCAAGTACAATAGTCTTGCCGTCTGAGTGATTGAGTCGTGAAGGAAGATTTCGGAATGAATGTATTGTAGCACAAGGTCGCCTGAATTTAGAATTGATAAACTTATTTCTTCCGGAAGTCATTTGGCGTTCACCTCAAAATAACAATAAACATTTTTTGAGCTTTGACAGCCAATACATATTTAATTATAACACCTCGTAATATACTGTGGAAAACAATTTAATCAATAATAAATAATGGGCGAGAATTCAGTTAATAATTAATTACAGAAAAATTACTTACACGGAGATATATGAACAAACCGCGGACCTCAGGTGTGAATTACAAATAACCTTGATCGGATTTTCCATGTTTGTGTGATCCGTCATTACGATCGCGTGTGCATATTTCCCGTCGCGAGACTCCAGTATATACAAATCAGTCAGGCGGCACGTGCGTGAATTATGAACGCCATCAATCAGAGCAGCCGACTAAGTCTGTTATTTTGGAGCAGTTGCGAAGAAAATTCACTCTTAATTCACCTCTCGCCGGAAATAGGCGTAAAGCTATATTAGCGTCGATAAGGAACCGAATGATTGGAATGTGTAAGTACGGCTTTCTTATCAAATCAAAACTTGAGAACCATCGTTCCTGTAAAAATATCGATTTAGAGCTGAGAACTTGATAAACATTGAAAAGTTCTGAAAAGGAGTCATACATATATTTATCTTGTCGGCAACAACTTTCACAATATTTTTATTTTTAAAATCAATGGGCATCCAAATAAAATTGTAGATACAGCACGGAATTACGTAAAACTACTCAGGTAAAATTTGTACCAATTGGTTGTTATAATTTAAAAATAAATTTGTGTTATTTAAGAAGCACCAACCAGGTGTATCAATTTTCAGCTCATTCGTATAACGAAACGAGTCATCGAAAGAAAATGAAATCTTTAAGGTATTGAGGCTATTTCACCATATTTCAAGATTGTAGAGAATTAAATTTAATTCTGTTTATTCCTCAGGTGGAATCACTCGCTATATGTATGCGTTCTTTGGCTTTGTCTAGTCTTCTGTTCAAAGATGTATCGACGTGTTCATTTGAAAATAAAAATGTGGATCTTATGTTAAATTGAATAAAGCATTATTAATTTAACAGACATTAAATAAAAATACTTGCTTTGTATGCCTGTTCATTGATATAAAGCGAAATAATTTTGTCATGAATTTTTGCAGTATTTTTCTCAAGTTAAAATTATGTTTTTTCCGTTTCCAGTTTAAAGTAATATTTGGAGCGGCTGACAATCAAAATTGAAAATTATGGTAGATTCCCTTGTTTTTTTGGTTTCTCTTTATCCTTGACAAATTAACGTTTGAAATAACTTTTTAGCTGCTATTGTATTTTTTGCGTGGGACATTATTATTGAAATGTGCCCAATGAAAGCTTGGATCTTTTCAGTGGCGCTCAACGTGGGGAGTCATGTTTAAGGCAATTTAACAATTTAACCTAAGGATGTTTAAATGAATTACGTTATTCAAATTTTCGTATCTTCGATGCATATAATGATGTGCCCGGTTATATTTCCTTTAGTTTTATTTAGCATAAATACGCGTATTTTATATGAATATGTACTCGCAATAAAGTTACACTGCGGGCGTATTGTGGTGGTATGTTAATGCTGGCCGTTATACTTTTCATGGTTCCATGGTCCAAATAGAAAGTAATTTTAAGATATATAATACATATTCGCAAATGAGAAACTTTAATGTATGCAAATATAGACGTAGGTGGGCAAAGACAGTGGCTTTTATTCCGGGTCTTTATGCTCGGCAGCTAGCGGGCTCCGCATTATTGAGACACGCTGTATACACGCAGACTTGCAAAGCGCTCCCTCCTTTTCTCCGACCGCGTTTAGAATGCAAATTCGTGTTGCCAGATAAGATAAGGCAGCAGCAGCAGCACGTGGGGGAGCGCGAGAGAGGATGTGAATCAACAGTGGATGTAGCATCTTCAAGTGGAACACACTGACGCAGAGTCGGGGAGCAACACGCATGCACCATTAATTTCAGCTACTGCGAGCCATAAAGTCGTCCCTTGAAAGTAGCAATCTATAACGGTCTTCCCTGATCCGAAGATCCTTCATTCCTTTCCAAATCACAAAACAGCCGATTCTTTATAGCGGCTGATATTTATGTTGAAGGAACGCCTTAATTCTGCTATAAAAGATCTTTAATCAATATAGTTGAATTGTATAATGTATTATTGAATTGTAAAATATATACCAATAAAATCCATTCAAAAAAATTTACTGACGTTTTTTAAAATATAAAATAAATATATTATCATAAATTTATTTAGCAACACAACGTTCCTGTACATATACGAATCATCGGCAGCCGGTTTCTCATTGAAGGGTTTGTCTCGCACAGCGTCACTTGCAAACAATAAGCTTACAATACGAAATATGAATAATAACGATACAGGATACGAAGGTGCCTGTGGAAGTTTTCTCTAGCAGGCATTTCCCCCTAGAGTGACTGCGGAACTCACCTGACTATGTCGGGAATGCCTCGTACTCTCTCTGTTTTTTTTAAAGTTCTCACATGCCAAGACACCTTCACCTACTTTGGAGGTTTATGCTCTGGGGTCGAAGACTTTGGTCATTAGGCAAGGGTTGTCCACTAATCCCATTGGATCAGTCAGCCAACTGCCTCCTAAAACTGGTGGAGACGCGGAGAAGGGAATGCTGTGACCCCACAGCAAACTCGTCTCCCGTCATTCGGAAGGGCGTGAGAATAGTACCTGATGCAGGTTTTCTAGGGTTTTCCCTGCATCTCTTTGGGTGAAACACCGGGTAGGAATTTTAACTAGAGCCCGGGGGCCCTAGTCAACCCTTGGCTACCTTGCTCTACCTTCCGCAACCCCCCTTTTCAATTCCCTTCCTATGCTATGAAAGGAGAGTTGCCTGTTTCAGGATCACCCTCATGTAGTCTGTTAACCCAAAAAATAAAACGATACAAACAAAGTAACTTACATCCTTAAAAATAAAATTAAAGTACCCATTGTTTAGTTAGTATTTTGTCACACTATACTTGCACTTCACTATCACTTACACAAGTATACACAAAATATACTGTAATGTTTTTTTGTGCCGAATGAGATGTGAGTTGTCTTTGGAGGAGGAATATCATCTATGGTGGATATAGAGAAAGACGTGTGTAGTCCTGCTGGCGGCGAGAGACTGTAAAAATGTTTTAAAAGTTGTAAAAGATGTCCTCGGAATTTTAATTATTTGAATAAAACACAGTGCGATAAAATAAATCCAGCTGAAGGCAGTTCGATGAATGATTATTGATTGATGCAACTTAATTTGAAGTCGAGAGGAGGTAATTGATGAATGCAGAGGTGTGATTTATATATAGCCTATAACATAAAACAGATATGTGAAATTGTGCGGGGAGTACATGAGGCTAGTTGGCAGCAAGTAAGAGAAGGGCCACCAGTGTTTTCTCGACGCATCTGGGCGCCGACTGATTACGTCACCGTGAAGACGTGATGAGTGCCACCAGGAGTCGACCCGCAGCAAGGGGAAAGATGAAACAAAATCTTCTCAAAAGAGTTTCTCTTGACAAGTTTTCCCTTTTTAAAACGACGGGCAGTAGTATTAGGACATTTTGTTTCATCCTCACGTTTCAATATTTCGGCGAAATGTTTCATAAACTTCTGCAAGTAAGTTGTTCCAATGCATTATAGACCGGTTTAAAAACGAATATTTCCTTAAATCAGTTTTAAAGCTGCTCTGCCCAATTTTACAATTATGATACCCTCTACTGTAACAATTTGCATCTAAAAACTTTGATGCAATGTCCTCCAAGAATTGTTGACCTACATACGCTTTAAAAAGAACCCTCAGACGTAAATTTTGCCGTGGCTTTTATAACATATCCCAACCTAATTGAAGAACCTTCTCATTTCCGTGACTAGGACACTGCTTAACAAAATGTTCCGTTCCTCTTTGTACTCTTTCCAGTGCCTTGACCTTAAACTTTCTACAAGTATCCCAACAAATACACCCGTACTTTAACAGACGACGCACGAGAGATTTATGCTCCAGTTCCCGGTTTTCGGAGTTTGCCTTTTTTTAAATCCGCATAACGAAATGTAGTGCCCTTCACGCTTCCTTAGTCATATATATTTAATGGTCCCAGACCGTTTTACTTCTCAAATATATATCCAAATTTCTAAGGTAACATTTTCTGATTGAGGAAATATTTATAAAATGAAGACAAACCTTACAGAAATATAAACTTGTGCGGTTAAATAAAAGTTTAAGTTACGTGTTTTAATTATAATAATTTCTGTTAATTGGGGTTAATATATTAAAGAAGGGAGCAAAAAGAAAATATTATATCGAAGACTGTTGAACTCGAATTGTAGTGTACACATGTATTTCATATTATTAAATAGGTTATTTTAGTTCATTAAACAATTGATGACCTTTTACTGACCTTCTATATAAAATTTACTTGTAACAACGTTTCGCCATGTTTTTATGTTTTATTCAGGTTGTTTCCTCCTACAACAATGTCAAAGCACAACAAAAATTACATCAAAAGTCCAACAATATGGTATAGATCCGAGGCAACAAGTAACACTTCAACTCCTTTCCCACAAGCCGAAACGTTGTTACAAGTAAATTTTATAATAAAGGATGGTAAAAAGGTCATCAATTGTTTAATTATATACAACAAACTTTATATTTAAACCTTTAGAATATTTTATTTCATGTTAGTTAATTTTTTTATTTTGAATTAAATAAAATTTTGTCAAACTAATTTTTGCGAGCTGCGAATGTTGAGAGGTCGTTCGTTGCTTGTCACATAGCGGAGGCATGGCCTCAACATCTATGGGAGTGGTCCTTTGAAGGGTTAAGAAGCTACTGGCTAGAAGGGTCATAAGTATTTGTGTTGGATATAAGGTTTGGTCTTTACATTTTGGTACGTATGAGTTCAGTAACCTCTGGTGCGTGAAGTTTCGCGACTTTGGGTCAGATGTGTGAACCCCCTATTGGAAACTCAAAAATAAAAACCGAATTTCTATTCGATAAAGCAGTGGATATTTCGTCAGGAGACTTAAATTCTAAGATGTTGGAAGAAGATTGAGTTCTTTGTAGAGTGGTTGAGCGGGCAAGTTGGGAAGTTGTGGATAAGTGGTCGAGAAGAATGATTGTTGAGACGTAGAGCAGTTGTCGTTGGTTGTTTAGTGGCTTTAAAGAAGTGGTTAAAGTTGGCTGAAGAATTCAGAGAAAGTTAGTTAATGGAATTTCAGAACGTAAGCAGCGGACAGTAGGTGTTATTAACTTGTTGGGAAGTTAGGAGGAGGTATTTTACAAACTTGAAAGGCAACCGGCGGTAGCTGCCAATTCCAAGTCCAGAAGGTGCTTCTTTAATGGTTCTAGAGGCTCCGACCAGATCTACTCACCAGTTTTCCGATGTCGGTACAGTACTAGATGAAACCATAAATCCCTCAAAGTCAAAATGCCACCATCAATTAGTGTTTGGAATATAAAGACCAGGTGTTTGAGCCCACAATCCCCTAAGAACATGACTCAGTTTGCTTTTATTATTCAATTTTAATTTTATATTCATTTTACAAATCGCTTAATTTTTTTAAAAAGAGCAGGAATATGTCTTTTTATTTACTTTATTTGTTGTTTTCTATTGTTAAATATGTCATAAAATTTGAACCATTCTTATTATTTAATTATCCTGTTATTAACTTAAATTAAAATCAAGAATCAATTTAAAACGTTATAGACTTGCTGTTTCAAGAAGGTCGTCGGCAATTATAGACGTTTGCATTCAAATTCTGAAAGCTTCCTTTTATAACTGCAATTCTTTGTTGTATTTGACATATGTGTTATCATTTGAAACATTTTTTGTTTAATAGATATTTGAGTGCATTGAAACATGAAATAGGATTGAGAGTAAAATCAGCTCATAACTGAAAATAAAACGCGTAGTCTTTAGTTCATAATATGATACAACTGGCTAAATAGCACCTGTTATTCCGATGCAGTGTGGTACATGATTTATTTAAAACAGTGGAATATGGTGATGAGTTTCGATTTCAAAGTTGACAATGGAAACAAATTATAGAGCAATTTGGCCGTTTATTTTAAAACCAAATATCATGCGGATACGATGTAATTAGAAGTGAGAATTTGCTTTTCATATGATTTACGTTATGCATGACTGTTTCAGTGCGTATAAAAACTTCATGACATATGTAATTCAGCGTGAAGGCTTTTTGTTTTTTATCAGACTCATAAGTAGGTCAACTTTTCGAAAGAAACTGAAAATATAAAATATGTTGAAGATATTTTTTTCTTCTTGGTCGATAATACAGTCCTTGTATAACTAAGGTCTCCTTTATCACTAGCTTCCATTCATTTCTGTCCATTACGGACTGGTCCTGGGTCTTTATGTCCATTTGTATTAGTGAGTATCAGCACTCAATTTGCAGGGAGACTGAGCACCTTCAAATATAGGTTTTCATTCTATAAATGATTCGTAGGATATAAGAAGTGTAGGTTAATTGTTAGGCTCATCGAGCCTTGACTCTGGGTGTTGGTTTCGACATTGGGTCTGACGGTATAATTTGAGGCTCTGGGAGGAGGGGGGGGGGGGGGGGGGCACACAAGTTTGCGAATGCTAGGAAGTTTCGGTTCTGGGCCATTCTATTGTCGTAAGGATTGTGGAGGGCTCGGGTGACGTGAGCTTCTGTGACGAAACGGGCGGCAGGGGACGGGATTATTTCTTTACAGGGCAGTGAATGTCATGTCAGAGGGTGCGGCAGGTTTGTGTGGATGTTAGTTGTTGTGCAGAGGTGTGGGGTGGTGCAGGGATTGGGTGGTAGTGGAGTAGTTGTTAGGGGAATTGTTAGAGATTATTTCTTTCGAAAGCAGTTATGTCTAGTCGTCTTGAGGGCTGCCAATGGGACGAGAGCAGGATGTAAATGAAGTACCGCACCAAGGGGGGTGGGAATATGCGTGTGAAGGTGTGTCGGTCGTGAGAAGGGTGTGGTTGGATTAAATTTGTGGGGTTTGAGAGGCGTAACCGTGGGTTGAGGTTTTACGGTATTAGATGATACGGCAGCTATTTAATCGTGCTTGGCTTGCTTATTAAAGTATTCTAGCTGAAGCAAGATTTCTTATACAGAATTATACATCAGACTTCTGTTTTAATCTGCATTTTCCCTCCTTCCGTCCCTAGGGATTTCTCGCCACACTCCTATCTCAATGCTTGACTCTATACTTAATCCTTTAACGTGCTTCTAAACATTAATTCCTTGACTTAGCCTACGATTATTCCTCTTACTATTCAACAGAAATCATCCAAGTATGCCTACACTTGAACTTTCCGGTTGAATAATGTTGCTCCTGGATGTATTGTCTTTGTCTTATTTAACAGAAAAACCTTACAAATCTGTCAAATGTAAAGTTTTCAGATACATAGTGAGTGTTAATTGGGAAAAATAAATTTTAATTTTGAATTAAATGAAGGAATCGGGACATCGAAGGCTGATAGAAATTTTTAAATAGTCGCTGGGTGCCTCGTGTTGCCCGGGGATTTATTTATTTATATTCGCGTGACACAGTATTGAAATCAACAAAGGTAGCGTGCCATTAGCCGGCATCGATAATAAAGTGTTGTCCTACACGTGATTAAATAAGTATCGGGCACTCCGTTACCAATACCGAAATACTACTAAAATATACTAATAGTCATTTATCCACTATAGGACGAAATTCGTGAAAAACATTTAAATTTAACATTACTTTAACATAATTTTAGTTATGTTTAAGAAAAATAATAATCTCGCTTCACAGACTACGTTGTTATTGTGATATTCAGTCCTAAGTATGGTCTCACGCAACCCTCAATGCTAATCTATTTTTCACTAGCCTTTTTATTTCCGCATAACTACCACATCCACGCGTATTCCATCTTTGACTTCCCTCTTCTGCTCCTACCCAACACACTTCCCTCTAATGCTAATTTACCACCTTGTCTTAAAACGTGACCTATGGATCTATTACATCTCTTCGTCAACGTCGTCCATATTGCGCGCTTTTCCCCTATTCTTCCTCGTTAGACATTCTATCCACCCATCTGATTTTCAGAGTTCTCCTATAGCACCAAAAAGTCTTCTATTCTTTTCATTTCTGCAACTCCTATCGTCCACGTTTCTCACCCATATAACGCCTCGCTCCATAAGAATATTTTTAGCGATGATTTTATAATATTCACACTTATATTACCTGTAAGTAAATTCCAGTTTTTTTTTGCGAAAACCTTCCTTGCCTGTGCTAATTCTACTCTTTGTGTCTACTATACTTCTACCATCCCGAGTTACTATGCTTCCCAAGTAGCAGAATTCCTTAACTTCCTTCAAAATAACCCTTCCCAATCTAACACTCTTTTTTATTCCACTGTTTCCCATAATACACCCCATTACCTTTGTATTCCCTCTATTAATCCACATATCTAACTCTTTCTCCATTTATTATGGTTTCCATATCGTCCTCCGACTCCCCTAATATTACAATATTGTAGGCAACATGTAAGGTTTTTATTTATTCTCCTTGCAGTATGATTACTTTTCCGTATTCCGTTTCAACTTTCTTCATCGCCTGTTCTATATATAAGTTAAACAGCATGAGCGACAGACTGCAAACTTGTCTTGCCCGTCTCCACTGTACATTAAATCACAACTGTGAAATCTCCTACTAACTTGACACTTCCTCTTACCAAAGTACTCCAAGCATTTCCCTAGCCTCTGTGAATTAAAACTTTCACTTTTACAATTTGATAAAAGCCCATTTGTTTATCAAAATTCTTCTTCTCTAAGACAGTATTTCAAATTTACAACAACCCATCCATACAGTCCTCTGCTCCACATTCATTACTTCAGAAACTTTTTTCTCATTACTGCTTGAATCATGAAGACCAGTAGGAATATCTTCTTGAGAAACGTTCTTTAATCATGTGTTCTTCTTTGTTTCATACATTCGTGATAATCCTGATATAGTCAGTCACGTCGAAACAAGTTGGGTCTGTTTTTGTATATGTTTATAAATATTTAATTACGTACTACGATATCTCCTTCAATATCTGAATTCATGATTTACTCAGCCACAATTAACAAATAATATATATATAATATAGAAAAATTAAATTTCTGTCACACAAAGTAAGTAGCAAGCCTCGTAGACACTATTTGTCTCACCTCCACTAGTTTACAAATTTCATTATCTTGGTAATGTATTAAGACTACATCTCGTAAATTTTTACAGTACTATATCATGACAGGAAAGTTTCTCGAATATATTTAATTGTGTTTTTCTGTATTTATTTTTATAAATTGTAAGCTTCTCTGAAATGGTATTGGAATCATTTTTACCCGGCGGCAAATGGACGTTGTTGACTTTCACATTTAAATTCATACACTTCATTGTTTACCCTTTTATGTTTTGTCTAATGTGAATCACATATTCTCAAATGGGGTGTCGAAAATAATGTAAAATTGAAAGTTTTGTTTGTTGAGAGATTTTCGGGGACGTGGCAAGGAGCATCGCCCTTGATGCCTCGAGATAAAAGCTCTCTGGCCTCTGAGAACCATTACTCACAGCGGCGTAATGTAAAGCTGCTATCCACCCCGTTGCTTTGACGTGGATCACATAAACAAGAACGCGACCCGCACTTTTTCTCTCTTTTCTCTCGCTTGATTGGCCCTCTCTTAAATCATTTCCTCTTCAGCTGCCACTTTATGTATGCTTCACAAAACTGTTTTGCAAGAATTGTGGGTGGTGGCGGGGGAGGGAGCGGGAGAGGGAGCGGGAGGGGTGGAACCACTGTTGATTTTCCGACATCTTGAGCTAGCTTCTTCACGGCAGCCATTTAGCCAAACAAACCCAACAAGACTGATGGCTTTCTATTGTTGCCGTCGAGGCGCTGTTTGCGGAGACGCCGAGGAAGAGGAAAAAATGACGGCGTCGGGACGCTGGGTTCGGAACTTTAACTGTTGAAAGCCAGACGCCAGTCGTCTCCTTGGCAACAAGTTGATGTATGGGAAAGCCGGCCACTTGCAAATGCACAGCTTTGTGTGGTTTCGGGATACACGGAAACGCTTCTTGTTGACATCTACATCCTCCGCTCTTATTTATAGGTCTCTTCATATTTATGTGGAAAAGTAAATATGCCGTGTTGTAAAATGTTTTTGAGAAAAATAACCCATTTCCGGGCACATTTGGAGAATATTACAGTCTTCGTTTTCTATAAAAATAAGTGCTCGTGTATTTATAACTTCGACAAAGGAAAGTAAAACCATTAAAATGAGTTTAATAAACGGTTCATTAGTTAAAATTAAAACGCTAATTCGTACTGACATTGTCCACATAAACTTTTCCACGTAATTATCTGACAAACTGGAACATATTTATAGGAAAGACCAAATTTCTCAATTAAGTTAGTTGGTAAAATGGACGAAACTTTGAAGTCTGATAAATAGTCAATTTATTTTAAGTTGAATTTATTAAAAACTAAATTTATGTACGTCGGTATGAAAGTAAAATATGACGGATTAGAGAATGGTCTTGAACTAAAGTATAGTAAGGTTATCATCATGGAACCTAGGGCATCAACAAAACATCTCCATCTGGTACTATTGCCAGCCAGACTCTTTACCCCTTTCCATGTCTTACCTTCTTCCACTGCTTCTATATGTACATATTACCACGCTTGTTTGGACCTCCTTCCTCTCTTCCTTTTACAATGCGGATTTCAGTCCAGTGCCTCTTTCTCATTGACTTCATTTCCCTTCTTCAGTGTATGTCCGATCCATTTCCATTTTCCCCGCTTTATCTGCACGTAAGTCTGTTTCCCCCGTCCTTCTGCATATTTCATGGTTGGGGATTACTACCGGCCAATAGATGTTCAGAATATTTACTAAACAGCGGTTGATAGAGGTCTGTAACTTGGAGGTAATTTCTTTAGTCACTTTTTAAGGCTCGGACCCATATAATGGAACATAGCTTCGGAGTTTTGTCCTAGTAGATATTTTGTGTTCTTCGACTGGATAGAGCCGTACAAAGGCACCATTTTCTTTTTGAATGTGTTGCGATATGTCTTGTGCAGCTCCTCCATCTTTGACAACTACACTGTCAAGGTGAAGCTACTCACATCTCTATACCGTCGAGGATAAATGGGTTGTTGGTGTTAATCCTTAGGGTCTTAGTCTTCTTTGAACTATACGTTAGTACCACTTTTTCCCCTTCTTTTACCATGTCTTCAAGCTTTAATTGCATTTCATCATGTGCTTCAGACAAGAGACAGAAATCGTCAGCAAAATATAGGTCTTCCAGCCTATTAAATAATCCACATTAGATACCACGTTTCACTTTCCGCGTCACATTCCGCATTGCCATATCGGTCACAATCAGGAACATAGTTGGCGACAGAATACAACCTTGGCATACTCCTGAACGTAAAGATATAAGCTCAGATACATGAACCTCATAATAGCTCTGCGTGTGTAGTCACTGTGCGTTTCTTGAATAACGATAATAATTTGTGAAGGAACTCCAAACCCCATTACCTCCTCCCACATAAATTCGCTGTTAATTCAATCAAAGGCATTATCAAAGCCAATGAATAGTAAGGATTACCACTTTAAAATATTCAGATATTATTGAGGGATTATTTTTGAACGTATCGATTATGTATGTGGGAAAGTAAGAAGTAGTTGATTTGTATTGCATGGCGTTACACATATTTATGATATTGATAGCGTAGGTAAGTTAGGAATTATTTAGTATATTGGAGCTCCAGTCTGATACAAATACTGCAATGTTAGAAGTAAGCCAGAGCTTAGACGAGTTCAAAAGATTTGGTCCTCTTCAGACTTCGGTGATTCTAGTGCTTGTCCAACAGCCGAAGAACTTCCGAATTTACATGCTGGTTTGGTCTGTCTTCGTGTTTCTCCGTATATCTCTTAATTTCTTCTTTGACGGTTGGCATGGCGAGGTCTTTGTGGATGTTTGTGTTTCATGGTGCATTTACCATGGCACGTAAAACTTTATTTTGAAATTTTTGTATGGTCTTGATATGATTGCTTTTGGCACAACCCCCAAAGCAGTTTACCATACAGCCATGTAGGTTTAATTATTTGACTATACGCTATTAATTTGTTTGGTAATGACAGACTAGAGTGTCTTCCAATAAGCCATATGTGTTGTCGGCATTTTAGGTTGAGCTCTTCTCTTTTCTTCAATTTAATGATATAATTTATTATCAGATTAATGGTTGTACAATGGCTAATGCCCTTTTCCTATTTTTTCGAAAATTCTTGCATTTATCTTCCTCTAATAATTAAAATTAACTCGCAGTTAATTAACTTGGTCTATCCCAATAAAATGTATATTATTTCCGTTGGGAATGCTTCGTACTCTCTCTGGTTTCTTCAAAGTTCTCACATGCCGAGACACCTCCACCTATTTTAGGAGGTATATGTACTGGGGTCGAAGACCTTGAGTATAGGGCAAGATTTGTCCTCTGATCCCATTGGATCAGTCGGCCAACTGCCTCCTAAAACTTGTGGAGACACGTAGAAGAGTACCCAAAACCCGACTTACCTAATGCATCTCTTTATGTGAAACACCGGGTAGGATCCTTAAACTATAGCCCGGGGGCCTTAGTCAAACCTTGGCTAACTTTCTATACCTTCCGCATCCCCTCCCTTTCAATTCCCTTCCTATGTTATTAAAGAGAATTTGCCTGTTTCAGGATCACCCTCATGTAGACTGTTAACCCAAATACATAGTAAAGTTCAATATTTTTGAAAATAAGAAAAATCTGAAATATTTCTCACGTAAAGTTAAATATTTTTATAGAAATATATTATTAACCACGGTAAGAATACTTTAATTCTTACTGAAACTTTTAAATTATTCAAGGAACATGTAATTTGGTTCTCACAAAAGCTAATTCTATTTACACTACTTTTTCATTTTTTACGTACTTCTTTTAATGATACTACATGAGGCACGCGCAGAAAATTCGTAAACTGGCATAATACTGTTTCCGTTTCTGCAGCAGATTAAATACGCTATATTTATCTGCCTCCGCGTCCATATTTCATATTTATGATCACAGTAACGTTGCCCTGATGTATGGACCCCATCAAAATATTTTATTGCGCTAATTTCCTTCGCTTCCTTTGAGCTACGATCCTTCACATTTTTTAAATAATATAATCATCTGTTTGCCTTATCCGCGGACAGGGTTTGTGGTGTAATTGAATAAAGTATGATACATTGTCACATTTTTTAACACCGGCAAGCAGACGCATAAATAACTCTAAAATTATGGCATTATTCAAACCTTATTTTGTGTTTCATTCCTAGGAACAGTGAAGTGCTGAAATATCTTGGCGGAAGCTCTGATTTAAGATTACCGAATCTCTTATTTCTAACTCCAACACGAAGTTCGTAGTTTGTGAAATTGATGGGGGTGGTAATATCTGCGGAAACCGGGGAGGGCTGCAAAGAATATAGCCATACCGCTAAAATATGTTTTCTTCACATGCGATGCCGGCGCGTTTTATATACGAGCTTCTCCCCCCACCCACACTTCCTCTCGCCCACGTCACGTCTGTACAGCAGCGAAACCTGTTTGTTAAATTAGTTCAATTTTCTCCCTCCTTGCGCTGAAATCTGCTGAAAGTGAAATAAAACGCTTGACAAATAGGGAGAGACAGGCAGTGTTTACAGAGAGTGACGCAGAAGTAAACAGCGGCGTCAGTGTCGTGAACTGCATGCTGATGGATTCGGCATATCCACCCTCCATGTCTCGGCTTCGGAAGGAAGTCTTCAGAGGGCATCAGACAAAGAAGACTACGACTTACAGGAGCCTTTTCATACTGATCAACCTCAGATGCACAAAACCTAGCAGACTCAATCTTTGATAGTTCTAAAATCCATTATCACAATATTGTAGGTTTTTCATATTAACAATGATTTTTTAAAATTATAGTCCTGACACCTATTAGTTTTGGCCTATTTATTTTTTGAGCTTTGTCAATTTTGAAGAATATATTTATATATTTCATCAATTTTTTATACCTGATTACTGTTTTAATTGACGCATGAACAATTCACGGTAAGTTATGGTATTTTTGAAACTCTGAATTCAATGATTCACAAACGTTTTTAAAAATGTTACAGTAACATTAAATATTTTTCACACTCTGCCACTTTTATTTCTGGAAACATTACAAAAAACTATATAAATAAAGAATTTGCTTAACTTTATATTTTGCCCGAATATGACAAAAACGCCAATATTATAATAGAACTGTATGTATTGAACGATACAATTTTAATTATAATAAACTGCATGTCATCTATTTTGTTGGTAATAAACATAAATTATGTGGTGACATTTTTTCGTAAATCATTTAGTTGGTTCCTTTATTACACTGGTCGTAGATGTTGAAGTCTTCCGTTTGAAAAATATTGATCTGGAATTTGTTTCAAGCATTAATGACGTTGTACTGCCAAATGGGTAAAGCAAGATCTAAGAAAGAAGCAAACATTGGTCGAGCCAGAGTAGATGTTTTCAGTAGATATGTAGTTGATAGATAGTAGACAAGTTAGTTGCTATATTAGACAATTGGAAATAATTTCTTTCTAAAAGTTAAGGCGTCATGCTAAATTTCAAACAAATATGTCGGTTCTGAATTTGGTTTGGTGTCATCTAATTCTGTGCGCTTATAAATCAATTTTCGGAACTCTTCTGTCCCTGGATGTCTCATTCATCTTCACATGAAAAGCTTGTTTCCGGGCCCTTCACTCGTTGTCTAACTACCTACGTAATTTCCATAAGAAGAGGCACGCCATACTCGCTCGTATTTGATCTGCTGAAACCTGGGTTAAATTTCACTTTCTTTGTGCGGTAGCGATGAAAAATATTATACTTGTCCTTGGACGTTATATTTGTATTGGACTTTTGTTCTTCACAATCTCTTCAAGAAACTCAGGTTATGAACGTTCCAAGAAACTTCAATTACGCTTCCTTTGAGAAATAAATTATATCAGAAGATGTTATGTCCTTAGCCATTATTTTCATATTATAATCAAATTATCTGAGGAATGATCGATAAGTGTATGGTTTTAAGGCCCTGTCTCTAACCTTCTTCAGCTTCCCTCAAGCCGCTTTCCATTTATTTTTCCCCCGCCAAACTCTGCATGTAATTTGTTTTACCATTAATATATACATACACACACTTGTAGCAGTATTACCAACCAACTCCTACTATTTCGCATCTATACAGCCCGCTGAGCACTGTATAATATTGCAACCAATAAAATACAGAATCATCTAAATGAAATACAAGCATGGGATCACAAATGAAAAATTAAGTTCAACAGATAACAAAATAATCTCGTACTAAATGCCTTAAGTTGCATGTAGATTGCAAATTAACACGGTAAAAACATTCATTAAAAAAAGGAAACAGATAAATGTAAAAGTCAAGGAAATGAAATGGTTACTTGGTATTGAACTATAGGGGTTGTTCCAGCAAGAATAATATAAACAAAAAGGGCAAGTCATCTAAAGAGTAACCGAGGAGAACGTTTGACAGTAGAAGACTTCGTCACGGCAAATAATACTTCTCAGTTCTTATGCCAGATAATTAAACCATATTGTAATAATATGATTGATATTAAAATAAATTAAAAAAATAATTCAAGCAATAATTTATACACACTTGCTTCTCACCATTATTAGACGGTGCTTTTGCTTAAAATAAGTTAAATTAAATTACAGCCTTAAACGGTTCATTTTGGACAATCAGAAAAATGACGTTGTGAATATTTGATATGTTGATGAAATATTACATAATATACCTCTTAAGTATTGCCAACCTCGAAATCTAAGCCAAAGGTATAAAACGGTCTTCGGTAAGTAATAAAATTATCTAATATGTAAACGAGAGATAGAGATATTATAGATAAATATATATACATATAGAGAGAGGGGGGGTTGTAGAATTGAGAGGTTAGGAAGAATGTTACCAGGGAAACTAAACATAAATTGTTTGACATTGAAATGTTCAGCCTATTGCTATTTTAGAAGTAAGGTGAGATGTTGCTCTCATTTAGAAAGAAAAAATGCACGTATTGAATAATGAATGATCATTTAAACGTAAGTTTGAGTTATGTTTACCAATTAACAGAAATATTATGAATTTCGAGTATTTGACGAGTAATGGTTGACCGTTGGATGGCGCTCAGATATCATAATAACTAAATAATTAAAGTAGAAGCAGGGAAAGAAGATATGGTTAATAATATTTTAAATATATTTTACTTCTAATAATAATGAAGCCATTCATTGCGGTTGCTGTTCCTGATGTAAAGTGTTAGAGGCGTCTGAATTTTCTAAAAACTGTGACGTCATCAGCGGTATTAAACTCATCACGGTGAATTGAAGTAACTGTCACGCACTGGTAGATGGAAATCGGGCTATATAACCACTGGGAATATAATAAATAATACTTAATTATTGCAAGTATTATTTGTACGAGAAGTGTCCTTGAAGGCATCTGGTCTGACGATTGATTAATCTTGCATACGTAAACAAATATGTTCGATATTCAGTCGGAAGGTATAAAATGGTCATAAAATTATAACGATTATCGAAAGAATAAATATATTTTAAGAGTGTATAAAAACAAACAATTTAATTTATATTACTATTAGTTGCTATTGACTATTGAAGTCTAATCATCTCCTCATTTTCTGACCGACAGTTGATGTAGAGGTGATTATATTTTAGAATGTACAATTGATGTTTCAGCGATTAATAACACAAAGAGATATTGGTGGAAAGCTACATATTATAAATCAAATAGTGACTTACTTTTTTATACACTCATGGTTGATATTTTAAGATGAAACGATAGTTTGATTGAATACACAGGGATTCAAAATGTAATTCATTTCCACGCCAGAGATTGTTATTACAACACAGAGTCGACATAATAATGGAGTAATGGATGAACGTCGGTGAGTCCATTACGAGACCAGGTGGGGAACAAGACGTTGGCTTTATAATAAATTCTCCGGAATGATGCCGCTCTTTTATTGAAGCCTTTTTAAGTGGCCCGGAGACTTTCTTCCCCGGGTGGAGCGCACTTTCACACCCGTAGTTTCTTTGAAATGCAAAGCTGCTGTTGATTTCTTTCGGCTGTAAAACTTCCATGCAAGTCAATCAGCTGCCGTCTTTTCTTCTTTTTGCCTCATCTCCTCATTGTCTATTCAAATTATCTTCTTTTCCTTAAGTTCGTCCTCCCCAAAGACACCACTCGTCGGCGCCGACGCCGGCGCCCGAGAAGAAGGAATTACGCAAAGCTTTCGCATTGCCGATGAACACATTAGCAGCTCAAGCAGAAAAGAAAAGCTCTCTCGCTCTTCAGCTGCCGTGTAAGCTTTCCCAAACTTCCCTTCTCTAGTCTTATGCTAATAAGAGCCTATGAAATGCATAGTTTTTTGTCTCCCCTTCTCGAGAGGGCCCATCCTCCTAACTGCAGGGATTATACCAGCTTTGAGAGGAGGATATACATAAAGAATGCAGCCGCTAACCGAAACCACTTGCAGAGCGCCAGCTAATGACGTGCCGGGATCCATGGTCAGACAACGTCGCCTCAAATATTATCTCATATAGTGACTGTCTCGCTACATTGTGCTCTGCTTGATTAGGCATTTTAAATTTTCATTTGTAAATGGAACTATAGAAAGCAGGAACAGTATACTGGAAGCTCTTGTGTAAAGTTGAGAACTTAAAAAGTATGCTATACTTTCCTCTTTGATTAGTTGTGCAAGGAAAGAATATGTAATTAAAATGGAAGGATAATTTCATTAATAACTCCAATTTACAAACTAAAAAGATTCCAATTTATTAATACGAATTACAAAAAAAGGTTAAAATATTTACAGCGCAAAATTTATAATTATGGTTCTAAATATACTCTCCTTTTCTCTGGGGATTTTGGGCCAAGTAGCAGAGACACGTTTTAAAAAACAAATCAACTGTGTCCGACAATGCATATGACAATGGGCGGGTCTCACCAGCGTCCAATTATTTACGGCTTGGTCGTCCTTATTCGGGCCATCAGCACTCCAGCAGCAACGGTGAAGGGGGCGATGCCGATGAAGGCGCGATGCTCCAACTCTCCAGCTCATGGATCATCAGGTTCACCGAAAACTGCTGAGGCTGTTTAGAGAAACAAGCATATTGCAGGCTTGCGTACTCTCGCTCGGGTTTCAAACCCGACACGTAGCGGCGTCCACCCTTCGCCGTATCTGCCGCAACACTCGTGAAGTTACAAACTTCCCATTTCGGGTTCACATTCCTCCTAGCCCCGCTCCTTAACTTGTCTTTATGGAGGCCTCCCCCATCCACTATTCGTCACAGCTGTCCGTCCCTCTTCTGACCATCGCGTCGCCATTGTTCGTAAGGCTGCAAAATAACGTCCACGTCCAGACACGCTCTCTTGGCATCGTCATAAAATTTATTAAATACTGGATTTTCGATAATGTACGCCACAATATATATATATATATATAACTATGGCTTATTTGTTAAACACTCTCACATAACTTACCATAAATAGTTGTAATCAATGCAATCAAAATCTTTCTGTCTGTCAAGCAAAGAATTACTTTCTTATGTCATGACAAGAAGGGATATAAATTATATTTACCGAAAATTGTTAATTCGCTCCTTAAGAGAAAAGCACATAACATGTTCATAATCTTTCTTCTTCCTTGGCTCTGCAGCTCATCGAGGGCCTTGGCTTGTCGGATCGACTGCGGAATATCATCGTACATGACAAATTACGAATTTGGAGTGATACGTGGTCAGCGTTTCGATTCTGTATTGTAATTGTATTTATTTTTACTCTCAAATTGGGCATAATTACAGTGGAAGATACATGATAAAATTGGGCATAAGTTCGGTGGAAGATACATGATAAAATTACTCATACATAATACTCCTAATCTAGTATTATTCATTATCATTTCAAATGTCTATATCCCTGCATGAAAGAAAAGAGGAACACTACAAGAAATTTATTAACTTAGGGAATGGGGACTAGGCCAAAAACTGGAAAAAATAGTTTTTCTATTTTTTTCATATTTATATACCTATAAGCCTTACAGGTCATATAGCAAAACGTTTCATTCTATTTCGTAATTTTTAAAGGCTCAGGAGCAATTTAGGAGGATTTGATTCCACATTAATAAACTATTACTTTCTTCAGAAAAATGTGTTTTCCTCAGCTTCATGATTTCTGTTACCAAAAATGCGAAACAACTATTAAGATATTGTCTTCATCAATTTTGTACATGCTAATACCTTCAAATACAAGTATTAGTTTTCGAATTGTTCAAGTAGTCAAGTTGAAACAAATTTTCAAAGTGATGAAAATTGACAATTTTTAAGGAACGTATGAAGCTTTTAGTAAAAAATTATTTTCTCCCCACACTTTTATTTAATTTCAAAAATAATACTGACAAGTGATAAAAATGGTCAGCCTTACATATTAATGTAAAAAAGCTAAAATATATTATGTAACGCAAGGAACATTTTCAAAATTGCCAAACTTACAAAATATCTTAACAAAAACAGCTTCACAGAAGCAAAATTTCGTACATTGCTACATATGTATGTTGTTAACACTAAGTTTCAATTTCATCTCATTAGTTTTTCATTTACAAGAATTTCAAATTTCAGTCCCCGTAACCCTTAACATATAAATTCGACTATACATTTATATTATTGAGAATAGCAATTTCACTTCACACGTTTTTTTGAGAATTGTCATAAATTTATTTGCTGAAGAGGATTTCCCTCAAACACTCCCACAGGTAAATTATTCCAGTCGTTGATGGTCCTGTTAAAGATTGAAAATTTGCCAAAAAGTTTCATTTTCTACATTTTACTTTGAATTGATGATCCCATTTACCTATTTAACTGGAGTATTGCATCATCCAGCAGTTTTAATCTTAGTCTCCGTGACCATGATGACTCAAAAATCCAAGCGCACGCCAGGATTTAAAGCCGGGACCTCTGTGTGTGACAGAGACGCTAATCACTACACCACAGGAGGTCGGCAAATTGTGGATTAGTAACGCATTCTTTTCGTTAGTCCTATATAACAACAATCTTCGAAATAACTAAAATTTATTTTTTATAATATTATTTCAATGTAAAATATAAACGTGCAATTCCAAGTTTACAAAAAATGTGAGTAAAATATTCGTTAAAATCATGGGACTGCTTAAAGAAAGTGAAAAAATATGTACCGAAAGAAGTACGTAATATAACATTTAAAAATGAAAATCATTGAACGTAATCCGTTTGAAAAGTTATTTTTTAATTGGAACGTTAGTTGACAGAATCAACGTGCATGGTTCTATTTCATTTAACATTCAATTACGGCTTATTAGGATAATTTTATTGACGATCCATGTAATTTGTGCTGCTGTTAATTAATGATATATAATTTCCTCCTAGTTAGTCTCGTCTCACTTTGTGATTAGTGTTATTTCACCGCACTCAAATAATTCTGAGCCCGTTAATTACTTGCTGGCATTGTCATCAAGCAAGGATGAACATTTATTAAACAATCACTATGTATGGATCACATCTAGTGTGCATTTATCTTGTGAAGATCATACATATATGTGTGTATGTATTACAACAGGGCTTTATAATTTAGGCTATTTACTTTGAAATTTTCACACAAATATAACTATAAATATATTCCCGTATTCCGTACATGTGTTTCGAAAATTACTTTGAAACCAATTATTTGCCGTGTCTCGCTACATTACAAATACTGTCACTTTGAGACGACACATGAGACGACGTTTTTCTCTTCATAAACTTGGAGGAGAAAGACACCCTGACAAACCATGTTTTGGAACATACAGGATAACGTAAATCCTATATTTGTTTTAAAAAACTAGTTTTTGATGTGAAATTAGAAACATGTACATGACTATTTCCATTGTCTCTTTTGCTGAACCCTTCGTTTTTTACCATTATTTTTCAAGCGTTCGGATTGGTTCCACCCAATTTTTCGAACACTGATTTTGCTAGAATGTTTATTATCGCAGATAATGTGATTTATTCCACATTTTCATTTTCGCTTCACGGGTTTTCGCAGCATTATATTTTATTGTGAAATTTTCAGATAAGTATGAATCTTGAAGATCTATTCTTCTTTTGGTCTATTTCCTTTCTAAATAAGTCTTCAATGCGTGAACAATTCATTCTCCAATTAATATTTTACGTGTTTTACATTTCCATACTCGATTTCTAACACGCTGATTGACTTTCTATTGAAACACTTAAACTTAACATGATACAATAATGTTATGAACAATTTCTTTGCTTTCCTAACTAAAGGTATTTTCTTAAATTACAATAGTTCTATCATTAGTATTGTAGCCACTTTTTATCAGCATTTATTTCATACTAAATTGGCAATGACTGCCCCGTTCTCTTGAGGTGGAACAGAAATGCAATTTTAGATATGTTTGTTTAGTGACAAAATTTAGAATTTTTCGCTTACATAGAACACAATAGATCTGTTCATCAATTTTATCAAAAGCATACGTTGACAGAAATCTCGCTTCTCCGCAAGGCAGCGGCAGTATCTTCCCGGAACAGAAATCTGAAGGGTAAATCCCGTTTGCAACAACAATAGCCTTTCACAGACAGTTTTTGTTTCGATACCTAATTTGAATACTTTGCATCGTGCTGATGCACATATAATGTTCGAACATAAATATTGATAAAGTGTCACGCACAATCCTATCAGATTCGCAGTGTTGTTTCACATGCCACGGTCTGTTTTCTCTCCTCAATTGTACTCTCACAATGGGCGGGACGGGGGTGAAGATGGCACAATGGAGGTATCCATGCGATTGCGGACAGCGTTGCTCTTTTGTCTTCTCCCTGCCACGTCGGCGTTTGGCTTTTGTTCCCACCACTAAGCCAATTGTTAGTGTTCCTATCGTAAATTCTAGCCCTACGATTCGACCCATCATCAACAGCCACGCAATGGGCGCCTGTGGCAGTCGGAACTAATGAGACTGTGGGACATGATGGGGCAAACTGCCATTCAGTGTCCTCCACAAGTGTCTGACCTAGTAGTTCACTCGGATCGCGGACCGCGCCGCGCCGCGCCGCCCGATGCCTTCTTCCCACGTTTATGCTGCCTTCTTATTAATAGCGTCACCATATTCTCGCCTGAAAATATATTGTATCGGCTTCACAGAGATATACGATTAACGTTCAACGTACTTCTAGTTAATTAATTAGAATCCTAACAATTTATGCAGTTATATGAGAGAAGGATCCATTTTGCAATATATAGTAGTAGGTTAGCTGGCATATTTTAGACAAACTCTGTAATGATTCTTATATATATATATATATATATATATATATAATTAATGGGGAAAGGACAGAGAGATAGAAAGAAGGTGACTTACCTGAGGTTCATAGATGGTAGACACCTTGTGAGGTTTGAAGTACTTGAATTTTCGGAGGCACCGCCCCCTTCATCAGAGAGTCGTCGGCTAGCCGATCACTGGAAATGTCTTCCTAACTTTCTGATGAAGGGGGCAGTGCCTCCGAAAATTCCAGTACTTTAAACCTCACAAGGTGTCTACCATCTATGAACCTCAGGAAAGTCACCTTCTTTCTATCTCTCTGTCCTTTCCCCATTAATTGTTTTAATTAACATGACAATGTCATTTCCTGACAAGAAAAATGTAATATCCTTTCATTAAGGACATTCGCGACCCATCATCTGAAATTTTCACTAACTTCAAATTATAATTTCAGCTTCGCCGTATTGCTATTTTCCCCAATTGCTTAATTAAGCCATTAAATTGTATATATCTCATAATGTTTGCTGGCATAAAAGTACGATACGGGAAAGCTTTTTATAATGTATTGAAGCAAGTAAAAATTATATTCAATGCTGTTAATTAACAGTGGCGGCTCGTGAGCAATGTGCTACATCACCCCAAGGAATGATTCCTCTTACGTAAGATATTAATAATACTACAACATCTACAGTGATGATAATATGCTACTGTCGCCGAAGATTTGTCAGCGACACCAAATTATTCACATAAAAATACCTCAATACATTTAATAACCTGCACTGGAATGGCACAGTGATTCTCTTCTCTGCTCATTAAAGCAACCCCAGAACTTTATTTTTCAATTTAACATCTATAGCACACTTCTATCACTTGGTTTAATTATTATTTTAAGTTTACATTTAAAATAAATTACTGCATTAAATGTATGATTGGTAAAAGCGTCTCAGACACAGGTAAATAATTCTAGGGAGAATCTTCCAGCCAAAAATTGTCCACAATATCCCGGAAGGGCCAGTTTGAATGCAGAGGGAGAAAAACTCCACCAACCAATACGGAAATTGTTAACAGATTTGGATAGTGATGCTAAAACCAGATTTACAACAATTAGGTGAGCTGCAAGAAAAATATAGAGGGTAGAACAGCGAGGCGAAAATTCAGAGAAAGAGCAATAAATACGTCTGGTTGAGAATTGACGGAGCAAGGATTGGGGAAGACGGAGTAAGAAGTAGGTGGATGTCCACGTGGTGGAATGAACCGGACTTTGCTTCCAGCCTAGTGGCAGAAATACTGTTCTGCTAAGCCGTCGGAAGTTTATTCCTGGAGTTTTTGTGATGTTAAGCTTATTAATTTTTTTATCATAATTTTCTTGTGATTTTTTATACCGAAACACTGTAAACTGGGAGCATAATCTCATGTTGGAGCAGTTGGCAATATATTTTTTACTTAGCGTATTTCTTTGGAATATATTTCCTTTTGATTTTTTAATTAACTGTAAATTTTTAAAATTCAATTTTGATTTTAATTTGTTACCACGTGGCGTGCCACACTTCGCATTGTCTTGTTAGGTCCGACGAACGTGTCAATCAACTAAATTTTTCCTGAAGAATTTTCGCTGATTGGTAATATCGTAAGGAAAATGAGTGAACAGAAGAATAAACTGGGCTTCATCAACACCCTCGAGAAACAAGACGCCTTCCTCCCCTATACGTGTGTGGGGGAACGCACTACGTGAGAATGCGAGTTTGAAGAAGTACTTGAGAGATTCACTAACAAGCACTAAACTAGCTTATACTCCAAAGTCCAAGAAGACGGCGTTATTTACCTACCGTCAATCAATATGGATTTTTATCTTTTATTTAGATGCAGAAGGAAATGAGGACCGTGTTAATTTATTGGATACGGAAAATATATTCTACTGATAAAAATCAGGCAAAACAACAGCATGAATAATAACGTTAAAATTCCATTTAATTGAAAAAATATAAATAAACCATAAAAGAATACTTACATTAAAAATTATTAAAGTTAAATTTATTCTTTAACTTGAACTTATTATTACGTTAAACAATTTCGTATTAGATCAAAACTACGGTTTCCTTAAACAAATAAATAGTATTACAAGAAATACTAAATTCAGTCACGACAATAATTTTTTCACAAATTAATAATTTAATTTTTTTACGGATTACAGTGAAGGACATGTTCCAAATTTTAATCTTACTTTTCAGATTTTTACTGTGTTTCTTCTCTAAAATACTAACATATTCTCTCATTAACGTATATAGTATTGTTCACACAAGAAAAATATTTTCTGAACAATCCCATTTAACGTAATTTTAACTATGTAATCCTCCAATTCATTACTTCAGTCTTCTTAAATGTCTATTACTTTTATGTAAATGCTATTTTATTCACATTTGTGATTACGGTAATCTCATTTTTAAATTTATTATTTCCTTAGCAGAGAGTTAATGTAACTAAAATTTGTAATAATCAAATAAAAATATGACCAAATATGCCAGCAAAAAAAATTGACACTTATTAATTATAAATACGACGTGTCATTCATCTTTGCGGACTTATTCATATAATTTTTAAATGAACAATCTAATTACATTGTGAATAATTTGGTTAAAACCAAAACTGTGGTCTATTTCCCGTGACTTTTCTATTTCGGGCATAATCGTCTCTGGAGATTGTTTATTTAAAATTTACCTGAAGAAGTCCACAAAATTCGATGAAGAGTTTCATCCATAATAACTAAATGTTAATTAAATTCGTTTGCTGACATATTTGCTCGTATTTTTATTTATTTATTTTATTGAATGCCAGAAAATACATTTTTAAAATTTTTAATATAATATAATGTTTACAATTGTAAACTAATGTTCAAACTTATAAATTCTTTTATATAACACTACAAATAAATAAGTTACCTTCATTGTATCATTTACAATAATGTAATCAGTATAATTTATAAATAAAACATAATCAGACCGCCAAAAACTACTGATTTTCTTGTAAATAAAACAAAACTTCTGTCGATATAAATGTAACTTTCTCGTGTTATCTGGAAATTACGCTGCTCCACGTGTTTAAAAGAATAGTCCATTGCATTGCAGTTCCTATTGTTTTAAAGAACTAGTAGCACCAATTTATTTGCATAGCCATTCCTTGTTATTCATCCCACTAAAATACTAAGCCATAAACGTCATTTTGTATATTGCGGCTATGAGAACTTCATTGTCCAGACGCCTAATTTATGGGAATGATCGTAAACATGGCAAACGCCTGTCTCAGTTTATGGGTCTTACGACATGCATACTAACGTTGTACAACGTCTACCATGCAACGAGCAGTTTTCTAGTAAATGTTACACACAATAAAAAATTGCACATTACGTCCAATATTAAAATAAATGATTGTTAGCAGACACTTAAATGATAAAATTTACAGTTCAAATTTGATTGAAAACATTTATTCCGTTTTTGAAGGTTTTTTGATTTGATTCACTGTTTTACTTTGTAATAGGAAGTCAGGTAAATTGGACATTGTCTACGTGTCAATGATATATTGTGATATTAAATGTATTATATAATCACTGACTATGTCTCAATATGACTTTGTGTCAATTTATAAATACCAGAAGGTTTATACTTTCAAACTTATTTTTATATATAACTATTACAAAAAATTATAGAAGTAGTAAGTTAGTGAAGTTTTAGTTATTGTTTGATTTTAACAGTGCGATTTAAGGTGGGAATTAGTTTAAAATTATGATTGGAATACGGAAACTGTTCGCTTTGCTTGTCTAATTTACTTTTTCTTCACATCTTAAGGATACTATTATTCGCCAAAGAGATATCCCATTATAATTATAGAATTTTTCTAGAAGAACTGAAAGTACGCATAGGAAACAGAGCTTTAATTCCAAACTGCTGACTTTATTTTCGAGTGTATTATTGATTTATTTAAATATTATAGAAGTTTTAACATTACATTTTGCTAAATTTTATATTCTTGTTGTTTTAATACCCTAGGATTTCATGGCGCATTAATAATATTAAATTACATTTGCTGCTGTTAATTAATTTAAATCTATTTCAACAATACTTGAATACAGAATTGATTACTTATAAAAACGTCTGATATTTGCGCATTATAGAAGATTGGAATCGCATCGAGTTACAAATAAAATAGTGGTATCAAAATAGAATTTAATGGAATTCAAATATTTATTTCTCACTTATCATTTTGAAAACCTTGACCATAATGTTGAAGAATTCCATTAACATAGTATGCGGAGTAGTAGGGCCGATAAAAGGTGTCGTAGAACTTTGGAAAACGGACCTGAACCAATTTTAAGATAAGAAAAAGAAGACCAGTATTTTCACTTTGTTATGGCTGAAATATCACATGACGCAGCCCACGACGCAAAACTATACACTTTTACATACTTGTTATCAATTTAAATTTACCTAATCAAGCCCACAAATGTGGAAGAAACGTTGCAAATATATTAAACAAATATAAAATTTCTTTCTGACAAAGTGGCTATATTATTTCTTTACTAACTCAGCTTTTATACAGTGAAAATTATTTAATGTGTATATTTCGAATGAAACACTAATAATTTTGTCTTCCGTATCATAATTTAACTTTAGTTTAGAGCATATAATTTTAATCTTTTTAAATTCATCTTAAATTCAGCCTTAAAGTTATCCAACAGCGAATACTGTAAAAGTTCGTGTGGAGCGGTGTGAAGAGGACGACAGAGCACGTGGTCGTCGAAACGTCGCGTTTTAATCGCACCTGTACCAGAGTAGAAACCCGAGAACTATTTCTGCGTCAACAACACCGGGAAGCCTTAGTTCAGTTAAAATTTTGACTGCCGAAAGCACTCGAAGATGACGACAGAGCACGTGGTCGTCCAAACGTCGCGTTTTAATCGCACCTGTACCCGAGAGGAAACCCGAGAACTATTTCTGCTAAATTTGTACGTTTTGAACCATGTTTTTTATATATAAATTAAAAAGATGTAATATTATCAGTAAATAGTTCTTGGGCCACGACGTTTCGGTGAAAGATCTCTTCTATCTTTCTCACTTGAGAAAGATGGAAGAGATCTTTACCATCGAAACGTCGTGGCAAAATACAAACCTGACCCGGGTGGAAGCCCAAGAACTATTTACTCAGAAGATTCACCGGGAAAACCTACGACATTCTATGTAATATTATGTTTGTAGTACGTCTGAGGAAGTCTCAAAAAGGAGACGAAACGTCGTGTCGTGATTCATGACCCTTACAGTCGGGTAAAGCAAAAATAATTTAGTTTTTGTTATTTACGTATATAGGACGGAAGACGAGAATGGCTTGGTGGGGCCGAGTAGGCGGGAAAACGTCACCGTCTGCAAGATTGTTGGCTGCGACATTGTTGATGGCCTGGACGAGATTAGATTGGATAGTTGGTGCAGAGAGGTTGCAGGAGAGAGACGCTAGGGAGAGACGAAGCAGTGGCAGAACAAGGCGACATGTATAAAATTCAGTTTCTGCACATTTAAGAAAGGAGATTCATTTGGTGGGAGTACAGAAAATAAAAAGACAACATTTGATCTGGAGGAGAGGCGCTAAAGAATCTTAATATGAAGAAGACGTGACCCAGGAAAGGAACAACCGGCATACGAACAAAAACTAAGAACGACGTCATCAGGCGTTAACATCCGGTAACGGCAATTTACCTCGGTTTTTCCACACAAAGCATTCTCGTCTGATTCGCGAATTTAATTTTCAACTATATCGTTCGTCACCCGCGTTCCCGGGAGCAGCCATTTAAGAAGCTGCGTAGATTATTATTTTTGCTTTTACCGACTGAGCTAATGATTAAATTGATATTGTAAATTTATGTTTTCCACTATAATTTAATTTGAGTTATATTTCTATTCAAATTAAATACATTATTATTATTGTTTGTTTGATTGTACAACAATATTTTGATGGTGTAAACAACGAACACCACAGTCGCTTTGGAATAAATAGTGATAAATTTATATGCTGATTTACTGGTCGTCCTTTTATTTATTGTAAATTTGTTAATAAATTCATATTTTATTAATTAGTGCATTTATATAAGAGTACCACCACAGTCGGATGCTTGTTATTTGGAGGAGCTTGTATAAAGTCAATCTGGCGTGGGTCATGATTACAATTTTTTGCCGACGGTGGCTGATGCTGGTGAGTGCGTTGTTTGTCCCACGTCGCAGCCAACAGGCGATAACAAATCCGTCCCCTTTAAAGCAATTTCCTTCGACGCTAAGGCGAATATTCCTTCGCGTCGTGTCTTTGGCATCTTTTATCCCGGGCTAAACAACTTGTTACACAATACAGAGCACGAGAGACCGTTTATGAATTTTACATACGTAGGGCTTCCCCTAACGAAGGCCGGGCCGGCCGCGACGCGAATGCCAATGCGGCTCATTAAGACGGCATTCCCTCGCTCCCAGCCCCGGACCCCGAGTAAATCCTGTGTTAACACCGACTCTCTCGCGTGGAGGAGCAGAGCGGAGCGGAGCGCAAAAAAGAAGAAATAATAATAAAAAGGAGAGAAAACTCCGCCGACGGGAAATATATTTTTTTCGCTCCCCTTGCGAGGAGGAATTCCCAAGCTCTTAGCAGTGCGGGCAGGTTCGAGGGAGGGGCCAGTCACTCAATATTTGCGCTCGGTCTGCTGATTAACCGTGTATACCGACGGCGGCCCCCTTCGAATTCCTGATGAGCGCCGGAGACGGCCTGAATTATTAGCGCCGCAGCTACTTTGATAAGCATTCCAAATTAACTTAATTACGCGATACTTGCAAATGACGCGGCGTCGCTTCGACAACTCCCTTGTCGCAAAATTTGAATACGATCACATATTTATCATTTGGAGACATCGTTACTGTTTTGATATGCACATTTCAACCTGGCCAGCAGTAACAGAACATAATTTGGCGTCTTAGTTCCTCTTAAATGACTCAGAACTACCTTCGCAAACTTAATAACCCAAACTCGTTTGGTGAAGAGTTGCAAAAAGACATCATACCGTCAAGAAAAAATGTAGAATGCAAAAATTACTTTCAATGTTCATATTTTTATAGCCTGACAACTTCTTCTCGGCCCGACAGTGAAGGGCGTTATATAAGCACAGCTGTTTATGATGACGTCATGAGGCATATCAACAAACACGCGAAGATATAACGAGAAGCAAAGTTTTGGACGGTTCTCAAGCAAAACAATAAATAAGCCAATACTAGCTGGTTAGCTGGCGATGCCCGGGTCTTATTTTTATTAGCCCGCTACAATATTTAATTCCATAGTAATCTCTCAGTCAACACGTGATTAAACCATCAGCAGGAGCGACACTGCTTGAATTTAATCATAATCACTGCGATATCTCAGTGTCTTAATCGAGTAAAGAAATCTCCTGATACCTTAAATAAGCCCGGTCAAAAAGTCTGCAAAAATATACCATACCAACACAGAAATACTATCAATCTCACTAACAGCGAAAATATTTATTCGAATTGAAATATCTGACGTTTATATACGTTTTAAATTTTCACACTCTTCGCCCCAAGTACATCGCAAGGAACACGTGTACAAAATTTGGTCTATATTGCTCCATACGTTTATATTTGTATGTGGTCCAGATACACGAAATGCCACTGAAACAGGTAATTATATTTATAATGTGAACATATTTGAACCATCTCTTCGGTCCGATTACCGTGAAATAATGTGTTAGATACACATACATAAATACGAAAAATAAAATTGAGTGTGTGAGCACCGGAAATTTATATAATCAATCTGAATTTTAACTTATAAAACAATTTGGTATTTAAAAAGTAATAAAAAACTATAATTAATGATGATTATATAGACGTATATTTAAGTAATTTTACTTTATAATAGTTTTTCGTGAATATTGCGATCGACTTTTACTTACAAAAAAATTCGTCTCGGGTGCAGAGTGGCAATCATGAATCATTTACGTTATGACTTTTTTAAAATTAGTATTATTATTAGTTAATTAAAAATTATAATTACTTGAATAAAATTTTAGATTAATTTAAGCATTGTTTCACGTTAAATAACAATTTAATAATTTGGTTTGAAAGGCAACTTGAGGTCATAATCCATCCTGTTCTATATGTCTTAAAAGTAGAGCCTTTTTTTGACCTGAAAAAGGGTAAGGAAAGAGATCAACTCTTCAGAAGATGGGCCGAAACATTGTTTGAGATGAACACTACAATTCACCAAAGTTTATTGGCAATCCGATGGACAGTGTAGGCGCGGATAAGGGAAAAACGCAAAGCTGCTGAGCAGATGATTGGCGTGGGACCTTAGTTAGTCTGAAACTGGGGAAGTAAGGGACCTAAATCTTCAAAAGATCGTCGGCAGCCTTCTTTGGAGTGATATTCCTATACACGAAAACTTTCGCGTCAGTCCGACGAATGATGTAGTAACGCCAAAGAGAAAACCTTACAGCTCGCTGTATATTTGACCACATTCGGTATATAAACTCTGGAGCGCGCGTTCTTGCATTAAAATTTATTTACATAGCTTTCTAGCCAGTGCGGCCATACAGTGTTGGAGTCTGAGAATCACAAGATTCACTGGGCACCAAAGAAGCACGATTTATTTAAGAGCAAGGTTCATCGTGACATATACTTAAACAATAATCTCTATTGTTTAAAGATTGAGAGTAATGAAATGAGAATTATGCGCAATGTTTACGGTCATCTACTATACTGTGTATTTAAAAAAATAAAATTAAAAAACTGTCAATTACTCAATAAGAAAGAGATACGTATTGTAAAGATAGTTGCGATCAATTAAATTAAAAATTATAGAGTAAAGGTAAAAACTTAGCTAATATTAATTATTTTCCCGCCTGGCGCCGCTGTTGACGTATAGATCCAAAGGTCGTTCACATAATGTTAGTTGGGATCATCAATTAATCACGAAAAGAGATTCAATTCGCTGGTTAAATTACTTGAGAAAGCTCAAAGATGGCAGTAATTTTCTTAATATGTTTGTAATGATTGAAGTTTTATGAAACAAGAAATGCTAATCGGGTCTTTAATCATTGGATGTAACCTTTCTTCTCAATACTGAAATTTCCAATGAGTTGTGCCGGATAGACTGAAATATACTGGTAATGAATCAATAACGACGGTGATTGACAATATTTATTTACTGTCTTTAATTTCAGAGAAATGCATCAAAATAATACAAGTAAATAATGAACGGTGTTGTTATTTGTTCCCTTTTGTGAAAAGTAAAATTTATTGGACGATATGCAAACTCCTTTTTTCTTATGAGATTTATGTGGGGCTTTTGTTAAAAGGCCCTGATGTTTTTTTTTACTTGAATAATGCGACATTCGGTGTTCCGTTTTCGCAGTGAAAGAAAAACGTTCCTAACTCTTCGTGAGCAAAGATTATTTGTTTCTTTCTATGCAGGATAATATTAATGTGATATTATTTATTGTAATAAATTAATCATAAGTAGCTGGTGAATTATTACATGTATTTTAATTAAATACGCTGTGTTAAATGGCTTACAAGGCGTTTCTCGTATCTAAATGGGTGGACGAAAATAGGGAACTGTGTCGTTGTGGTCTGTATGGCGGGGCTTGGCAACATGCTTTTTTAACTATACACACCTAAAAAATATTCTACGCAGCATCCGATATATCTCTTGCCACAGATCATTCATGAAAGTTTATTATTGTTATAAAATAACAGATGTTTTTCGTGGCCGACGTAACTTCAGTATTTGACATCGGTTTTTGGGCTGTTAGGCCAGTAAATTCTCGGCTAATCAGTCCTGGCCTAGCCTTGATAATGCTTGGTGCTCACAAGCGAAACGTTGGCAGACACGCCGAGAATTTATTATTGTTATTAGTTTTATGCTCGCCCTCCAGTTTCAAATCCGTTCCTATGTTATTAAAGGGAAACTGTCGCAATGTGAATAACCCTCATGTAGCTTGTCACTCTCTATAGAATACGTACACAAATTCATTTATGTAAATAAATAATCGGAATCCTGATTAATACTGAAAGACAGAAAGATAATTTCTGGTTCGAGTTCAATTGACAACGCTAATTCGTTTCTATGTTTTTTAAATATCTTTGAAATTGAAAATTACTTAAGTTAAAATGCACACTAACCGCAAATACGGCGCTGTTTTCGAAGATTCTCGGCTTATAAATTATTTATTAAATTTAGATGGAATCTGCAACACATCCTGGCTATATCGATATTGTCCCTAACTCATAAAGATCGAATCAGCGTCCAAATCGAGTGAGGAATAAAGGAAATGTTATTTACTTACACATTTCATTTGTGCCTCAGCGGTAGCTTCTGTGAATTGCCACCATTACGTTTTATTACAGAGAAATCGCTGCACTTACTACAGTAAAAGTTCATCTTTCCGTCTCCAATGTCAATGTATCCAGGTTAAAATCAAACTGGAATTATCTCCTTCGGCGATCCCACAAGACATTACGTAATTTGGGCGTTACGTTAAGAATCCCACAACTTATTATTAATTGAGAATTTTTATTATCTCTCTCGAAAGTTTTTGTCTACATTGCAAAATTTCTCTTCTGAAATCAATATAGGACGGAAAATAACCAGTTAACAGCTCAATTTTCAGTAATTACGTTGTCTTATTATACATTTTTTTCTTTATTTACATAGTTTTTTCTTTCGTGTATTTAATATTCCGATTCCGTTATCAATTGTTATTTGGTGCTCTTATATTTCTCTATTAGACGTATTTTGTTTAGTGTTTAATTTTCTAATCTATGATCTAGATTTTATCATTGTGTAGTATGTTTTCAATTTTTTTATACTTTTTAAATTTATAATTCAAATTTAAATATTTGAATTTCCCGTTTTATACGTATCAATTTTTTTATTTTTATATACGTTAGTAGGTCCAGCTAATCATTAGACAACTGATAGGTAAATGTTAAAAATATAAAAATATTAATTATGTTTCGCAGTTGCATGAAATGACTCTTATACAACACTGAATATTTGTTTTATATATCAGAACGAATTATTATTCAAGAAAACGAACTTCCTAACAAATATTACGATTTGTTTTCAACAATAAAGTATATGGGCTTTTTTTTGGCGGTTGTGTCTTACAGCTCGTTATCTAAACTATTTGCTGCTTTATACAAATTATTAAAAATACCAAATTAAATCATAACTTTAATTGAATTCCAAATGACAGATTACGTAGAGAGATTTTACTATTTCCGTAGTCCTTGGGTCAGTTAATTGTACACGTCATTAAAAATAATAACTAGAAACTACGGCCCTCTCGCTGGTATCTTCGCTTTAAATATTTCCATGAATAATATTAAGATAGAAAAAGTTGATAGATTCAAGTACTTAGGCGCAATACTCACTTATGACAACAATAACTCCATTGAAATAGCCCACATAATAAGCCAAGGATACACAAGTTACTACAGCCTAATAAAGTTAATGATGTCAAAAAGGATAAAAAGACAGACAAAAATAAAAATGTATACAACTTTAACAAGGTCTATAGTGTTATATGGATGGACACTCACAAAAAATGATGAAGAAAAATTAAAAATATTCGAAAATAAGATCCTGAGAAATATCTATGGTCCAAGCTGTTTTAATGGAATAATGAGAATAAAATACTATCATGAGCTATACAACCTACACAAAAAACTTAACATAATCCATACCTTAAAATATATTGACTTAACTTGAGGGCACGTGAGAAGTAATGCAAAAAAGTAACCTTAACTCAGCCAGGTGGAAGTAGAAGAAAACGAAGGCTGAAGCTAAGATGGATAGACGGGGTTTTGAAGAACCTACAAACCCTGAAAGTTAAAGCATAGTGGATGGTAGCAAAAGATAGAAGCAAATGGGAGGCTAACATTAAGGAGGCTCAGGCTCACAAAGGGCTGTAACGACGATCAAGAAGAAGAAGAAGAAACTATGGTACACTAACCTTGTACATAAGTATTTGTGTACTACAAGAATACAGCAAAAAAATACAAATTAATTAAATAACATTTAAATAGTCTCGCAAATGTACCACGATATATAGAGACGCATATATTAGAAGCACAAGAACATACACAAACGACGGAAAATTCACTTTTTCGGAGCTGAATAATGATAAATACGAGCATCAGTGATAGCTCCAGGTCTTATTAGAAACACACGAAGAAAAGAAAAGAAAAAAATGTAAACTGAAAGCATACAAATCATGTAATAATATATTTTTCAAAGCACTATTTTCCAGAATTTTGCAAAATAATAATTTAAACGATTTTAGGAACAATAAAGAAAATTCTATTGTGAGTAAAGCACGTTAATAAAACCGTGTTAATAATATATTGTTACAGTGATTCCCAAAACTCTTGTAGTTATTATCGTTCCTTTTCCATGGAGGAAGACTATTATATGAAACTATTCCTGTAAGATGAAAAAGGTGGTACTTGACCGTTCTTAGATTCGATCGATTTCTTGCCTCATATTCATGGAAAATACACCATTATGTTTGAAAAAAAAATTATAGTCCATTTTAAAAAGCTTGAAATTTTATGGATGTATATACTTCTTCGCAGAGTAAGTATTGAAATCCTTTGAAGAAAGGTCCTCAACTAGATTTAAAACCCGTAATAGACAGTAACGTAACGGCACTTTTTTGCAATTCAAACATTTCAGTTCTCCTGAAGCTGTTGCCTCAATTCTCAATGCCATAGTAAACTAGGGCGTGAAAATACACAAAGTAAACTATTTTTATTGTGCATAGATAGAGAGAATTAACTAATGCCGTAGTCCTTTGTGGAGGAAATAGAATACGGCATTAAGAATACATTTAATATTTGTCTCATAAACCAGGACTATCTTATCCTATTACATGAGAAAAGTTGCATCATTGTTCTGAGAGAATAAGAAGCTTAACTAAGTTTCCGAGAAAGAAGATCTTTAAGGCGAGTCAACTGAATTTGCCATCTATCCGAAGATTTAGTAAAGGCACTTTCGATGAAAATTTGTCCACACAATTTCAACTAACATCAGAAGAGAACTGAACTAACTTAGCCTTTTCTACGTTTAGTGATAATTTAGTAACCTTAGGTAGTCGAGGGTTGCCTTAATTTTTCTAACAACATTATCCAAATTTTTGTGTGAAAAACTGTATTTGTGTAATTTACATAGAGAATTGATTTTAGAGAATGTACATATCCTGGAGATCACCAATATACAGAATGAAAAGTAAAATTCAATGAATTGACTTCTGAGGACCTCCTCATTTAATTAATTCCCAATCCGAAAATGGATATGAGCATCTTTAGTTTCGACTGCTACATTTTACTTTTGATTTTCAAGATATGAATCGCGTAGAAGTAAGGCATTTGCCCTTGTGCCACAGTATTCTAGCCTTTTTAGTAATACTTGCTAATCTACTAGGTCGAATTTCTTGGATCAGAAAATATTCAAGCAACCTTTAACCCTTCATCCCATAAATTATGAATATTTCGAACAAACTCATATGTTCCTCTATATGACATTTTTGTTTAAGGAAACTATGCTCAAGAAATAAAATAATATTTATGACTTGTGGTGAAGTAGGTAGAAGAGAAATGGATCAATAATAAGATTCGTCGGATGCCTAGCATTTCTTCCACAGTTAATATTCTTCAAGAACATTGCGTGCTGCGGTATTCAGTCTTAAAACTGGTCAGATGCAACCCTCCATGATAATTTATCCTGCACAAGCCTTTTCATTTAAACATGGCTACCACATCCTCCATAATCTGCTTAGCGTATGCCACCCTTGACCTTCCTCTTCTTTTCTTACCCCACACACTTCCTTCTTATGCTAATTTTACAAGTCCCTCATATCTCCAAACGTGGTCTATTAATCTATCCCTTCTCTTGGTGGAAGTCCTCCAAATTGTTTCGTATTCCTCTATTTTGCTTAGAACTTACTGGTTAGGTCCTCCATCCACCCATCTGATTCTCATAATTCTTCTGTAGCGCAATAATTCTAAATATTCTATTCTGGAATCAAGGACACTAACAAGTATAGTTTTGATTTTTAATTATACTTTTAGAACTTTGCAATTTATTTATTGCGTTTTCAATTGTTTGTTTTCTTTGTGACACTGATTAAGTACAGTAAGAAGACACATGCAGCCGACTTTCCATGTTACTCTAGTACAGCGATTCCCTAACTATGCGCCGTGACGCCCTGGCGCGTAGTTTCAGTGTAACAGGAGCGTCGTGAAAATATTACAACATTGAACATACGCAGCCTAATAAATGGTTTCAAAGGATAATTTAAAATTCCATGACATGAGTTCAAGATCCGTTGGGGAACAAGAATATACTTTATATAACCTTTTTGGATAGTATATTATAATTCAGTTTAATGAATATACTTTATATAGTCCTTTTGTTTAGTATATTATAATTCCGATTAATGAATATACCTCTTCAAAAATTGTTTGTGATTTTAAAATATTTGTTTAACTATTTACTATATTTTTTAAGTAGCCTCACCACAGTTGCAGTGGACTTCAAATGCGTTCAATTCATCTATATTTTGATTTGGAGCGTCGCTGAAAATTTGTGACATATTAAAGGCGTCGGGAGCCGAAAAAGTATGGGAACCACTGCTCTAAATATACGCTATTAATATATTTGAGCTGACGTACCCAAGCGTCGATAATAAAGATATTAGTGATATCATTGTTATGATTCTTTAGTAGGGGGTCTGTAATGACGTGTGCAGACTGAAGCACTTCGGAGGGTCCATTGTTGCAGAGGAGCCATATTGCTGTCCAGGGAAATGTCGTGTGACATGACACTAGCAACAATTTATCTTTATGGCACAACGCAAAGCCCGCACGAAGTCCATTTCCTAGTGACGTGCCGATAACAGAACGAGTGTCGCTCTTCCCTCCCAGCCTCGCAAACTGCAAACGTGACTCTGGGCAGGGCGCAGGAGCAAGTGCTGCGCTCCCTCAGGACCTCCAGCCTCTGCAACATCATCAACACTCTCCCACTGACGATTCTCTCAATCTAAAATTCGTAATAGATTAATCGACAGTGCATTGCTTCTTTAGGAGGAGAAAATCGACGCAGCTCAAAGTCACTGCGGTGATAGTTAAGTTGAAGATAACTGGAATCAAACCTTGAAAAAATATGAATTGCTGATATTCTTCATATGGACCCAAGCTTACTGTCGTACTGTAGTAATTGTCTCGATTATTGTGGATATTGAAAATTAACTGATGACAATGATGAGGCTCTTATTCGGTCTATCTCTCAGAATGATTCTTTTGCTCTTATCGTCTATAATAATTAAATTATTCAGGTTATTTAAATTCCGATTTCAATTTAGGCACCAGACAGCAACAGAATGGAAAAATTAATCAGCGTAAGCAAAAATATATGAACAGTATTGTTTTGGAATTCAATTAAGACTGGTCTGATGCTGCTGTTAATACTAATATATGTTGTTGTTTTCAGTTCCATGATAATCTATCATGCGCAAGCCTTTTCATTTCCTCATAACTCTCACAACCCACATATTCCTTAATCTGCTTAGCATATTCCATCTTAGTCTCCCTCTTCTATTCATACCTCACACACTTCCCTCTAATGCTAATTTTACAAAACCCTCGTGTCCAAAAACGTGGCCTATTAACCTATCCCTTCTCTTAATCAATCTCCTCCATATTGGTTGTTTTCTTTTCCCCTATTCTGTTTAGAACTTCCTCGTTAGTGATTCTATCCACCCATCTGATTTTCAGCATTCGCCTATAGCACCACATTTCAAAAGCTTCTATTCTTTTTCTTTCCCCAACTCCTATCGTCCACGTTTCGCACCCATATAACCCCACACTCAATACGAACATTTCTATCAACGATTTCCTAATATTCACACTTATATTACGCGTAAGTAAATTCCTCTTTTTTCGCGAAAGTTTTCCTTGCCTGTGCTATCCTACTCTTTATGTCTACTATACTTCCCTAGTAATTACGCTTGCCAAGTAGCAGAATTCCTTAACTTCCGTCAAAATATCCCTTCCCAATCTAAGACCCTTAGTTATTCCACTGTTTCCCATACTACACTCCATTACCTTGGTTTTCTCTCTATTAATCCTCATATTGAACTCTTTCTCCAGGATTCCGTACATACCATTTATTATAGTTTTCAAGTCTTCTTTTGGCTCCGCTAATACTACAATATATTTGGAAAAGCGTAAGATTTCAATTTCTTCTCCTTACATTATGATTACTTTTCCATATTCCGTTTTAACCTTCTTCACCGCTTGTTCTATTTATACGTTAACACAGCATGGACGACAGACTGCATTCTTGCCTTACTCTTTCTTGATGATGGTCGATAGCTTTCTTTTCTTGATCTTCTATTCTAATTACTGCTGCCTGTCTTCATTAGAGGTTATGTATGAGCCTCCTTTTTCGATATTTTATTCCAGTGTTCTCCAAAATCCTCAATAGTGTGTTCCAGTTCACATTTTCTAACGCTTTTTCTAAATCTACAAAAGGCCTGTTTTTTCGTATCCTGTCTTCTAAAATTAGTCCCAAAGTCAATATATACCCGCGCTATATTTTTCACCTCCTCTTCCAATCTGATTTACCTTACTGATTCTAGCATTCTACCTTACCTTTTATTCTTACCTCTAATATTAATGTAAAGAGTCCTTCGTGTCGCAGTAACGGTCCTATTCATCTACCACATCTTTAAGTCATAGTTCCTGATTTGTGACTCGCTCTACCCATTCATTTGTAGACTTAAATTCGTTTCTACTCTGTACTGCCAATAGTCAATATTTTGAAACCATACAACGCCACGCTCCAAACAAAATATGTTATAAATGATATCCTAGTTCACAAAATTATATTAGGTGGAATGTTTTTTCCCATTTTGCGTCAGTAAATCTTAGTGTCTTAGTTTCTTTGCCTGTTTATCTATAACTTCCTACATTGCTTGTTCAGTGTACAGTTTAAATATTATATACGAAAGAATGCAACCCGATCTTATTCGCATCTTGATTGTTGTCTTATATATGCGTCGAAGGCTAACGATTGATGGAATATATATTTTATAAAAATTTAATTTTTTAAAATTGTATTTGAGTTACCACCAAAATTAATCCGTAATCAAGTTTTTATTTGCATACGTTTATCGTCTCGATGTTCTTGTGCAAATGTGTGCTTTACTTAAACATGATTCATAATTCCTTGCATGCATACATATAATTCTTTCAATTTCAAAAACCTCTTTGGATGGTATTTTTATACATTGACAATTACGATATTACCTAATATACTTTTAGCATAAACTAGCAATGCCTGTGACTTCGGTCACGCGAAAATAGTTATTTTTATTTTGCCCTAAAAACGAAAAACGGGTACATAATTTTGATAAAGTTGAATTCATTTAATAAATAAAAAGTACGGTATCTTTTATTTATGATAGCTTCAGAGCAAACCTTATAACTTGCAGTTGGTTTCGAACAAGTCCCGCGTTTCTGAGCCAATAAAAATGAGCAATTACTAAATATTGAAATTTACCTGGCGCGACAAATAAAACCAATTTACGTATACATCGTATCGACGATCCAGGGTAGTTTATTATATCTCTAAGATAGTTATCACTCTGCCAACAATATGTTAATTACGGCGCAAATCCTACTGCAACAATAGATGGAGTGAGAATGCTTGCCTTCCCTCCCTCTCTCTCATTCTGCCAAAATTATAATAACACATTAAGTGGGATAAATGGTATAACTACGCCTAATATGACTTATAACTCGAAGTTGATTTTCAGACCGTTTTCGCATGGCAATTCAATAGATTTATAAATATTTACATTAATATCTTCTGATATCTGCAAGATATCGAATGAAACATACACGAAAATTTAAGTTAAAATTCCTGTTTTATTTCCAGAAATATTCAGGGAAAGCCGTTGCGGAGCATAAATAGATCAAACAGATCCAGGGTATTGGAATATAAATGCATGATATCGAGAGCATGTGAATCCTTATATAATGACAGATAAAAGCTACAAGAAATGAGGTATAAAGTATTAATCGCAGAAAGAAGGAATTTTGTAAGTGGACCTTCTGGGAGTGTCGAGGTCAGCGTCACTGACTCGCATCACAGAAGCCCCTGGTACGAATCCCTGGAACTGGATACATGTTTGTGTCAAAAATCCAGGCTTAGGACTCGAGGAAAACGAACACACTGACTACCCCCTGTAAATCCAGAAAATAGCAGGTATTATACCAGTCGCCTCGGTAGCACGCGGACGTGTTTACCTTACTACGTTAAAGTATATAAAACTAACATTAAACCGACAATCGTGCATTTGTTGAGTGACTTTTATGGGTTTAAATGCACTTAACCGTGTCCACGAGGAACTCGAAGGAAAATAGCGACTGGAATTATGCAACAGCCAATTTAAATTTGCAGTTGCATGCCGTGTAGAATTGCTGCAAAAGTCACTTTAATGGGAAGGTATAACATTTGCATGTTGCAGTGCTCCGTTACTCTGCTCTAAAAACTAGAAAAGGTTAATGTACATACTTTGAGTTAACGTTGCATAGTACGCACCACATTAAAAAAACTACCAAAGACTTGTCACATTTTTTTCGTAAGCAAATCAGGGCCAAAATCGTTACTTTTGTATATTTTATTGTACCTGATACAAACTCATACTTACAGTTTAACTGTATTTTTATTTAATTGTGAAACTGCATCATTACAAAATTAATTTGAAGATACAATTGCAATATAGATTCCTGGCTTTAAAATTAGATTGAATAAAATCAGGTATTCCGACAATAATTTATCTGTTAAAAAGATTAATAACAGAAAAATGAATTTCATAATTTTACCTTATATAGCTAACATACAATAGAAAATAATTACTTATTTCATAATTACGGTGAAGAAGTTTTTTTGTTAAAACAATAAATAATTAAATTTCGTTCAAACATTACAGACAAATTTTTGAAATGATTCTTGGGTTTGCAGTCGGGTGGCGTTGTAAATACACGACGTTTCGTCGACAATCACCGTCGACATCTTCCAAACCCAAGATTCATTTCAACAATTAGTTCACCGGGAAAACCTGCGGAAGTTAATTACAGACAAAGTTAATTTTATGGATAGACATAATGTTATCTACAAAATTAATTGTTTAGATTGAAATGCATTTTATATCGGACAAACTAAAAGAGTTTTAAAAACTCGCGTTAAAGAACATGAAAACAATATAAAGTTAGATATTCAAAAGTACACAGTTGTTTCCAAACACATACATATTAATAATCACAATTTTGATTGGTAAAATGTGGAAATTTTAAACGAAGAAAATAATTACTACTCGAGAATTATGAGTGAAATGTTGTATATCAGGTGCAACCCTCATGCAATTAATGTTAGAAATGACACGATTAATTTGAACAAAATTTATGATACTCTTTAGTTATAGTAGTTTTAACTTTTTAATATTCTTCTTCATTGTTAAAATTTACCTGCCGAAAGCACTCATTGTCGCTGGAGATGGTCCACGACGCTTAATTTTTCACTTTTCAATTCAATAATCTTTTAGGCTGACGGAACCAAGTAGTAAATATGATTAATTACAACATTTGTAAGTTTTGAAGCATGTTTTTTATATATAAATTAAAAAATTGTAACATAGAACTCAATTTATCGTAATATTATGTTTGTAGTACATCTGAGGAAGTCTCAAAAAGGAGACGAAACGTCGCTTTAGAATAAATACTGATAAATTTATATGCTGATACTGGCCGTCTTTTATATATTTTGGAGATATATGCTTGGCAGTTTTACCTCCTTTTTAGCATAGTTGGCTTTGTTCATTCTTATGATTAGTTTTTCCACTGTTTAGAATGTTATTTTATTCTTCTGAGATTTTGTTTCGTATTGTAAATCATTAACCAATACTTGCAGTGGTACCGAACGTAAACGTTTACAACTTTCAATTGTTCATTTTCTGCAATTTTTCTAAGGAATTTCCTCGTTTCTGACATGAACCATTGAACGATTCGTTTCGATGTCTCACATGCACTGCCAAGGTCCGTGTTCAAACAAAAATGTCATTATACTGAATTAAAAATGTAAGCTATGTCCTCGCGTGTAGGTTGAATACATACGAAAAGAAGGAGAAAATGTGGACTATAATATTGTTTCATAATAATATAAAGAAGTGAGAATATGCTCGTGAATTTTAACTTAATGCGTGAAACCATTGGGATATCCTATTCAAGTTTTGCGTGCTGAGAAAAGAACCCCTATTAAATCTATTAATTATATAAATGTTACCTGTTGAATTTGATGGTGAGCATCAATGACGTTTTGAAAAACTTAGCTACCTGGATTTGAGAAATTGCAAGAGACCTGTCAGATTTACTAATAGTAATCCTGCCGTGGACTATATAGTGCCAGAAGGAAATAACAATTGTATTATGTGTATTTTTGGAGAATTATGCCTAACTATATGTATAGGACGGCGGCGATAGATAAATTCATTACCAAAATTATTTAAACACCTTTAGTTAAATCTGTGCTGGGTACATATCAATCTAATCTTCTTTAAACAAGAGTTTATGTGGTTAAAATTCCGCTATAAGCCATCTGTATTATGTAAACTATATTTTGGAATTATTGTTGTTCAATACCTTTAAACAATCTTATATTGTCAATAAAATGTTAAGGAAAATGGAAAATTTGAAGTATCATTTGGTTTACATTTACAATTATTGGTTACCAGAACTAAAAATTTATAGTCCGAACCAGTCCCTTTAATCAAATTATTTTATTTGTAGGACAACTCACTGGTGATAGAATTGCATAGCTTACGAATATCTAGAAAATTATTTTTTCAATTTAACTGTTTTTAATTTTATAATTGAAAGTAGACAATTGGTTTTACTTCTCTGCAATAAAAATACCGAGAACAATGTAAAATTATTTATTTTTTAGTTCCAGCATTATACATAAATGTTTATTTCTTTAATACTTTGTTATACTCCCAATATTCTCCAGAGAGAAGCAATATTTCTAGACATTAATGGCAACTTACATGTATTGCGAATGGCTTTTTGACCCATTATATACAGTCAAAATAAGGTAACAGACATTTAGTAGCATATTACCTATATAATACTTTTCAGGATATATATTTTCACGTTTGATAGCTGTCTAGCGCCTTATTAAAATAGGCAAACGACAATATAACCTTTAGCCCCTAGATTTTTATTTTCGACAGCACCTAGAAAGACAGTAACAAGTCTGTGTATTTAAATGTGTGGCTCGAGCCTCAACGGCTGTTCCTATAATTTGTCCGAAACTTTCGCTATCAGCTCTTCTACAGCGGCGAAATGAAGACCTTGAGTTCGTAATGAGGCGCTGGTGGGCTGGGGAAGTCAGGGACGTCGCTGTATGGAAGACTGTACACGCAGTGCATGTGCAGTTGTTCCGCCAGTCTGGCTGAGAAGGCGCTGGTGCACACGATGCAGGCCAGAGGCAGGCCTTGATCTCGAGCGAGGGCGAAGGATTCCTGGATGAGGGTGCGGCCGAGTCCTAGGCCTCGCACCCGAGGGTCGACGCCCAGCACGTGCACGTCCAGAGCCCTGTGGTGAGGAGTGTGCGCCCACAGATCCGCCGCGGTCCACGCCTGACCCAGCAGCTTCAGGATCCGGCTGTACGCGTAGCTCTCGTTCTCCTCCTCCACCTAAATCACAAATATGCTGCTGATATCTAAAATTATAAAATTAAAGCCTTATTTTTCCCGTTAGATAAATTTTTAGAGCTGTCAATCCGTATTTCTTAATTTAATGGCGTAATTTAAAGGGTAAAACTTCTTACACTATACCAAATCGTAAGCACAAGGACAATATATAGAACGAATAGGACAGCCGATAGACAGTGGATAAATGATCTGTTTAAATTTGTGACAAAAAATGTGATATGCAATAGGGAAACACGCGGAAACTGATCCATCACGCGTTTTCCCAGAGAACACAACTCCAAAACTTTATTCCGAGACTCGGCGCTGAAAGTTGGGACTGCAACCTTAGAAGGCGTTGATCAGTGGGTACGCCAGTCACCGTGCGCATTCAGTGTATGGAGAGATTTGAGGATGACACAAAAAACCGAAAGCAGTCATGAATAATTTCTTTTACCATTAAAAACTCTATGTGTAATGCTTCTTCAATCTTTAAAATATACGAAGCGAACTTATTTCTGTTTCCATATCCTCCTACAGACAATAAGTGTCAATCATAATATAGGTAGTGCCTAACAACTCAGGGGTCCTGGGTTCGAATCCTGGCATGGGCTTGGATGTTTGTGTCGTCATGGTCGCGAGGACCGGGATTAAGGCGGATGGGGAATTGATACACTGAACACGTATCATCCCAAATTCGGAATGTTACACGCCATATGACAGTCCGCAGCCGCCTCGGTAGGCCTAGGCCCTCCAGAGGGCTGTTGAGCCATTGTAAGAAGAAGAAGAAATATAGGTTATCGTAGATATGAATTATACAACAATTTTAAATATTTCAGTGTTATGTTGTTAAAAAAAGTGTAAATTACTAAGATTGACTCTTTAAAGAGTCAAGTTGTTTATTTCCGTAAATACTGTTTCCTGTTTCAATCAGCAAATCACAGATGTTAAGGTACATATACTGAATTAAAGCATATGTGGGATCATAAATGTAAAGACTGGTAAATATTTATTATTTTAAACATGGGTAATATTTAAAGAATTAGTAATATTTATCATCAACTAGTGACTTATAGAAATAAATAATGCTATGTTCTTTCCATTCTCTCGTCGATTTCTCTATATTTCATAAATAATTCCGTTTAACATTATGCTTGGCTACATAAATTACCAACGAGTAGTGAGATTTTATTCTATTTTTAATTTGAGATATAGTTATGGGCAATATATTTAAGGAAGGGCACAAAAACGGTGGTATTTTTAAAAAAATAGCCGTGTTGGCTAAGTGATGGAAGGATGTTAGGAATGCATTATTGGTCACATTACCTGTGTGCAAGTGTCACCCTTGTGGTCTGTGTCACGGGAAATCTCTCCGTTGAGACACACGGCCAGCACGGCTCCGTCCTCCGCCTCCGCCAGGAGAGACCATCCCTCGGATAGGAGGGCGAGGGAGCGGATCTCCCTGGAGGAACTGGGCCCCTGAGTCGTGCCCATGGCCATATTCAAGGGCTCGTGCCGGAAGAACACGCTCCTCATGAACTTCTCCACACGGTCACGGTCCGCTGCCGTCGCCCGGACCACTTTGAACTTCGGCACCAGAACCATCTGCAATGAGAAATAACATGTTGTGTGAGATGCTCAATACTAGAAGGGAGAATTGTTGTCAGATAGGATTCAATCCCTGGAGGAAGCTGACAACATTTATGCCATTATTACAAACGGGGTATATATAGACAGGGGCAAGTCATTTTTACCACACTCTGTAGCTATCTTTTCTTAACTTTACGGATGAGGTTTCTTTTACGCATAACACTTAACACAATATATTTCTTGGGTCAATGTTTTCAGAATAGTTTTTACACTTTCAAGCGGCTGTAATAGGTTCATGTGAAGCTGAGTTTCAACCTAGTCCCACAATAATCTCAGGTCACAGGACGACTACGCATCGTTAAGCTATTTCGGGATCTAATTAACTACAATTTTTCAATGGAGGGGCGATGAGTCAATGTTGCTTAAAAGGATGAATATTGTATACTTTTTTATTTAAACCGGTCTGTACTAGCACACGGTACCGGCGCTTTGTAAATGAATATTAATGCGATTCGCAGAATTGCCGTTCACAGTTCATTAGCTTTGTCAATTTTCTAGTTGATTCTCATGAAATTCGCTAATAGAAAAAAGACGTTTATTTATGCAAATAAATACTGAAATTATTTCTCATTGTTAAAAATGATAACTTTATTTCCGGATTTAACGCAACAAAATATTCGTAGATGGCGATAAAAATTATTCCCATATATTTCGCAAGGACAATAGTATCTACGAAGCGTACTCTTATTGTTAATTGTGAAACGTTTTCAATTCTTCACAAATAATATTACAGTGGATATATTTACATAGTTTTCTACTGATGGAAAAGCAACGTCATCCATAACTCTTAGAACTCTAAAAATACATAATTTTTTCCTCGAAGAACATCTTCGGGTTGTTAGCAAACAATATCCCATTACCGTTTAGTTCTATTAACATTATTAGATTTATTGTCGTCTTCAAAATAAGTTTTATTCAGGTGATTACTTCCAAATTTTCTAACGCGACAACTAATTTAAAATCATTTTTGCGAACCCTCCACGGTAAAATTTATGTTCGATCAATGATATTGCAGATTTGGAATTTAATTTATCAACTGTTTATAAATAAAGACGCAAAGAAGATGATCTTCAGAATACCTTTGCGTCAATATGCATATATGTTTAGAATGGCAATATTATTTATTTGTCAGAATGTTAACTAAGATGCATTAATTTGTACTCAAATCAGTGTGACTATTAATAAAAAAAATTAACACAATATTATTTTTATGAGTTTCTGCGCTGTAAATTTCCTTATACAACTGCGACACATTAAGAGTTTGTGTGTTAATGCTTACTAGAAATATCGAAAAAAATATATAATTTATTTGTTAATTACCACTTATTGTTGTATAAAATTTATAATTACAAGTTAACATACCTATTAATTCAAATATTTTTCACTTTTTTATTTATAATAGTGCGTGAAAACGATTGGAAATGTACATAACAATATTTTTCCCAGATTTTCTACTCACACTAGTAATTTTATTTCACGATGTCTTTAAGTATTACAAATGCATAAGGAAAGCATTTTATTTTTGCTTATTGTGGGCTCCTCACATAGGAAAAAAATCGTCTATGAATATCTGAAATTGTCCTTGAAACGTAATTTTTTTTATCAAGCATTCCCAAGAAATTATCTACATTTGTCACGTCCTATTTCATCTACTCAAGCCTCCTTTTTAACATGTGATTCGGATTGTGGTTGGTGCGCACTTTTCACCTATTTTACGTTGGTGAGACTAACAAAATACTTTGCTTACCAGAATACTAACTGTTTAATCATTATCAGACATTTTTACTCGTAATATTACCATAATATCAAATAAATATTTTCTGACGCTGTAGCCTACTTTGGTTTATTGTGGACCTTTGAAAATACACATTGACATTATTTACAAACGTTTATAATTTCAGTGTAAATTTAAACTGTGTTGAAACAATAATGAACATTTACAATTAAATTTAATTAGTTGTAAATGTTTTCCTTTAAATAAAAATCTTGTAACATAGCCAAATTTGGTAAGTTAATTTATTTTAAACATTTCCTGGTCCTATAGAGACTTCAAAGATGTTCCATTTCTGCTTGCCCTTGATCTTAAAAGATGTTTCTTGAACTTATTTGGTTGTTATCAACACATAAGATAACCGATTGTTTATAAGTTGAATGTGTTTAACATTAAGAATACGAATAGCAGAAGGTTATTTGGAAATTTATTTGAAGTAACAAGAAGGAAAAATTTAGACTCCAAATGGCGATGCTAGATTCCTCCTTGGTTCAAGTCTATGTAATGCATCTAGGAATCTCGCACCGGGCTCCAGTCGACTCGAGCAATCCATTCTCAGCGCAGTACAACATATGTATCAGGTTAAAATAATGATTATTACGACATAAATACGACATTGTTATAGTCAGTTTCGGTTTTCTTTAAATATTTGCCAATTATAAGTTAAAACTCAGACGAATTCTCCAGTTACAATGAGAAATACAACCTTATTACAGACAACCTTTAAATTGCAGTGAAATTTCAAAATAACTGTGTCAGTTTAATTGATAAACTACCACAGAAATGTAAAACAATGGATTCATCGTGTGTATTTATTAAATAGAACATTGTTTTGGTTGATACAGGAATTAATCTTAGATAATATAATTTTCATGTACTTAGAATTAAATTAATGGTGTAGAAGTTGGCCAGTAAACTATATTCTTTTAGTTATTAATTTACTGACTTTAATATCTATTATTCAATTCCCAAGTAATTGACCTTGGGAATTTTGTGAGATAGGGAATCGATTGAAGCACAAAGTATAAGTTATGCGGCAATCACGGTGCCGAGTGATTGGAGCACGAGACAAACGGGTTCCGATACGGAATAAAAAGGAGATAATGATCTAAGAAAGAAAAAGTGGTTATGTTGTAAATGGATAAGGACAGACTACTCAAGGCAGTTAACAATACTTTTTAAGAGATAGAGAAGTGTAATGAAACGATCAGTTAACTGCGTGGGAGGGAAAGATACTTGCTGACAGAAAGTGATAGTGACCCAAATAATACAGTCTGTACAGATGCAACAAATCTTCATCTTTGCTGATTTCTCACTCATAATCAACCTCTTGTGGGAACTGTAAATCATAAACGGCTTTGCCATTATATGAGTATTAAATACTGTCTGTGTATCATTTGCTTTGTATACTTTTCTTTGAAATTATTTTAACGATAGGTCCACAACGTAATGCTCCGATCCAGTATACACATAAACATATGAGAGAAATTGAGTTAAATAATTTATATTGATTATTATTAATTTTCCGTGGAACATTATTTATTTTATTGCATATAAATGGTACAAGTCGCTATCATAAAGAAAATAATCGCAATATTTTAACAAACCCTCCCATGATATTATTCCAAGCTAGACTCTTTATTCGAATATGGGGGCTAATTCTGTCCCGTGGCCAGTGAAGTGTACAATTTCTTCTCGAGTATGAATAACTAGGCAGTTTTATTGGACCGAGGTAAACCAACAGCGAGGTCGCTAGGGCCTTGTTGCATTATGCAACAGTGAAGCCAGGCAATCCATATCAGCAGCAGAGAGGAAAATCGTTTATAAATTCGCCGTACAGGCACTTGTCAATACTCAGCGAGTTTATTTTGGACTTACCAACAGCAATTTAACTTTTCTGATTTAATACTTTCCGAATATTATTTACGTGAACAGATAACTATCAATCAGATCTTGAAATTGTCAGACACAGGTATGAATGTAAAGTAAAAGGGTTGTTTCTACTTAAATGTTTTAATAGGTAAAATAAAAGTAATACAGAAAAAATTTAATAAAAATTAAATTTTGAATCTCTTCAGGTAAAATTACAAATTAGTATTGATAAATATTAAAAAATAATTTATTATAACTCTTATAATATAAAAATTGTTTTCTTTAAATTTTTATTCATTCATAATTGTAAAATTTGTTAAGTTATACTTGTAAAATACATCAGTTCCTAATTTGGTATTTAATATTTGTAGGCCTGAAGAGGTTCCTAAAGAAAGGAAGAAATGTTATATTTTTTTGTGAATTGTAGTTCGATTCTTTTGTTCATTAATTTAAATTATGTTAAATAAACATAACTATTGAAATGTTTTATTATCCTTTTTGGAAAACCGTTATTGTAATTATTTTTATTTAATGAAAAATTCGCACTTACTAAGCAACAAATAAAATGCGCGATTTGACAGTCAAATATTTGTATATTAATTGAAATAAAATCTTTACGGAATATTATTTTTTGTATTTGTCTTCTTATCATTAATTTATGAATTAGTTTCCCGGTGATCCTTAATTCTACTTCACATATTTGGTTAGATGTCGAAGTAAGTATCGTTTTTCTTATTCAATATTATTCTCATGGTAAACCACTATAATTATAGCTGTCGCAAGCCTTAGAATAATAATTGCTCTCCGGTAATATCTTATTCCAGAGAAAATAAAAAAGCTGCCTGTACCGTTGTAAATAAGAAATCCTAATTCTTTAGTTTCACGTATTTATTTCTCACTAAAGATAAACTCAAATATTAAATATATAATTAACCATTGTCCGATGAACAATCGGACAAAACGGTCAGTTTTCAGTTATTGTAGAAACAATATTGTACAGGAGATATTTCAATAGCATAAAACGTGAGGTAACTCAGTTTATTTATAATAGTCTTATCAATATAGAGGCGTTATCTTTTTATGTTTCCTTCCTCCTTTTCGTCATCTGTTACTTCCAGGCCTCTTCGAGCACACGTGATTTTTATTTGGGTGGTTCGACCTTTTTTTTGGATTTCCACAACTACGAATTTAAATGAGAATTTTCGTTTACCAAAAATGAAATACATTGTATCATGTTGTAATGTTGTGCATGTCAACTGGGAAAGGTGTGTCGGGAAAACCTGTATAGCAATTGTCACAGGTGGAATCTATTTAGTTGATCCAATATTGAACTTGGCAACGGGATAGTGAAAGATGAAGCCATACATAGTACCTGTTGTCGCTAATTATTGTCAGTGAATAAGGCTCCCATAATTCAATGTCAACGTTAAGGAATTAACCGAGGATATTTATGTTAAAAGAAAATACTAATTTTTCAGAAATCATAGAACTATTTTCTAACATAAATACCAGTAAATGAACAATTCACATTCAACTACAAACCAGAATAAAAATCCAGTCAATTTGTCAGCAAACAATATTTATTAAAGATGTCTAGGATGCTTAGTGGACTTCCTCAGGTATATTTTAAATGCTTATAACTTTGCGTCGTGGACTGAGTCCAAAGTCGGTTCCGGCCAAAATGAAAAATTATTAGAAAACTTTTGTCTATTTAAAATTTACCCGAGAAAATCCACATATATGGATGAAACGTTTTAGAGATCTTTAATATCAGTAAGATGAAAACTTTGGTTACAGAAACTGACTAAAATAAAGATAGTTTACCCTATGTACATTTATTTGGTATGTCTGCAATATTTTTATTTTATAGTTTTTTAAATTACTTGAAATATATCTGTATTTAATAATTAAAGAAATGGTAAAAGAATCCGATATCATTTAAAATATAGTCTCATTATTAATAATACGTTTTGCTCATAATTCATGTAACTAAGAAATTAAGTCAAGGACAAATTAAGTAAACATATCCAAAGAGGTGATTAAACATTTAATCTTAAGATATGATAATAGCCATATTTATCTAACTTATGTGAATCATAAATGATACGTTGAGCCAAACATGATTTCATTTGAATACCTGGCACTAATTTTTTATTTTATTGTAATACATTTCAATGTATTGACTTTAAGAACGCATAAAATGAAGTACATAATTGAAGTATTTAAAAGTATTACAGCACCGTGTGAATCAATTTCTCGCAAGTGTAAAATCGTCCATTAGCATTACTATGAGTCTTGTGGTGAATATATTGACAGAACGTCATGCGTAAACTTCACCATTAGGGTGCATGCCTGACTATATTCTCCGGGATCACACTCGGAAATAAATTGCAATATAAATATTGAAAAAAAAACATGAACACCCGTAAATGTAAATAAAAACTATATCTGTATAACGAATAAGTTATTTAAAATATGGAAGCATACTGGATTGAAAAAATGCGTTAATAATATAAAATAAATAAAATACCACAAAATAAATTTCTTTTTTAAATAGTGGGTTATTTATCAGAATATGGATGAATAATATTTCCCAAAACGGAAATATAAATGCATAAGCAGATGGATTCATTGTAAAGAGACGTGCATATGGAGAGTTATGACAGAAATGTGTTATTTAAAAAAATCACAACAGACTAAACTTTGCAAAGGTTTGTAAATAAATATGGTAGAGTAATCATTTATAAAAACTGTTAATAAATTATCATTGTAGAATTAGCGTTACTCAAAGAAAATATAACTCTAAAATGTATTTATTTAGTAAGATTCTAAACTTTGAGAATTATTAAAATAAATAATTTATGTTTGGAGATAAAAATTAACGATTGTACCAATTTTGTGATACGACATTTCAACTTGATCTATCTTATTCCTTCCCTTTATGCGACCCATTTCCAGCGTTGATTTCTGCATAATACTTTCCGTTGACTTAATTTATTTAAATATGGCGTTGTTTTCTTCTGTATATCACAATTCGTACGTTGCATTCTAACATAATTTATTATTACCTTCCCCTTCCGTCTCCGTACGATAGACAACAATATACGCAATTAAATGTGTCTTCATGTGCCAATAAATTTAAAATCCATATTAAACCTTTGTCAAGTTACGCGAAGTGAAGGAAATACATATGACGCCTTTGTAAAATGTATATCAAAAGTGGCAAAGTTTTCAGGAGCAACTAAATCGTTCGGATATTCATCATAGAATTCAAATTAAAAATATATTAAGCGATAAACGACCTAATGCAGGCTGTGCAGCCACCAGAACTATATTTTAATTACGACCTATTGTTTTTACACGACGATAATAAGTTTCTAATAACTTTGTATAATGTTTTCTTCTTCTAAGAAATTTATCTACCAGGAAAAACAACAAATATTTCGATCTTAAATGATGTAAAGCGTAATTATATATAATATTAAGAATGAAAACTTAAATTTCCAACATTCTTTCAACTTAACAATAAATCTAAAATAATGATACAAATGAAAATGAATGGATTATGATTATTATTTAACTAAAAGAAATAATTATGTGAATTTAGTTTGTTTACAATTGCTTTATTAAATGACATTTGCAATAAATTACTTTTACAAAAATTTGTTCAAAATATAATTTTTAAATGTTAACCCAATCACATTCATGTTTCTCTGATATTTATGGATTAAATTTTTGTGATTTTTTCTTGTGCTCTTTTAATCTAGTCTCAAGGACAAGTTTATTTTTGCTGTATATAACGTTTTCTACATTAATGTTAACCACAATTAGTTTTATGTATAACATTATGTAGCATTTTGTTTTTAATTTTGTCTCGTCTACTTGTTATCATTTTTCTTTCGTTATTAATTTAAAAGATGACCATTATTAAAATTTGTAACATCGTTTTAAAATTTAACTTATTTTACCGTAATTTAGTGATTCATAAATTGTTGTTCTATAATTTTACATCGATATTTTCATTTTATGTTTAAATTTAGTATTATATTATTGTTTATTATTTTATTTAGAAAAAAGATAATGGAGATCCTACTGCTTTTTGGTAACATTTATTATCAAACTGAAACAGTGTTGAAAATAAAATCATATTTGTCGCAATTTTCATTTAAATCCAATTTTTAATGTATTTCGGATTTATATCTTAATGTTAATTTATTTTTATAGTTATACTGGTCTTTATAAGGATTATAATAATATACATAATCGTAACTATTATTTTATGTCTTATAAGTTAAGCAGATTAATTTGTGTATAATTAACTATGAAAGTGACTTATTTTTGTACCATTCTTTCAGTATGTCTTCTTTTTTTTGAATTAGTGAGAGTAATTCTTTTGGTATATAAATAGCTTAATGCGTAATGCTAACATCTCATTTGGTTCGTATTTTCTTACTTAGTTTCGTATTGCCAGATAATAAAGAAAATTTAAGATATTTAATGAGGTACATACGCCAATTTATAATTAGAGGCTTTTTAGAGATGGCAACACTATTTTCTAAAACCTCACAGGGATCTGTCCAATGCCAAATGCATTGTTAGAAGCACCTCACAAGGTTAAATTCGTAATCATATGCCCGACTGCAAATTGTTTGCTTACCTTGAACACGTCAAGGACTTCTATTGAAATGATTACTGAATTAAGTCAATAACCTACTATTTTCCAAGCTTCTATCGTTGCATGAAACTGTTTCTTTTTTTAAAAAGAGAGAATATTTAAGGAGATATTTCATGATGCTAAACATTTAAACTGATGGACAGAGAGCAATCTAATTAAAGGGAGATTGTCAGGCTTTGCCAACTATAATTGATTTCACCTGTATTTTTAATAGTTTGTTTAATAGGAACAATAAACTCTTCAATAGATTATTCATCAAATGACTGTATAAGAGGTCGTATGGAATAATCAAGCCGATGATGATTCACTCGCGCTTGACCCCGCATAACGAGTCGCCTTTCTTAAAGAGAAAGCCTGCAGAGCAGGTCAAGGAACTGGTCAATCAACAAGTGATTTGAGGCGAAAAATATTTAATTTTGAGCAATAAATATACAGGTTAAAGATTAGAATAGCCTAAACATCTGATTACGTTGAAACTACACTCCCTGATAAATATAAATGTATTAGAATGTTCAATCGTTAAAGGACTCAAAGTGAATAGAATTAAGAAATTCTACTGTATGCAGCACAGGCGGTAAATTAGAAGAGAATGAGGCTGCTAAGTGTGCACTTACGATGTCTGCGTGTGGAGTGTCTGGTAATCACTATCCTTTGAACTGGCTGCGAGAGCCGAGGCGGCTTATAACAGCTGGCCTACATATGACGTAATGCAACAACTACACGTTCAGAAAACATCTCGGGCCTCCATGAACGTAACGCCGACCGTTTGCACGCTTACATGTTTCCCCCCCTCCCTCATTACTTGGAATGCATATGATCACGCGGTATTTTATGACAGAAGCCTATAACGTAGGAATACAACTCCTCTCCCTTCATTCGGAGGGCGTGAGAATCTAATTGATGCAGGTTTTCCAAGGGTTTTCCTGCAACTCTGCAACTTGTTTAGGTGAATCACCGGATAGGATCCATAAATTATACCTATGGGGCCCTAGTCGACCCTTGGCTACCTTCCTCTACCTTACACATACCCCCCTTTTCGATTCCCTTCCTATGTTATTGTTTCAGTATCACCGTCATGTACCCTGTTACCCCCACCCCAAGAAAAAAAAGTAATTTCACTACGATTAAGTAACGTTGTTTATTAACTGAAACATTAATCAGTGATAACAAATTATATTGTGCGATTGATTGCAGTTCATTCGTTCAATTCATACGTGTCAAATGCATAACATTAGTTTCTAAGTGTTATTAATCCAAAAACAGTAAAATTATCTTGCTTGTAGGACTACAGAATTTGTTGATTCAGAGAGCAGTGATAATAACTGCCATTTGCCATATGGAGAGAAAATAGAAAGTTTTACAAAAATAGTTCCTTTTGTCCTTTTGTAACAAATGCTCGGACTAATTTCGATTAAATTTTCTTTCGTTGCACCAGATGGTGTGTATGAATGAGCAATTATCCCGTTTATAGGCAATTCGTCTAAAATAAATGATTTAGTTAGCCTGTCAGTATTTTTATAATTTAAACATGAAATATTATGACGTTTCGTCTCATTTGAGATTTCTTCAGGTAAAACATTAGCTGTACATGGAACCTCACTCCATGACTCCTTAGTCTAAAATACTAAATCTGAATTAAACTTTTATTCACTATACAAGGAGACGGCTAAATTGTTTTTCTCTGATAGCGTCAATAACGTCGAGGCTATCTTAAATTATGATCGATTATTTGATAATAACTTAATCAGTCTGTATTTATTCTTTTCCTTTTACGGTTCATGTTATTAGTAGGTAAACACTGGGACAACACGAGAACGTAACCGTACAATAATATAGAGCCAAGAAATAAGAAATATTAGAGGACGTGATAAATAGCAGTGCTTGAAACGTGCGAAGTATAATGGGGAAAAGATGAAGCGCGAGTATTGTTGTCCGTGTGCATAGCCGTTGGTAGATTGCCTAGCAGAATTTAATATATATATATATATACATATATATATTAGTAATTGTATATACATAGATTGCCAAAGCCTTTTTACCTAGTTCTATACTTATTCAAATTTCATTAATGAGTTTTTTGACGTCTGAATTCAACTCAGTACGTTCCATTAAGTCAAGGTTTCAGAATAGCTTTTATACTACAAAAGTACTCTAACAGATCCCTGTTAAAGTGATCTCTGTTCTATCCACCCTATAAACGGACCACAGCTCATCGTATGTCCACACGATTTATTGTTTCTCACTAGTTGTAAATAACTTAAAAAATTAATAAGAAACGCGCTGAAGAAGAAAAGTGAGACCTGTCCTAGAAATAGTAAATATCGTAATCATATGATTTTGTTGTGGTATTCAGTCCTAAGGCTGTTATAGTAGTTTGCGGATATGTAAAAGCTTGCGCAAGATAGGTTAGCATGGAGGGTTTAATCAGACCAGACTTAGGACTGAATAGCATACAAAAAATAATTTGTGTACCAATTTATGTTTCAATCTGTTCTTGCATTTAAATTGCTATTAAAATATACAAAAAATTAATTTTTATTTTATGCACACACACACACATATATATTGTCTCACGTCAATTTTTATGGGTAAAGACTGGCTTAAAAATAATTTCCGGGTCGTATTAATCGCTAGGGCCGACCTCCTGTGGTGTAGTGGCTAGCGTTGCTGCCTCACAATCCAGAGTTCCCAAGTTCGAATCCTGACATGGCCTTTGATGTTTGGGTTGCCATGGGCACGGAGACTGGAGAGTCTGACCACGTATCACTTCATATGCTGAATGTGTCATGTAAAATGACAGTCCGCAGTCGTCCTGGTGGTCCAAGGCCCTTAATGGGTCAACGAAGGAGAAGAATTCATCACTAGGAGTAGTAGTACAGTGTTAAATTATAAAGTTCCTTCATTTTTCTCAATAATTTAATATCTCGCACCTATAGGTAAAAATTACTGTAATTAAATTTGAAAATGGTGGCGAAGAAGATTCTGAAAATGGCTAGTGGCTCTAGGAATGCAACCTTTTATTGTCCTCTTATCGAACTAAATGGTGGAGTTTGTTCGCGTGAGCGTAGCCATTTGCACGGTGAAAGAGGATATCCACAGCCGCGTCCTTATTCTTGAACTCTCAAAGGTTAAACCTATATCTGAAGAGCATTCTATGAATATTGAGACGAGACGAGAAATACATCGTGTTAAAAATTTTCTGCGAGTTTTGGGACGCTGTCAGATATCATACACTGAGCGTTGTTTCAAGATCATTGATGGAACATCAATTGCTTTTCACTAACCGATTATTCCACAGCACTAATGTTTCCTTGTTTTACAGTAACTACACGAAATCACTATTTCCATTTTCCAGTTAACTTTGGGAAGTGAACAGTTGTTGCATGGCAAAGTGCATGTATCTGAACAACGCTTTGCCGTTACAGTAGAATGTTGATTAACCGTCACTCACAGGCAGCCAGAGCTTTTACGGCTAATAGAAAAGACGGTTAAGTGAAAACGGGAAAATTTACACGAAAAACGAACACTTTTTTCACATTTTAGTTTTGAAAAAACTACGGGCACTTTAAAAAAATGAAGTGACTGCACTATATTGAAATCTGAGATATCTCTTTTAATATCTTTCACAACTTCTTGAACAAGAACGCAACGTATTTAGATCACGCCTGTCTTCCTAAATGAATGACGAATTACAAAGAAGGCAACCTCAAGTTTCCTAATCATACTTTTAGAATTATAATTATGAACAAGTTAATACTTAAAACTAAGAATGGCAAATAATCGAATAATTTATGGACTCAAAGCACTTTCTTTATTAAGATAATTAAAATAAGAAGACTGGACGTTGAGGTGTTGAAATTTACTAAGTTGACAATATAATGCGAGGGTCGGCAACCTTTTAGTAGTAGACGGACATATTTCTGAAATATAAAATTTCCGCGGGCACCGCCGAATACCCTAATGAAAAACAACTTTTAAATATAATAATACACATATCAACACAACTTAAATTTACTACATACAAACAAATTGCCACATAAATCGAATTCTCAGTTCTTGTACATTGAAGTAATTGAGCGACTGTGAGGGTTATCGATACGTCGATTTTATGTACTTATTTTTTGAAAACAAACATTCCCTAACAAATGTAGGCTCAACTAATTGCAGTAAAAATAACACGCTTTCTTGAAACTCATTATTCAACTGCTATTCAATGTCAGTAGCTATAATTTCAATTCTTCGGGTTACTGTGTCCTCTGATAGCTAGACAAAATTTAGTCCTCTTATAATTTCATTTTTAATCTTTTAGTCGTTGAAAAGTATTTATTCAGATAATAATATGACTCCACAACAATAAATGTTTGTAATTTTAAGAGAACAATAATTGTTCTTTTCATCGGGAAATTGGATTGATATATAAGCTCAATAACGTACAAAACGAGAGAGTTAAAGTATTTTATTATGCGTGTACTTATCTCTTTTTTTTTAAGGTGCACGAGGTTCCACAGCGTTGTCATCTAGAAAACAGGAACATTCCCTTATTGCATTTGAAATAAGATTTTGTTACTCCTGTACATACTTGGATAAAAATGCCTCAAATAGCAACAAAAATATAAAGCAAAATTTATTTCTAAAGAACTCTAAATATTTCCCGACTAACTCAAGATTTTGTCCGTTAAAATATGAGTTAAGCTATTTTAATTAATTATAATTAATGATTAGACTTAATTAAAAAATATTTTTAGAAACATTAAGAAATTTATTTTAGGAATTACAGAATGGCTTTGTTTTATTCCTAACAAAATAGTTAATTCAGTTAATATTTGTCAAAAATCATCAATCATGATAATGATTAAGGCCCATTAGTCTATGAAAATCAACCAAAATGCACAGTCGACAATAATTGCGCTGTTATGCGATTACATTTTAATTGTTTAAATTTTAGAAAAATGTTTATAAAAATTGCAACATAGCAACCAATTGGATCAAAATATTTTCAACTACACGTTAAATTACTATAACTTTTTGGTGATATTTTTGGAAATTTTGAAGGTTTACTAATCAATTTTGTTTTAAAAAACATTATCTGAATTACGAACAAAAATTATTGTAATCTTAACCGATAAACTGTAGAATATTAGGATGCCGTAGCATAGTACTTTCTTGAGATGCTAATGAAGGAAGGAAATAAATCTGAATATATAGAATATTATTTGTTGGAAAAGGCTCCAAGAAATAAATGTTTAAATAAACCCGTTATTTAGAATGAAACAGTTTATTATTCAGAAACCACTTTTTAGTACATACCAGTTAACTGCTGACATTAAAAAATTGAAAATTTTCAACTTTTTATTTCAACTTTATTATGAGACAGGAAGTACTTGAAAGTGCTGTAGGACACGCATTTGAAAAGTATAAACATGCAACGCGTTTACGCCTGTCCTTAACAAGCCGGCAGGAAACGTAATTTTTTCCTTTCCTTTCTCCGACTGCATTGAGCAACGTGTAAACCATTAAGCGAACAATCAAGCCACAATGACTTCATCACGTGGGCAATTCTGTGTTTGATCTCTTTGCTTTGTAAGCAACTGAAATAACAATTATTGCGATTTGAGCAAAAGTAAACTTGCAGTTCTATATAAAAAATACATTACTACACAAGAACTTCATTCTATGTTTGGTTAATATAAATATTTATCATTGAATTACTCCGATCATTTTAATTTCAGCCATCGCTACAGTCATTCCATAATGTAAGCTGTATATTTCATATGCTCAACTATAATTCCTTCAAGAGGAATAAAATTACTTAATGGAAAAGAAAAAAGGATATTGCACACCAAAGACGATATCCTAGTCGTTATATAGTATATATCATGTTTATGATATATGTACTATTGAAAGAATAATACGTTAAGTCGGTTTACTTTTAGTCAACGCGTTTATTAGAATTGTGGTGCCTCTGTTCCTTTTTACTTTACGATTACATTTATTTTGGTAATCTTTAATCAGTTCACCATATTCATTGAGAGGTAGGGGTCAATTTAATGGAAGCATGAAATATTATTAATAAATAAAAGTAAACTATTTATAAACCTTTTTCAATATTCACATAAAATATTTATCGGTCAAGTAGCAGTTAACCGTAGCGTTGGAAAATTAAATCTTTTGATGCACATAGAAAATGAAAAAAAAAGTATGTTGTCCAGCCTTTAAATTTAAAACTCCATTTAAAATTAAATACAAAGCCAAGACATTTAATTACTACAGAATTTACAAGTACTACAAACCTCGAAAATATCGCGTGAACGTGAGAATTTTAGCATAGGGCGTGGTTGATCTTACTTTGTGATGACTTGGCTGCTAAGTCTCGGATGCTGGAATATTGGTGGTGGAAGGTGATGAAGCCAGGACCCTGGTGCTGTAGCCCGCTGATGACTTCTGCTCTGACTTTTGTGCTTTCCCAGCTCTCCCAGACAGCTGGGATTGGCAGCTAATTGTCCATAGGCAGACTCCACGAAATGCAGTAGATGTGGAGCACCAATCACCGTCTATAATTTGGAAAGAAACACGCCCCAAATTGGCCGCGAATTAAATAATTTTCCGCCATGTTGTTCCCTGGTGGGGGGAATTAATAGTTGCGAGAGTATGCATTTTGTCATCTAAGATTTCGCACGTCCAGCACTAAAAGAATCCTAGTCCCAAATCTGAACTCGGGTACAATATAACTAAACGGTCTCACGTTTTCTTACGGAAATAGGATAAAAGACATCTTTCCATGCTACCAGAAAGATAACAAAATAAATCTAAGTGTTCTTCAAATATATAAACTTATTCCACACTAGCTATGCCCGCGACTTCATTCGCGCGGAACTTGGACAAACAGCTCTTTTTATTTTTTCCTATAAACGAAACAACAGGTACATAAATTTGATAATGTTGAACTTATTGATAAATAAAAGTATGGTATCATTTATTTATGATCGCTTCAAGGCAAACCTTATAACTCGCAGTTGGTTTTGAACAGGCTTTAATAGCCAATTCGAGACAAACTTCCAGAATGACAGAAAATTTAATTATATTTATTGGGATAGATTATATTTATTTTATTTGCTTTTAAAAATGAGGAATTACTAAATATCAAAAGTTCCTACACTTGACAAATGAAACCAAATTACGTATACATCGTATCGACGATCTAAAGAAGTTAATTATTTCTCAGACAGTTAGCTCTCTGCCAATGATAGATTAATTATGACGCGAATCCTGCTGCAACAATAGACGGAGAATGCTCACCTTCCCTTGTCTCTCTCTTTCTTATACTACCAAAATTACGATTATAATAATGCAGTAAGTCCAATGAATGGTATGAGAACGCCTAATAAGAATAACGAAATTGGTTCCGGCGGGAATTCAGTGAATTTATAAATATTTATTTTAATATATTATGAACTCTGCAAGGAAGAATACACGTAAATTTAAGTTAAAATGACTGTATCAATCCTTAAAATTTTCATTGAAATCTGTTTAGCAGTTTCGGAGCCTATTTGAGACAAACTTACAGACTGACAGACAGATACCTTACTTTTATTTATTAGCGGCCAGCGTTGCTGTCTCTCAACCCAGAAGTACCGGGTTTGAATCCTGGAATGAGCATAGGGGTTTGTGCTTTCATGGTCGTGAAAACGGGGATTAAGACTTCTGGAGAATCAATACGCTAACCACGTGACCCTCCATGCAAGATGACAGTCCGGAGTTGTCCCGGTAGGCCGAGGCCCTCAATAAGCTGTAGAGCTATTGAAGTAGAAGAAGTATAGGTTACCTACTTAAATCTACTTAATATCTATCACATGGCAGATGTGGTCTACTACACAATGTTACGTTTGTTTTTCTCAACAGTATTAATTACTTCTTAGATTATGGTACAGCTACCTTCTCGTATATTCTTGACAATTTATATTTTGTTTACCCTTTAATAATATTTCCAGGAAAATAAAAAAAGCATAATTTTTCACTCTGTGTTTTAAGGCCGTACTAGTGTTTAACCGAAATATGACCAACCGTTCTCTCGAAAACAAAAACATAAGTAAATTATTTTTGTGGAAAGTTCGCCATTATGTTTCCATATGGCAGAAGAAAGTTTTATATTTATCTACAAACTGCTCTACGACATTTATTTCAGATTCATTATTGCGTGAAATGTAAAGATTAATAAAATAACGCAATCGATTCTCAGTTAAGGCAAAATTATTAATTTATTTATGAATACATTATTCGTTTACTAACGCCCTTTTGTATTTTAAAATGTTGTTTATCTTTAATGATAATCTCGTGGTCCTTATTCGAGACGATTGTCATTTACCTGTAATAATTTATATTTAATATAAAATAAATTACTTATACAAATTGGTTTACTGATTGATTTTCAGAATTTATGTTGACAGTGTTTTGAGTTGCACAGTAAAATTAATATAATTGGGCAATATTGCTTGTAATAGTTTGTCTATATATTCTAATAAATGTCTTGTACAAAGCTTCAGGATGATTATCGTACATAATGCATTAAGAGTTACGCCACTTTGTTGTAGGAAATATACTGAACATGGAACACATAACCTACGTCTATCTGATTCTCAATCAATCATGAATGAGTCATGAGAGAATCGTTTCCTCCCATCTCTTCCGTAATGTTTCCACTGAAATTGTTTACAGTGAATGTACATTGTACTTGTCAGTGGTAGAGAAGATATTTAATGATTTTGAGAACATCAACTACAATTTTTTTCCAACTAATAGTTAACTAAGCTACAGTCCTTGAAGACTAGCAGAGTAACAAGGTTCTTCAGTCGATCTGCATTTCTAAACTAAATGACTTTTCTTTCCGTATAGTTGGAACATCATATTTCCTGAGATTAACATGATTTTATTACATTTAATTTAAATTCTAGGTACATCATTAAGACTGAAATTTGCGCATAATAATAGGAAAAATTTCAATAATTTCATCCCTATCAAGAAATACCACAAATATAGCAAGTTTCGACATTTTAAGTTTGTATTTTCTCGTTTTCGAACACGGGAATATATATATATTATAGAGGAATGCTGTTTTGATAGATAAATTGTTCTATATACAGTTAGTAATCTTTTGGAATTCGATACTTTTTGAAAAAATACTAAATAAAAACTTTTATTTTGAGTTTTAATTGTGTCTTGTCATCTTATTACACAAAGCGACAAATAGTGTATAATTTTGGCTACAAAGAAATTTAGTATTTGATAATATTTATTATTTTAAAATATTAATTAATATTATTCTTATTAATAAACATTGCTACAATTATAATCAGAGTAACATTTTTTGAAAACCCCACATAATTTGACAGATAAACTCGTTAAAATAAAATAATAATTACATAAATGTTTTATATTATTCAGCATTCAGACACTTCAGAAAACCAAACACCGAACAGACATTGTGCTTGTTCTAGAATATCTTTACAGTGACTTTCCTAGAGGCGGGTAGAGTCGACCTTGGCCACAGCGTTCACCGGATTTGACCTACTTTGATTATTATTCGAGTGTTCATGAAAACATACGTCTTGCACAAATAAAACATCTAACTTATCTCAATTCCGAACATGCATTCACTTTACTGTGCTGTAACGATCTTCTATAATGCTTAATACTGCGTTTTGAAGTTATAATGATACATTCTGAGAAGTTCAGAGAGAATTATTGCTTTCATGAAAAAGGTCTAAGTGACTTGGCTGGGGATAATAAGTAGCAAATTCAAGGAATGTGAAGGGACCAGGAGTCGAACCTGAGTACTCCACTATAAGACTGAGCTATCCGTGTCGAGTCCCTGTCCGGCCGAAATACCTCCTTCCTATATTTACGAACCAATTAATTCATGACCTACGAAATGAATTATTCAGCGTAATTGTAAACTGGTTACACGTTCTAATGATAAAACACAACTACAAGTGGAATTTGGCGGTACGGAATCAAAGACAAGCGACGTGAGCGAAGTTGAACGTTACAGACACGGATAATAAAATCCTTGAAATTGGCCTTAGATTTCGGCGGCATGGTGTTTTCCCAAAAACATCGGTGGAGTGGAGTAAATGGTTTCTTCCAGTTACGATAGGGAAATAATTTTTATTGGAAAGGATCTGGTCACTCCACCGACGGGAATAAGTGTACATGTATAGTCATCAATAAATCTTAAATTTCATATTTTCCCTTTTTTATAATAATTAATAAATTTAAAATGCTTAGAAAACAAGGAAAAGTGGATTTTGTGAAATTAACATCGGACTTTAAGAGTGAATACTAAGATTGGACTTTAAGAGATATTAATATTGAATTATTAGAGGGAACTGTAAATTTGAGAATTTCCTGGAAATGGATTTTTGAATTATCTGAGGAAGGCTTGCGCGAGGTTCGGGGCACTAAGGTGCTCATGATAGCAACGAGGTGGAACGTTAGGACTGACTCCAGCGAGAAGTTCCTTGTACTGCCAATAAATTAATGAAAGCCTGGCTATATGAGTTAAAATTTATTCAATTAGTGTGTATTGTCATCAATAAATGTTAAATTTAATATTATCCTAATTTTACAATAATTAATCATTTTAAAATAGTTTAAATACCACCTATATTCACTACAATGTAATGTCCGTTCTTCCCATTGTAGATTGTGATTGACTAAACTGCAGGAGAGCCTGAGCTGCGTTTAAAAGAATGCGGAAGTGTGTTGAAAAACTTGGAGTATAATCGGTTAGCTTAGTTTGTAAATGAGCCGCGGACAAAATTATTAAAAAATGATGACGTTTAAGATATTTCGTTCAAAGTTATGTAATTTTTCGACGTATTTAATTTTATATATAATGAAAAACATCTTACGATCTTGAAAGGATTTCCAGATTCAAGATCCTACGTGGCGCCGTTAAACAACAAAATACTAATTTTATTAAAACTGTTCGGCATTTCATACATCATAATGTTAGTTAGTAATTTGTTTTATCATAGTGAATTAAAATTTTGATTCAGAGAAATCTCAGGTTTAATGAAAATGATACGAAAGACGCAATAATTATATTACCAGCACAGTTATAGTTAAATAAATTTTCGTTATTAAGTAACGCCTAGCATGGTGTTTGTGCCGTGGTAAATATTTTATAACAATATTTAAATACCTCAATTTTATGAATACGTTTTGACACCAAGAGACATCAAGCATCCAATTATGGTAAGGCAGAAGCGTTCTCAATTTTGTTTCCAGAGAAATCTAGTTTTCTTCATTCTCTCAAGTGTTGCCCAAAAGCACCAGCTACCAACGATAAGATTACGTCTTGGGATCCGAGTCCCTAGCAACCGTTGAAAACTCTACGACCTGCAGTTTTTTCTTCTCTTGGACGAGTTTTGCAAAAAAGGAGAACATTTATTCTGCACAGGATGTAATTTTCCGAGACGTCTCAATCAATGTAGATTACGGCAGGCAGGCACGGCGTCGCACTTGGCCCCCTGAAAGCTCGTTACCAGCACGAGGAAGAATTAAAGCAGTCCTGAATGGGCGCTGTTCATCAGCAGAGCCAGCGGAAGTGAATGTAATCCCGGTATTAGACGACTCCACTCCGCGCAATTTTCTGGCTAGCTGCTTCCGTCGTCTGCTCCCAAATAGGCAGCTGCTTCTTGGGCGACACCTCCGACACATCGGATTTCATCCAAATTATAAGAAATTATATTCGGTAGGGCGAAATGAAATTTAATTGATCTTCATCAGTTCACAAACATGAACGAATTAATATTTGCGTAGTTAAATTTCAAGAGAATTAAAATTACCCTTAACTCTAAATTATTATTCTCCTAAACAAATTATAAGAATAACTACTTTTTTTTAAGAAAAACAGTCAAAAGAAAATAATGTCTGAATGAACTTTAAAATATATTTTATAACTCTATTATTTCCCTTAGCAATCAGCTAAGGAAAATTGTACATCAAAATACAATTATTATAAACACTGGTAGAGAATAAATATTACTTTAAAACAATACTTCCAAGTCTGTTCATCACGTATACACTTGAAAATCGTGTATAAAAAACTCTAATAGATGGTCCTTTTGGACGGAACGTAGGTTTTCTCCAACGCCGCCAAAACAGATTACAAATGAATTTCATATTTGTCAATGCACAACATAGAACAATCAATTTCTCGTTAAGGGACACGAGGACTGAAATTTGAAATTCCTGTAAATGAATTGCTACTGAGCTGAAATTTTAACAACGCACAATGATAATTAATTTTGTTTTTGTTAACTTGTTTAATGTTCAGATGTATTGAAAATTATTTAAAAAATTGGGCAGTTTTGAAATAGTTTCTTACGTTACGTACTTGAATATATTTTGGCTTCTTTTACATTTATATGTAGGGCTGACAATTGTTATCAATTGTAAGAATTATTTTTAAAATTGATTCAAATTGAGGGGAGTAAATAATTTTTTACTAAGAGCTTCATACGGTTACTTAAAAATTGGCGCTTTTCAGTATTATTTGAAGGAATGAAAAAATATCTTAATATTTGTGAAGGTTTTTGATACTAGAAATCATAGAGCTGAGAAAAAAAAATTACTGAAAAAGTAATAATTTATTAATTTAGAATCAAACATATTTATTAAAATTGTCCTGAAGCATGTTACACCTTCCTTTTTTTGTCAGTTTCTTTTTTTAGTTTACTGAATTTATAGGAATATTAATATGAAAAAAATTAGAAAATCGATTTTTTTTTCAGATTTTGGCCGAAACTTCAGTCCCCGAGACACTTAACAGTAGTGGTTTTGGGACAGCTAAAATATTTTAATCATTGTTTACTGATAACTATATAAGACTCTCTTTCGTAATATTGTCGGTGCCTCTTTATAAGATAACTACAATGATCTTGGATTAATAATACATGAATGCGGATATTGTTCGTGTGACGCGCAATAATTGCAGCTTAAGCCAATTACATAATGTATTAGCGGCAGTGAGTTTCATAACACATACTGTTTTTACACACTGCACAGTCGTAACCATACTCAACACATTTAATTGTTAAGACATTTACAGAAAACCAGTTTAATGCATGAAGTAAATCATCATTGCTAACCTCTTCTAATGTGTTTGTTACTGAAATACAATTATCGTCTGCGAAAATTTAAGAATTAGAAGACAAATTTACAAGTTTTGGAAGATCGTATATATATATATATATATATATATATTTCTGGAAGATTAGAGGCCCTAATACTGAGCGCTGTGTGACTCCAGTCTTAATAATTCCCCAATATGATTCACATATTGTATCTGAGGAGGAATCATTTAATACCAGCTGCTGCATTCGATTTTCTAGGTATAATAGTCGTGAACCCGCGAGAATGTTCTAGATCCAGCTGTTGTATGGTGAGATTTTAATCCTTCGTTATTACCACCCCGCCTACATCTTTACCCCAATACATTATCTTAAAGAATTACTGGACATAGCAGCAGCCAAGCCCCCAAAAATTTTTCAGTATTGGAGAAATGTTACATTATTTTCACTATTACATATTACATATTTGATTTCTTTTCTATGTTTTATTGTACAAATATAAAAAAACATGTTTATTTATTGCTCACATATTCCCCTACTCCCGGATAAAGTCCATAATAATTTATAATTGTGTATTAATCCTCAAAGACGTGTGTTTAGCCAAATCAAAAAATACATATTAATAATACACAAGCATGTGCAGTAGAAAATTTATGATATAACGCTACAATTTGACTCACTACAACTTGACTGTTAAATATATTACTAAAACCTTTAATTGTAAATGACCCTACATATCTCTTTAAATTAGTTCCGTTTTAGATAAACGTGACAGGTTTAAAATATAGAGAAAGAAGAGTTATCCATAACTTCTACAGAAGGCAGGCAGCTTTAATTAGAATTGAAGATCAAGAAAGGAGTTAGACAAGACTGCAGTCTGTCATCAATGCTCATTAACTAATTAATAGAAGAGCTGAAGGAGAAAGTTAAAAATGAATTTGAAATGTGATTCAAATTGCAAGGAGATAAAAGAGTAAAACACTAAAGTTTGCTGATGATATTGTAATATTAGGGGAGTCAGAAGAAGACTTGGAAAACATAATAAATAGCACGAACGTGATCCTGGAGGAATAGTACAATATGAGAATTGATAAAACGAAAACCAAGGTAATGGTGTGTAGTATGGAAAACAGTGGAATAATAAAGGGTATTAAATTGCTGCTTGGAAAGGATAATAACTAGGGATGCTAGAAATATAGTAGACATAAATAATAGGATAACACAGTCAAGGAATGCTTTCGTAAAAGAGAGAAATCATTATTAAAATGTTCGTATGGTGTATGGCGTTCTGTGGTTGCGAAACGTGGACGATAGGTGTTGGAGACAGGAAACGGATAAAGCTTTCGAAATATTATACTATAAGAAAGCTGAAAAGCATATGGGTGACTAGTGTAACTAATCAGGAAGTTCTAAGGAGAATAGGGAAGATAGAACAATTTGGAGGAATTGACCAAGAGAAGGGATAGATTAATGGGCCATGTTTTGAGACATGAGTGTCTTGTAAAATTAGCATTAGAGGGAAATTTTTGGAATAAGAACGGAAGAGAGAGGCAGGTTAGGGAGGAAGTGGAATTTGGTAGTTATGTTGAAATAAAAACGCTTGCGCTGAATAGGTTAGCATGGAGGGTTGCATCAGACCAGTCACCGATATTCAGAACAACAATCCTTTTAGATAATTGCGAATATACAAGCTAGTTACAAAATAATATGTAGAATGAAGAAATGTTAATCTTTAATTACCTTATTTAACGAGTTTTATTCACAATTAGTAGTGCTAGTTGCACATACACAGATTTTAACAATACTATGAAGTACATTATTGGGCTTGAATTATGACCTTCCGCCATCATTAGTAGCAGTACGCGAAACAAGATTACTAAATAGAAGTTAAGGAAATGTGAAAATTTACCTTTTAACGTACATGAAGATTGAAAATTCAGTGCAGATCATTATCTTAAGAAGTCTACTTACTAAGTGTGATTATCTTAATTGTGTTCCATATAGTTCGTTTAACTGAATGCAACGTTATAACCAGTGACCATGAGAAATAAAAGTTATGAGGGGAAATTGATATCTTCCTAAGTTGGTAATCATATCGCGAGGTGTAACCCATATCTGGTACGCCGTTTATAACTATTAACTACATTTGAAAAAGAATAGTTCTTCATTGTTCTTCATATCAAATGATATGTGCTGTTGTTTTCAAAATTCTGATGTCAATCTTAGGTTATATTCTGATGATGCTGGAAAAGATCTAATTAATCTAGTTAATAAAATGGACCTTGTTAAAAGTAAATAGATTGAAGGTAAGTGTGTTAAAAACTAAATTTATGTATATTGGCACGAAATTTAGCTATAGTAGATTAGATGATAGCTATTAAGTAGTTATAGACATTAAGAACATTGATAGAGTTACTTCCTTTAAATATTTAGGAGTCATATTGGATCAAAATCTAAAACTCGATTGTCATATAGATTTTGTAGGTAGGAAAATAAGTAGAATGTTAGGGTTTTTATATAGAGCAGGAAAATTTTTAACTAAGGAATTTAAAACTGTAATTTATAACAGTCTTTTCGTTCCACTCTTTAATGATTAGTGTACTGTGTTGTATGGCATATCTAATAATGTATGGGCAGACTTAACAAGTATCCAAATAGGACATTAAGAATTATGTTATGTAAGAATAAAAGAATTATGGTCACAGTGATGTTAAAAGAAGAGAATTGGCTTTGTTTCAAGCACTTTGTAAAATTCCATACCATGATATCTTTATACAAATTTATCGTTATTATTTAGCATATATGTATGATAGAAACGCATACAATGTTAGAAGTAAAGTAGAATTAGACATAGCTAGAGCTAGGTTAGATTGAAAACAAATTAGTATATTTATTAAAGGCATAGAAGAATATAACGAGTTACCAATATAAATTAGAGAATGTAAGACTTAGTAAATTAAAGAATAGTTTATTTGACATCTGAGTTTATGAAATGTAAACTGTAGTAGTCAGTAGCATTCATTTGGTAAATAAATTCTTTATTATAATTTATTAGAGAGTTGTGTGAAAATAAATTATATCATTATTGTTGCTGTTGGGATTTGTTACGCAACAACCAAATTCATTAAATTGCCATAATTATGAATAGTAATTGTCATCTGCTAACTGGTGTGGCAATTTATCAACGTTACTTATAAATAATACAAGTGGTCGCCAATTATCAGGCAGTCGATGTGACCGTTATATATAAATAAAATAAAAAAAGTTCTGAATTTCTTTCGCGTGTTTTTACGTCCTTGCGTGTGTCGTAATGCCGACGCAGCTGTTCAAGAAAGGGACATAAGTTTTCTGCGGAAGTTGCTCAATACTGATGCCTATCGCTTCGTCCTATAACTCTCATTCCTTCAATGCCAAGGCACTCTAGTGACCTATTCATTACGCCTAGAAACTCGTTAAGCAGCATGTTTTAAACAAAAATTTGAATTTGTTCATTTTGTAAATCGAGAAGAGATACAGCGATTCCATACAAATCATAAGGTGCATTCGTACGTATATTATACTAACAATCGGGCTAGTTTTGATTCCTCACTACTCGACTGGCTGCAGTTGTTCTGGATTATTCTTAAACACAGAGGGAGTGTGTTTCATTTCTTTGCAATATTATTAAATATATCGTTGGTCGTGTCTTTGACTTAAAACCCGCAGACTATATTAAAAACTTAGACGGTTAGAAATGATAGAACAGTGAAGTGATAACCAAATGTTCATTAGTCATTTTTTACATATTAAAGTATTAATAACAAACTCAATCGGGTGATCAACTGGTGAAGAAACCGTTTCATATTTTCTGTGGCTATTGCCGAGCTGATGTCTCATGACTTAGTCACAATTAAATTGACCAAATTCTGTACATTGTTTTCAAAACTATCTTAGACTCGACTCTTTGAATAAATGTTTTACGTTTGTTTTTACTTAAAAATATGTATTTGTAACTAATATTCTTACTCACTAAGTGATTGTCCGGTGATGTTCCGGTATTTATTTATCTTAAATTATATGGGAAAGAAAAATAATTTGGTCTGTAGAGAAATGTTTAATAAATTCATTTAAAAATACTTAATATATATAACCCCGTATACAACTTATGAAGGAAAGCCTTTTACAAAATAAGTATAATAATTACTAACCCCCAAGTTGAATGGAAACAATATATTCCGTTCTAAATCAAAGTGAATTTTTTTGGCCTTCAATTTGTTTGTATGTTTCCTTCTTCAATATTGTAGACAGACTTCTTTTTTACCGAGCTATGGCGTCCGGTATTTGAATTGTGATATGTAATATTTTTAAATGTCAGTATTATAAGTGCACAATTTACTTAATTATTTATAAAATTGTTGATGCTATCTGCGTTTGTTCTTCGTTGTCGTGGCGCTACAGGGGGATGGAAGAGATTATCCAAATTGATTGGGCGAAATTGAACGTTGAAACTACCTTATCAAGGCAAGAGTTGAGAGCGAGGGTTCATCTAAGATCTCGCCCAGTGTATCATTTTGAATATTTCTCTAACTTTCCCTTTCTGTGAATCACTGTCTTAGGTATTCTGGACTTAAATTTTCTCTTTACCCGAGCACACAGCGTAACTTGAACCTCACCGTGACAATGAGAAACATAAATTCAATACTGGAAGTGGAGACTACCACCTAAGGCGGGACGTGGATCGGTGGATACGCCAGCCACCGGGCGAATTCAATGTGTGGAGAAACTACGGACTGACACCGAAAGCATAAGTCATCTTGAGCAATTTATATTGCCATGAAATAATCTTATGTATTGCTTATTAAATTCACAAATAAAACCGGTCATTACCCTGCAGAGAATGAGAGTCATTTATATTTTACTGGTTATTAATGTTTTTTATATTTTTTCTTTTAAGCGTGTGTTAATAAGTGATAGAAACTTCCAAAACATATGATTTGTGTTAATATGATGATTACTTTCTGCCAAATTATTACCTGTGAATTATATACACGATTTTGATTCTTTTGGTGTTCTTGAAATTTATAAAAATTTAATAATTATTATTTATTCCTGTTATAACTTTAAGTTGTGCATTTCCATTATTTTTCTTAAATACTTTCTTCTTCTTCCAGTGGCTCAACAGCCCTCTTGAGGGCCTAGGCCTACCGAGGCGGCTGCGGACTATTATCTGGCGTGACACATTCCGAATTTGGGGTGATACGTGGTCAGTGTATCAATTCCCCAGCAGCCTTAATCCCGGTCCTCGCAACCATGACGACACAAACATCCAAGCCCATGCCAGGATTCGAACCCAGGACCCCTGAGTTGTGAGGCAGCAACTAGAGGCTAGCCACTACACCACAGGAGGTCGGCCAAATGTTTTCTACTATGTAAATCATTTAATCACCAATGCTGATTTAAAACAACTGTAGCATCGTGGAAGTGAAGAATTGTGTTATATCATATTCACTATGAAAATTTGTTACAACCTGTAATCATCTGTAGTATAAAAATATAAAATCCTTCACAATATATTAACTTTTGTATTTAGATTCATCTAATATTATGGTGGCTAAGTTTCACTTATTAAGTTTTATTCCTTCAAAATTACATTATGAGTTTTGCCGGTACTTTAAGATTTTACCATTACAGATAAAAAACCATGAAATGTGTAACAATCGGCATTAAATAATGCGGTTATACTTTTAAGTCGAGAGTAATCATGTAATTTTTTATCATAGCATTATTGGCACTATGATAGACACTATCATTGAAACTAATCTTTAAAGACTAAATATTAATTTTTTATAACAAATTTTACACTAACTACTTAATTATATAATTTGTAATTAATAATAACCCATATTTTAGCTTAATAAAACTTATTTCAAGTATCAACGATTAATACACTAATGATAAGTAACTTCAATATAAAGAAAAAAATTAATGTTTTTTTTGTAGGATTGTTTTATTTAAAATTTTGTTTAAATTAATGATGATTGACGTTCTTTATATTTCCTGACTTCATCTTGACGGAAGAATACAGAAATCTCAGATCATTGTCGAGGTCAAGATCGCTTTATGTAATCCTCAGTATAGACCTCGGTGCATTTTTGGGGTCACATATGGCGATATCATCGACCTTCTGACGTCTAATCGCCAATAAAAACAGTCGTTTAAGGAAACAAAAATAAATAGCAGAAATCAACTCAGTTGTTACATTACAAAAGTAAATGTAGGAACTCTCGTGTTACAAGTACACTTACAAAGGACGAATTTGAAATGTTTAATATTATAGAAGGATTCTCAATTTATAAAATTTAAACTTGACGTATGTTTGATTTTTATGTTTGTTGAATTTCGGTTACACTAACTACGATTCGTATAGTCAACACTGAGGTTAATTTATGTTGGTTTACATAAAAAAATTAACTTTTCAATGGTTAGAAGCTTCAGAGACTTACAGTCATTTCATATTAGCGGTGACGGAAAATGAATAACAGCTTCCTAACTGAAGCAAATAATTCAGCTAAATACGGTTACACCATATTTTTACTACGTGAAACAGTAATTTATAACAAAACTCAAGGTTTAATAATTGCGATTAACTTTCTATAATCTATAATTGTTACAATAGTAATGTTACAAGAAAATTGCATTTGGATCTTATATGTCTGGACTTACTCATGCTTTGATTCTCCGTTATGCATGGAGTGGTTTTAAAAGATGAATGTCATTATTATCATTCTACCACTTTGTCTTAATTAATTCGCGATTTGGGAAACTAAGAGCAAATATCAGCCCTAGAAGATTTACACCGTGACAGTATTTAGAAGGAAAGAAGAAATTGATTTTTCACTCGTTTTTCACGCTAAACTTTCCTTTGTCACACATTAAGAAAAAAACGGAACTAAATTATTCCTTTAATAGAGGAACATTCGATATATATTTGTAAGTGAAGTAAACTCCCGGAGCAATCATGAAATATTTGCATTTTAGGTGTTTCCAGGGTATTTATTGGTATCACACCGAAACAAAAAATAGTTCTCCAATAATATCTGGTCATTTAGAATATTTTATAATTGACCTATTTTCATCCCAGAGTATGCCGACTGCGACTGAACATGTGAGAACTCGTATTAGAAATGTCACTGTATCCTCCAACGTCACGGAAAGCATTGAATGCGGCACAAATATTGGTTACATTGGACCATTTCACCGTTCTCATTCACTCCTCCTATGGGGAATTAACTTAAACTTAATCGAATTAATGAATGCCACTATGTAACTCAGATAACCCTTAACATTCAGTATAAGACTCAAATCGTGGACCCGTTTGATATTTTACAATTAATTCTTTGTCACATACCAACTTCATGGGAAGAATTGTAATGAAACTCTGTATCTGGTCTATTTTGAGTAATAATACTTGCATTGGAATTGTTAATCTGAATTATTTTGGAATGGATATATGTATTTTATTTCATAAATAACACTTATGATGAAAATCCTAACAAATAATTTTAATTGTTCATACTTTGTTAGCAAGTTCTCTGCACAATGTTGACTTATTAATCGAACAAATGTTTCGCGATGAATTCAAATCTTCCAGTTCCCTGAAAACAACTGTTTAGTCTTCAAGTCTTCAAGCCGAAGCTCTAGAAGGAGCGTATAGCTAATTTAGAAGAAAGACAAGAATAGAAAAATGTCGACCGGACCAGGAACTCGAACACCGGAACTCCCGTTTTCATTTCTTGTCTTTCTTCTAAATTGTTTAGTCTTCTGATCTTTTCAATATCCGGAGGTCACCTTCAAAAGACTCAATTGAGTCAACACACTTTTGCATAAGTTTCTCCCAAAAAAAGAAAATATTTCTGCACATCGCTTTTCGTCAGACTGCGCAGAAGAATTAGATCCCATTTAACTTTGACTTGATTTTGGGGACTGGGCTGCATTTTGAACGACTGCGATTCTTCACACGACCGAAAATTGCTTGACTAATACAGCATTGTCCTGCTACAAGATAAACCAAAATGCATGACAACTCAACACACCCTTTTCTTCTAACAAACTAGTATTATATGAACTTGAATAAAACATTCTCGGATTTACAATCAGGATAAATTGATTGTCTGTGGCATGATTTGTTTTATTCATAATTAACAATGGGCAGAGGTTGATGTTTTGTTCATTTGAAAATATTTACGTTTAAACGGGAGGAATAGAATAAGGCTCTGGACTCTACATGATATAGAATTTTTAAGTTTAACTAAAGTTGAATAAAACGGGCTGATGGCTTTTTGTACCAAATATTACTCGGAAGTAGAAAAATGAATAACTCCACTGCATTTGAGTTGATCAATTAAGTGGTAATCACCGAAGGATATAGTTGAGTCGTACGAATAGAATGAACTGTGCAGAACAATACAGAAAGTTGTTCCTGCGTTACTGTGTCAGACTCATAAATTATTTAAGACTTTGTATATCAGGTGTATTGTGCTATTGAAAGTATGTGGAAGGTGAGATAAATTTATTATAATTGTTTCGAATTTAACAGACTGGAATTTGGTGGCCGCATATACATTTTTCTTGCAGTAAACTGCACCTTCAGTCGTAGCTCATGTGAAAAATGTCATCACAGATATGTGTTCTACCACATGTACTAATTATGAGGGGTCCAAGTAAAATTTTAAGACTTTTCCTTACTTCCCGAAGGACACGCGAGGAAATCTTTAATTTCAGCTTAAGATACATTAAATTTTTTTTAATAGAGACAACAAATTTCCTACCAAATCATTGTCCTTGCACTAGTTGCCAACAGCAAGAATTGGGACATTATACTGCGACAATAGCGAGTATTACGGGAGTTTGTATCCATATATATTCAATTTTAGTGTTGTAAATTAAACTGAATAGATGATCGTTGATTATTCTGATGTGATAGCAGAATTATTTATTTAAGGAAACACTCAACACTACTTGGCGTATCGTATCAGATTAGAGCTGTGAATATTTGTATGGCGCTCATATTTGTTGACGTCTCGTACTAGATCATCATTTACGTGAACTATGATAGTTGTCATCGATTTGTACAACATGGATCCCAACCGAGATCGGGAGAGGGGCTTCAGACGCTAGTTTCTCAAATTGTGATTGGGAGATTGTAGTTAGGCATCGAGTACTGGATCAATATGCGCAAACAAGTAAATGGATTGGTTGACATGTGAGTAAGGCTTAGCATGTCGTGATTGGCCGTGTGTGTGTGTGCGTGGTGAAGAGACGTCGCGTCGCTTTAGGCTGGTGGTCTAACGAGCTGCCGCCCCCAGGTGGCTGCACTTGTTGAGGGGAACGCAATCAGTAGCTGGCAGTTCTCTCGGGAATCCTCGCTGCTCCCTCAGGAACAGACCCAGCCCAAGGCTGTACCGTCCCCTGCTCCTGCCTGGCTGGTACACACTACACTCAAACACAATGCTGGATGTAAGCCACACTTACCCACAAATTCCATATCATGCACGGCACGAGACACATATCAAATTATATCGTCTTAAAACTTAATAAACCGAGCATAGAACTGTATGGAAAAAGACAATTCACACAAACTCCGCGTTGTAATTAATTTTGAAACAGTAAAAACAGGTTTAGCGATTTGGGAATGCTCACAGCAAAGGAGAAGACAAATTTGGAAAAGAAACAATGTATGGTGAAAAATTTTATTTGCAAAATTAATTTTAGATTGCAGAAGATTTGTATACAAAAAAAGCGTTCACTTTAACCTGGACATGAAAACAGAAGTAAAACTGGAAAAAAAATAGAATGTCTTGTAGTTGTTGAAGAAAAATAAGAGGACAGGTAAAATAAGTTTTTGACATGACATTTGAGTGTTTGATAATTACAAACCATAATTAGTTCATGTATAATATAATACGTTTTCGTTTAATAATTTTCTTTGATTGTGGAGGCATCTTTGTCCGCGAATACAAAATATATTGTGTAAACGTTACCAAGCTAATATTCGTTTACTATTAAACTATTGCCGTATTTGAAAGGAAAATGAAATGTTTTATTATTGTCAAGAAGTTGCAGATAATGTGACATATTTTGATTAGTGTTGGTTGCTAATTGAGAAAGAAAAAAATCTGTTACTTTTCACCTTCTTCAAAAAAAGTGATTGAAACTTTGTGTTATTATTATTATAACTATGGAATAGTTTCGCTCTCCATGTTGATAAACGAGGGGAGACAGGGAAAAATTATTCTAGCGGCCTGTGAAGTCAGATTATCAACGGAAAAGGATCCGAGGAAAGAGGATTCATTAATGAATTACAAAATCTTTATATTGTGAACGAGATTATACATTTTAAGTGATATTCATTGTTGGGAAATTGCTTAGAATACTGAATTGTATTATTATGTGTTTATAAGAACTAAAATTAATATATGTAGTTGAATATTATTAGTTTCATTTTAAGCAAAAGAGAACTAACTTCACTGTTTACGGCTTGATAAACCATTAAACAACTGATAAAAACTGATTGTAATTAAAATTTTTATAAATTATATGTAGTAAGTATTTCATGTAACACTGCATTTGAGACGTTGCTCGTGACATTACCTAGTGACGTCATCTCTTCCAGCTTACTTCAGTCCTTGGAACCAATTATAACCTGTATGCGTACATATCCATCAGCACAGCAACAGACAATGAAATTCGTACCTCATAACTTAGACGTCAGTTGATGATATTTGCGAGACGAAGTGTTCTTGGGAGACGCCGGGAATAACAGTAATTGAAAGAAAGAACATGAAATAGAAATACAACGGTTTTTATCTCAGTTAATTTTACTGATTAGGAAACGGATTGTTCGTAAATATATTTGTAATTGTCTGCTTATCAAAAATAAAATAATTATACCTGCAAATACTTATTCGCGCATGTTGCAAGTTATGGGAATATATCGGCAGGTATGGTCTAAGAAAAATTCTGATAGGAAGATGAAACAAGTTATATGGGCTAGTAAAACTGATTAAATGATATTATGCGGGTGTGGGACTGAATGCAGCCCATGCATAACTTCAATGGGCGACTCGACTCCCATATTGTCAACTTGACTCGACACAATCCAGGCTTAAATGGCCAGTATATATTTAATTCTCTTCTACAATCATTTAGCAGAAGTGATTTTTTTTATGTTTACGTCCCAGAACTCGTATGAATTATTTGAGAATATAGAGCAAATCCAAAACAAGATGATTCAAACGTAAATTAGAAATTCAATCCTTCTCATATGAGCCCAGTAGCCATGCGAAGGCTTCTGTAATAGGTCAAATTGCATATATTAATGTATGTTCTGGATATTAGTGAGTAACCAAGTCTTCCAATTCGGTACACCTTGAAAAAAGTTTCTGTGGCTTAAATCCCACGAAATTTTGCACCTAGTTTAAATTTTTGGTTAATAACTGAAGAACGAAATATTTTATTGAAACAATGTCCAGTAATAAATGATGTAAAATTGAATTTGTCGTTGAACGGTGTACTCAATCATGAAATTCGGTTGGACGTAGTTGTTGAAAAAAAAAGGTTTTTCGTATTTCAATTGCTGATATATGTGGGATGCGATAGATACTGTCATATGAAGCGTAAAAGACAGGAGTTCATAGTGTAAATGGTCCCATCATTAATTATTCAGAAAAATTGCATTAAACTGAAATATAAAATTGTTATTGAAATGTTTTTGAATGGTACTGTGTTGAATAAATTAATGGTCTCACTTTAGTTGGCAAATTGTATTTTAAATTTCACACAAAATTTCAATTTAATGAAATATAAACCACTAAATTTATTCATAAAACAATTCCACAAGAACCGATTCTACTAAAATCAGAGGATGTTTAGAATGTAAACGAGATGAGCACTAAATAACGTGCATGGGAATATACCACGTGGTTTATAATAAATGCACATGCCCATGAGTTGGGCGTCATCTGCGTGGAATGAAATAAAATAAAGAAATCATAGGTACCGTTATGTGAATTTATTATTATTAAAAATAAAGCACAATAAAATAAAAACATTGCTTATCCACCTCTTTTAGCCTGTATCGAATCAAATTGATGTATTGCATGGGCTAAAAATGGGAATTCTCTTTCTCCGGATAAACCGTGTTGGTTCTGGTTACCAAACTCTCGGACGCGAAAAATCCCAACACTTACCGAGGAGCCGTAATGATGCAGGAACGATGGAACTGACTTCTATGGAGGGTTCTGGTCCAAACATCTACTTCGCCGTCTTACGAATAAGTGTGTTCTCGTATCCAAAACTGTGTCTGAGGTGATATTCTTTCAAAATCAGTTATTGGCTAGTTATTGTGCACATGATTATGTATCCCCTCTACCTCCTTCTTCTTGGTTGGACCCAGTGGCTTCTTCTCATCCCCGTTCTGAGCCTGGGCTAAAAATAGTTGTTTTGGTCCCCTACCAGGGTTTTCCAACATAACACGCTCCACCAAGTTCCAGCCCTTGGCGTCGTGTTGTTCAGTATTTTTACCAAAATTACTACATCAAATATAGCGTACCATAAACGCTTTCCAAAGATAACTGGTAATAATACCGTAAATCAAGTTATCGTATTTTCCCCCGCTGATCTTTCTGATAAGAGGCTTGGCAATTTCCGTAAGTGACACATGCTGGTCTGATGAAATAGTTCTGGAGACATGGATTCACGGCATTATTTGTGTGTCCTAGTATAATTTGCTATAGATGTGAAGTGATGAAACTCGATCGCCGGTCAGGTCTCCTCCTCGTGACCCTGGTTATTCTCAGCGATTATTTTAAATTTCCAGATACTCTTACAACTCCAACAACTGTTTGAATACTTTTAATAGAACAAGTTTCTTCCTCTTTCTCGATTGTTTTTTTGGTTCACTACTTTCCACATTAATAATTTGGTCTCTCTTCTACTTACAATTATTTATTTCTGGATTACTCTATAATTTCACTTGTAGTTCAATGGAAAATCCATTTAATAATGTTGGAAAAATCGTTATTAGGATGATCGGGTGCAATTTAGATGCTCACCTTTCCCGACATTAATTGTATTTGAGTCACTTGTAAAAGGATAGATTCCTGGTCGTGCAGCTTCAAGAAGTTCAAACTCCATTGCTTATGCGTGTGTTTGCGCTATCTAGTGTGAATGTAGTGTTTTTAATAATTTTAGACTGTATCCTGTACTTTAGTTATTTATTTGAAGATTATTTGTAATTAATTATGTACTTTATCTAAGTTAGTGAGAATGCTCAATTTATGCCCAGTAAAGCATGTAGTTAATTTTAGAAGAAAGACAAGAATGGAAAAATGACAACCAGACCAAGGAATCGAACACCGGACCTTGCGGTATCCAGCCGCGTACTCTACCAACAGAGCTAATCCGAGTCGATGTCCAAGGTCCAACTTACCACTTCTCCATTCCGTAAACATAAGTCGGTCCTTGGACGTCGACTCGGATTAGCTCAGTTGGTCTAGCACGCGGCTGGATATCGAGAGGTCCTGGGTTCGATTCCCTGGTCCGGTTGACATTTTTCCATCCTTGTCTTTCTTCTAAAATGTACTTTATTTTGTTCTAATAATTATTTGTAAATGTATAAAGTATCCTCATAATTTGTTTTCTTTTTATTCCGATAACTTATATCCGAGTATGTTACAGTTGTTTTTACATGATATATATTAATCCTCATAAATAAATCTAAAAATGAAGTATTTAAAGTTTCAAGAAGAAATTGCTATATTTAACATTGTGGTGAGAGGAACAAAAACGAAGACTATTTCAATTGAATATTTATCATTAATTTATTAATATTTAATCACCAGATTGTTATTTCCACGTGGAATACCCAGTTTCCTCTTTAAATTAATCTTCATTTAAATTGGTCCAATTCTCCAAATATAATTTTTTTCTAACCTGCACCTGGTAATATATGCACCTAAGTCATAATTTCCAACTTTTCAGCCTGTTAATGTCAACAAAATACCTGAAGGTTAATATAGAAACTAGTGGAAAATGAATCGTTTGTAATTATGAAATGAAACTCATGAAACATTATACGTGTTTCAGTAAAAATGGATGTTTAAATCTCATGTAGCATGTTAAGATAGGTTGCTATATGTATCTTCGTAAAAGTCGATATACTGAAGGAGGTTACTTAAATGAGACAACATTTGTTTACAAAATTAACGTTTGTTTGGTGTCTAAAAGCTTAGTTGTTGTGACCATAATTCCTTAAAGTATTGCCCTGTGTCTCACTGTTGACATGTATCCAAGAGATCAGTACACCCAGAGTTTCAGGTGAACGTCCTTCTTATCACACCAAGTCTGTTACTGGTGGTGCCAGATAAGGCTCCGATGCTACAAATAACCAGATAACGCTGCAAGGAATGCATCAACATTTCTAAATATTCTCAGTATTAAATATTATTATGATTACTGGAAACAATATTGGAGTATTCTGAAATTGGAAGAGAGCAATCGAATCCTGTAAATATGTTTCGGCTTGCGTATTCGGTGCCAGAACGGATCTTCTGTAATAAGATAAATTAATGTGTCAAATACATGAACTTTTTATTTCGTGTAGACCTACTTTATTAAAAAAAGGATTGGAATATTTAATATGAAATATTTATGGTATTCGAATTTATTAATCAAATTTCGTATTAAAATAAAATATACTTGGCGCAAATGGATTTAATATTTGTTTTTATTATTATTATAACACCAGTTACAAATAAAAGGAAGTATTTATTTTATTAAAGCTAACTAATTTTATTTGTTTTTCACTTATCTCAGAGAAATAAAAGCTAATTTTAAAACAACGGAGCCGACGTCCTATGTTGTTGTGGTTAACATCGCTGCCTCGCACCACAATGATCCCGAGTTCTAATCCTGGCAGGGGCATGGACCTTATGTAGTTTGCGTTACCATACTATGATTCCGTTACTTAGATATAAAGTTACCAGCAATTGTTTACAGTCGCTAATGACTTGTGCGACTTTAAGCAGGGAAAAAAATCTCAATCCAGTATTATACGTGGGTCTGAGTGTCTGTTTCAAACGGCTATAGAAGTATTACATCAATCCCCACGCATAGCCAGATAGAACTGTCTAGAGGCGAAATTTTGTATATTTTCAAATACTGTCTAATATAATAGTAGTTCTAACCTGACGTTTCTAGTTTCCGGCGAGGTATAATTCGTAGACAGTTTAGAAATAATAACGGTGATGTTTACTTCTTGTTAATATTTTCATTTAATGTCTGTTAAATTAATAATGCTTTATTCAATTTAACATAAGATGAACATTTTTATTTTCAAATGAACACGTCGCTACATCTTTGAACAGAAGTCTAGACAAAGCCAAAGAACACATACATTCATAGCGAATGATGCCACTTGAGGAAAAAACAGAAATAAAACTTAATTCTCTACAATCCCCCCTTCGGAAGAATCATGAATTTGTGAATGACCATTCCGTAATTTTTATTGGATTCACAAGTTGGCGGCGATGAAATTCGTGCGTTTCCTGACATAATGCCTTTGTCAGAATATCTGCAATATTCTGTTCACTTCTGATATACTTTAGATCTACGATCCCGCTTGTAAACTTTTCTCTGACAAAATGATGCTTTATTGCAATATGCTTCGTCCTTGATTTATCGACATAATTTTTGGCATGTGCGATAGCTGCTTGACTATCGCTTCTAATCAATGTTGCTCCATCGCCTGCAACCTTAAACATTAAAGACTTTAAAAATTATTTTACCCAGAATACTTCCCTTTTGCTATAGTCTGCTTCGTGCTCTTCCAAACGACCGGTCCGCCTGATAACATCAGAACACATCCGCTTATGCTCTTACGATCAACTGTACAACTGGTCCAGTCTGCATCAGCGTATGCGACGAGTCCTTTTTCCGTCGCAGGATAAGTAATGCCATAGTTTTTAGTGTCCTTCTAGTATCGAAGAACCCTTTTTGTACCCTTCCAGTGACTATCGTTGTACTTAGAGCAAAATTGAACTAACATCCCAACCGAAAAGGATATGCCCGATCTTATTTTACACGATAGATAAAGAAGTCCACCAATGAGCTCTCGATAGGGAAGATTTTCAACTTTCGTCTCCTCTTCGTCTTGTGAAAAATTTGGCTTTGCTTCCATTCGCGTCATGTAATCCAAATCTCTTCAACAGTTTCTCAATATATTCCTCTTGTGATAAAGTAATACTACCACCTTCTGTTTCCGTGAATTTTACTCCCAACATTTGCGAAATTTTTCCCATATACTATATGTCGAAGCTTTCTTCTAAAAGTACCCAATAGCCCAACCTACCTGATGCAGATTTTCTAGGGTTTTCCCTGCATCGGTTTCGGGCTCTTCCGTCTAAAGTGCGAGGTCTGAAAGGAGCCTTCCACTGTTCACCTTGTGGGGTGCTAGAGACCCTGTCCTTAAAACATAATCACAACCATTCATCTTCTTACTATGGACAAGTGTCTCAGAATGTATGCGTTTCCGGACCCATGCTAATTGGACGTCTTCTTTTTGATGATCACTAACTAGCATCTTTCAAAACTTCAACACATTTTTTAACAACCTGTGATTGTGTGATATTTTATTTGCATCTGTTATTTTATACGCTCCGACGTAAATCGCGATAAAATAAATGAAATCATTACATGTTTTTAAATGGGTGAGATATTTATCAAGAAAAGTAGTTCGAATAATAAAAGTCTAAGGAGCGTTGGAAATCCTTAAATGCAACTACTTACTATCTAATAATAATGTGAGGCAACAATTACATTAACTTAATGACGTACTTGCAATGTACGTTTAGTGTGTACACAATGTAATTGCAGAAGTACAAAAGTCTTTAGTTGCACCGGGACAGTTGTGTGCTCTTCCTCCACGTCTCGGGCTGGAGATTTTAATGAAGAGGATGCGTTTAATTTAAATTATTAAAGAAGATATTCGCAAGACCGAGTGACTTTCAACTGGCAACCGCGAAACACTTATCACAGCGTAATTAAACCGGCAACCCCACACAATATTTACATTTAATTTCCAGTTGTGTTATAGAGATGCCTCAACGCAATTTCACTGTTATGGAAATAAGGAAGAGATTGCATCGGCTCGACGTACAATCATGTCAGCCTGAGCTATACGCGGGCAAACAATGACAACAGTTCCATTATTGAAATGAGACCGAGGTTGCCGAGTAATTACCTCGAATTAAACGCTGCTATTTGTTCTGCTAAATCATATTTAAACAGTGAGAGGCGTAGTTTATGTGTCAAGGCGGTCGTTTGTTTGCGACAGCCATCCCGCCCTTAACGCGAGTGTTTCTCTAGGCGCATGCAAACTCTATTTCCAAAGATTTACTACTGCATCAAATATTTGCAGCTTGAAGAAACCTCGACAAAACACTGCGTATCTCGTCTCCAGACTAATCTGCAGAACCCTCAGTTTCAATTGCCCCGCGACTTGGAATACCTAATGTAAGAGGATCATTTTACCTCATTATCATAATAAGTTAAATAATTTTTAATATTATTGGTGTTTTCATATTTATTGTAAAATGTATATAATTAGCAGCTTTGAAGAATAACATTCTTTAAATAGATCATATGTAAGAAGCGACAGTACTGTATTTATTAAAGCACATTTCATCAACAAGCCAATTCATGCATAATGAATATGTTATTTATTTTCGACTGTATACTTTAAATCATAAAATAATGTATATTAAAACAAAAATTTTTAATTATAATTTACGTCTAATTAAGTACAAATGCTTTCACCCAAAGCTCAATCAGGAGCATATAGATATTTTAGAAGAAAGACAAAAATTGAAAAATGTAGGCCGGTCCAGGGACTCGAACCCCAGACCTGCCGTTTTTTTTGGGAAGGGGGAGGGACTCCTAACCCCTGAGCTAATCCGATTCGACCTTCAAGAACCGATTCAACATCTCTCCATTCCTAGCTTAGGTTTACGGGAATAGAGGGATGTTGAATCGGTCCTTGGACGTCGACTAGGATTAGCTCAGGGGTTATATAACCCGCATGGAAAACGGGAGGTCTGGGGTTCGAGTCCCTGGGCATTTTTCCATTCTTCTCATTCTTCTATTGTTGTTTAATTAATTAAGGTACATGTCTTCCTGCTGTTCTGGGCTCTTATAGGGTTATAATAATTATTGCCTTTGTTATCAGGAGCTTGATGAGGGTGGAGATGTACAGCTTAAAAATTAACTTTGCTTTGTTAAATCTGATAACGTTACTTCAGAACCTCATATCTATTAATTAAATGGTAATTTTAAAAATTACTTTGTTAAACTGATGACATAAAACATTTTAATAAATAATTAAACTAACCAAATGATTTGATAACAAATAACACTCCTTTTCGTTAAGCTTTTTGGAACGTGTACAAATTGGTGAATAAGAATAATAATAATAAAAATATTAAGTATTGTATAAAATATTTATATTACAATTATGTGAATGATAAACAAAAATTAATTTCACGTAATATTTTATAATTTCAATAAATAATAAAATTTTGAGTGATTTCTAAAAATAACACGCGCAATGAGTATGCACTATTTCATTGCGCGTAATTTTACATTGTTAATAATTAATATTGAGAATGACAAGACTTTTGGTATATGCTAAATTAAATGATAAAAAAATATTTTACAAGTGCAGTAGAACATCTGTAGGTTTATTTATTGAGTAAATACATCTATTAAGGCATTTTAATGTTTGTGCATTATCAGGTTGCAAAGGGAATCTGTAGAAATGTCATGAAGCAGTAGAAAGATAAATTTAAGTAGATTTATTTAACTCTCACAATTTTTTTTATAATATAATATGTTTGCTCCTCAAATACGACTGTTGAGCATACAAAACTTAGTCCTTTTATATATCGTATTTTCCAGTCATACGGTTAAATTTAAAACTATCAATTATTTAAAATTTATATGAATTGAATAAATTCGTAAAGTTGTTATAAAGCAAATAATAATAGTGAAATTTTTTTAGTGTTATATCTTTTCTAAATTGATTATTCAAGAATGATGGAAGATCTTGGGTCGAGTAACACTAATAATTATAACATGTGAGAAATATGAAGAAAAAAAAGGATTTCTGAAGTGTAACTTTTATACCTTTAGATCAATAACTAATAAAAAATCATTTTTATTATATTTTTCCATTTATCATTTCACCATGTCATAACTAATTTGAAACCGACCTTCCTCTGAACAGACTCATTGTATTCCGCAATATTACGATTTCTTTAAAGAGAGTGGCAAAGTATGCACACACACACACAACTTAATTTAGTTTTGAGAGTTTATAAATTTAAATTTTGTTTGTGAATTTCAAACGGCGAACACACGTTAACAATATAAACAACTAAGGAAATGAAAATAAAACAATGGTATATACGAGGAGGTCCTCCTGGTTAACGCATGTGTACTCAGAAACATGTTTCCACGCCCGTATTGGATAAACATATGCAAATGAGTGAATTGTCATGTATCGTGCATTGTCCGTTAGGGACATTGCGTTCAAGTGCATATTGGATTTTCCAAGCCCGCGTACAAAATTCCAATTTGCGGTGTACGGTTGCTTGGAGAGCTAAAGAATCGCCAAACATTTATCTACATTGAGCGGAACTCTTTATTTGAAGATTACAAACTCTGTTGGTTCAGTACTCGTTAAATAGTGCTCACTGTGTTTCCTTTGTAATGTGTCAGTGATCAATTATTCGCATTCGAAAGCAAATTCGTGAATTATTTTGTAAATATTTATAAATGAGGAGAACACATCGCCATTTTACGGATATTTATAGTAATAAAATATGTTACTTAAACTTTATACTGCAAATTGATTTGAATTTTCAGTAAAGTTTGATGGAAATATAGTACATTAATGGCCTCGTTAAAACTATTCACTTTATAATGCTGATAGTTAATCATTTGGATTAAATTGAAAATGAGATTCAGCAATAAAGAACTACAAAATTTTCTTTTGATTTCAGTAGAATATATTAATTTTTAGTACTTCAACTGTGAAATAAGTCAACACCATTGCTCGTGCTGTACTGTTTACAGCAAGAAATGCAAGTTGTACTTTATTTTTGGCTAACAGGCTACATGAGAGTGATCCTGCCATTTAATAGCATAGGAAGGGAATTGAAAAGATGTGAAAGATTTAAAAGGTAGATCAATGTAGCCAAGGGTTGACTAGGGTCCCCGGATCCTACCAGGTTTTTCACCTAAAGAGATACAGGGAAACCCTGGAAAACCTGCATCAGGTAGGTCGAACTAATGGGAACCTTCCGAATGACGGGAGTTGAGTTTGCTGTGGGGTCGCAGCATTATCTTCTCCGTGTCTCCAACAGTTTTAGGAGGCAGTTGGCCGACTGATCCAATGGGATCAGTGGACAACTCTTACCGTATGCCAATGGCCTTCAACCCCATTACATACATCTTCTAAAAACGAGAATGTGAGAACCTTGAAAAAACCGGACAGAATACGAGGTATTCCTAACTCCTCCGTCAGGTGAGCACCACAGTCAATCTCGGGAGAAATACCTACGAGAAAAACTTCCCACCCGCATCTCGTGTAATGCAGGTTGTATAATATTATTGCATATAGAAGAAAGTCAAGAATAGAAAAATGTCTACCAGACCACGGACTCGAACCCCAGATCTCCTGTTTTCCGTGCTGGCGTTTTACTACTGAGCTAATCCAAGTCGATCTCCGAGGAGCGATTCAACATTCCTCTATTGCTGTAATCCTAAACCAGTCTCACCTACAATTCACTAATCACTTCCGGGGTTCAATTCCCTGGTCCAGCCGAATTTTCCATTCTTGTCTTTCTTCTAAATTAGCCGTTCGTTCGCTCCTACTTGAGCTCCAATAGAAGCATTCCTACTTTCTTGTATTTCATATTTTAGAAAACTTTATTGCCTTAAGCCGACAAGTGTATGCTTCCTATAAGTGTTGGGGTTTTCTTTGATATATTATTGGTATCCTATATTTAAAATATGAGCCAGACCCATGGCTTAAAATCACATGCATTATAGAGCACAACAATATATTTCTTGCTTTATTTACGTACGATTTATTCAATTATTTAATCTACAAAAGGGCTGTTTTCCTAAAAATGAATGAAATTACTATAAATAAATTTATTTTAAATGAAGAAAACTTGATTTGTAAACAATATTTCAATTAGAAAACTATATGATGAATAATATGAATAAAACTTCTATTTTGAAAGATAGTCCGCTTAATGAGCATGATCCAAAACGTATATATTCCAGTTATCTTATTATATACACATTATGTGATTTTAAAGCGTATTTATCACATATAATATTTGATGACCATTAATTATATATTATTTGGGAATAATTGCAAAGATAAGTTTAAATTTCAACTATGAGTATTCCTGATCTATTCAACCTCCGATTACTCGTCTCAATACTTCAAGTCTCCCTCTAAATGATTAAGTGCCTTTATATTTATTAACAACTTTACCTTACAAAGAGTTAGGGCTCACTGTTCGATTCATAGAGTCCTGAGCGAGTTACCTATGTCGCAGAGTCGTGAGAAAATTGCATGAGCAGCGAGTCTTGAGTGAAACGCCCGCTCCGGGGTGAGCCACGTGAGTCGTCGGGTTGAACTAAGATTCGACTCAGGTTCTGAATCGGAAAAGTTATGAGCGGCATTCTGCAAGAATTAATAAACAATAACACTCGTTAAAACTATTAAATTGACAGGCCACACTCCATTTATAACAGTCTTAATTGTTGCTAAATCATGACAGAAACTTAATTTTTATTTGTTATTCTTGCGACTTCTCTACATCCTTAGTTAACATTATTCCGAGCGCTTCTTTGTCCTTCCGATGTTTACATATTTTTGATCAACCTCCTAAATAATACTTTTATGTTCTCATATCACTAAGCCGCTCCCATATGAAGAAACGCGGATCCTCTTGTGTGGTGGGTTGAGAGAGAAAAATATTTATCTTTATCTCTTATTGTTAAAAAGACTTTGTATTTCCGCAACATTGGTTCCTTATGAACGTATATATTCCCAAGACGGGCACATCAGGACGGAAAAAAAGTCGGCTCACTTCCCAAAAACTTTCACAAATGTTTTATGTAAATAGAAGTATTAATTTTGTAAAATAGTTATAGAAATATATTTATAGTGTTTACATAAGTTAATGACGTTACAAATATTACATTTTTAAGTATATATATTGGTACACGTACTGTTCTTACTCAATTTATTGATGCTCAACCTTGGTAAGAAAAATCGGATGGGTTTCGGCGATTTGAAGACTCGTTTAAACGTGTCGACTCGTACCAATGATAGGATCGACTATGAACGACTTAACAAAAGAATTTAATTGACCATCACTATGTGGTAATAAACTTAAAAGTAAAATAGAACCTAGAAAGTGGAAATTCTGGTTTTAAACAGATCCCTACACGATTTGGACAGGTACCTTACACTCTGAGGAAAAAAACTCTGCAGCAAGAAAGTTTAGCAACGGGTTATATATAAATATGGGGAGTGGATAATTTTAATATCTCTTATTATCATTTATATTATTAATTATTCTCTCAGTAAAATTGTATACTTGTATTCACCTGACTTATCGATACCTGGTTGAATGAAGGTCTGGTTTGCTGTAGTGTGTGCAAAGTTCTTTTTTTGTAAATTGAAGCTTTCTAGTTTTTATTGTTTTGAAGTCAATAAATAGTAAAAATATATTGACAGTATTTAAAACACGACGTTTTGTTCATGATTTGGAACATCATTTATTGTAATGGAAACAAGGAATATAGGATGAGGTGCATTTCATAGAAACGAAATCTGATTTATAGGCTGTTTCACCATTTATTTACTTTTTATTTTATTTTTTATGAATTCAATTATCCAGGTTTTATGGTGTGAAGAGCATCTTGAAAATGTAAAAAAATTAACTAATAGATAATGATGTAACCAATGAACAGTTAAAATTTTATTAAGTTATAAAAACGGAACGCGGTACAAAACATGTGATGAACCTAAAATTTCCTATAGGTTTTACGATTTTCCACATCCTAAAGAAAACACGAAGGACTGAAGAAAAAGCGTATAATGTTATTTCTATCACTCAACTGTTTATTTTCAACTTTATTTGTTCAGTGTTCATGTTATAAAAGTAATTCGAGTAGTATTACGTAGAATGCCGTCGAATGTTTTTGTTCCTCCTGTATTAGAATTTGAAGTGACTAGGGTGAATTATGTAGCTGAAACAGTCTTGTTTACGTTCCAAGAGGAAAAAGCAATTCTGAGCAGACAGCAGAGCTCTTTGCGAAGAATGTAGACTGGAAAGCCTGCTTGGTTACCCCTTGGCGTAGATTATAACTGAAACGGCAACATGCTCCCTCTTGCTTTGCACTCTGCATAAAGTTAATTTTCCTGGCTCGCCAGAGCATCATCTTGTCTTATTTACGTCTCATGAACATAAAGCGCGTGGCGCCGCCTTCTCTGCGTAGTTTTTAATCCTCGCGCACTTGTTTCACGTCGCGCCGTCTTCCCGAAAGCGCGTACTTGAAATGTTGGGGAACGTAGTCTAAAGTCTGTTTTCATTAGCTGGAACATGGGCCTTGCTCGAGTAACGCTGTAAGTTAGGGGAGAAAACAGAGATAATAAATAATTGCAGCCGACAGCTCTTCATCTAGACGTGGATCAACGCCTAAGTATTGCTGGCTGCTGCAGAAGGGTGTCGTTAAGATGGATGGGCTTTAAAGCTGTCCTGCCTTGCCCTGCCCTGTGAAGCTCCTTACGCATCCATCCCCTTCCACTTTGTGTGCACACTGTATTATTATAATCCAAGAGATTCTATTATGATAATGTAGCCGAGGAAATTTCCGGAAAGAATAGCAAATTGCTAAGCAGCCAATTCATCAAAATGAACCAGCCAAGGAAGGTTCAATACCATCTTAAGCATTTACATACAATGGCATTGTTACTTATTTAGTAGTTCGTAGAAACTCTCATTTGCTCATTAGCCTGACAAATTATTTACTTTACAGAAATACTGATATGGTAATTCTGGGTCAAATACGTGAAAAGTGAACATTAATACATTTAATTTATGAATTAAGATCATTCTACAGGAGTAGCAAGTCTAAGTTTCATGCAGGGATGCAACATTATGCACCGTTCATATAGGTAGAATTTGTCTAAGGTGTGCACTGCTAATAGCTACATTTAATTTATTAACGCGTTGCTTATAATTAATTGTTCCGGTTTAGAGTTTACTTTTTAATATTACTGTTACTTAAATGCAATTCAAACAGCTTTAAAAAATGATAATAAAATAAAACGACTTTAAATTGTCAATTCTGTATTTTTAAATTCAGGAGCTTTCGGCCATGGCCATTTCCAACTGTATATTTTAATATTTCACGTACAGTTTTAACCAAACATAATACCAGAGTGGTGCACGTCTACATATCATCACTGTCCGATTCAATGCTTCAACAGAAGGATAAATTTCCTATCGCGCCATTTTGCCGAGTTGTATATTGGAATAACTTTTGTAGTTATTCATCACCCGACAGTTAGCAAGTAACAGAGGCATTGAAAGAAGACAGAATTTGCGTCGGCAAAGATAATGAACGCGCCAGTAAAGCGCGCAGGAACTAATTGCCTGATTACATTAGGGCCATTCCGTCTGCAGTCCCTTTAGTTAGTGCGTTGTTCATTGGATAGAGGGGCGACACGACGCGACGTGTTCAAACATTCGCACAGCACGCGCTCTCCAGCAAACGTGACTCACATACAGCTGCTTATAACAACTCATCCTACTCTCAAAATACTCCCTTTTTTATTATAATATGCATTAACTTATTGCAAATTAAAAATGTCTAAAAACTATTTTTTTTCACCATTGTTTTCAAAATTGTATGATCACGAATTTTTCTAAAGTATTTCTTCTATTTCTGAGATGCAAATAGTTTAAGAGCTACAAAGAAAGATTTTTCCTAGGTTTTCTCTTTATTTTGATTGTATTCTATTTTTCAGGGAAGAACAGAAACGATATTCTTGTATTCATCACAATTGAAAACAGTCTATATCTCAGCACAATAGATTAAATTTGTCCACTCTCTTTATTAAGTAAAAATGGTCTCCAATTTATTTATTATTCAGATTAAGAGCACTGTAATTTTTATAAAAAAATTGATGTATTCAATTGAACTCAACATATACGTATATACAAACAGAACTGTGGAATGTCTGTAAGGGTATATATCAGAGACAAAAATAATTGTAACACTTAGTTAATTTAAAAAATGAAGAAGAGAAATTACAAAAAAGGTTAATCTGAAAATTAATTAATTGAAGGCTATGCAAGAGGTTGTTTGATAATTACTTAAATATCAAAAACAATCGCATACAACTCGATAAATAAAATTTTAACAAAAGTTAAATTACGTTTCACTATATATATATATATATATATATATATATATATATATATATACATATATGATTCATTATACTCGGAGAATATCAAATCTGTGGTATAAGGTATTAATGATTTAACGCTAGCACGAAAATTACTGTAATGCTAAAAAAATTTTAAAACCACGATAAAACAATAATTACAGTATAAGTATAAATTTTCGAGAATGCTTTCTTCTGTAGTATAAAATTAATTTAATAATAAATTGGCGTTGAATTATACAGATTTAGTAGTAATGAATTTCACTAAATTAATAAAATATTATAACATCTTAATATGAATTACAATTGAAGGTTGCAAAGACATTCTTATAAAAATTATATAAATTATTTTAGAAGCCATTATAAAAAAATTGATTAAAGGTGATTTACATGCGCACGGACAGTGGACGAGTCATTACATTTTCAGATTATGGCTGCTGCTAATTAAATTCCTGTTCCTTCCATGATTTTTAAGAGGTGCATTAATTAAATTTAATTCTCTTCCATATCTCTTCTTTCTTGATTATGTATCGATCTTAAATTTTTAATACTATTCTTCACTTCTGGCACACCAAAGTCTGCGAGACCGAGTAGAGTGCCTGGGTTGGAAAGGAGTCTGTTTGGAAGCAGGTAGAAACCGTCTGGTGAGCGGACGGAAGATCTCTCGGACGAGTGTATAGGACGGTCTTACATCCACTGATCGGCCGAATCACTCGGTCTTTACTAGGCCGAGTACTGACTGACTGTCCGAGTAGCATTCGCCGAGTACTCGGCCAAACGCACTGTCTCGGCCCTGCACTCGTAGGTGCAAGTGTCCTATCACTGAAGGCAGATCTCAGCGTAATCTTCAAATGTGTATTCTTTTCGTCCTGCACTGCTAAGTTGGAGATTTGAAACTGATTCGATCTTCAAACTCTCAAATTATACATTTCCGGACAAGTATTCCTTATAAAAGCTTTATCGACTAAGTCCTAGAAGTCGGTATTAGTAATTCTAAAGCACCCTTTAAAATATTTTACAAAACAATATATTCAGCACTCTTGCAGAAAATATATTGTCAACTACCACGAAACCTTTACTGAGAAAGCGTGACTTTTAATATAATATTACTATTCTGATTCACAAAAATCGTTCCTTCAGAAATTTTTTTACAAATTATTTGTTTAAAGACTGATATTTAAATTAATAATGATGCTAATTTTTCCCTTGTTTTTATCAGTCACGTAATAAAAACTATTTAATTTTTGATTTCCAAATTTTATTGGGAGCTTTCGGCAATTTCCATAATCATCTTCCTATAATTTAAAAAAAAATTTCCAAATTTCTTCATGGAAAAATATGTGATTCCAGGCTGTGCTAGCTTACACAAAGCATGTTTTTGAACTTCGGAGTTCCAGAAGTTCATAACTATTTGGACGTGGCTAAATTTTAAAAGACTCATTGAAAGTTTTTTAATGTAAATTTTCGACATTTCATGGAAGTATGTTGCCGGTTGTGCTCAGTGAGCACATGAGCATGAACTTCTGGAACTGAAAAAATGCTCTGTGTAAGCTAGCACAGCCTGGAATCACATATTTTTCCGTGAAGTAATTTAGAAATTTTGCTTCAAATTATAGGAAGATGATTATGGTAATTGCCGAAAGCTCCCAATAAAATTTGGAAATCAAAAATTAAATAGTTTTTATTACGTGACTGATAAAAAACAAGGGAAAAATCGTTCCTTTATTACCGGTTTTATATGTAGAACACTGTTATATAAAATTAGCCCTGTACGGTGAATACTTCACTGATTTAGAGCAAGGCTTTTGAAACAGATTTCACTGGTTAGAGTTGGTACTTTTTAAGAAATGGTTTATGGCAAGGATTGTAATCCGTAGAAAAGGGAGTATTCTACCGGAACTTTTTTGCAAATGAGGGAAGAGGCAAGATATGATGTAGTAATAATTATTAAAAAAATGTAGGTACAGGATTTAGCGGTGAGAGGGCTTGAATGTGGCAGGGAAAGTTTCCCGCCCACGAGAGAAGAGAGTACCATACACTGCATGGCCCCAGGCCGATCGCAACCCCCTTGCGCTAAAATCCACTCAAACTTTCATTGCGACAAGAAAATCCTTTCGGATCCACTAAAGTGTCAGATAGGTAACAACAGCACGGGGTCGCTGCAGACTGTCACGCGCCGTCTCCCCGCTGACAGCGTCGCTCATTACGTCATAATCCTCACAGTAAAAACTGCGTCTAACCAGATAATACACAGCCGCTTTCGTTTTACTTATCAAGCTGTTCGCTTTAAGCTCGTGAGACACACGGAGCAGCGCGTCCTGTATTATTTATGTTGATATATCCACGTTATTAGGCTCAACTATAGCAACGAAGTTCTCTGTCTTCAAGCTACAAAACCTTTGCGATAAAATTGCTTTGAATTGCATTTTAAACAACATGCGAGTACGTACAGACATGACCTACTATATTCAGCCTAATCGCCATGGAACTGAGACAGATACTAGAAAAAAATCATTTCAAATTCACCCAATTCAAGGTATCGCATTTGCTTCACTTTTATTCGTATATTTTGTTACTCTGACAGCCCTTTGAAATAGTTTCTCATTTATTACAGAATTTAGCTACATGAAATGAATTTTTTCTTTCTTGCTGATCCTACTAAAGCGTTTCCGACATGCGGTATGATTTCTTAATTTATAATAGGAATTCTTAGAATTCCAATCCACAGAACCGTTGCCTTTTTCGTTCCCTACTCACCTTCCACATAATTTGAATTCGAGTTGGAAAATAATAGTGAACTTTTAATGTGTAGTAAATATAGCAGGAGTATTTAAAGAAGAAAGATAATACAATTTTTGTCTTCATTGTTCTACATTAAGAGAACTGATAGAATCTAATGGTGAATCTGCTGATTCAGTCCACATCCTAAGAGGACATATATTATAACTTCCGGAGAGCCTATTTTTGTCTCTCTAAAACGAAAATTAATCATTTTTGACAGTGAAATTTCAATGGCCCATCTGCATCATATCAATAACCGTCGTACCACTAGGCAGGACTGATTAAAAAACTGTATACACACTTTTTGATAAAGCGTAGCTTATAAATTATTATTAATATTACAATGACTCAAATAAACTTTAAACTGAAAACCATCTGTTTCCACTACTAAATCTTCAGCCAATTATTATTTCAAAGCATATCGTTTGCAGAGCCACTTTTAAACTGTGTATACATTCTGTTTATTTAAATTCTGGGTTACAGGTATCACGGTGAATTTCAAATTATTGTTATGATGTAATTACAAAATTAGAAGATAGAGTTGATAAATTTCCTAAAACTAACCTTGATACAGTTATGCAAGTTAAATATATTACATTGAATATACGTACTACTACTGACCTTCAAATTGGAGTTTACTACCATAAATTAACGTCAAACCCAAAATCAGAAACCAACACCGCTTTGTCGTCTCACGCTGAAACAGCTGGGTATGAATTATAATTAAACAATATAAATATTTCGCACTCAAGTTCTTTTAAAACTAGTCTGATATATTTCTAAATCAGTATTGATTATCTTTAATAAAAATATGATTGTCATAACAGATATGAACAAGGGTAAATTTAACATAATTAAGCAAAGAAAATGCTTTACTAACCGTAAGTATAACCTAACTCTGACAAAATAATTAGTTACAATAATGTACTATTTTTATTATTGTATTTAATTATATACTTTTTAATTTAAGTTTTCATGTTAGTAGACATTACATTGTGTAAGAAAACGTGTTTACTATATATAAGACTGTTCTTACAATGAAATTATTTTCTAAGAACAGAATAACTGTGTGGACCTTTCTATTTTTACTTTACTTTTACTGGTTTTAACTATTTTAATTCATTCTGTTTTTATAGCCACAGCAACATCTAAGGTCATTAGTGGCTTTCTAATTAGGTAACTTATTTTGTTTTAGTCAATTAGCTCAGTCAAGGAATTTGAATACACACAGACACCCAGGCCCTTATTAGGAATCGAACTCCGGATCTCTGTTATGCGAGGCTGTGACGCTAACCACTCGACCGGGAGGCGGCAAAACAGGTTTGTTTAGATATACTCGTCTATTTTACTATCAACTCATTCTTGTAACGATGTATTAATATTTTTGGATGAATATGAATGGAATAAAATACTAATTAAATAGGGGTTAATTGATTGAATAATTATCGTATTATAGAATAATTAAATCCATAGACTTTCAAAATCTGGTGAATTTGACATTGCGATGCAGTTTTCGTATTAAATAATTACACAACGTTGTTTGAATGTATTGGCTCAAGTCTCATCCTTTTGGTTCTACGTTCATTAATACAAAGTTTCCGCCGATACGTACAGGATTCCTACTTTGTTCACATTCCATCAGGAGTTCACGCTGCCAAGGGAACCATCAGACGAATCCGTATTCCGTATTATTGCAATTTGTTCTAGCGAATAAAAAAGGGAGAGTTTTGTGTGTGTGTGGAATAAGCGTGAGGAAATTGGAGGCCGTGGGGTGTGAGAGGCTTGGCAAAGCGGCTATTTGCGTGGTCCGCTTCTGATCACCCAATCAGCGGGAACTGGTACTTGGACGCTGCAATAACGAGTCCCGGAGGGGGAAGCCCCACTGCTTACTGTTGCAATTTACTGCGTGCGGTTTCCGCTCAATATCCAAATTACGGGCCTATGGCGGTGCAGCACACATCCACTCTTAATGAACTAATGGAGCTCATTAGCGCCAAAGCTACAGCCGCCGCCTCCCACCAAACTTACTGCTCTGGTGACGGCAGCTCCAAGATGCGAGTTCACCTCGTGGCTGTACTTAAACCTCACGCCAAATTACTGGAAAGGTTGACAGCGGCAACGCTTTACATCAGCGAACTTCGCACATAAACTGTAGAACATCGCCTGTCCATTATAAAATGAGAATTACTTTCAGAAATGATAAAGAAGGTCAGGGTTTGTGAAACGGAATATAATGCCAGCTGCATTGTCGTTATTGATGTTTGGGCTTAAAGAACACGTCTCTTTTAATTATATTATTGTAACTTTACATAATTTTTACTCGTGAAAATATTCCACATAATTAATGTAAAATACATTATTAAAAAAACAGAATGAAGACGTCATATTTTTTTTATCAAAATATAAGTCCTTTCACGACATACAGAATGTTTGAAAAATAATAATGTTCCAATAAGAACGTCTACTCGCTCCATATGTCATTTTCACACCTGTCATTTGTCAAAGAAGATTCAAATGTTTTTTCTGAATTCTTAAATGGAGGTAACTTAGTAAGATTCTTTAAAATGCAATTTATTTCACTCTATGACTACGATATACATTTACGAAGTAGATGATTCCTATCGAATCACATATTGTGAATTATTGAAAATCGTCGCTTTTTTGTCAATTTAATTGGCAGATCATCGTTGTGTAATAACTGTCTCATATCGAGAAATATAATGGTGAACCCTATCCTCCCTTGATAGCAGGAACGCAAACTATTTCAAAGTACTCAGCGGTTAGATTTAACCAGAGCTAAACATTACTGTCCTCGAGAAACTTTATGGTAGCAGCTATAGTTACAATCAGTTAATCGACACTTAAATTGTTAGTAGGGAAATTTGGGGCGGAACAAGATACTAATTGTTTATTAGTTTTTGTAAAATTATGAAAAAGAAGAATCATTTTAGAAAGGTATAAAACGTTAAATTATTCTATTATTTACTTTATCTAATGTCAGTATAACTTATACCAACTAATTAAAATTTTTGATGAATTGTTAAAAAAGAAACAAATTTCCCGTTCTTCCCCGGGGCAGAACGGGAGAGGATGTTATATTTTACAATTAGTGAAATAAAGTTTAATTTCATTTAAGAAAAATCTTAAAAGTTTTTTTGTTTTCTTTCTTATTTTTATTTAGCATACGGTTGATAGCTTTATCAATTTTTCCTTTAGGCAAAGATTTTTTTTGCAACTGCAGACTTTGCTGACATTGTCTCCTTTTTCCGTTCATTTTCATTCTTAATCTTTTCTGTTTGGGTACAGCATCCTGTAACTCACTCTTATAAGGTGAGTCTGCCAGGTTTTTCTGTTTGTTCCTTGAGGAACACATTCTATAGTAGTATCCCGTTCTGTCCCACCCGTTCTGCCTCGAATGCTAGTTTCAGTGTAAGTTTTTCACAGGCAGTTTTAAACCTTATACATAACTTATTTGTTGTTAATGACACCTAGGTTATGAGTATATATCATTAAAGAATTAAAAGAGAGGAATTTTGTAGAGTACCTTCTGTCGAAATTCTGCAAAAATTATAAATTCACATATGCAAGATGCCAAAACAAGAGTTCATTCACAATTTGCATTCAGTACTTGGTCAAGTCGGCTACCAGGGCTTCTTCCTTGACCAGCTATAATGCTCCATCACTATTTACTAGCCTCCAGCACTATCCAGTAAAAATAGGGTATCGCGTAGACCATGATGATATATTAGAACAAATTAAATGATATAGAATTACAATAATGCCTTTTTCTTGGTTTAAATAGTATTTAGCAAATAGGAAACAGAGTAGTATTGAAAGATCTATTTACATGTAAAAAGTTTCATTCTGAATGGGCAGAAATAAGGGTGTGAGTACCACAGGGTTCAGTGTTGGATCCTCTATTATTTATAATCTAAATAAATTATCTACCCAAAATATTAGATACATTTTTAAAAGCAGCATTGTTTAGAGAATATACAAGAATTTTAATAAGTAACAAGGACACACGAAATGAAGCATTTAATAAAGTATTTAATCAAGAACTTCGATGGTTTTCGGTGAATGGTCTATCACCAATTTTATGCAAATTCCAAACAACCAACGCGTGCTTAAAATTTGTGAAGCTAATAAATAATAATAAGGAAATACATGAAACGATGCATAATAAATGTTTAGGACTTTCTGTGGCCAATGAACTGAATTGGGAAGTGCATATTAATGAACTATCAAAGAAACTTTCCACAGAATCTTATGCTGTAAGAGTTATATCTAATTATATGGACATACAAACAAGAAAATTAGTATATAATGCACATTTTCATTCTGTATTGTCTTATGGCATTATATTTTGGGGCGACTCCTCGGCATCAGAAAAAGTGTTTTAAAACTGAAAAAGAGTCATTACAATAATATGTCAAGTCAATTCTAGAACATCTTGTCGAGGACTATTCTAAAAATTAGGCATACTTACCATCGCAAGTCAGAATATTCTCTCATTAATAAGTAAAACGTGGCTATTTGTGATTAACAATAATAATTTATACACTACTAACGCAGATGTGTACAGAAGTAACGCCAAAAATAAAAATAACCTTCATATATAATGTAAGAGATTAACAATAACACATAAATCTGTACACTAAAAGAGAAAAACAATGTTCAACAAGCTTCCCCCACACATTAACAGCTCCGAAATCAACGTAACAAATTTAAAATTGAACTAGCCACTTTCTTACTTAGCCACTCCTTATATTCTGCAAAGGAATTCTTAGAACTATGTAATTATTGATGAAAAACTAGATATAAGATTATACTAATAATAATGTAATAAATGAATGTAAAACTATTTGACTCATTACATATCCTCAACGCATTGATTGACTGAAGGATCCGCGGAATATGATTCCTATGTTATGTTACCCCGCTGTTCCGCTCCGACTTTCCCTACTTCGTAAATCGACAAAATACGAAAATTAGAGTTTTCTAGATTTAGAAATTATATACAAAATTTCGGGGTATTTATAATTTGCACTGCTGTAGATATTTGAAATGTAGGATGGCAACTGAAGTGAAAAAATTAAGATGCCATTCTGGGTCAGCAAATAGATTAACACAAGGAAAAGGCTGAAAGCTTTTACCTCAAATTTTCGGAACTAAGAAAAATCCAAGAGAACGGTGTGCGAGAGGTGCGTAAGAAAGCTACGCAGAATATTAAGCGTGAGTTTTATAAAGTCCTGGTTGAGAGGCTGGACGTGAAACGATTTGGATACGTCAATTTTCACGGGGCAATGAAGCCCAGGAAGGCTGAGAGGAAGAATGTTTGGAAACGTGGGGTATGTGATCTGAATTGATAAAAAGGCTTGCGCTAGCCGAGGAGAGACTTTTTGAATTAAACATTCTATTAAAGGCATTTATAGAAAATAAAGTTATAATCGGAGTGTTAAACAATCATCGATGCAATACAGCCAGTTGTTTTATTAGTTGTTTGGGGCTCTGGAAATACTTTTACTCTGGAAGTTATATACGCATATAGTCGAGATATATTTATCTACTGCTTGTTTTACCGTATTTTATAAATTATTTGAATTGTTACACGGTTGATGCAAAGTGAGGTTTATAAGTACAGAAGTAAAGGGCATCAAAGTGCAGGTAATAAGAAGGCGCCTGTGGCACGAGATGCACGGTGGACGGTGACCGGGAACTAGAAGGCCCCTCAGCGGTCCTGTTGTAATCAGCCTCTCGGACAAATGAGTGACCAGTAATAACGGGGCGGACTCCCCGGGGAGCCATCTGGCGATTACACGGCGCGCTTGGAACTGCCCTGGACCGCAGGGTGCACCAGATCACTCTAGCCAGCAAACACCTCACGTTTCTTCAGCCTCCACACAAATCCATTCAGCACGTAAAAATATCTTTGCACAAATATGCTTTCAATTAGCCATCCAATGTTTCGTCACATTGTAGCTATAATAAATAATTATATTATATATAATAATGATTATATAATGTATATTATATATAATTATAATATATCAAATTTATATTAAAATACCCTGAATACTCACTATATGCAATGAATATATGCATAAAATAATAAATTAAAGGAAGAAGAGTTGCTTCCAATTGTAACTTAGCGGTAGTCACCAATACAATAGAGATTTTCAAGAATGGAATGACTTCGAATGTATATTAAATTAATTTAAAAAAAAATCATGTTTGTTTTTAAATTAAGCTGGAAAAATAGTTTTAGTTAGTTACTTTGTAGAATGAGCCATCGCTAATTTTATTTAAATTTTTAGATTTTTAAATGATCGAAATACAGCAAAAATATTCTAAATCAGCGACAGTAAGGTAAGAAGTAGCCTTCCGCGGTGCCACTTAACTGGGCTGAAAACGTCTCTGGCTGCAGCATTAGATTAGGCTTGTTGTCGTAAAGGAACGTTCACCCTTGAAAATTTTCCAAGGACATTGTTCTCTCTGTAAGGGAAAATTTCCCGCGTTGAACGAAGGACGCATAAAGATTGTCCAATACCCGTCACGTGGTATAGCGCTTTTCCCTTGGAGGAGGGGAAAATAAGAGTTTAACTGGGAGGCAGGAAGGCGAAAAAAATCAAAGTGAGAGGAGGAGAAGCTGGAGAGCTGATAGGGACGTTGAAATGAGGAGAAAGCTTGACAGTGGAAGGGAGGAGGAAGGAAGAGATGCTGATCGAGAGTTGAAAGAGAGGTGAGATTTGTTGTTCTATAGTGAGAAGAACTTCGGACTTGTTTGAACTGTGTGTTGGATTGAAGAAGGAGGAAATCTGGGTTTTCCTCAATCACCAGAACTATTGCATTTTCCGCCGAAAGAGGGCAAGTTCACATCACAACGAGGAGGAAGAAGGAGGCCAGAAGGTGGAAGAACACGCGGAAGTTCCAGAATCACCTAGTACCTGCATAGAGAGGCGAAGGAAGATCAAACAGGTTCGTCAAGATGTAATGAAAATCTCGGCTGCACGTCGTTACCTCACTAATTAATTACCCTGAGAAACCGTTTGAAATTTAAAAATCCTCGCTTTTAATTAATGTATAAATTTTAATAGTAAGCATGACCCTTTAAAGTAATATTTTTTACATAAATAAATTTATAATATTTTTAAAGCACAAGTAATTTGTTAAAATAATTTAAAATCATAACCGCCCTAATCATTTACAACATTAATGCTATATGTGATAATTAAATATATGCGACGGAAAAGATAGATCTTATTTAAAGAGGATTAAATATAACTTCTGACTGGTTCGTTATCTTTAGAGGAACAAGAGAACAGTCGGTCAACTGCCTCCTGAAACTCGTGGAGAAACGGAGAAAGGAATTCTGCAACCCCACAGAAAACTCATCTGCCGTCATTCGGAAGGGCACGAGAATAGTACCAAAATGCCCGACCTACCTGATGCAGTTTTCTAGAGTTTTCCCTGAATCACTTTAAGCGAAACACCCTGTAGGAACCTTAAACTATAGCCAGTGGGCCGTAATCAACTTTTGGCTGCTGCATTCGTCATTATAAAATATTCGCATAGATATAAACGTGTATATCTATATTAATAATAAAATTAAAGGTCAATGAAATTATCTTACCGATTTTTGAAAATATAATTTTCATTATTTTTTTATGACTAGATACTTTTGTGTTTTTCAATTATGTATTCTTCTCCATTTCGCATTGAAGTGACTTCCTATGCTATTTAAGGGGAATTGCCAGTTTATGGGTCATCCTCATGCAGCCGGTTAAATAAAAATCGTGTTTTGATATTTTAAAATATCATTTTTCTTATTTTTAACAAAAATTTTGTGGTCCCAATTTTTAAAACTCCTGAAGCCATTTCAAATATCCAAATAAAACATTTTGTGTGTAATGTAACTATTATTATTTTATATTTTAAGTCAGTTAAGTTCTAAACAATCGCTTCATTATTCAGTCAAATATTTAAGGCGAAAAATGCTCATAAACAAACCTTATATGTTCCAAGAAGCCGTCAGACTAAATATTTTACATGGACACCACTTTCCACTTTTGGAAACTGAAGCATTTTTATATTTCATTTATTCGTTAGATCAGTTCTGGAAGGAATAATAATTTTCTTATGCTATATGACCATGCCATGCAAGATTTTATTGTACGGTTTTAACAAGTGATCTGCCAATTATTTCGCGTCAGAGTTTGCCGTGTGTTAGTTGCTGTACAAGTGCTTCAAATTGTTAACTACAGTTTGTCGAGCGTAAGACGCGAGTTGCAGTGGGAAAACTGTTGTAGGCGAGTGACGCCTCCAGGGAACAATGGTGAAATTAAGTGAAGCGCAGAGCCTTTATCGCCGCTCCACAGAGCAGCCTTCTCTGTCAAATTTTGCTTGCCACGGAGACAGAAACACCCTCCAGAGGGAAACCGATAACAGGTTTTCTTATAATTCGCTGCGTTATTAAAGCCAGGTTTATGCGAATTGTGATGAGATTACGTAATTCGAATATAGAAATATCCCTTACACGTAAACTCACAAAATTAGAGGAATTATGAATTCAACATTAAGTCATTTATGGGAGTGATTTTTACTGCGATGAATTATAATTGCCATTTTGTTTTTTAGTAATGCAAAAATGTTTCAAAGTTATATTTAATGATATATCAATATAGTTTTCCCATAATTGAGTCTACAAATTCAGGGTTCTAAAACACCAATAAGGAAGAGAAAGATTATACCAGTTGCCAAGAGTGTTATATTTGTTTTGTCAACATACTGGAGAAGCTAAATTGAAGTTCCCACAAAGGAAACCGTGAGACCTCACTCATTTATACGGCTGTATGCCTGGAGTCAGGAATGCTGCGTTACCACAGTTAACCCCACCTTAAGTTATAGGAAGAATGAGAGACAAGTACCGCGGGTCCAACCAACTTGTTGTAGGCTTTTCTAGGCTTTCCCCGTATTACATTTATGCAAATGCAGGCTATAAACCATAATCTATAACCAGGGGCTCTAATTAATACTAGGATAACGTGGTCTGTCTTAAGAGTCCATCAGTGTATCAATTTTTGCTATTATAGGGACGTATCCAGAGTGTAGATTGTCCTAGAAATTCATGTATCACCATAGAAAACTAAATATTTACAAATCATATTTATAAAAAAAGCAGGAGAATCTATTTTATCCGATTGTTGGAAACCGACATATGTAATAGAAAATTCTCAGATTATTATCGGGAGAATTGTGTATATTACCGAATTAAAATCACGATAAAGTTAAAATTAAACCCAATCACTTGATTTATAACATTTCCTACTACATAAGAGGATGTTTTTGGAAAAAAAGGGAGTGAAGAATTGAATAGTGGAATGAAATATATGGTACTCAATCAGTAACAAAGTAATATTTAACTGAGAAATTGTAAACCAGTATTTGGTGAAGTAAATCGTAACTTGTACTTGTAGATAACTTCCGAAATTTTGTAAAGGTGAAAGGCTGATAAATGAAGTCAAGATCGTTAGAATTATTTTAGATCAACGGAAGAATTGTGAAGAATACATAGCCTTATTCCGTGTTCACGTTACGTTTCATTATTAAATAATCGCTAAACTTGATATCTGTAAGTACCGGGTGTTTCGAAAAGGAATTATCCCATTTCAAATCTTCATAATTATTCAGATGAGACTTTAAAGAAAAGTTAAATGAGAGTTATCCTCGACAGTGGAACCGTCGTACTGGACAAAACGATCCCGCCTTGTATCACAGGCCTACAATGCCACAGTATTTCACTGAAAGTATTCTTGCGGTGTTTATTAAAGACTCAGTTTACGTGCCTCCACTATGGTCGAACCATAGGACCGCATAACAACAGCCGTGTGCGCTGGAGTGTGGAACTAACATAAATACCACGTAAACATGCGCTGTGTATTCTCTAGGGATCATATTGAGACCTTTGAATTGTTATGTAATATTACAAAATTAATATCACTTTCGAGCATTCATTATTTTCCAAAATATATACGTGTAAAATCGGATATCTTCGTCAATATTTGACTCTCGACGTCATCTTATAAGTGAACTATTCAAAATATGTGTAATTTAATGAAGACAAGAAGAAAATGTTGTGGGGTCTAGTCCCACGTGGCTTTTGGAGGAACTCGCGTCGGCAGTTCATTGTCTCGGCAGCTACATTTGTGGAGGGGAGTGAAGTAATTTGGCAGCTAGGAAATCACGCAAGTTGTCGTCGGCACAATGGCCATTGCGTCTGCTGGGAGAGGAAAGGGGGAGGGGGGCGCCGCGACGCAATGCGTGCATTCTCATCTCGAGGACGCCTTCTTCTCTCAAACTTAATGAAATAGGAAATAAGTACCACCTCTTCCATCATAACCATTCTGCTATGACGCGTTTGCGAAGAAGCAGAATCTTGTTTCGTGAAAGTACTGAATTTTGCGTGCTGAATGACAGAAGTTGCAACTTATTGTAAATAATAATTAATCTTCCGCAGACTTGACATAACTAAAAGGCTAGTGATTGTTACTTTTATTTACCTTTGTATTTGCTTGTAGCATCCATTTATTTAGATAAGACTTAGGTAGGTTAAATACATTTAAGATCCAATTTGGGAGTGCAAATAAATTTGGCTCACAAACAAGCATACCATACATAAATAATTATTCCGTATCTATTTTTAAGTAAAAATATTTAATTTAGAACTACGTATTTGTTATCTATAATTGATGTCATTTTGTATATTAAGCATGTCAAAATATTATCTGAAACGAAGTGTAATTTAGGAACGAAACGCTGTGGTTCCTCTATTAGGATTTTGTAATTTCTCTGCTTAACAATTTATTTTGACTTGTTTAACCATTAATATGCATATGGCGACTCAATGTGTTACGGAATATACTGATAAACAGTTAACAACTTTTTATCATGAGTAAATATTGAACTAATAACACTAATTTTGTGTAGTAATTTCTTTCTTAACATCCATAGAAGGGCTTTAAATACATTAATGTATAATGTATAGGAGTAGCTCAACAAACAACGAGAGAAATTGAAATGAAGACGATACTTCTGGTGTTAGAGAGCAAAGCAGAGTTTGGGTCGCATAATAGAGAACACAATTTTTTCAAAAATATGATACTGCATGAAAAATATTTTATTATTTCTTCAAGTTAAAAATACTTTTAAAGAACCTTCAAAGAAGTGAATTACTCTGGTCGTATCCCAGACTTCTGATAACCCGAAGTTAATTTAGTGAATTATAATCCATAGCGTCGTCATGAATTTGTTTCTATTTTCTCTTGTAAAGCAGAGTTACATTTTTCTATCAGACTTATTACAGTTTTTTATACTATAGAAAATTTAAAATAAATAAATAATTGTGTCTGTTGAACAAGATTGAGTTTAATTATTGACCAAATAGAGACTGCAGCATAGTAATTTATCCTATATTAAACAAGTAGTTTATCACAATTATCGGCCAAAGGAGTCATGGAGTGAGGTTCCATGTCCAGCTAGATTTATATACCTGAAGTTTCAAGTGCATTGTTATATGTAGTATCGTTTAATATTCAAATTAAAATAAAAACTGACAAGGAGGCTGATTTAATTCATTTATTTGATCCTATACTAACACAACGTTCCTTATGCATCTCGCAGGAGGGGAAACCATTCAACTCCAAGTGTTAATTTGTAATTTATGCGCCCTGCATTTATATATTTTTACAGGAGGTAATAATTTTTTGATTAAAGTCTCAAACGATAACAACAGATTAAAAGTATATTTGTACGATAGTCTCGTTTTTAATACGTGAAACAATTTTGAAAACTCCCTCGGTTAATTATTTAAGCATTGCCTGTGTATTAAAGCTATGCCTGTAAAATTATCACGAATCCACTACCCACTGAATCCAAAGTGTCATGAACTTGTAAGTGGACAAGATTATTAAACCGTGATCCTCAGAATTGAGGATTCACCACTTTTCAGGATAATGTTTTCCTGAATTACTTTCCTCACCAACACGTCGGTGTGTAAAATGCAAAACTAATTAATTTGTTTTCCGTAGAAGTCATATTACATATTACTTATTAAAATACGTTACAAAAAGATTTCAACTCTTGACAATTTAACATTAAATTTGCCTTTCAACAACGGCATTAACGTAACTATAAATACGAGGTGTGATAAGAAAAGAAGCGAAAACTTTTAAATTTTGCGGTCTTTATAAAACCGATTTTCAAATACTTTATTTGAATTTGTTGGTACAAATGTTGCCGAAGTACGTTGAAATTGGTAGCCGTTTTGAATGTTTAGTTTATTGTTGACAGTCAAAAAGGGTTAAGCGTATTTCGTGTGCTCCGGGAGTTTTTCTTTCTAAGAAAATGGTTCAACGAATTTGTATAAAATTTCGTTTGAAAACTGAATTAAGAGAAAATGTTACCGTAGCTTATATGATTAAGACAAGATATTACGAGTGGAACAGACGTTTCAAAGCGAGCCGTGAAGACGCCCTAACACAAGAACAACCGATGACAACATCGATTAACTGAATAAAATGATTCTGGAAAAACACCGAATCGCTGTCAGAGAGGTTTCTGATGACGTCGGAATATCATTTCGCCCGTGCCAAGCACGTTTTATCGTGTTTTGGGCATGAAACAACAGACTGGAAATTCGTTCCAAAATTGCGAAATATTGTCCAAAAACAACACCACGTTCAGGGATTGCTGAATGAAGTCAACAATGCTCCCAAATTTCTGAAAACGTCCATAACAGGTGACGAAACATGAATGAATGGGTATGACGGTGAAACCAAGTCCCAGTCTTCACAATGAAGATCGAAAAAAAGTGCATCTTGCGTTTTTGCCAAGTGGCTGTACTGTTGATACTCCATGGCAAAACCACTTGAGGAATTTGCATCGCGATAGTTTCTCTGGTCATACCTCACTGGTTCTTCATTATTTTGTGGTGAGAAACAAAATTGGTGTTTTGTCTCCCAGCATAGATCCGCGAGACTTCTTTGTAATCCCATGTCCAAAGAGATCCTTAAAAGAACAACGTTTCGTCACAAATGACGAGATAAAGACATAATGCTATTCCGAAAAGTGAGTTCCAGAAAAGCTCCTAAGATTGAAAAATGCGTTGGTCCAAGTGTGTTATATCTGAAGGAGACAAAATTGGTCCAGATTAATAAATAAAGTTTATTTAATAAAATCAAATATTCCCGTTATTTTTATCACACTTCATATATATTCGCTCGAGAAATAGTGTATTGAAATTTCATGTTCGCCATGAAAGAAATTTTCATACTGAAGGTGATTAAACTTAGCGGCGAACTAATTTTGAATTTGACAGCCGCGGTGACTCATCAACTGACCTACACTGTCTTTTTTGGCCAATAATTAAAAACGATATAGTTTTTATACGTATATAATGATCCTTTAAAATGTAAATTTAAAAAATAATAAACAGATTTTAGATACTAATTATATTTTAAATAAATAGAAAATAATTTGAATTTCTGTTATTAACGAGAGTTTATTTCAAATTTTAGACAATATTAGAACATTAGACCAGAATAATCGACGCAACTGACTGTATTTAGCATGTAACATCGATATTGTCATTGCGATTAGCAGCTGCGAATTAAGCGAATTCACAGCAGCTGTGCACTCAATTCGCATCATAAATTATTGAGTTGGATTTAATACAATTAATTCAGTTCACGTTTGTGCGAAATATGCCCTATTGAAATATTATGTTACTGTGTTCATTGCAGCGAATAGTTCCCAGTTATCAGTATTGAAATATGTGTTCGCATGGATGTATATACTCACAAGCAATCACATGCGTATATTTGTTTAGCAAGACACGACTAAAATAAAAAGGTAGCAATTGAATTTTATTTATAAACCGTATATTATTTATTTTTTCAATTACTTTCAATTCCAAACTTTGCTAATTAATTGAAATTCATAAAGTAAAAAGTAATATATTTTTGATTTGTAATGGATGAAATTTACCAGAATCAATATCCACTATTTTATAAAATTCTAATTACTTAGCAAATAGTAGTTTTGAACATATCTAGAAAATTGAAAAGTATGAAACTTAATTAAGATATCGGGAAAGAAAACCTTGAGTAAACAAGAGAATCGAATTCGGGATCTACACTAGTAAAATAGTAGGTAAGCCTGAGCTCAGATGGAGAAAGCTCGGATCCTCGAAGGATTCGCCCCGAATAGCCAAGTTGCTATATAGCACACTGTACCTTGTGGAGTTCTACGTGATGGATTCCCCTTCCGAACAAGACTTCGAAATTTTTCACTTTATAAAAGGAATAAAATTAAATACATAAATCCATGCAAACAGCGCACGAATTATTTATTTCAATCGAAAATCGGTTCTATCACTCGACTCTGGCCAAAAAATAAACTGCCGTTTAAAGTTAAATTGATTGTATTGTTTCAACGTTTTGCACAATTTTGTATATTAAAATTTCGTTTGTATTACATATCTTGGTTCCCAATGCCAAAAATATTTTATGGTTCAATAGTAAAGATTTATATTCCATAAGTCCTCAGGAAAAGCTAATGTCAAAGTCTAAGTCATAATTTAGATGGCTTTGAGTCTATAATTATAAGCATAATATTTTTTGCTAAATTTTATTGGATGTATGTGTTTCATTTACGTCACCAAGGAACGTGATAAATATTTCTAGCAGTGTCTGATGATTAAAATTACATTTATACCTAAGAATTATTCAATTATTGGTGACTGCAATACGTTTGTGTTAGTAAAGGAAAAGACAAGAAAAAATAATAGAGAAGTTATTTAATATTATATAATAGTTCATGTTCACTAATATATCTATAACAACACTATCAACTAGTGATTACGGCTGGATCAGAGGATTAGAGCAGGCCCCATTCACGCTGAATTACTTACCTAAAGGACTTTTATAGATGAAACGTTGACTTATTTTATCTGACATTTAATTTTAAAATTCTTTACAGAAATGAATTTCACACATTATAACAAGGAAATTGAAACCAACAATCTATAATTTAACGAATGAACCCATTTATGTAAAAAGGCATCACGTCAGTTTTAGTCGATGGAAAAGTTGGTGCAATGTTTTTTATCTTGGAGTGATATCGTCCATCACTATAATATATCGTTTTTCAAAAAGGGCGGATCGATGTTGAAATGAAATAAAACGAGGTATATGTGAGTTATTACCGAAATTCTTTTTATTTTATTTTAAAAACCCATGTGTTCTTTTTCAAATTAAAAGAGAAGTAAAATGAAGTTGAAATTATTCAATTGAAGCTCATGTAAGGAGCGTATAGCTAATTTAGAAGAAAGATAAGAATAGAAAAATGTTGACCGGACCCAGGACTCGAACCCAGTACATCCCGGATTCGAGTCCTTGGGTCCGGTCGACATTTTCTATTCTTGTCTTCTTATAAAAAGATTTTTTCCGTTCTTACATAATACGCACAGCTTGGTTCACTCCATTTCGACATCAACCCACCCTTATTGAAAAACCCAATACCTCATCATCACTTTATCCGTAAATTCTGTGATTCCCTTTCTTGGTGTTTGCAGAACTACATTGATGAATTAGTGCTATCAGTTCTGTTTACTTTCACATCCCCCGTAGCTTCTTCCATGACGTAGTCTTGATTGTCACCTGTAGCAGCCTTCAACAGTGAAACAACTTGTATTTGTTCAAGTGTACTTCATACATTTCAACAGAATGCATAATTCGTCGGCACTATCAATGACGTCTGTTTTTTCTCACTCGTGGGAAGTTAAATTTGTAGATTTGAACGGGTAACAAATATCAGTTAGAAGATTACTTGACAAGTAGACTTGTTCAATCATATTATCATTTATAGTTTTCGACATTTTATTGTATACTATTTAATATATATTAAATTTATGCACGATTACTAGATAAACTGATACCAAAAAATCTATAATTGGCTGAATTTCAGCGCAACAATTCTCTATGTATGATACAGAGTTAACGTTTTTGATTAATTATAGGAAAAAAATTAAATGAAGCACAATTGAATCACACTCCGTTTTTGATAGTACGCTTCCTAATGGTTTCTATGTAGTAGCCCATTATAATTTTGCAGACAAAAAGTACAAAGTAGACGTAAAAGCAGATGCAGAGTGCCTATCATAGCTATCCTGTAGACATTTAAAAATAATGGTTTGATTTAGTAGTCAAAGGCTATGCAGACCCGGAATAAATAATTAGGGTTTCGGATCTTCCCGGTTAGTTGGCCACAATAATTTCACCTTACAGACCTCGCATGTAAAACGGATGTAAGGGTTTGAACGTCGTATAAAAGTGAGAGAAAATGCTGTTGCGGCTTTCCGAATGTAAATTTTGTAATGTTAACGTTGTAATACATAATAACACAGCGTAGAGTATCGAAAGAAACACTGAGAAAAGTTGATGACTCATTTGTCTTTCTGATACATTTAGACAGCAACCGGAAATGGGAATCAAAGAACTGTCGACCTCCGAAAAAGAAGAAGTCTGTTGATACTGAAGGAGACAATCAGTGGAAAATGTTACACAAGGCTGCTGAGGGTATGTAAGAAACCAAGAGATTTTACTTTCATTGCGTTCCTTATAAATTATTAATTCAATTATTTTTTTGGTTGTTCTATTAATAGCAAACAGCATAAACTGTTTTATCGAGTAGTAGAAAGTCACTGAGCAGATTTTATTTTCTGCTGGAACATAGTTTGAATGTGTCTTACTTTAATTCGGATATTTGTTTAGAAGTGACATTGCTGTATATTTCACTAATTTCTGTGATGACTTAATGAAAAATTCGTTCTGAATTAATGTAAATTACTCTTTATTTTTGCGCCAAACGAATGTATATCCGTGATGGCACTAAATTCGTAATACTCGTTGATAACAATTATCTGCAGACTAAGAATCCTACGTTCAAACCTCACATATTCGTTTCTATAATATAGGTCCCCGTAACAAATCTGTGAAATCCGCAACTCGTTGCTAACCATTCAACACATCCTCTCTGATTGTCTGCAATCAGGGAAAGACTTTTGATAGCTTCTCAGCAAAGGACTGTACATCTCCATAATTGAATTGTTATGAATTCTGAGTTCAGAATCCCTCCCCAATCACAATAGACCATTAATGATATAGCTTTGTTGATGCTACTTAATAAACCAAAAAAAATATTATATACAATGAATAAATAAATTTACATCACAGAGTAAAATTCCTAATCACTTTAGGGATGCATGGATCTTGACAGTGCTGATTGAAATTTTATCGGAAATACCATTATAAATATTGACATTGTTCATCTTCCTCTACTATCTTCGATTTTCACAGAAATTTTTCTTTCTGAATGTGTTTAATTCTTGAAGGTTTCCTTAATAAAACTTCGTAAGTGGAAAATTAATTTTGTAGCGCAGTAGGACCTGTACCTAATTTTGTTCAAAGTTTTAGAATTATAAAGGATCTAAAATTTCAGCAAGAACAATATAACTGGAGAAATGCAGGTAGAAGAGGGATTACCCGGCGAGAGACGTGTCTGTCTTCGGATTTGTAATATTAAGCTTGTTTGGCTGAAGGAACATTCGCCCTTCAAAATTTCTGAAGGACACTTCTGTGTGTCATGGAAAATTTCCCTCGCTGAACGAAGGGCTCATGAGGATTGGCGGAACAAACATCACGTGGAAGAAGGGCTATACGAGTTCAGATGGGAGGCGGAAAGCCGGAAAAGATTCAGAGTTGTTCAATACGTTAAGGAGAGTTGATCAGGACGTCGAAGAGAGGAGAAAGCTGGACAGTGGAACGAATATGTTGAAAGTGAGTGGGGTAGTGGAGAGTGCAACAAGAATTGAAAAAAGTGAGCAGTGAATTGTTGCTCTTCAGTGAGAAGGTATTGAGAACAAGGAAGGCCAGGAAGGAAGAGGAGGAAAAACTGGGTTTTCCTCAATCACTGGCAGTACCAGGTTCATCACACTTCCCGCCGGCAAGGAGAAAAACCAGAAGGAAGTTCCAGTCGCCTAGTAATCTGCACGAATGAAGAAATAAACATGAAATGATTGAAGTTCTGATGCACATGGTTACCTAATAACTAATTAAGCCTGATATTTAAAAATCGTCCCCTTGAATTAATTTGTTTGTTCATAACAACGCGCGAGACCTCTTAAAGTGATTGTTTGTTTATAACTTAAATTATTATATTGTATCTTAAAGCACAAGTAATTTTATTAATTAAATTAAATAAAACCCCTAATCGTTTACAATTTTATATTATCAACGTGAAATTTGCAATGAATAGCTCTCAGAAGAAATGTTCTCTTTTTTCTCTTTTGACAGAGGACACTCTTGTCGGACAATAAATAATGTCATAAGTTATGATAATTATTATTAGAGATATTTTGAATGAGTACCAGGCAATGTAAATTTTGTTAGGATCTTGCGTTGTCAGACGGATAAAATGTTCGTCGAAAAAGTTCTAGAATTCTTGTAGGCAATATTCCTTGCCACCTATCCACGACCATGACCACGTCATTGACACGGCTGTAGCTTTGATGAAAGACCGGATAATAAAAAGGCCGTCGTTGACAGAAGCGGGGAAAATAAGTCATCTGTCCGTGTGACAGAAGAGCCATTCGTCGTCGGCGTGGCAGGTGTCGGAGAGCTAATGTCCGCCATTCGCTTCACTGCCACAACACGAATTACTCTGCTCATAACATGCTGTCAGGATACCACATAAGAACACACACATGTTCAGTGCCAGGCATATTTGACTTTCACTTCTTTTTTGGGGGACTATAACAGCCCTTCCGGTTATTGGGAAATTGTTGCATGAAAACACTCCAATTGATTAAACATTTTAAGTTTCTAATTATTTATTTTTATGCTATGAATCGTATTCTTGCCCTTATTTGGTCGACTTGGGAATTTTTATATATATCTACTATTAGATAAAAATAAATATGTGAGCATTATGGATTACCACACCGTATCATTTGATCAATCGACGACAGTCGCAAAGTGACATTTCCTTAAATTGTATTTTGCAGTCATTTACCTGTTTATTGATTAATAAAACCGCATATTTTGGACATTTATGCATATTTTTATATAAAATTCCGGTGTGCGTTGTTCGTAATTCTTTTCTTCCTAAACAGATTGAGCGATTTTGATGTTTTTTATGTATTTATGGTGTCACCTGGTTCTTAGCTATAGTCGGACCCGGTCGGTGGCACTGCTGTTGACATCTAGATTTTATTTTTAATTTCCCGACCATTTTTTCAAATATATATTTTTTTGGATTTCCCACACAGATATATAATTCAAAAATTTCAATATGACCGTTTGAAGAAACTCATTAGACTCAAACATAAATACATGCACATGTTCATTTAGACGTAGTTTATTATTGTTTTTAATATTTACAATTAGGATTGTTGAGTTCTGATATATTCCGTGTATTGTAATTGCGTGCATACTCAGTTGTTATTAATTAGTTTGTAAACATGCTTAATGTTTTTTAAGTCGCAGTGGAGATTGACTGTATAAAGACTAGGGCCGCACCCATTAAATTTTATTTTCCCTAGATATGCATATGTATTTATACACACTAGTCCATGACAATCAGAGAGTCAATATCGTCCCAGTATCTCCTCTTATAAATATAACTGACTGTTTCTGTTTCTGTGTGCCACACACATATCTAAATGTGTGGAGCAATTTCGACCAAATTTTGTACATGTGTTTCTTGCAACCCAGAACTAAAAAAGGACTCTAGGGGTACTATAACCCTTGAGGAAATTTAAAACGTACATAAGTAGCAGACGTTTGCATTACGAAAATAAATATTTTTTGAGATTAGTGAGGCTGATAGTGTCTCTCTCGATGTTTTTCAGACTTTTTTTAAGTTACGTGTATTATTTAATGTATATAAAATTTTTGACTAGATTAAGATACTGTTATGCTGAAATTCACAGACAGTAAGGGGCGTACAAGTTTAATTTTAAAAAATGTGACGCTCATGGTGATCGTTTAATCACGAATTGACAAAAAACTTACAGTCGAATTAAATAACGTAGCGGGCTAATATAAATGAATTCCTGGGTATCACTGGGCTAAGGGGGCGACAAGAGGAGGCGCTGCGAGAGGTTCTCGTAGACGCTTCAGCCCAGAGTGACTGCGGGGCTTACCTGATCTTGTCGGGGATGCCTCGCACTCTCTCTGGGTATTTTTTTATCAAAGTTCTCATATGCCGAGACACCTTCACCTTTTTTAGGAGGTATATGTACTGGGGTCAAAGACCTTGGGCATATGGCAAGAGTTGTCCGCTGATCCCATTGGATCAGTCGGCCAATTGCCTCCTGAAATTGGTGGAGACACGGAGAAGGGAATGCTGCGTCCCCACAGCAAACTGTCCTCTTCGAAGGCGTGAATATACCGCATCCACCTCCTGTGCGTTTTCAGGTATTCCCTTCTCTTAGTGAACCGGTAGATCTTAACCATGCCGGGAGTTGCCCTGTTTCTCTACGTCCGCACCCCCTTTTCAAATCCCTTCCTATGTATTAGGATGCCTGTTAGATCACCCCATTACCGTTCCCCCCCAAAAAAAAAATCACTGGGCTATTTGAATCTTAAAATAGACAAACTTCAGACAAGTAGAATAACATTATCTAAATTGTGGTATTGTGTCAGGTGGTTGAATGGTAGTGGGTTTCCTATGATAATTTATTCTGGACTAGAGTTTCACGATCTGAACATGCAAAATACTAATCTTTAAATGGTTTATTTCGCCAACAAAGAAAACTTGGTTCTTTATTCGTCGAGGTCGTAGGTTCCTCCTCCAAAAATAGAATTGCACAATATGTTACTGAATGATTAAATGCGTTATCTCTGTATTATTTAACAAAATCATTCGTCTTTTTAGAATTTATTAATATATTTCCATTTTTCAGTCCGACAATATATTCAAGTGCGTTTTATTTTAGCTTGTTTCGGTAGCAGAATATTTCACACGCATGGATTCATTTTACTTAAAATTTGCAATACAAAATACGTTTCCAATGGTATATTAATAGAATATAAAGGTAACAACAAAGCATGAAGGTACTCTTTCTTGACAAAGATTAGATTTTAGTGATCTAATACTTCTCGTTAAGATTTGTGTCATTTTCATTATCCAGTCTAGATAACGGATAATGCTCTTCTTTAGATTGTTTTTTTTCGACTACAACGACTTTATATCAGAATACACTTCTGAAAGGATGATTTCTCTAATATACTTTACTGTTATTCCGTGTCCTTCATATTATCATACCTCAATCGCACTTACTAACGTAGGCTTTATTCGTATACATATTCCAAAACATTCACGTGATTGCTATGACCATCTGTCACTACGCCTTTGTAGATAAGATTCAAATCCATATAAGCTGCAGTACCTTAAAAAGATATTTCAAAATATATAATCACATTTTCTTTTTTTGTAATACTTTCCTAGCTTTTACTGTCACTTTTATGATAACCTCGTTGCTCCTTTTCGTATGTAGTATATGTTTTCAAATGATTCCTATATATTTGGAGTTTAACTACTAACACTATTTTACAATGCTTTCCTTCTACGTAGTATTACAATCATATTTAATTTTTTCTCCTTATACCAGAACAATTAAACACTAGCAGTGAGTAACTACGTCCTGAATAATAATAATTCAATATTTTTCTCAACAAAATCCATTATTTGTGTTATATCTGTAAATTTTATTCCAGTTTTACTATGAGGAGCTCCGAAAATTTACAATTTTCTTAAGTTGGTATAAAGTTTTCATAGTCCATCAAGATGTGTGTGAGGTATGAACGATATTCGTTTTTCATTTAAAAAAGAATTTTGATTTATTCCAATTCAACATCGACCCACCCTTATTGAATAAACCTATATTTTAAAACATCATTTTTCTGATTTTAAGTTAATAATAAATAAAACTACGGCCAAATAAGTCAGCAAATAACGTTTCATCCAACTTTGTGGACTTCTGCAGGTAAGTTCCTAAATGGATAAACTAATTACAAGTTGAGAAATTTGGTATCTCGGATAATCTCCCGGTTGGTTACGGTTGATAACATATTTAGCCATATGTTTATTTAGTTATTAGTCATAGCAAAGCAAATTTCATGAAAATTTTAGCTTTTAACAGTTTCTTTGTTATGAATATTACTGAACTTTCAATAATACTTTTTATTGTGAGATTTATATTCTTTTTCTGGTTACCTCTATACATATATAAAGATGTTTTCCTACACTGTTGTTACTTCTTGGGGTGTGTACTCTTTCTGGTACTGTTGTATATGTTCTCATATTCCTCTTAAGTGAATTTTAGAAATTCTGATGCATGAAGTACCATTGTTTTATTTGTGACTGAATTCTTATTCAGAATGGTGACACATAAACATTTATCTCATATTATCAATATTAGTTTGATCTTTGTTCAAAACAAGCCGTGAAATTAAATAATTTTATACGGCTGTGATGTATGTAGCAACTAAAGCAGAGGGACCTGGGCTGACGTCATGGCTGCTGTCATGCGATATGATTAGATTCATATTGATCGTGGTCACGTATTGTTATCCCATTGCCTAAAACTGCGCGCTTGTGGCTCTGAGAGCTTGGTGAAGGAGTCTGTGAAAAATACATCCGTCAAAATAATTTCATCAGCAGGTTGATATCATTATTGTTAAAAAATTTAATAATAGTAATGACAAATGTTTGTGGACCAATTAAAAGAATTTAGAAAATATAGAATAATAATAATAATATTTGTATTGCTTATCGATAACCTCTACAGAAGGCAGCCAGCACTAATTAAAATTGAATATCAAGAAAAGAAAGCAGAAATCAAGAAAGGAGTAATACAAGTTTGCAGTCTCTAGCCCATTCTATTTAACTTATATATAGAACAGGAGATGAAGTAACTTAAAACGGAATATGGAAAATGAATCAAACTACAAGGAGAAAATCCTACGCTTTGCTGACGACTTTATGGTATTAGAGGAGTAAAAAGAAGACTTGGAAACCATAATAAATGACATAAACGTGGTCTTCGAGGAAGAGTACAACATGAGGATTAAAAGAGGGAAGACCAAGGTAATGGAGTGTAGTATGGAAAGCAGTGGAATAACAAAGGGTGTTAAATTGCAAGGGATATTTTGAATGAAGTTATGTAATTCTGTTACTTGGGCAGCATAATACCTAGGGTTGGTAGAAGTATAGTAAACATAAAGAGTAGGATAGCACAGGCAAGGAAAGCTTTAGCAAAAAATAGGAATATATTTACAGGTAATATAAGCGTGGATATTAGGAAATCATTTCTAAAAATGTTCGTATGGAGTGTGACGTTATATGGGTGTGAAACGTGGACGATAGGAGTTACGGAAAGGAAAAGAATAGAAGCCTTTGAAATGTGGTGCTATAGACGAATGCTGAAAATGAGATGGGTGGATAGAATCACTAACGAGGAAGTTCTAAACAGAATAGGAGAAAAGCGAAACAATATGGAGGACGTTGACCAAGGGAAGGATTAATAGGCAATTAATGTTTTAAGACATGAGGGTCTTGTAAAATTAGCATTAGAGGGAAGGTAAATGATGGAATACACTAAGTAGATTAGGTTGGATGTGGTAGTTATGCGGTTATAAAAAAGGCTTGCTCATGATTGGCTACCTCGGAGTGTTGCGTCAGAACAGTCCTTGGACTGATTACCACAACAACAAGAACAACATCATTAACTGAAACAGGTGTCCAATATAAAAGAAAAACTTCTAAAATATTGCATTAGATTTTATGAATAATACCTATAAGTTTCTTAATTAATAATGATATTTATTTATGTAAGATCTCCACAAATATAAATGTAAATACGTATATGTTATGAAAAGAAAAACCTAATAGAATATCATATACTAGGTGGCTGCATGGCCATGCCTGGGAATTCACTTACGTTACAATATTCAATTCGACTGTAATGTCTTTGTCTACACGTGATTAAACCATCAGAGAAAGCGTCAGAGTTTTAATAATTTATACTTTTACGCCCTCTACTTTATGAGAGGTGAATATCGTCATAACCACCGCCATTCCTCAGTTTCTTAATCGAGTCAAGAAATCTCCTGACTTTCACTTATAGAAAAATATACAGAGGAGTCAATTAAATTGCTATGGAGAATGCACTTAAACCATCTCTTCGGGCTGATTGCTGTGGGATTGGTGATTGCGTCATTATCGTACCAGGATTCAAAACCGGGACCCCAGGTATGTGCGGCTGCGATTCTAACCACAAGATCACAGGAGGCCCTGGTCTTTTTATAACATAACTATCTGTTCTTATGAAACATTTTTCATATTTATCAACTATTTCAAAGTAACATTACTTAAATAAAATGATACCTATATTTAACTATTATACCACATTTGACAGATATAATCTCTACCATTTGATTAAATTAAAATTTTGTGTTTAGACTGACGCATCCTGTCAAACGTGGAATAATACTTCAATATAGCTAAAGTTTTATTTGATTTATGATGACATGTTTTAATTTCCAGTGAAATTTTCGTCCCTGCCGCTCCGCGTACGCAGCGTATAAGCAATTCGCTTGGCAGACTACGGGAAGTCATAATATAACTTGTTAAAAGGGGGGAAAGAAGAAAGTTGAATCTTTTGTATAAATACATATAGACATCTACGAAAAATAAAATTTAGTGTGTGCGGCCCATGTTTTTTTAATATAATCCATCTTCCCTGGTACTTATAACTCATTTTGCAGATTTACAGACTAATTAAGAAGTTTCATTATGATTAATAGCTATAATAATAAAATAATGTTTTATACAAGTAATGGTTTATTTTTTGTTTTTCGTGAATGTCGCATCGGATAAATGACAGAAAAATCCATCTCGTGGGCAATTCTCAATATTTTGCTTTGTGACTAATAAAACATTTTGAATTATTATTAACTAGTTAAATGGTTGTTTTTATTGAAGCGCAGCAAGCGGCGTACGTGAAAAGCAGACGATTCCATTACAAATTAGTCCAATAAGGATATGAATGTATATTTATGTACCAGTTAACATCATATTCGTAAATGAGAGCTAATATATTTTCATTTATGGAATACACAAATTAAATAAATAGCATTTTTACTTGCATTGGACAGAAAAATCTAAGTGTAGAATTTCAGTTATGTCGCTTAAACTTCTACCTATTATTAACTGTAGCTTGTATGAATTTTTTTGTTATTTGACGTAATGCCGATTCTATTTCTGCATTCGAGGACTGATGGAATACTTTTAAATTAAATAAGTCAAAACACATATATCAAAAAGTTTGAGGTTTCATAACTGCGTAAACCTAACAAATCATATGAATAACCATTATGAGAAAATGTTTATAGCTAAAAGACAAAACTTTTATTCGGACCTCATCTGAATAATATATTAAAAAGTACTGAAATGTAGAGTTGGTAAGCAAGGGAAATATGGATTCATAATATATATATATATATATATATATATATATATACGCCATAACTTGAGAACGATTGAACCGATTTCATTCATCCTTTTTTATTAGTTTTCTAATACTCTGTACAAGGTTCTTACGGAAATAAAAATTATGAAAATTGCGTAAAAATTTCGAAAATTTCATAAAAGTAAACTACGAGAAGGCTACTTTTTTCCGCGCGTTTTAATTTCCAATGTGAATGTTGGTTGCCTAAACCCTTAACTTGTTATACTCCAAAACGGCTCAACGAATTTCAATGAAAATTTCAAACCAGTGAAAGCAGGCCCTGTTCAAAACCAACTATAACTTATAAGGTATGCCGTGAAGCGATCATAAGCTCTGCTTCTCTCTCTCTTATTAGCCAATCACTGGACTGAACAGACGTGTTCATTCAGTATTGATAGATTGACATTAATTCCTATTCAATTACAGTTTCTTTCGTAACAGAAAAACTTGGTGTGTTTCGTGGTTTGATGTGTGTTTAGACGTTTATCATCGTGTTACTTATTGTTAGTGAGACGAAAATACCACCAGTGAGGCGTCAAAATTTCGGTTGGCGTACGTGTAAAACAAGTCGAGTTCATACTCTTTGAGACAATGAGACTGAGGAAGAGAGTAGGCAGCGTTTGGAGGTAAAGAGAATAGGAAATTTCTCAAGCGAGATCTGCCACGGCTCCGGAAGAACCCATACCGTCGGTTTCAGACGAGAGGTGAAACAACAGACGATCAAACGTAACAATTACCTAAGAACGTTTGTTGTATATCTTCCGAACGACTCCCTAGGGGTAGGGGTGGAATTTTTATATGTAATACAGGCTCATATTTGAGCCGAAAAGAATTCTTGAGGTAAATTGCTTTTATAGTGATTTACCCGACAATATTTGCGTATAATTTCCCCTTCCAGAAAGCTGGGGGTGGAAATGAGTCATATGAAAATAACAAGGAAATTATCAACTTTGGGGTCGAAACCGGTGTAAAGGGGTCACTTTGTTACATTATGACCTTTAATTTTCAATTTAAGTAAAAATTCATCCATAAATGAGAAGAAATTTTATTGTATCAGAATAATGAAAATATTTTTAGTCGTGTTATTGTACCGGGAGAATTTTTGACTGTCGAGGTACTAGGAGTATATTTCAGATTCATATTGTGACGTTCTCGATGCCGGTTTAGTCATGTGTTGACCAATAATCAAATAATGTTCCGAGATAATATAAATAAATACCCGGACAACGCCCGGTCTCCAGCTATTTTCTTATAAATAAAAGAAAAATAAAGTCTGTTAGTTGTTCAGTAATTACATCTACCTTTCATTGAGTATATTTACCTGTTAGTTAATTAATTGAAATAGTAACTAGTAGTGAAATTTTACCATTCTCAAATTTACCAGCAGCAAAATGATCTTTATTTTAAGAACAGAGGACCTTATCTTCCCTACAGTAAGAGCTGTAACTTCAATGCTACTGAATGTTTCCATTACATCAGTCTTTTGAAGGGTAGTATAACGGATCGTCATTCAGACTTAAGTGGACAGGGGATGCGTCTCGTGGGGAAGGCGATATAATCCTTGTTCCTGTCGGGATTCGCATGGCATTGTGTGCTGACGTTTCCTCCCCAATGTTCAGTGATTTGATCCTGGAAGTAGGTTTTAGAAGAACGCACTGCAATACATTTTGCAATTGTCTATAATGTTTATTTTTTATGAGTAACTTAAAGAGATTTCTGCTTTTAAAACCATTAAAAATTAACATCCAAAATATACACGTTTATTTTAAACGGTTCTAATATGGCATTGGCGGTGCTGATAAGCGATATAAGAGGACAGTGTAGAATATTAAGATTCATAGCATTCCAAGCAACACATCCATAAAGCAAGATAATTCCAGAGATACAACAGAAGAAATATAAAATTTTACTATTGTAATTTTATGATATTATTTCTTTATCTACATTTATGAAATTGTATTTATTTATTTCTCCTTGGTTCTGGAATTCATTGCTAGACGACTGCGGACTGCTTTTTTCCATGACACATCCGAATTTGAAGTGGTTCATGGTCAACATATCGATTCTCCTCCAGTCTTAGTCACTATTTTCGAGGTCCTGACGAACATAAATATCCAATGTCCTTGCCGGGGTTTGAACACGGGACCAGCCTGATTCGAAGCGATGACGCTGACAACTCGACCATAGTCGGTAGGAAGTGAATATATTTATAAATAAATTATATAACAACTTATTATTAATAATATGTTCGAGAATTGGTCAAGATATTTTCAAAGTCAGAATAACGTATAATTTGGTACTATGATGGGGGTATTGGATTTTAATTTAAATTATAAACAATTTATTTAGTTCTATTATAAACATATTAAATTTATTAACAGAAAAAACAGTAAGTACAAAAAGTTTGGGTTCATAAAAATTTTATCACAACTAGCTCAGCATGTGATTCAATCTAATAAGGATCAAAATTGGGGGATTTTCACAGCAAAACGACAGTCAATACGGTTTTTAGACAGTGGCACAGACACACATCTGTTCTCCGTACTCCCGAGTTTGTGAATCCTGGTACCCGGATGCTGCTGACTTCTCTAGGTTTGACTCGTGATTGAAGACAAACTTCACTCGCTCGCGACCAACTCTTCTCTCTCCCTACCCCCTCTCCTCTCTGCTACTATGGTCAGATTCTATTTTCTAGTCGCCATAGTCCAACTACCACACTCTCTCCTCTCAAGCATCGTCATAGGGAATTATTTTCCTACTCTATCAATTTATAATTACTCTCGTGCCGTGGCTGAACCACCACGTACTCTCCAGAATTCTTCCTTCTTCAAATGTTCATGCCAAACTCATCCAATTTCAAACTTCCATCTTCTTAAGTCGTCTGTCTCAGTTCTGCCACCATGAGGTGGATGGTGGATCACGTGACTCCGAGTCCCAACCTAAAATCCAGGTTGGCCCGGTTTTTTCTACCTAATTTCTAGAGGGAGATGTGCCATTCTAAAGGAACTGGTCTCAGGTAAATGTTTCTTTTATCCGACAAACGGTGGATCTGACACGATCGGGTCTCACCTCGTTGTCGCCTTGATGTTTTCTCCAACAGTGTGTCTCCAGTTGTGGAATTTCTCACCCAGTGATGAAATAATATGACGATTGCCACTACAGAACAATTCATTCTTATTTCTCGAAATTATCTCCATTCAGTTGAATTAATTTCGTAACGTGATTCATACATTTTCAAACTATTCGTAGTGTAAGAGCCCAGAGGGTCTACAAAAGAAGAGTTCGTTTTTGGAATGGTATCATCTTCCGGTTTGAATTTATTTCCAGTGAACTATTTTTTACAAACAAATTCTATGGACATGGTAACATGAATTCCACAATTCTAACCAACCCCTGCATTTTCTTAACAGAAAAGAAAAAAGTTCTACTCACGAAAGTATTGATTACTTTCCACAATTGTTGACTTAAGTCGACCGCACAACGGTCTTCATTTTTTCGATTAGCCCTTCTTTGACGTGGATGTCTTCTAGTCCAATCCTAAAAATCGAGACCATCACGTGTCCGGCAATTATTTCAACGCCATCGGCATTTTCGGAACTGAATTGAACTCAGGGCTATTTATTTAATTTTTGATGTGTTGGGATAGGTTGTACGTTTGGTCAAGAATTAAGTTCCCAAGTATAAACTATGAACAAATGGAAACTTGAACAGCTCATATTTAATTTATTTTCCACTGTAAACAAACGTGGAACAATCTTAGAGACATTTTTTGAGAAACTGTGCTTTATGTAAAATTCATGGAATATAACAGCTACGTATGAAACGTATCAGAAAAAACTATATTACATTTTAGCAGCGCCATCGCTTGATTTGGTGTATGTAGATTTATAAATCAGTTGCAATCAGTTTTTTGTAACGAAGTCTCTATATTTAATAACGTCACCCCTGCAGATTTGCAATGAAGTTTTCTACGATAAGTGAAATTTCCTTTCCCAGAAGTCCAAAATTGTCTCGTGCAACTCCCATAAATTTTAGATCGTCAGGTAGATTTTAAAGAATATATTTCTTGGGACACTCCTATGTATAGTTTTATACTCGAAATATTAAACTCTTCAGAAATAACCTTAAATCTGTTAGACTGTCGTTCATTGACATCTTAATTGGAAACATAAAGAGCTTCATAATTAAGTTTGTTTTTCGTCCAAAGTACGACCATCATGACCTCTTAATGCGGCCATTATAACAACTGCATATTCCATGATCGGAAAGGAAGGTGCGTTAAGCCAATACTCAAGCACAACATACTCACTGTTGCTGAGTAGCATCTACCCTCTGATAACTGGTTTGTAACTGCACTCCCAGTTTAGTGGTGACAGGTCGCAAAACGTTTTCAGAATTGTGACCATATTTTTCTAACATATTACATGATTCCTTCCTTCCTCCATGGCTCTACAGCCCATTGAGTGCCTGGGCCTATCGAGTCGACTGCGGACTGTCATCTTGCATGACACATTCCGAATTTGGAGTGACACGTGGTCAGCGTATCGATCCTCCAACAGTCTTAATCCCTGTCTTCGTGACCATGACGACACAAATATCCAAGCCCATGCCAGGATTCGAACCCGGGACCTCTAGGTTGTGAGGCAGCAATGCTAGCCACTACACCACAGGAGGTCGGCATTGTATGATTATTTGTTATATATAAGTTATGATTGTAATATTATTCTTAAAAGAATTAACATTAAAAGTGATTTTCCGTGAGAAGAGTGAATTATATAATTTGTTTATGTCTCAAAACTAATTATACAAATTTTTTATTAACACTCAAAGTTTTTAATAAACTAATTTTCATGCAAGTATTTTATCATACAGATCACATTTTCCTTATCCGAAATTTCTATTATAATCTGCTGCTCCAGAAAGTCCCCCGATCATTGAATGAGCTGAACGAAATCTCGATAAGGGACAAAAAGAATAGACGGGTCCGGTGATTGATGAGGATCCTCGAGCAGCACGGCGCAAGAATTTGTTCCAGCGACGCTACAGCGGAAGGCATTTTTCCAGCTCTTTGTCTTCCACGCTCTCGCTTCCCCAACCAGCACCGAAACGCCTAGAATATGTTCAGAATTCTCAAGTAAAAATTTTCCTCAAAGCGTTACTTTGTGACTCATGGCGTGATACAAACTTCGAGTGCTCACTCGCTCGTCACTATCGGGTGCCGGGACTTTTATTCCTATCAGTGCTCATTTAATAATATTATTTTCTATTGAGTCAAAAACTTTTCAATAGATGTTTTTATATACACAATGTAATTAGTGAAATTCCATACCAAACCATCTATTCCAATTAAGTGTAGTGCATTGCAAAAATCACAAACTCTTCGATTATGTGTATTGAATTCCTCAATCTTTGATTATTACAATTACACATACTTAACTGAACTCAACTCAACATAATACGACGAGCATATATATTCATCTATATATCAAAACACCTTTGTCAGTGCGTCAGTATGTATGTCAGTTATAGGCGTCCAAACTAATAACCTGAATTTGACCGAATTTGGCACACGTTTTCCTCAGGTCCCAAAACTGTCCATGATCATTAAAATTTTTAAATATACTGAATTTATATATTTGTAAAAAGTGAAAAACATTTTATTTAAATGGTTTCGTGTCCCATACGCACATAAAGATCTCCAAAAAGGCATGCTGGTTGCCTATATTCTTAATATATAATAACTATATATTTATAAATATTAATTATTTCGCATTTTAATTAACCTCTGGTAGACAGAGAGCTAACTCACTAAAAATAATACACTTATTTGAATCGTCGATACGATGTATACGTAAATTAGTTTTATTTTTGGAGTCAGGCAATTAATTACTATTTAGTAATTGCTTATTCGGAAAAGAAGTAATATATTATTACACTTGATAGTGAGCTTCATCACAGGTTATAGTATTAAAATAAATAAACTTTCATAGCAACACTACTGTAGATATGTGAAAAAAGTGAAAATCGCAATAAACCTCCGTGTTTCTCACTTTTTTCGATGGTTTTCCGCCTCTAGCAAATTCCGTGCTCAACTTGAGGAAACAAGTAAGGTCTTAATCTGTTTGTCTCAACCAGACCTATCTTTATTTCCAAGGTGGATCAATCCCCCCGCCTCTCCTCCCTAGCGACAACACAATAAAAGTCTCAATTTTTTGAAACTATAACTTTAGACCGTAGTTCGGAGACTAAGGGTTTTATAAAAATTCTGAGGTCACGTGGTCGATTGGAAATTCGATTCTCTACAATTTTGGGCATATGACAATTTTATCCCAGTCCACCGGAAATAGGTCAAAATGACACCTCCCCGTAAATAATACAAACATTTTGAATATATTTTGCCATTTACACAACCTTGAATTGAAAATAGGTTTGATTTTAAAATGGAAATCGATTGTAGTGTACCCTCAAGTAATGCAATAAACTTATCTTTAATTATATTCCTAATTTATTATTTATTTGAACCCGAGCTTCTGCTAGTATTAAATCTATTTTGCTATAAATGTTTAACGTGTTATTTATTATTTTAATTTATATTATTTTACTTTTTTGTATGTCCATTTCCATTGTTTTATTATTTCACTTTTCTGTATTCTTGAAGAATCTTTGTTCAGGTCCATATTCAGAGTAAGTCAAAATGATGGACCCAATTTTATAAATTTATTCTATGAATTCTTCTTAGTTTTCAGCAAAGATATAGACTTATTTACCACGATTATGATCCGGTGTTATCATACGAATACTATACGTTTTCCATTCAGTATTTATATAAGATTAATTAAAGGGACAGTATGAAAAATCTCTACCGGTCCAAGATTTCCCCGGACATGTTCCTTGCTTGTCTTAACCAACTGAACCATCCAGATCCCTTACGCCCTTCAAGGGTACTTTGCTCAGAAGGGCCTTGCTGTTATGGATTAAATTCCATAAGTATTGTAGAATTAAGGATATGCTAAATAAATTATAATTGTTAAGTGTTAAGCACTAAATTCTGTTTTATGATTTAGTTCATAAAATAGAAATTCAAAAGTAGGGTACATTTAGTGCTGGGTTTATTCCCTTTTTAACTATTTTCTTGATGTAGCAATCATAATTTAGATTATCAATAGATTATTAATTTGATTTCATTTATATTTTGTTAAGGAATGCAGCTCTAAGATAACTTCATAATGCATGTTAAAACTGCATAACCATAATTTCATATTTTGAGAATTTTTTGTAAATCAACTCAATTAACACATGCTTTCATTATTTGATAAGCAATAATGTACACCCTCGAATAATTCTTTTAATAGCTTGATATTACGTTTCCGTCTTTGCTGCAATCTACTTACAAAAATGTTAATAATATCAGATTTTGTTGGTCATTCAAGTAAAAAATGCGGTTTGAATGTTGTGCTGTTGAAAAAATATAATAACGCGCCCCGAAAACTTCTGGGCAATAATTGGGATTAAACGACAGAACAATGAATCAACCACAGTAATACAAACAAACGACGCCATTATCAATCACTCAAGCCTTTGATCAGCCTTTCACTCAGTGCACACAGATGACAGCAAAAATTATATTATATCTGAAATACCTTTAATAAATAATAATATTCTGATTATACGCTAAATAGACGAAAGTGATGTCCTTGAAGATAATACTAAATTAAAACCCAAAAAATCGGCTGGGCCAGATAAAATTCCTCCGCACATGGTAAAAGGGCTTAGGGATCTCCTTATAAAACCTCTTCTTCATATTTATAATCTATCACTACAACATGGAATTTTCCCGACCATATGGAAGAAAATTAAAGTGACTCCTATATTCAAAAGTGGCAGCAGATCAGAAATATCGAATTACAGGCAATTCGCCCTTCTCTCTGCTACAGCAAAAAAATTTGAATGTATATTACACAAATTTCTCTTCGGGCACGTAAGGTTACAAATTTCAATTAAACAAAACGGGTTTATGAAGGGAAGATCTACGGTGACTAATATAATAAATTATATAGAACTACTTCATAAAAACTTAGACACTGGAGGCCAAGTTGAAGTTACATATACTGTTTTCAAAAAAGCCTTCAACACATTTAATCATAATATACTAATAGAATAATTAAACACTTTCGGTCTTTCTGAAAATCTAATTAAGTTTTTAGGGTCCTACCTACAAGACAGGCAAAAATTCGCATGTTACAATGGCTTTCTCTCTGAAAGTTTCAATACTCGATTAGGTGTACCGCAAGGATCGAATCATGAACCATTGCTATTAACGTTATTTATAAACGATATAAATTCAAATGTTCTTCTTTTTGCGGATGAACTAAAACTTTTCAGAAGGGTAAGCTGGAATGCTGACTGTGCAGCTCTTCAGAAAGATCTGAACAATATTGTTAAATGGTCTCAAAGAAATAAACTTTTCTTTAATATAAAAAAATGCGTATCATATATTGTGCACGTAAAAAGACCTATTTTAAGTATAACTACACAATAGCGAAAGATTAATAAGCAAGTGTAAACTCGGTTAAAGATCTTGGCGTAATTTTCGATCAAAAACTCACTTTCAGTGATCACATACACGAATCCACTCAAAAAGCGAACAAAGCCATTGCACTAATTGTAAGAAACTACAAATTGTTTAGAAATACATGCAATCCGTTACATCTGTATTCATCTCTGCGCGTTACAGCTTAGACAATCCATATGAAGAGCTTTTGGAAATATATAATATTGATAACCTCTCAACCAGACGCGAACGAGCGTCAATACTTTCAAACTATGTAATGGCAAAATCGATGACTGCACTTTGTTATCCTACTTAAATTTTAGTGTACCATCGTTTAATAACAGACACAATTTTAAATCAGTAACTGCCTCAAAATCTCCAATGCACCGAATTACTGCCCTATGCAATCAATTACCACCTGAGTTATATTTATTTCATTCAAATTCCGTAGATATTACTCATTATCCAATAAAATCTTTCAACTAATAATACTTAAATATCTCTTATGTTTATATGTCCAATTGATACTTCACAATTGTTAATGTCATGTGAATCGCACGAGATTTTCAGTCGCTCAAGAGCTGCCAGGGAATTCCTTACGGAGACAATATTTTGATTTTAAATATCATCTTGTATCCCTCTCAGTGCAGTGTTATTTGTGCAGCGCAGTGTATTTGGTGCTACTTGTGAAGCGAAGTTTATATTAATCAACATATAGTAACTTTTACAGTGATTCTTCTCTAAAACCGTAGAAAATTCTCTTTTATTAGCACACAATGTATTGTTCATACTAGAAAAATCTTTTATCAATAATATTATTTTATTTATTTTCAAATATATTACTTCCAATTCTTTACTTTAGTATTCCTGTCTATATTAATATATTTGTAATTTTATTTTTACATTTGTAACTAACCACAAATTGAAATGCCTCGTTAATGCAAGAAAAAGTTGTAATCTAAGTATAAGTACAAAATCATATTCCATAATTCCTATAGAGAAGCACAAGCTTCAAGGATGTGGAACGAGTCAGAGATTTTACATAGGTTGCTTTATTAATATTAAAATATACTGTAACATTAATTTTTAACTTATAATAAGATTTTCTTAAGTTCTATACAGAAGACATACAATTTGTACCTTATATATAAAATTGATAAATATTTTTACATCCTATACTAAAAAATTAGTGTTCTAATAATGTTCTTTCATAATTATAAATATCTACCCTATGATACATTCAGCTCCATAAATTCTTCAACAGAGTAGAAGGTGTGGCTTAGTAAGAACTTTGTTAGTTCATATTTGAACTTGTTTGGATTTATTTTTAATTGTTTAATGGAGGTGGGAAGTTTATTAAATATGTTAATAGCATTGTAATGTACACCCTTTTGTATTACGGTTAGAGACTTCCCTTCCTTGTGTAAATTGTTTTTACGTCTGGTATCAAAGTCATGTATATCTGAGTTTAGTGTGAAGAGGTTACTGTTATTAATAACAAATAACACGAGTGATTGAATATGCTGGCAAGTGAGTGTCAGTATTCCAGTTTTCTTGAAAAGTCCCTTGCAAGATGTTTTTGATGAGACCTGACATAATATTCTTACAGTTTTTTTTTGAAGTGTAAATATTTTATCTTTCCCTGATGCATTGCCCCAGAATATTATACCATATGTCATTATAGAGTGGAAATATGCAAAATAAACTAATTTTCTTATGTTAGGATCACTACAACTTGACATAATTCTAAGAGCAAAGGTTGCCGAGCCTAGTTTTCGTAGGAGAATATTAATAAGATCCCTCCAGTTTAATTTATTGTCCATGGATATACCTAAAAGTAATGTTCACTGTAGTTATTGTATACGAATGGTCATACTATTAAATTCTTCTATTGTAACACATGCATAGTATCTACGTAAATGGTCCAAAGTCTGTGTAGCACCTACAAATAAATAAATTAATGAAAAAAAATAATGATATTTGAAGTCATGTGAGTCGTGTGCGTGTTCCCTTATCCCCGTCCGACGTGATCTGACTGATGATGTATTTTCGGAATGTTTCTGGACATTTGCGTGAAGAAGATGAGCTTCTTGTCCTGTGCAATGGTTTGCGTGGAGTGTTGGGACAGATTCTGTCTCCCCTTCTCGAGCACTCAAGCCAGTCTTTGTGGAGCACAATAGCTGGCTCCCAGGATCAGCTACAGTCGATATTGTCGATTCTCCCAACACGAAAAGCTTAGGAAGCACTTCATAGCTGCCTTTGGTTTCCATCAAATACACGCACAACATAGACCATTTTCAGTGTGTTTAATAGGGCAAACACTTGACGAAATTCAAACATGACCGTCAAAGGAGAGTTCCATAATTCCGGCGAGACGAGTACACTTACGGTTTCTCCATTCGAGTCCTTAATTAACAGAATAATTTTTTAAAAAAACTCAGGTAATATTCCTAAATAAAACCTATGGAGCAATTCCTCCAAATTCTGTCACCAATTCCTTAACTACAGCAGCTGATCAATAAAATTTGGAAATCTCTTTGAACATGTTTCAAAATCTATGAGCATTTTATCAGAAAAATATTTTCGTGATGAATGTTCAACAGATGGGATCTAGACGAAACAGTTAATAATTATTTAATACTATTATTAATTGCTATCTGTAGCGGTTTAACTCTAATCGGTAAAAAAAGTAATACAGTTCTACATTTTTCTGGTAACCTTAGAAAGGTATATTATCAATTAAGTTGAAAGCACAAAATTCATGGGTTTTTCATTAGATAGTAAATGTAATTGTAAATGACGTTTAATTACATTAATTAGTAATTCAGCAAGCAATAAATTCAGTCAGAGTTATATCAAAGTATAGTGATAGGAAAGCCGCAAAATTAGTAAATATAGTGTATTTCCACTACTTAATGTCTTATGGGGCAACTCTCCGGTTAAAGATAGAAATATTTAAGCTCAGAAGTGTGTAATTAGGATAAAGAGCCAAGTAAATTCTAGTCATTCATGCAGATATTTATTCAAGAAATTTAGTATACTTACTCCATCAAGTCAATTCATTTTTTGGTTGATCGTATTTGCATAATATTTAAAAGTTTGTTTCAGTTGAACAACGAGTGGAACATCACTATTAACAAGACATACTACTAATAAGAAGGTATTAAAAAATTGTAAAGTTTCATTGCGAAGTGAGCTTAAAAAGTTTCTACTGAAATACTCCTATTCTTTAAACGAGTTTTTGGAAAGTAATATTATTCATACGTAAGGTTTTAATCTTAATCTATTAGTTGTCTTAAGTGTTGAAATATTATAGTATGTAAATAGTAATAATTACGTTTATCTTATATAGTAAAAAATAATTATGATAGTTTGATATATTTAAAGTGTTTAATACGTAAGTTACCTTAATATACATGATTAATATTTAAATTAAATTATTAATTTCCGGTTTTAAACGCTGAAAAATGAATGTCTCTTTCCACAGACTTGCTTCTTTTGAAGATGTATACAAACGTTATCTGTTATGTTTCATCAAACACTTGTGAAAATAATATAATAATTAAACTACACGGTTTATGGGAAGACGCTGTCGGGATGTCAACCAGTAGCTAATATAACTTTATTTAATCTAAACATGCATTATTTAACGAGATGATACAACTGTATATTCCATAATGATTGCGCAGCTACTACAAAACACAAATTACACTAGTTGCTTGCTCCAGTTTCGATACGGAAAATACAACTAACGTTAAGGTGAAAAGTAGAAACCGTCATTGTGCTGTAGCTGAAAACTATCGGCCATAGTGTTGGTTTTAAACATTCGTGCTAGTTTTATAAATTATTATTAAACAATTTAGTTATAAATAATGAATAAATTTAAGAACAAATGTAATTCTTTTAAGCTCTAACATTTTAAAAAACTTGACACAATTTCCGATATGTGCATAGTCTCTAAAATTACTGAGCTAACATGCGGATCTGTCAGATTTTCAATTCAAAATTGTCGAAAAAACTTGTATTCGAGAACGCCATTCTATTGGTGTGAATTGACGTCACTAAACATCACTGAGTTGTGTCCGTACTCTGCAAAATCTGTGAACGTCCGCTTGTCCTCCGCAGACTGTGAATACTCAAATGAAAACAAAAAACAAATACAAAATCAATGTCTAATTTTGGTAATCACGGCCACGCCCAGTTGGTTATGAGAGTCGATGTGATGGTGCGTGAGATCGAATATTTTTATATGAACTTTATTATTTGTAGGAAATAAAACGCGTTTGGTCCCATTTCCGAATAAGTAGAAATTATAACTTAAAGAATACAATTTTTTGCCAAAGGATTTGTTTCCTAGTTACTAAATTTATGCATCACTCTATTGTGGTTATTGAGGGACATTGTTGTTGTGGTATTCAGTCCTAAGACTGGCCTGATTCAAGTCTCCATGCTATCCTAGCTTGCAAGCCTTTTCATTTACTCATAACTAGAACAACCCACATCCTCCCGAATCCGCTTAGTGCATTTTATCCTTGACCTCCCTCTCCTGTTCTTACCCCACACACTTCCCTCTAATGATAATTTTACAAGACCCTCATGCCTTAAAACGTGGCCTATTAATATATCCCTTCACTTGGTCAACTTCCTCCATATTGTTCGCTTTTCCCCTATTCTGTTAACAACTTCCTCGTTAGTTATTCTATCCAGTCATCTGATTATCAGGATTCACCTATAGCACCACATTTGAAGGCCTTCTATTCTTTTCCTTTCCGGAGCTCCTATCATCCACGTTTCGCACCCATAAACGCCACGCTCCATACGAATATTTTTAGCAACGATTTTCTAATATTCACAGTCATATTACCCGTAAGTAAATTCCTCTTTTTTGCGAAAGCCTTCATTGCCTGTGCTATCCTACTCTTTATGTCTATTATAATTCTACCATCCCTAGTTATTACGCTTTCCCAATAGCAGAATTCCTTAACTTCCGTCAAAATATCCCTTCCCAATCTAACACCCTGTGTTATTACGTTTTTTCCAAAACTACACTCTATTACCTTCGTTTTCCCTCTATTGAGCTCTTTCTCCAGGTCTCCGTTCATGCCATTTATTATGATTTCCAAGTCTTGTTCTGATTCCCCTAATACTACAATATCGTCGGCAAAGCGTAAGGTTTTTATTTCTTCTCCTTGAAAAATGATTCCTTTTCCATATTCCGTTTTTATCATTCTTAATGGCCTGTTCTATATACAAGTTAAACAGCATAGGCTACAGTCTGCATCCTTGTCTTACTCCTTTCTTGATTACGGTTTTCTTTTCTTGATATTGAGGGACATTATTCAGAAATAATATTTAACTATACTAAATTATTCTCGACTTCAAAATTTTTTTCCAATCTTAAACATTTTGACCAGGTTACAGTTAACTTTAAGCATGGCAACGTCTTAGCACGATCAGGAAGCTATTTTAAGTAGAAATTTTGCTAATGTCACGACGGTAATATTTCATGTTAGCTTGACACCAGACACGATTAGAGTCATTACCCGACAGAAAGCAAGTCCTTAAGAAGTTGGCCTTCGGAAGCCTTTTTGTACATCGAGTTCGTCGATATATCGAGCGAGCTTGCTATTGATGTTCCATCTCTGCGAGAATGCGGTTCTCTTTGTTTGGCCACATCGCTACATCGATCTCATCATCTGTTGCCTCCACAGCTTTCCAGTCCGGCGCTTCGGAAAATTCCTCGGGAAATGAGCGCCGTCGCTAATGCGTCGCCGTGTCTGGCGTTTCCGCCATGTCTGGGGGACGACGACGCGCTTTGTGCGCGCTTCGTGCGTGTTTCCGGGGGCATAAAGTGCTCCGATGCAAAATCGCTCCATTCCCCTCATTCGATCTCAACAACAAACGACTCACAGACAGAATTGAGATTTTCAAAATAAACTCCGTTTGAACGGCACCTCTACCCATTCCCATGATGTTAGCACTATGTCAGTGTCAGCAAATGAATATCTAGACAAATTAACACTATCTACAGGAAAATTATTTAAGACGTGTTCGAGAAGAGGCCATGCTAATTTGCACTATAAATTTGTGGTCGTCATAACGCAGTTATGGGCTTCAGTTAAGATACAAGTAACGGAACGAAGGTTACCTCGGTTGAACTGGATTAAATTTTCTCGGGATTCCAGTCGGTAAAGCTCGTTGTAAACACACGACAATCCACGTCATCATCATCGAGCGAATTCTGGTTCAAAGAACGATATGAATTTGAGAAGAAAAAACGCTCTAGATAAAAAAATTCATGAGAAATGGGGAAAATCTTAACGACGAGGAATGTATGAATTATTAAAAAACTAGCTGGGGACCCGGCGTTGTACGGGTACTTATTTAATTGATCCTAGTACATTATTTATTTCTTGACCAACACATAACAAAACCGACATCAAAAACGTCACAATATGAACCTCAAATATACTGCCAGTATCTCGAGAGAGTCCAAAATACTGCCGGTAAAATTGCAGGAATAAATATATTTTCAGTATTATAACAGAATAAATTTTCCCACACTCAATGGTTAAATTTTTACTTAAATCTCATATGAAAGGTGATAATGTAACACAGCGACTCGCATTACACCGGTTTCGACAGCAAACTCGTTAGTTTCCTTTTTATTTTCATATTAGCATTTATAAACTTTTAAAATTTACCTGACGCGAGAAATGAAACCAATTTAATAATTTATGAATACATCGTATCAACGATCCCAAGAATTTCATTTTTTCTCAGCTTGTTGTAACAATAGATAGTAAGTGGGATGAATGTTATAGGAACGCGTGAAGGACTTATAACTCGCAGTTGGTTTACACGCCGGCTTTCGCTCGGCTACTCCAAGAAATATTCCCGTAGAATTAATAATTTTATTTATATTCGTATTATATTAATATCTTATGCAGTACATCTAAATTAAATATGCACGAATATTTAAATTAAATCTCCTTTTTTAAACCCTCAAATTTTCATTGAAATCCGCTGAGCCGTTTCGGAGCCTATTCAAGACAAACAGACACACTTAATTTTTATTTATTGGCATAGGTTAGGAAATAATATAACGTTTACACAGTAAAAACAATTGTTTTTCTTCAGGAAAGAAAATGTTTCAAATTAGATCTGGACCCTCAGGCCTTCCGTGAATTCACTCAGAAGAAGTTCTTCGAATTTTATTTCTACTAAATTGACTCGATAACCAATTTTCTGAAATAAACAGAATTAAGTAATTTTTCTGAATTGCACAGCTCTCTTCGACATCTTAGAAAACACAACATGTTAACACTCTGAAGTCATTAACTTTAGAAAAGTCGGATTTTTCTTCCATGCCCGATAACATTTTACCAAATATCTCAATTCAATGTCAACAACTTCCAAAACGAAGTGTTCCAAATGTATAGATCTCAAGAAACAATATAAGAAGTGAAAATGGGGGAGAGGAGTATTTCCGTCAGAGAAAAGATTTAGTTGTGAAAAGCTACTATTATTTATATTGAATATTAGTTATATTCTCACGAATGGAATATATAGACACAACCAAGGTCTTTTCATCACATCCTGTACTTCTGTAACAATCCAAAAGTTTTGACGAAGCTGGTTGTTAAAGACAGAGGCTGGAAACGTGTTTATTTATACAGTAAAGCACGTGCTCCCGCTGACCTGAGGAATGAACATTTCAATGAAGAGAAAAGATAGCGTTTGGCGTGATCCAGGGGGATTTGATATATTGGACAATCACGTGGTACACCTGATCTGAGGAATGTTCCCTTTTTCTGTCAAGAAAACGGCAGTGTTTGGCGTAACGCGAGGAAGAGGGAGAAGTTATCCAAATAAGAGAAGTAGAAGCCACATATATACCGAAAACAGTCTAATTGTTGTACTTTTAATTCCTAAAATTTTTGTATTGTGTTTTCTAGTTGTTTATTTTGTGTTTAAAACTAATTAATCTTAATGAAATTTTAAAATTTTTTGTTATAATTTAAATAAAACCCAGCACGTAGAAAGTAAAACCATGAAAATTTTTGGGAGCAACTGTGGGATTTACTTAAACTAATAAAATAAAACGTTTTTTTGATTAATATCCTTTAAATTTTACTAATGAATTTTCTGAAGTTCCCTTGCGCAAATTACATTCCCAATTTTACGTAATAAAGGTTCGTGTTAAAGTAAGGTCCGGCTCACCTCCACTACAAATACGAGAGAGTGGGCTACTGCAAATCGAATATAACTGTACTCGTATCTTCACGTAAACGCCTCACATTGCCATCCAAGGCCAAAAGAAAGTAAGGAGGCGTATTCTCTCGCGATAGCTGTGATACATAAATTTAATTTTTAATTTTTCCGACGAAACAGTCGAAGGAGTGGGTTGCGCAGACTCATATAATATTTTGATTGTTATCATAGTATATTTCCCAGGCGACTCCTTGTTTTTCTTGGCTGCGGCGCGACGCTGTGTCCACACTTAGGCATGGTGTCGCTGGGTTAATCATACTGCAGCCGCGTCATAAAACAGAGGCCCGAGGGCGCACCTTGTTCCCCCAATTTGTGCGCTCCCTCAGGATTAGCGCAGAGCGTGCTCGCGATTTCCCACATGGCAATGGCAAATTGAAATATGTCGAGTGGGAGTTTTTCCTCGTGTCCGGTAGAGAGCGCTAATTACAGCTGCAGCGGCCATGGGTGATTGCCGGTGAGCAACAAGGCCGACATTACTCAATTAATTCTTCGTCTGATTACGGCCTCTCGCTTCTGGCCCAACGACACGTTTCATTTGGAAAATCTAAAACTCGTGGCGAAGGCAACAAGCACTGAAGGTCTCACTGGTCGTTCCCTAAAATAATTTGCATACCAATCCCCCCTCCAAAAAAAAACATTGCATACCGGAATGTAATATTTCTATATTAAGCACGATATAAAACTTTTCATGAGATCTTAAGCACCCATTCCATCGCAGACAACTTATTACTGTATAATATAAGTTTAAAATAAGTACAGAAACGAAAATACAGGTAACCTATGATGAAGTTGAGAAATTATGCACTGAAATTGGAGCGGATATTAAATTGCAAAATACATGTCTGTAATTTAAATTTGTGATGTGACAATTTGGGTCTCCCCGCTATTTATTTTAAATTCGTAATTACTCCGCGCGCAATACTATGCTGTACGCTTATGATGGATGTAACTAAACTTTTCTGATCGGGAAATCTAGAAATAATATGTACCTTCTTTTCATCGCTCGAATAATTGTTAAGTATTAAAATATTGCCGCATCTGACAGGTGAATTAAATGTTGCGTTATTTTTAAGACGTTCGGGTCATATATTTGAATAAGTTTTACTAATCGAAGTGTCAGTGAAATAAAATAAATGTGTACAAGTTGTTAAGAAAGTAAACATTTATTTAAAAGGAATATAAAATATTGAAAATAAGATAAAACTAATCAATGATATTGCCATAGGTAGTTAAAGGACTTATTTCATACATCAAATAGGTCAAGTAATTAATATTAATGTATTTTATGACCTTAAAATCATACTAATTCATTTAATTTCTTTTCTCATTCTGTTAATAAATACGTATCGGTAATCATGTGTAGTTGTAATTTATTGTATTAATCATTAACATTGAATAAATTGATTTATTATTCATTATTTTTCTTAAATTATGTCTTTATCTCACAATATAATTACAAAAACTAGTATAGTACGGTGGAGATTTACAAATCAGTGTCAATCTTCCTGAATTTTCGTTGCTGTGATTGAATATTTAAATGGCGTTCAGTGAGTGGAAATAGTACAGCTAAAATTAGTAAAATTAAATTGAAATGCTTTAATATTTTCACGTTAATTATATTATATATCTTCTTATGAAACGGTTATTTTAAATATTATTTGTTTAAATAAGGTAATTGGTTTTTAAATATTGATCTTTGAACCCTTAAGGATTTTTTTATTTTTAATATTTTATCTACTCTCAAATAGAAAGGAAATAAATAATTATCTTTAATGAATTCATGTACAATGAATATTATGCCACGCCAATACTTTTATTTTTTTAAATTGAATATAAGATACGAGAAACTACAGTGTGTTTTCTCAGGTGCGCCCTCGTGTTTTGCTGTGAAATAGAAAGATTGTTAACTGAAGAGAATTACGTACCTTTTGCTTTTCTTATCACTCTCCCCCCTCTCTCCCTCTCCCCCTATCTCCCTCTCTCCCTCCCCCTCTCTCTCCAATAAAAACACCTCCCTTTCCAACGATGACTGGTTTATCTTACTGCGGAACCATCCTTGGACATATCGTCCCAGGAAGCAGTCGGAGCGTTATGCTTTTCTGCTGTCAGACAATAATGTTCGTCACTTTTCCCCCTTCGTTTGTACACCACTAGTTACACTTTTTCTATATTTACACTATATATAAAAATAATACAAAACTAAGACTACTATTTAATGTTTTTACTTACACTACGTTTATTCTGGTTTATAAGCGTTACATAACTATAAAATTAAAGATATATCTACTATTAAATATTTATTTTTTCTTCCTAACTTTTCAATATTTCTTTTATGTAGGCATCTATATTTCTCTAGGTGTCCTCGGATGTGGTCAGGTGGTGAACTAAATTTTCGGGAGTAAGGTCCTCATGCAGTGACTCTGCCAGGTTGTATGGAAGGTCAGGCATGCTGTCGGCGCTGGTTCCAGGAAATTCCTTAGTAATCAGCTGCTGTCCTCATTTTTTTCTTTCTTAAAGTATATAAACTTATTACATCATGTGGTAGTTATTTCAGTGTCATTAAAGTCTTCGAAATGATTAATTTAATTTAAATTAATTTAAATAAACCACAACACGTCAGCAAAAAGGACGTAAGCTTGCATGAGTCGGTAAGTCGTCCTAAAATTTAATAGCTGTTATGAAAATCGAACATTATTAAAAATCCTGAATTATCCCAATAATTAAAATTACTACAGAGTACTTGGACTTTATATAGACGATATTTAATTATTCCGTGTAGGTGAATAATAGCTCTTAAGCAAGTTGACGGACTGAGAAGCAAGCTGAGCGTGGAAGTGGGTTGCTAATAGCTTCCGAGGCGAACTCTGCTGCTTACGGCCAGTTTAACCTGCGTATGCGCCTCTATTAGCAGACGGCGACGGGGTCCTTTGACTCCACAGCACGGGCCACTGCACGGCTTCACACGGACCACCGACGCGGCGCGCCGTCTAAGGACCAACAACATTGGCGTCGTTACGCTCTACGTCCATACAGGGAGCTGCTAGAGGAACACTACCTGACGAAAACTTGGAATCAAATATTCAGCACAATTTCTTTGGCGCGAAATCCTACATTAAGTATTTTTTAAATGAGAACTGGTAGCTAACAGCAAATTTGAGTCCCAACTTAATTAAATAATAATAATAATACTTTCCTTTCTGCAGGAGACATGTAAAATAACCATTAAAATGTATTATGAGTAAATAACTCTTGGGCTTCCACCCGGGTCAGGTTTGTATTTTGCCACGACGTTTCGATGGTTAGGATCTCTTCCATCTTTGTCAAGTGAATGCCCCTCAACGTTCAGCCGTCTATATGTAGCCACGGCAGCCCGCTCCTGATTGGTCCTTGACAAAGATGGAAGAGATCCTAACCATCGAAACGTCGTGGCAAAATACAAACCTGACCCGGGTGGAAGCCCAATAATTATTTACTCAGAAGATTCATCGGGAAAACCTACGACATTCAATATGTATTATCGTTGGGTTTTCCATTGCCTTGATTAGTGTAGGTTAAGAGGATTTAAGAAACTGAAGGTAGAGTACTAATTATTAACGAGGGGAAAGAAAGAAATAGGTCGGAGAGAAAAATATAGTAAGAAGAATTTGGTAATTAGTTCCAACAACTTTTAACACCACTACCACAAAATGTAACTTACAAAATTTGAAACAGTACACTATTATTATATTTTAATAAATAAATATTACAGAAATTACTATCAACCGTAAAAAACTTAAATTATGGAAAATTGGGCCGTGTAGAATCTAAAATATCCAACCGTGTTGTAATTTCAACCTCTCCGTTATTCTCCTCCAAAAGCATCGATTGTACGCTGATTACACTCTCCCTTACGCCGTCTTCCTAGCTGAACTTGTGTCTAAAATTACTCAACGAAAATTCACCTCAGATCAGCCTTCTTTGCAGTCAAAGATATGGGCGTTTAATTCCCCTTCTGATACGTCACACGCTCATATTCGTTCATTCTCGATTCGTTTCACGTACCCCAAGTAGTCTTAGCAAAATTTTGTTATTATCGAATATTGTGATACCCTTGAGGCAGTTCATTGTCCTTGAGTTCAGCCAAATCAAAAAGGGTGTCTGAAAATTCTATTTGTTCTTAGTTTCACGACTTAAAGGATATCGCCAATTGCCTATAGCCGCCTCCGACGAGTATTTCGTTAATAAAATTAATTTAAGTTATGACGCGCAGCACAGTAATTATGTAAATAACATATATTTACGGGGCTTGAAAAAAATAAGTCGCAGAATTCATTACAGGGGAGATTCCAGTAGCTGCAAAAGCAACGTAATTAAATAAAGTACCATGGAGGGGAAGAGAGTTGCATTGTCTGAGGATTAGAGAGGTATTCGATAGACAGTTTCTATGTTTCCAAGACAAGTTTGACTTGCACTTGTAAATATCCTGATCGAAAGAATCTTGTGAATGCTACCCATCGCTCACGCCTAGAAGAAAGAAATGAGGAACTGTAATGAGATCACAGAAAACATCAGCTAAGCCTAAGGCATTTCCTGTAACCTGCGCCGAAAGCATCGATATTGACCTCCAAAGTTCGGGAAATTTACGCATCTCGAATATGGCAACAAAAATATGAATTTCTCTCCAGTTATAAAATATTCTAATGCGCGAAATCACGTGGTTGCCCCTGAGAAATGAAATTTTAAACGTGGAATAAAATAAAGTGTATATAAATTCAAAAGTCATTGATTTCTTCTCTTTTCTGAATTCATAAAATGTCCAATAAGAACTTTATTTCTTTACTAGGCGTCCGACTATCAATTATTAAAAACTAATTCTCAACTGAAAATAATTAATACTTTAAACTCCGTTACACTACCTTGTTGTTCCCAAGACCTGGCTGGTTTTGGAGCCATTCTCGTTCTGTAACAAATTTAGATACTAATTAATGAAACTATCCGTAACAACAAGCAGCATTGGATTTGCTAATCCAGTAGTAATTATCATAAATACGCATGTAAAGAACCATTAAGCATTTATACGTCAAACGAAACGATTAAAACTGTAGTCAAGTTTCATTTCGTAATTAAATAATCACACTAACAAATGTATATCAGAATAGTAAAAAAAAGTGGACATATGTTTACTTGCTCTTTGGTACTCTAATTAATCATACTGCCCCCTCCTCAAATATTTGATGTCGTTGTGTATCTGCCTATATAGTCAAGCTCTTCATATTGACTAGCTTGTTATTTAAAATTGTCAAAACATTACATTCTTTTTTAATTCACGCTCGTAACAATTTTTTTACATAGCCACAGGCTATTTTCATTTATCACCAATTTTCAATATTTACTTGTGTACCAAATTCAGTCAGGCGAGGACAAACCAATACGAAGTCAGGATCTTCGAAACTTTTTCACTTTTCAACTTTTTTCGTTATTATTATTATTTACCTCATCTCATTTTATACAGTCACCTCTAGAAACTGAACCACTGACTTAGAAAATTCGAGAAGTCTTTAAATTAATCGACTTGGTTTCAGACAGTTACTTTATCCAGTCTCCTGTCAACAAAAATTGCAGCCTTTTCCAATATTTTTTTATATTCTCTTAAGGACGCTATACCCAATAAGCTGCTAGAGATGTAGAATCATAACTTTTTACTGTAAATAGGAGAGAAAGAACGTATATATATATATATATATATATAAAATCTAAAATTAAAAAAAACCTTTACTTTGCTACAATTATGTTTAAAAAAACAAGTCATTGAACACAAAAAGCAAAAAAATACTGATTTTATGGAAAAATTGCCTTTTTGTTAAACAAAAAAGGTACAAGAATTAGAATATAAGACTATAGAATGTAATTTAAAAGGCAAATGACACTTTAAAATTAAGTTATATTCATATGCATTTATCAGCCACAAATTAACTATTATTATATTTTATAATTTTTACTATTTTTAATTCTGTATTTAATAGCATATATATGTACGGTAATTTTATTGTGCTGTTAAATATTTAATGATTTTTTGATGGTCTGTTAATGGTCGTTAAACCTATCTGATTATTAAAAAGAGATAAAATATCATTTAGTATTGTCTAATTTTTTGTTGCCAAAATGATATGGTTACTTAATAATTCTTTGCGACTTGCTATTTATATTTGCCTAACTGATTACAAAATTTCTTTTTTTTTGTTTAAATATTGTGAATTATTTATTTGATGTTCAAAACGAGTGATTGTGATTGAAATGTAGTTAAAATAGAACCAACCAATAATAAAACTGATTTGAAACTTATGTTAGTGAGTTTTTACTGTTATATAATAAACACCTGTTTTTCTAAAATCAATGTTATTAATGAATTTCAACTGCAGTATGAAAATCAATTCGTATCCATGTGTTAGTCATTTTGGGTTAAATGAAATGTATTTAAAAATTAAATATTCGTATTTTTGATTACAATAAGAAACAATTTTTTACTACAAGTTTTAAAAAAATTATGTTTTCTCTCTTTGAAAGAAGAAATTAAGATGGATCGTTTAAAAATTAGGCTGTGCAACTTGATTTTTTCAGGAAATAAGTAAAAATAAAACTTTTAAAAAGTCAATAATTTTTATGAATTTAGGACCAGCTGTCGTGGATTTTAATGCAAAGAAACAAAATAATTGTTTAAAGAACTTGAGTTCGAAAATTGTTTGTTATTTCTGTTGTCTTTAGTTATGTGTTGCATCATTCATTGAAACGTTGCTGGTTTTTCCCATGGTGAAGAGGTTTCTTCGCTGGGATGTGTTAAATATTTACATAGCCTTGGCTGCAGTCATTGGGGAAATGACGAGTCGTTGTGCTTGCCAACTTTATGCAGACTTTTCTGCATCACAAACTGATTTTTTCTTCCCGACTTTTTTCACCTTCGTCGGGTGAACGGGGAATGTATTTTCAGCATTGGGGATGTAAGGTGTCATATACCGCAGTAAAGACGAAATGTAATCGTAGATTAGAGTGTTAAGCAGCCTACAGGTAATTCAGGTAATAAAATTCTGTGAACGAAGGTATTTTGAGAAAGAAAATCTGATCCCTAAAAAGATAAAATAATTTAAATTGGAGAAGAAGCTTTGCGTTTAAAAACAAGTTTGTCAATGTACATAAGCAATGTTTAATAATAAAATTGCACCAAGGAATCGAAATATAAACATTTACACTTTTCTTCACGATGCGAACAAAGTACATTAATGAATATGTTTGCAACTGTTGACTAGTGATAAATTCATAACATATAATGGAAAAGTCACTTATAAATTATTTATTTATCAAGAAAAATTATTTTTACAAGAAAGTGTTGAAACACTACGTTTCAACCAGAATCTTTGGACCTCATCAGGTGTACACCATTGATAAAGTATTAAATATAATAAGGAAATTAAAAATTATTTAAATCGGATGACGTTTATGAGTTTAACATTAAACATGAATTTAAGTTAAGCTTGTTTTAAAAGAACTGGAAGCTCGCAAGTTCTAAACACTGATTGAATAAATACGTAATTTTGTTGTTTAAAAAGAGTTTTACTACTCTTCTCCAAATTTTGTTAATGAATAAAGTGTAATTGCTTAGCCACAAAGGCCGTTGGCACTATTTTGACGTAATGTAGGATGTTAAACCACGGATATTTTCCAGAAGCAGCGAGGAAGCGTACAGAATAAATAAATAGACGTATGATTTTGCAGGATGTAGTCGGAAAGTCACTTAAGCAAATCGCAGATATGGCTCATATTCAGTTTTGGAATTAAACTGAAGTCCAGGTGAGTCTGATTGAAAAAGTGTTTAGTCTCAAGGAAACAAATCTATGGTATATCCTGCTGTGCTATATTTTCCCGCTCACGTGGTACCTTATAATCCTGTATACATCTTGGCTGACGTTTCTGGAAATTGCAGCTGACAAGGCGCCAAACTGTTGGAAAGTATAAACTTTGATGATGGTAAAATATTTCATCATTATTTACAATAAGGTCTCGTGTTCTTTTAATCAATTTAAACTGTTAGTTCTGTTTTTTTGGTAGCCGTAACATAATTTGAGAAAGTTTCCTGTTCTACGTCCACGTATTGTGTTGTAAAATGTTTTGGTGATTTTGTTTTCTGTTATGGAAGAAATGTCTAATGTTCTTTTTTTAACTTTTCAAAGACGCCCGTGTAGCTGAACCACTCCCATAATACTAAATAAATTTATTCAATTGCTCCCACATATGTTTCAATTTGGTTCAGCATTTAATGAAAGATTCAGTAATACTAACTTGTGTCACAGATCTTAAAAAGTGTTATTTATAATTTGGCTGGCCACAGCGAGAGGCTATTAAATAAAATCGTAATGATTTTTAAATGGTTCGTTGCATAAAGTTGCATAATTCCTCTTTTCATGATGCTAATCATTATCCCCCGGTGAGATGTTGAGTGTGTTTTTTTTCTGGAGGTATCACAAATGTGGTGTTTGTTTAGAAGAGATGAATAGAAAAATGTCGAGCGAACCCTGTATTCGAACTCCGGACCTTCCGATAATTGGGTGGTTTCTCTAACCACTGAGCCAGTTTGAGTCGACGTCAGGATTCGATGTGAGTTCCCTCCACCACTGGAGCCGAGTTATCCAACAATTGAAAAATCACGATCTTCATAACCTAGCTCTAGGTGAAGTTTTGTTATATTGTGTGAGGTCTCCTAGAACATACGCCCATGAATCAACAAAGCTGTCTGAACGAAAAGATCCACTAAGCAATCAATGTTAAAAGTGACACGAATAATTTGAACAAAATTTACGATACTCTTTTGTTGTTGTAGTTTAATAACCATCGCTGGAGAAGGTCCAGCGCGGCACCAAATTCTTCGCACGTAAATTCAATAATCTTTTCGACTGAGGGAGTCAAGGAGTAAATAGGACATTTTTCTTAATTTGTAAGTTTTCAACCAAGTTTTTTATATATAAATTCAAAATTGTAGCATAGAATTCAGAATTAAATTATTGTAATATTATGTTTGTAGTAAGCCTGAAGAAGTCTCAAAATGGAGATGAAAGGTCGCTTTTGTTAATAAATAGTTATTTAATGCTGAATTTTTTTGGCCGTTTTTATTTAATAGAAATAGTACTTGTTCTGACGAGTGTCTGAAAATACTATACGTCCGCTGTGTAGCGGACAAGATGAATTAGTGAGAGTTTAAAATCCAGAGTTGTTTGGCTTCAGAGACTGTTTTCTTAATATACAGGTTGTTAAGAGCGCTGTTACAGACGGAAGGTGAAATGTGCCGTGAGTAGCAGAGGAACTACTTACGACAACGCAGAAGCGTTTCCTATCATCTTGAAGGTAACGAAAGATAAAAATATTTGAGAAGTGTAAATTATACTAAAGACACAAATCCTTTTTGCGTTTCATCTCTTTACTTGTTTAATTTCAATAATTTTTCGTTTATGATTTATTTATATTTTCTTATATGTGGTGACTTTAACTTCACTAACGAAGTGACACTCGTTAATAATTGAAATGCTTTGTCCGGATGAGCACAGTCATCCAATTTCAAGTCACAAGGTTCCCAGAATTGCATGATAAACGTTATCAAATTCGCAGTAAATTACTTAATGGGAGTTATATATATATTTTTTTCTCAATTACTGTATTTCAATAAGACAAATAAATTGATTCATTAGGTGACACTGTAGGATGTGACCGTATAAATATCACTAATATCGCTGAAATCTAAATATTCAAAACGAATTACTGATGAAGAATGAATTAACTTGTATATTAGTACATATAATAAACATATATTTTACTTACTGACACAAAGGACACGTAGATTGAGAATATGAGCGCTTACATCTCATATTGATGAAACGATATATCACCTCTTTTTCACAAACTTTTCCTGATGTCAAACGTCATTAGTTATAACTTGTAAAATAATTTATCGTGACATTATAAAATCACAGTTTTATACGCCAAACTTTTACAACACACTCACGTTAAGAAAATTAAACTTGTGCAGTTGTTGTAACTCAGTAACAAATATATGTTGCTTTATACAATCACAATTGAGTTTCAGAATGTAAAAATGCAACCTGTCTAATTGCAGTAACTCAATAACAAAAGTACATTAATTCAGTTTTGCAAGACTGCACGGTCGTTACAGCGATCCGGTCGGGTTATATTAAATTAATTAACTAAAATATAAAGGGTCTCATCATTCTATAACGTTATAATGTATATTTTATAACATTATTTTAAAGCTATCATTAATTTTGTTTTCTAAATAATATAATTATGTAGAACATCAGAATGAAAAACTCTCGACCGGATCCGATTACCGATTACTCTTGTATAGACATGGATCTCAGGCTCAACCTACAATTAACTTAATCACATTCTTCATAGCCTTATTTTAGAATATTTGTGAAGAATAGATGCCCGGTAAGCGGGAGGTCCCGGTTTAGAATCTCGGCCCAGTCGAGAATTTAAAATCGTAAATTTATAAATTTATTTTCACAACCTTTATGACTTAGCTACAATCAAAAGCAATTCTTCTGTGTCCGTATTTTATGTAAATAAAATAATTTTAACTCGTCCTAATTCCTCAACAGGAATCAATCAATAAATCTTAATGTCAGCCTCCAATTGTTAAACAACACTAACATTTTTGGCTGATATGAGAAAACTTTAACTCCAGGAATATTTTATACAATTTTCTATTTTCGGTATTGAAAAATTGCTTTCATAATTTAGCGGATTACGGTGAAGCGAAATGTAACTGCGAGAACAGTGAATTTCATCGTCGTAAATTCCAACGCCGATACCGTGTATTGGACAAGCCTTCGTCATTCGATTGCTGAGCGACGACGGAAAATTTGTCGTCGCCTGCGGTGAAATGCTGTTTGCAGACTGTGCGTATTGCGGCTGGGATATGAAAAATGCGTCGCGGCTCATCTCCCAGGAATTGAATCAGGAAGCTCCTGCAGATGGCGCGTCTCCGAAGCTTGCGTACATCTACAACGAAAACCGCAAACTAGAAACACCAGCGAAACTTCCATTGTCTCGAGAGCACTTCACTTTCCCGAGATATTGGACGGTACGAAGGCGTTAGTTCAAACACTGTGCCTGTGAAAACGCATGCAGAAAAAATGTTATCTCTCACGGTGAAACATCACATGCTTGCACGCGGAGAAATACGGAAAGCGTCTTATAATACAAAGTTGTGTTTCTTGATTCTCTCAAACTTATTCGGCTAATGTATGTGCCTTAATATTAGAAGATATCGAAATTATACTTCAAATTATAATTTAATTCTATTATTACTCAGTAAAATAAGTCAAAATGAATCGCAAATAATAAATTCAACCTGTTAATTATAATAGAATACATTATTATGTTTAAAGAAACTATATTGCAGATAACCGAGAATAATCTTTTGAAGAATATAATTATGGATTGCTACCAGAAATTGTTTAATGAAAATTGTCTTCATTTCAGCGGTTATAGTCTGTAAGTATTTTCCAGGTGTGGGTATTAATATTATTTTCCCGAATATTAGTGTACTTTACCGTTAAAATTATTAAATCTTTTGATCAACGCGTGATTTATTTGGCATAAATCCTCCATGGGCAACGCGCATCTTTATCGCAATTGAGGGTTAGCTGTAATTTAACCAGGTTGATGGGTAATGGTGTTTTAACCGATTCAGTAATTATTCTGGTTCATTAAAACATCACGGTACCTTAAGAGGGTCTAAAAATTTCCAGTGTACTAAGACAGAAGACAGTTGTCCTTGTACTTTATTTAGCTGAAATTCTCCCATGCCGTAGAAGGGACTTTAAAACACATGGACTACATTAAAAAAGCACAAATTTGCGCCATTTCCTTAAATGAGTTAAAAATAATCCCGTCCCATTGATGGAGTAGAAAAAATTCCTGTTTTTCTATGTTAAAATTGCGAAAAAAAAGTGTACCGTTTTTTAATTACATGACAAACATTTGAAGTTATTAGGGTTTGTACATTAGAGTTTTATGCCTTCTTTATTTTGACTTAGGGGATTTTAAATATTCATATATTATAAAGATTAAAAAAAACTTTTGCTATAGTTACATTTATCTTGATTTATGAAAACATTTCAGGCTATAAGTTTTAGAAACTGCTACAAACTCAAAATATAATACCATGTTAAAATGCAGTGAAGAAAATCAGAAAATTCACAGTATATATGAAAAATTGCTGTTTTCATTTCGTTCAATTCAATTCTCTCAACCGTATGTACCCCTACTCCCAATATGAAATTCTCGTTCTTGTTTAATCTGTTTGCGGTCAACTAGTGGAAGATTATTGAAAAAAATCGGAAAATTAGAGCCACATTTATTAACATCGTTTGGTAACTACGTTGATGGGGAATCTGGGGATCTGGGAGAGGGGAGAAAGGGGCTTAAATCTTTAAAACATCGACAGAAAACGTCCGTGGGGTGATGATTACAAGTCACCAAAGTTTCATTGCAATAGGATGAATGGTATAAGACCGCATTCGAGGTAAATAAACATACATTCGTTCATTTTCATTCATATAGCTGAGAATACCCGTTCTCGTGGCTAGTGTTGAAACATCATTACTACTGTTTTTGTGGTGGTCATTCCACATATTGATTTAATACAGTTCTCTATATTATTCTAACCTATTCTTAACGTTCCAACTCCACATAACTATTGCAGTCAACATGCATCCTCCTTTGCCTTTTATATTATATTTTTGCCATTTCTCATCTATTCCTACCCTACACACTTCCCTCTAATACAAATTTCGTGCCTCAAATTGTTGTCTATTGGTTTATTACTCCATACTTTTCTCTCCTCATCAATTCAATTCAAAAAAATTTAATTTGTGACTTGATCTGATGCCAATCTGACTTTGCATTCTTCTGCAGCGCCACATTTCAAATGCTTCTATTCCATTCTATTCTACACTGAAGGTGGTACATGTTTCAGTACCATACAACACCACGCCTAACACAATTATATTTTTAGAAATGATCAATAACACAATATTAAAAATAAATTTTTATTCAAGAAATTGTTTCTTGGAAAGCTCATTGAGCATTTTGGAAGTTAATTGATCTATTTCTGGAGTATTCTCGTAATTTATAACAGACATTTCTTGTCGTATTTATTTAGTAATGAAGTAACTATGGCACGCAGAGAATACTACAGTCATAATAAAGACCTCATGTTATATACATTCAATAACATGCAGAAAATAATAACTATTGATATGATGGCTTAATTGTATTTACAGTCACAATGTTTGTAATGTTCAACATGAAATGGAATTGTCAATCAGTTTTGACATGATTTAATTCCAGAAATGACATAATTTGATGGAACAAACGATAACACAGGATATTGCTGCCAATTACATTATCTGACGTGTGTAATTTCCACTATTTTATGTGAGTCATGGAAACTTTTTCCCTTGCAGAATTCGTTACGTTCATAATTTTACATGTGTTGAAGCCAATTTTTTCTTCCGTAATACCCAAATACATAATCTGTATAACGCAAAAACTTGTTATGTTGTTGTTGTGGTATTCAGTCCTAAGCAACCCTCCATGCTAACCTATCTTGCGCAAGTCGTTTATATCCGCATAAGTAGTACATCCCACATCCAACCTAATCTGCTAAGCGTATTCCATACTTTTCATCCGTCTTCTGTTCTTATCCCACACACTTCCCTCTAACGCTAATTTTACAAGACCCTCATGTCTTAAAACGTGGCCTATTAATCTATTCCTTATCCTAGTCAACGTCCTCCATATTGTTTGCTCTTCCCCTATTCTGTTTAGTTCTTCCTTGTTAGTCACTCTATCAACCCATCTGATTTTCAGCATTCTCCTAAAGCACCACATTTCAAATGCACATTTCACACCCATATAACGCCACGCTTCATAGGAACATTTTTAGCAACGATTTCGTAATATTCACAGTTTTATATGCCGACAAATATAATAATGAAAAATATCATGTTATAGAAATCGATCAAATTTCATTATATTTACAATGAAAGCTATTTTTTTTAAATAATTTATGGTAATTTGTCAATAATATAATATACTGTATACGGCTATTATGACCTGCCAACTTAAAAACTACTATTTTTTTCACTAATAGTTCGTATATCACTGTAAATCCATACTGAAATTTATAAAAAATATTCAGGGAATACGATTGTTTCAGTCAGTCCTCGCTGACTTGATTCTTGTTATGTTAAAGGAAAAAATAATTGCAATTTAATGCATTACAACTTAGAATTTTAGAATATATTTGCACACTGCGACTACACGTTATCAAGTATGCCCGCATACAGTAACCGACCACTGCAGGACCAGGCATGCGGCCGTTTAAACCGGTGGACATGATTGTACACAAAAATAAGTACTGAACTAGACAATTAATTAGAACAACATATTTCATTAATTCAAAATTCGATTAAATTGCAGGATTCTAATTAAAAGCAGTTGTAATAAAGTACACAATATATACACTATCGAAAGTTATATAAAAATATATTTTTGCAGTATTATTACAGTAGTCCTACTTATGGATATTCACTGATTACAATTTAAATTATTCTGTGAACTTCGTGTTTCATCTTTTCCATATATTTGGAGGTATATTAGTTCCTTTTCTTTATAAATGAAACGTCGACAGCAGTTGATTCAAACCGTTTTTCTGTGTATGCTACTGCTAACTGAAAAATTTTCTTCCTTTCCTTATGACTTATTTCTTCCTGTTGATTTGTCATTCTCTTCTTCAGTTTCTACAGATTCATTTAAATTTTAATATTACTCAACAACAGTTTGTAGTGTCTGTTCATCAGTGGAAAATCCATTTTTGAGTGTATATTAATTTGTTCTATCTACGTTAAATGCATCAGCACTTAGACCGTCATGATGTGACTTGTCGAGGAATCACAACCTACGACTAATATATTGTAGCACAGTAGGACCCTCCCAATTTAATTCCTATTTCTGGACGAATTAAATTCAGAAAATTAAATAAAAATATTCTGAGACAGGCAAAGAAGATGCGGAAAATCCAGGATTATAAAGGCACCAGCCTATTTCGAAGAAACATGCTTGCTAGTTAGGGGCAGTAGATAAAAAATATTTGTCTACCATGGGACACTGGCCCGCGGAAGTTTCTTAAGATTTACCCCTTCTTTCGTAAGTGCGGATCCCGCGCTTGGCGAAACATTAACGACCCTTGGTGAAGAAACTCCACGTGAGGTGTTATATTAAATAGAGAAGAAGAAAGGAGAGATTGTCTGAAAGTTGACAAGGCGGTAAAATGGTCAGTGTGTGTTTGAAGTTGAAGGGAAGAGGAAGTAGGAGAGGAGAGAAGGAGCGCTATTGCTTGGAAGTAGAGAGGAAAAGGAGTTATAGGAAGGAGAAATGTAGGGAGCGTGGTTCTAACCTAAGAAAGAAGAGTAAGTCGGTGAGGGGAGAAGAAACTGGAGGCTAGGAGAGTGTTGCTCGGAATTTGTTTGGAAGAAGTATTTAAGAAGAGAGAAGAGGACTATTTCAGTAATTAGTGGAAAGAAAACACAAAAGCGTCATAACGAAATTACGATATCCTAGCCAAAACTTGGCTGAGACATGAACGACTTCGCATAGACGGAAGATTGGGTTTTTCTCGCTACCCGACGATGGGAAATGTTTTTACACTTGTCTAATAACAACAGCCTGTGGGAAGAAGGCACAGCCTGCTCTCTACCTGTATCCAAGAGAAATTCTCGAAAGAAATAAATCGCTTTGTAATTGCTGAGTGTTCAAGAAGTCTAAAGAAGAATAAAAACTCTCTGCTACCCTTTGTTGCCCCACAAAAATTAACCCTGGTAAATATCATATATAAAGAATAACATGAGCTAAGACACTGTTATTACAAAATATAATTTCCCCTCAAACCCCACATTTGTTGGTAATGCAGATAGTGCAGGACCCAACTAGGAATTTGTGTTTTAAAATATAATTTATTAAATAATTTTGGGAACCTGATTAATTTTTGTTAATATTTAAATAATTATATCCCCCTCTTTATTTCGTTTGAGTGGTCGATTAAAGTGAGACGGGTTAAGAGGGCATCTTCTACATTTAAAATAAGTGCAAAAACTCCCTGACTGGGTTTTTTCTGAAGTGAACGAGGTCAGTATTTAGCTTCTCATTCAGTCTTCACATATATTTGCGCCCAATATGGGATTAAAATTTCTCTTCTCTGCGACGCGACACAATGATGATAACTGCTATACCACAGAAGATTAACTATCAAATATATATTCCATAATGAAAAAAATATATATACAGCATAAACCTTAAGAGCAAAGCACACATTTGAACAGAAGCTAGACAACCAACTTCGCTTAGGTATTAATCGTGAATACTGTGAACTACATTTCCAGGAATCTGAATTTATTAGATGAAAATATACGAAGAATAGCCTTTGACAATAAGTTTTTCAGCACCTTTATTACAACCCATTACAAGCAACTGTTATCTAGATTCAAATATCCTTTTACCTACAGATAATTATGTAACACGCAAATTCGAATATAATTTTCAGATTACCTGTATTATGTGACATTAAGTCCTTTAAGAGAAGTTGAAAGGTACGTCTTTCAATTGTTAAAAGAGTCGCTTTAAGGTACCTTTCCCTTGGAAACCGTTATAGAATTAACAATAAATAGAAAAGGGGCTTCAAATTCTTCACATGCAAATTAAATAATCTTTTCGGCTGAGGGAGTCAAGGAGGAAATAGGATGTATTGCTAAATTTGTAAGTTTTTAACCAATTTTTATGTATAAATTAAAAAATTGTAACATTAAACTTATATTTAATTTATTGGAATATTGTTTTTAGTAAACCTGAGGAAGTTTCAAAATGGAGATGAAACGTCGCTTCTGTTAATAAATAGAGATTTATTTAATGCTGACTTGTGGCCGTCTTTTTTTCGTTGTTAATTTGAAAGACAGAAAAGCTTCTTGTACAATTAATTGGAATTCACAGCTTATTTTTAAACTTAACTGAATACTATATATAACAATTCAAGAACGATTGACAAACCATGCATACAATAAAATCAGTTAGCCCTAAATTCTCACTGGCTCAATACAGGGGTAGCATGCAAATTTCTCGGCCTCACACAAATATGTCACTTTTAAACCGTGAATGTAAGGTCAAACTTTGTTTGATACCATATTGTTTTGTTTTTACAATTGTTAAATTCATGTAATCAAGATGAGAAAACGGGACATGGCGTTATTTGAAGCTGAAGGAAATCAATATTCGAGCAGTTTTAAAATGTCCCGTTATAAAAATTTTTACCAGACACGCATAAAAAAGAATTCAGATACGACACTTTTCTTTATTGTGATTTTCAACAGTAAAGAAGTGGAGGCTCTTTAATTCAAAAGCGGTCGAAATACAATGTTGCACGCCGACGCACAAAAACGTAAAAATCTACAGTAAGGCTATGAGAACTGGCATATTGAGTACACAAATTTTAAATGAACATTTTTGAATGACAACGCCCTCAGAGCGATTGCCGCAGAATTTAAAACGTAATCCACAAACTTAGTTGAACCACCATTTCTTAGTTTTTGCGATGTATCGTTAATGTTGATGTGATGAAAACTGTAATAAATTACAGAATTTAAGCAACAATCCAAACATATTTTTAAAGCCTGTAGAAATGCTCCGAATAAAATGAAAAATTTCCTTCGGAATATAATACAGTGTGATACACTTTTTGGATAAAGGAAAACCATAATCTGACAATATTTAGTAGTGTCATTGCAACAACTGCACCAAAGCATGGATCAGTTCACACGTCATAGATTGTTTTTCCTACACTCGACAATTAATCATGCACCGTATTCGCATATTTCATAGTTATTATTTCCTGTCCCAATATTCAAAGAAATTATTTTCCTGTAGTTTTGTTTTTGCATAAATAATTAAATAGTTGATACAACCAATTATTTTGTGAAATTTGAGAAAATTGTGAGCTAAATTATTACAGCACTGCCCAATGGTGCCCCAATTTGAAAGGAAGGAATGAATTTGAGAACTTCAACAGGATCCTTTTTCTTTGTTAGAAATCTAGGCTTATGTCGCTCTAAAGCTTTATGAGCGGTGGAATCACAACCTGTCTCAGAGTTCTCGAGATTGTTTTGCGCTCAAGCTCAGGCCGTTTTGCCGCACCTAATTTTTGTCGCCGTAAGCAGTCGCTTACCTTGGCTACTCGCCTGGATATTATAGTTATTACAGAGGGCGGCGTTGTAAAATGAATAAGAAATTATTAACAAATCTTTACTACTCAGATCGACCACGAGCAACCACCATGCTTAAAAAATGCGTCAATTTTCTTTTTCCTGATAGCTTCGACCTGTTATTTGTCGCCATTAACTTGGAACAACAATTTTACCAGTTTTTTTCACTCATGATTGGTACGTGCATTTTATATGGACGACAAATAATAGCTCCGTCTTCCGTTCCACACGCATTATAGGCACATTCTCTTAATCCTCTGGACATTACTGATATAATTATGCGGACTCGACCTCTGTGATAGTGAAAAAGTTTTTCAACCAATTTGAATGGATCAAATTGATCGCCACTTCCAAAGTTGGAGCCCCAGAATTGATATATATTTTTTTGTGGTCACATATGGGGAGGAAGCAGACCCTGATGACCCGCACCCGCACCGGCACCCGCACGCTACTTCCGAAGTGGTCACGAGCGACGAGGGGCGCCAGATGTGACGGCCAGGCACCAACAATGGCGCGCCACCAAACAGGGCCTTTGTGCAGGCCTAATGCATGCATTGTCCGCCTCACAGCAAACGTCGGAAATGGCGAAATTAAGAGAACGGCACATCCATCAAGGCAGCCAATCAGCCATTGTTTCTTACCTTTTAGCGGACGAGAGAGCTGCTCTGGGAGCCAGCCGCTCGCAGAGGAGAGCACATTTTTATTTTTAAGGAACCCCTCCTGTTGCCAGCCAGCAATCAGCTATTGTGCCTTTTGCATAAGAGATCCGGCACGGACTAAGAGGGAATTTAAATAAAAGAACCGAATAAACAGACACGAAAACGAAAGGCTGCAGTAAAAGTAGTCGCGGGAGGGGCGCACCGAAGAAGTCGACCGAAGAATTGAGGGATACAAGGGTCGGGCGAAGGAGAGGGAGGGTTTCGGGACGTGGCACGAATCTATTTGCATTCCTTTCATGCAGAGCGCAGTTTTTCTTCCGTGTTGAGCTCGGCGAATCGATGGCATTGTTGCATGCCAATATATTGTTAGCGACGGAAGGCTGTTGCGCATGCATCACGATAGGACTTGCCGGAATATGAATAAGGAGACGGCGAAGCGAATAAAGAAGAAAAGTGCCGGTTCCCAATTGAATTGTTCGTCCGAAATCGGAGATTTCATCCCACCGCTCGCTCGCTGTTTCGGTAATGAGATTATTAGCAACTGAACTCGTGCGGACGGAATCCATGTCGTGAGGATTTTTAATAAAACTGACTTTGGCTTATCTTTTATCACGAAAACGAAGGGGAACGATCTGATACGTCGACCCTGCTACAATTTTATCGCGTTTTTGTACCCCGAAACTGACGTGCTGTATGCAAAATAATCTTTAAGTCATATGGTTTCCTTGATTGCATACAATAAAAATTGATCATAGCGATATAAAACGTTACTCTCCAGCATCTTGGTAGCATAAATCGATGTCCGTAAGAAACGTTTACAATAATTTAGAACTTTCCCTTTAAAGAGCTCTCATATTCATCTATTTTTCGGCATTCCTCGTTCAACTTTCGTCTTTAATTCGTCAATATTCTTTACTTTCCATTTCGTTTTCCCAAGTGGTACTTTAATATGAAGCTCATAGACAGTTAAAAAATTAGATTATGGCCGATTATATGTGTTGAAATTGTTGCTGTAAGTTAGACTTATTACCAACTGTTTCTCTTCACTATAACTGTTACTTTTGCAGAAATTTCTCATTATATATTAAGAAATTTTTTAATTCATAATAAACGCGTTTGTATCGAAAGCTAATGAATTCTTTGGTCTTTTATATTGGCCTCTATACTTCCATTGTTTGAGGTACAACAACAAACTACAGAAAGTAGGCTTACTTAATTTTATTTCTTCACTGTCGCTACCGTGAAGACTGCCAGACTCTCTCCTTTCAAGACACTATCCAGACTTTTCTGGAGTGTCACGTGGAATGACTATTTTCCTTCAGCCTTGACATTACATGACCATCACTAACACAAACATGCCGGGATTCGAACCCGGAACCTCCGTGATGAGAGCCGGTGACGCTGACCGCTACGTCACAAGAGGACGTAAGAAGATGCCTTCAAGGTGGAAGTAGTTACTTCCTAACTGTTGGTTCTAGAGAATCTAAAATAAGGTTTCCATCAACTCGTAGTTGAAATTAAATTAGTATGTGCACCGGGGCTGCAGACCTTGGCCAAACTTCGGAAGTGCGTGAGACGATTACCAAAAACATTGGTTTCTCTATGCCTTTTTCTGCAACTCATACAGGCGAATGCCTTGAAAGTCTCTTAAACTATGCTCGGGAATCCATTTTTAACTCTGTGTTCCCTTTTCCATAGTATATTTTCCTACACTCCTTCTTACAACGAGGATTACCGTCATTTGGCCTGACACTATACGAAATTTTTAGAAACTGTTTATTAAGATTAGTAAGACTTGAACTGTAAAGTAAAATCACTGTTCACCCTCTCGGATTCCTTTATCTACATTCTTTTAGTTTGATTTAAAGTCCTATTAACAAATTAGTTATTAAGGACTTCCATATGATCACATTGCACTCAGAGATATTTATGACGAGTAACTAACAGACTGTAGGTGTAGTTCAAAGATAATATGAACCACCATTTATATCTTTTCTAATAGCTTTTTATCAGCCAGGAACGTGAACAGAAATGTTATGTCTCTTTCCCGGTGAACGAGTTCCTCCTCTCTGATCTGGTGAGTACCTGGGAGTGGATTATCAGAGTCAGGGTGACAGGTATACAGTATATGCTTTATCGTTAGTATTTCCCTGCATGTACTACAAACAGGTTAAGCTTTCATCTTAAATAAGTAGGCATGAATAGGCATGGTGTTGTCCGAAAGGATTCTGGATAAGATGGCCGGATCTCTTCCAGTATGGAAATTATCTGTGAGTCACCGCCATTACTCGGATATTAAAAACCCAGGGAGCCTTTCCTGTCTCTGGAACTACCTTAACAATAGTCCCAGAGTCAGCAATCTCATTTCCAATAATTCTCACATGGGACGGACATTTCTTTTACTTCAAGTAGGTTACTACGGATAGGGTTGAGGTTATCATTTGATTTGTACGGGTTACGTATCTCAAATAGAGCCTCGTAGGAATCCGATAATATTATAGTAGCTCCCTCCTCGATAAGTTTAAAGCCAGTTCAGTAGCTTCTAGAATGGCGGTTATATCAGCTATCTTGACACTAGCTGTGTCAGTGATGTAAATCGAAGAAAAAATTTACCTCCCCGAATGGCCTCATCGACGTAGATTTCCTTAGTGACATTTTACGCTCAATAATATCCTTTATTAAGTTATTCAATGCCCTTATAATATTATTTTTGTCGGCCTGTATTTAAGATTAGGAATGTCTAGAAATAAATTTCCCAGTGAAAGCAGTAGGTAATTTTTTATTATTTACAACGATTCGAACCAAAGAGAGTAGCCTTATTACGAATTATGAAATAAATAAAAATTAAAAATTACAATTAATTTTTTATGCATTTAACGGTCAAACACATCTGCTCGGACTGTTGGCGGTACGGAGTCAAAAGAAAGGAGACAACATTTGAGCCAGGTGCAATAAAACTCCCAAGTGGAACCGTAAATGTTATTGGTCAATATATATCCCTGCCACCTGGGTGGTGATATGAACCAATGAAGGGGGTAATAGATTTAAAAAGGCGTGCAGTTCGATTTTAGACAGAGATTTTGAACAGATTCGGAGAGAGATTCCTGAGGGCGGTGAGTCGGTGACAGAGTCCGAGAGAGATGGAAAGACAGATTTGATAGTCCAATAGAAGGAGGATACAAGGAAATTCTTCCTGAACCAGGAAGAATAGCAGCGGTGGCGGTTGTGATAGGGAGAAAGGACGACCCAATTAGGAGGAAGGAGCTGGAATATTCACTAAGCCGACACGGTAATTACCCATGTAAACGTTTTGCTGATTTTCTGTTCTTCCAGGTCCGAGTAGATTTGAGTAAAAAATTTGCTGCTATGAGAAGGTACATAATTTTTTATGTAAATATATATGTAGTTTTAATTTAAGACAGAATAGCAATCATAAATATAGAAATATCAAAATTGTAATTATTAATGTAAATTCGTTTTGGATCAAGTAAATTGTTTTCTTGTTTTTATTACAGTCTTATTATTAATATATTATTATCCCCCTATAATCATTACATGCACAATCCCTTTTTTGTAATCACATAATCCTTAACATATTTTCTACGTTTCGCTTTTCTTACGCCATGTCTGTACTGCCGCTGATTTCGTTTAATTCTTCCCCGGGTGCTGCCTCACACCTTCCTACGACCTAGCATATTTTATATATGGGATTTTCCGTGTAAACGCCGTATTACGACCTCTTTACCGAGCTGTCTTCTGAGTTTGTTTAGCACGTGGCGCGGTGTAATCACGGCGGGTAATGCTGGAGATCGCTATTCTCGCCGCCAGATAAATGGAGATGTTTACTTTCTGGGTGACGCGGCTCTTCTTCTTAATCCACGTCGCAAGGGCTGCGTCCGCGTCGCTGTCACTGACAATATCCTCCTCCTCCTCTCTCTCTCTCCCTCTCTCTCGCTATTAGCGCTCCCTGCCTGTCCTTGCTTGCTCACCATTTCTCTCGGCGGGCTCTCCAAATACGCTCTTTCCTTCACAAACTCGATGACTCTTCTGAAGTGCGCCCTGGACACTCATTAAACTCACTCTTCGGACGCAACTAAATTGTAATTTACATTTACATTAAAAACTCATTGCGAAAGAAAGAAAAATAATTATGAAATATTTCGCTTTGATTAAGACTATTTATAAAACCATTTTATCTTGTAACTTTATTTTTCAGAATTCGGACTTAAAAAATCATTGTTTTTCAGTGAGATTTAGTATTTTTTTTATGTTTTGCGTCATATTAATGTGTTTCTACAGTAAACACGAGGAACGCTTATTCATAACGGATGTGGTTGTTAGCAAACGATTTGTAATAAGTGAAAATTTATGTATAATATCAATCTTTAATTGTGGTTTTAAGTAAATTAACTCAAAAATTTTTTAAACCGTAATAAATAAACGTATTATACTGCGGAAAGGCGTATTAATACGAGAATAAGACCTGGGGTAGACAATAACTTTGAGTTATTGTACGTTTTATTAGAAAATGTAGCTGATTTATAGGATTTAAGAGGCAGTAATGTGACATACGTTGGTAAAATAATATTTAACAGTTGTCTTATCGCGTTCAAATGTAAATATAAAGTTAGCTGGTAGATAACGCCAATCTCGATTATTTTCATCAATTCATTATTTAAAATATCGTCGTCGATCCTCACCAAAATTATTCCATTCCTAGACTAATACTACATGAGCTGCTGTAGGCATTTTAATTAAATGTATCGTAGCATATGAACGTACTCTGGAATATTCGTTTCTTACCATTGAGGCAATTACGCTGAAACCCGTTTCCAGGAGAAGCTGCCGGGGTATTTCAAACGGCATTGTTTGCAAAGGTGACAGGTTTTGTAAATAAAAATGGAAAGTAGAAGCCCATTGTGGGGACATAAAAGTTAGAATTGAACTCAGCGGGCGGTTCTGGAGATGTAGTTGAAATATAATTGCACAGGTTGATGAAACCGCGTTGGGGAGCTAAGTGAATGAACAAGAGAATCAACTAAATTGAAAAGCATACTGCTGACCACATTTTTCCGTTTTAAATTAAAGATATATTAATACATTGCATTTGTCGTTTTCAAGCACAATACCCTTTAAAACGTTTTAAGAACTGTCATATAAATTTGTATGTATATTCAGAAATATCCAGAATTATATTAAAATGGACAGTTAATGAAATACAAAAATCACACTTACTCAACATACAAACTCGTTATTAATGCAATAATGTTCTAAATATTTTTAATAATTTATGCCGATTAAATTAAATCTTTTTAGTAATATAGGATCGAAGAATAACTATTTTTGAGAGTAATTCGTTAGGAGTTGGCTCTATGAATGTATTACCATAAATATCAGACGACGTATAGAAAGCGGATTATTGTTTTATAGTAAAAGTGGTCCATTTTACAAACATTTAGTGTTTGTTTGACAAGTAAATAGAGAACGGTCTCAATTAATTTATAAAAGAAACAAATTGGTAATCGTTGTTATAAAATACTCAGTCCAACCATTCTACTCTTGAGGAATCTGCTCCTTCGGTTACAACAATAAAATATTGAGTAACAGAGATTAAACGGCGCTGTACTATTTGCTACGGCGGACATCGCAGTGGTTGACCAAAAAATGTGACCACGCCAGAAATGGTGACTAAAATCCTCGAAATGAATATTGGATAACAGTCAGCTAAAGTATCAGAGCTATCAAACAAATTAGACAGTTCAACATGCTATAAATCGTATATGACAACGGTCACGAGAAAGCAGTGCGCAAGATGTGTGCCGCGTTTGATTACAGCGGTGCGTTTCAATCGAGTGCTTGGAGATGCTTTACAGCAATATAGACAAGTTTTGCGTCGGGTTTCATGTAAACTTATTGTAGCGTTCGAATGATGAAATCAAGAATAAAGCTTCATTTGGGGAAAAGAAAATGACTGTTTCATCTTGACAACGCACCAGTTCACACATTAATTATGACGATTTCCAAAATGAATCAGTTAAAATCCAATTTGCTTCTTCAAGCAACTTATTCGTCAGATTCAACATCCTTAAATTGTTTCCTGTTACGAACTTAAAAAAATAACACGTGGGTAAAATATTTTGACAACAATGAAGTAGTAAAGCCTACAGTGAATGTTTCTTTTACGTTTAATCATACTTACTTTAATCAATGTATTGTGACGGTACACTCGCGTAACACGTGATCTGGCCCTCATTGACGGCCTTTTTTATTGCTTCCTACGAATCTTGGATAATCTAATCCATCGTCAAGAAATTTCGCAGGATAGCACCCTGACGGCCGGAAACCCAAGATTCCCCGTGACGTGAAAGCAAGGCGGAGGGGAGCTGGGTGTGGCGTGAGCTAAACCGCGAGCAACCAGGTCTTCTCGACATGGTCATCGGTGCAGCTCTCCGATGCAAACGGCGATCCGAGAATTGAAATGTTTTGTCTTTATTTGTTTAGATTATCTGATTTTACATGTTTTCTTTCCTGTTAATAGAACTTGGTTAATTATTGTTTCGTTTTGGTGGCTTCCGTTTATCCCAGCCTGCCACGTGGCCCCTGAGTGGTCCGAACCATATTTACCCCGACGAAGGTAATAAGTTTCGTTACAAGCTGAGAAGAGAGCTAAACGGAACTTACGTTGAGATATAAATATAATTTTTGGATAGTTTTAAGTCCTCTTTGTTCGGCCATGTACTTCTAAGACTACTCACGTATGACCGATGATAAATCGAAAGAACACATTAACCGCTGAAGGGAACAAGATAAAATTTGCATATAAAATATAGTATTTGGAAATATGAGCGTGAAAATTACGGGTAAAATTTTTACCAATGAATATAACGGAACCAAATATGAATCAGTGGGTTCGTATCGTTAATTGGAGTTCTGACTGACGGGTCCAATTTATGCCAGCTACCAGAATAAAATACTAATTTTATTTCTAATGACTCGTTTCACAATAGAAAATTTTCCTTTATAGTTAACTTAAGATAATTTGATTATTTTGTATTAATCCCAAAGTGTTTCGAGTTGAAAAGGTTGGATCGATTGAAGTAAATACATTATGTAGGAACCAATACCTGATCGTGTTTCATGGGTAGACTACAAACGGATGGTTGGAAAAAATGATCTGTGATTTTGTCACGTGTTCTGTTTGCATTATTTATGCTTCGGGCGAAGACCCGAAATTATTATAGAGCTGTGGTATTCCTCTGCTGGTTAAAAATGTATATCCTCCGAAAATGAAGTTTCAGACATTGTTCGCAGTGATGCTTTATTGATGAGAAACAAACTTACTTACCACTATCTGTCGTTAAAAAATACATTTAACGTCGTACAGAACTTGTGTAGTATTGTCATCTGACTCATAAATATCTACGTCCGTGACTGCGATTGGAGCCCGAGTGCTGTGCTTCACATGTTGAATGTTTGCTTAGTCAACGAGTTGAAAGACTCATTTAAGTTAGAGAGTACGTAATTCACTGAAGCCCATGTAATAAATCAACCAGAAATAATCATTGCTATAAATTCAGGAAAAAGTTTTTTTCAAGCTAACTGCTTGGGTAAATGGGATTTTTCAGTTAGTTTATGTTTAACGTTTAAAATACTAAATTACTTATACCTATTAACGAAATAATTGTTATGTGAATATAAACTGTGAAGGAATGAATAAATATTTTAAGGACTATAATGACTGTATTTTGTTTTACCAAATATTTATGAGAAAAGAAATGAAACGTTAGCCTATGACATGATAAATAAATTACTACAAATATATTTAGTTTTAGATTATGAAAATAAACTCTGAGAGTTTTCAGTTTACAGATAAGTAATCCAAGGAAGTATTGTGTTATGTCATCTTGCCTTTTTTAAAGGACAAACTAATACACAATTATGTTTGGTCAATTGAGTACGTTTTGCAATAATATTCGTTTGTATATAAAATATCTTTTTAGAATACATTATTTTCTGTTTTGCGATTCCCTATATTGGTTTAAGTTTAGGTTTAAGCTGATAAAAAAATCTTAGTGAGGGGAATATTTATTCAACTACAAACGGATGAGATGAAAATCATAGGCTGAACCGTGTAGGACTATGCCCATCAGAGGTTTTCCGATCTTTCTCACTTCTGGCCAATTTATTTATTGTAAAGTTAAAACGACATATATTTATCTTTATTAATTCGTAACACACGAAATAAATTATTTCAAAATAAGTGCATATATTGTGACGCGTATAAATTTTCGTTTATTTTATTTTATTAATCTAAATTAGTTTACAATATTAAGTATTGTGTATGAAGTTTGCGTAGAGCACAGGTCCTGACATGTTCGCAAGGCACCTTGCTGGGGTAAATGCGGCAAACAAACAGTCATAAACTTGAAGCCTGACAGGCGCCTGAGGAGTCTCAGTCCTTTGACTGGAAGGATTTTTGCGATTCGGAAAAATACCCCGATCTGCCAATACCAGAAAAGTGGTTGACCCAAAACGTGGCAATGGGTAGCCTTTCCCAAATTTTGAATTTTTGGAGAGGAAGGGTAGGGACGCCAACCCCATTGGAGAACCTGGGGAAGATAGAAAATGCGGGGAGACTGATGACGTTTTTAGGAGAGGTGAGTTGGAGGTGCTATTGCGTTGAATCCAGGACTGTCGGTCAAGCAGGAAATTATGGGAGGATGAATGCAAACAAAAGGCAATAATCTCTTGCTTTGCTATGCATAAAAATACGCCAAATAATAAAGTAAATTAATTTTACTTAAGTCTCTTGATATGTTATTTCTTTTGTTAGGGCCTAGTTGGGCAAATAAAATACATTAAAATTAATTAATTTCTAAATATTGTAACATGTTGAATCTTTTACATTTGTTAATAATAAAACTGATTTAAATGTCAAAGTTGAGATTTATCGGTGATCACCCATTTAAATGTATGCTCCAAATTCTTTAATATATTTATTTTTTAAATAAAAGTAAAAACTACGTTAAAATATACTGAAATAAATGGTAATGCAATTGATCTGCAATTAATTTCGTATGATTATTTCAATTAATATTAATATTCATTCACCCATGAAGTCGAAAATTTTCCACTTGTACTAAATTTTCCGAAACTGCATAATTAAAGGTCCACCAGTCATAAAATCTTCAGAAGAACAGTAAAAATTTGTTATATGAAAATACAAGATTATAATACATAAAATGATGTCAAAATTATAAAATAATATATGGTGTACCACGTGATACTAAATATATTCAATGGGTGGATGTTAACTATTGTCTATTTTATTATATTTATATTCATTTTTAGAGTCTACTGAAGAGGTGTCTCATTATACGGAAGTAATGTTTAGTTAATTGTGCCACCCTTGTGTTGCTGACCACATGTGACGTGTATTTCGCCGTGCAGCAGACAATAATGGCGACGGTCGAACGACCGGCAGGAGGAATAGGAGACGGGGAGAGCGAGTCGAGGAGTTTTTGCTGCTTCCCGGCTATTCGGCAGATTTGTATACCGGCTGACTTGATGATTTTATTTAGTGTGGTTCTTACACAATCCTTCCTTCCAAAGCAAACGCCCCCATGTAACACTAACAAAGTATATATTTAATCGTGCGGTCACGGTGCGTAATGTAAATTGTAATTTTAATAAATTCTCACTTTTGTTATTATTGCAAGTCAGATTACATTCCAATTCAGTTTATAAAAATTTAATAATCAGTTCTTTATTAATAACTTAAAAATCTGAAAAAAGATCCTCTAACATGCAGTACTTTATTCTGAGAATATGTAAGTCGTATTCTTGAAGTTCGACCTGATTCACAGTTCTCAAAAAGATCCTTATGACTCATGTTTGGCGAGTTTTTAATAGTTGATGAATTAGTTAAAGTTGAAATTATTTTATTTCGATGGCAGAAATCACGAACAATTTCTAAAAATAGCTTTCTCCACAAAAGTTAAGCTCTCCTCGACCTCAATGCATTAAGTGTGGGGATTTTATGGCAGCCTATTGTTGATTCACGACTATAAAGTTTTTATGCACAGAGGCCGAGTGAGTGCGGACGCTGTTTGCACACGAGCTGAGGTCCCGGCTGCTCATTACAAGAGCGGCCGCCCGCCACGCGTGCCTTCATTAAGCGCGAGATTGGCTTCGTTTCTGATGCGCTAATTGCTACGGCGATGCAAAGTCGCGCCGCGCCGCACCACGCCGCGCCACGACGCCCTGGCCAGGCCCGACGTCCTTCTTTATCTTCAGGCACAGACTAACACAGCAAAAGCAATCTTCATGGCAATTACTATATACTATATATAGCTCCTTTCTTGATTTCTGCTTCCACTTATTGTCCTTCTCTTGTTCAAAGTATGCGTATATATGGAGGACTTTGACCAAGATGAGGGATAGACTAATACACCAATTAGAATTGAAGGTCAAGAAAAGAAAGCTGAAATCAAGACAGGAGTAAGACAAGGATGCAGTATGTCAACCACCGATTCTAACTTCTTATATAGAATAGGCGATGAAGAAAGTTAAACCTGAAGATGGAAAAGAAATCATATTGCAAGGAGAAGACATAAAACGCTGCGGTTTGCCGATGATTTTGTACTAATAGGGGAGTCAGAATACTTGGAAACCATAGTAATGTACATGAATGTGGTCGTGGAGAAAGAATGCAATATGAGGATTAGTAGTGGGAAAACCAAGGTAGTATTGGAAACAATGTAATAACAAAGGATGTTAGATTGGGAAGGGATATTTTGATGGAGGTTAAGAAATTTTACTACTTGAGCAGCATAATAACTACGGATGGTACAATTATAGTAGACATAAAGAGTTGGCAAGGAAGGCTTTCGCAAAACAGAGAAATTTATTTACGGGTAAAATAAGTGTGAATATTAGGAAATCGTTGCTAAAAATGTTCGTTTCTTGTGTGACGTTAAATGGGTCCTAAATGTGGACGGTAAAGTTGCAGAAAGGAAAATAATGGAAGCCTCTGAAATGTGGTACTATAGAATAATGCTGAAAATCATGTGTCGAAAATCACTAACCAGGAAGTTCTATGCAGAATAGGGGAAGAGCGAACGATATTGAGGACGTTGACAAAGAGAAGGGATAGGAAACGGTTTAAGAGATGAGGGCCTTATAAAACTAGCATTAGAAATAAGTGTGTGGGGTAAGAACAGAAGAGGGAGGCCAAGGATGGAATATGTTACGCAGGTGTGTGATGTGGAGTGTGGTAGCTATGTAGAAATGTATAGGTTTGTGCTGGATGGGTAAGCATGGAAGGTTGCATCAAGCTAGTCTTAGGGCTGATTACCACAATAACAAGATATATATATGAGGAAGAATAAGATGTGGAAAAGTCAAAATGTATTAAATTGGATGGGAAGGAGTGGCAGAAAACATTTATTGGCTCTCCCCAAACTGATAGGAGGCGTCGACTGGTAGGGAAGATATATTTTAGACAGTCTAATCAAGTCATTATGGCAACTTCTTGTAATGTGTTAAATATTATCGCGTAAATCGACGAATAGGATAGAAGAGGTTCTGCATGCAAGAAATACAAAGACTGTACAAAAGAATATCGAATGCATGTAGCAATCACATGCATTAATTGTGGAAAAGAAAAGTCTGCTGTGAGGGACGCACACGAAGCCTATAAGCATTACTAAAGAGAAACTGTAAAAACTTGCTACAAATGACACCCGAGAAAGCAGTTCAGATTATAATCGGGGAAGACGAACAATGTGGTATAATATTTGATGGGAATATCTACATCAATAACGATGCGCATTTGATACGGATATGTTGTCTCTAATTTCTTAAAAATTCCAAAAATTATTCCAGGAAATAAATTAAGTATGGAGTAATTAATTAAGGATTTAACTTAACAGAGAGGAAACATAGATGATGTTCATTGAAGACAAACCATCCTGAAATGTAAGAATGGTAAACATAAATCTATTTGTATACCTAAGACAAATGAAGCACATTTGGAGATAGTTTAAGAAATTAAAAAATAATGTATAAATTTCCAATGACGACAAAAAGTAACGTGGAGCTGAATTTTCACAACTGTACAAGGTGCATGCCACATAATGATGAAAAAGACTGCGATCAGTGGATCCAAAATTAGACGTAGAGAATTGATGGTTGATAGTCCAGAAAAGGAGCTCACGATACTAGACGCGAAAAAATACGAAGGCACGGAAGAAAAATAAGAAAAAACAATATACGTGGAGATATATACTTTGACAATATATAAATAGAGTGATTATTTTAAATTTATGTCCATCATTGCAATCGAATCATATCACCCAACACACATTTAAGAAAAGCCTCAGCTTACGTCTGATTTTTTAGTGTTTTTCCTTGCACTCTTCCTGAGCCAAAAATTTATAAGAAGCATGAAAAACTCATCATAACTGTGTAACTTTTGTTGGATAACTGAAGGTATTAATGCCTAACTTCCCCCTCAGCACCCATAGTCAAATCTTCTGTTTTATTTTTCATTTTTTTTTTATTTTGTTCAATTTTGCCCATTCAATTGCACATTGTAAATTGAAAATCCTAAAACTAACACCAGGCTCAGAATTCAGTGAAACCTGAAGCTTTACGGAACCGACATCCAAAATTGAATTGAAATGTGAAAGATTCAGAATTTTCCGTTGAGGAACGAAATACGTCCCTAAATCTTTACTGTTTCGAATCATATAAATACCAGAAATTATACAGGAAAGGATTCAAAATATTTTGGAAACAAAGATTTGTCATATGAAACACGCCATTTCCAAACCTGTATATCTATACGGAATTCGACTTCATTTTCTACGACAACAATAGCTTTTTATTTGTGTTTTGATTATTATTACCCTAAACAAGAAACGGTACACTTCTGCGGCTCATTAACGACATATTGAACTTAAATATTGCTCCTCTCTCATAAGTTTTTTTTTCGTGAATCAGATGAATTAACTCTTATATTTCTTACTTCTACATTTTAGAGTCTATGAAAATTATAATTTAAGCTATAATACAAATCTTTTTTTGTGCTGAATTTCCATGTTTGTACGAATTGAAAGCTAATGTTTTGGTTATAATTCTTAAACGTTTCGACTCAGCATAATGTCAGAAGATTTCAGTTAGTATTGACTTCATAGCACATATAATATTCAAGTGAAGGTTTCTGCATTCATTAGAGACCTTTGATAAACGATCAACAATTAAGATTCTAAATACGTCACGAAGTGCCGGTACGATGACGCATATGTAAATTCTGTAGACCAATAAAGAACTATTCGTTAGAAGATCTGAAACGCCCTATTTATTATGTCAGTCGCTCTTTTCCTTTTTGCATCCAGCGAACTCCACCATGTTATTATATTCACATTATTCCGTATGGAAATCGGGTCCATAAATTTCTGTTTGACAAGATGGGAATATTTATTGGGGAAGATGAACAATTCACTGGGATTCGCAGGCAGGGGCATTCCTTTCAGAAAGGGGAGTGGTTGGTCCTCCATAACTTTCGCAAATATCGAGGACGGGGAACCAATTACAATCACGCTAACGCGTCTATACATCACATAGAGCCTATCTTCAGGAAACGGGGCTCCCTTTGGCAGATCGTAATTACAAGCCAGCCAGATCGATCGGCTGGAAACGAGTACAAAATTAGGGGCATTATTGGTCTGCAAAAACATAACCCCCTGGATGAAAGTCAAAAACTCGTGTTCGAAGACCTCCATTTGTACAAGAAACGAAAAACTTTTGTAAACATAATCGCTCCATGGGATGTCCAATTCCACTATTTGAAGGAAAGTTATATTATTATTAACAACAAATAAATATTTAAATCATCAACACAGATCAAGAAACGAAGCTCAAAATTCACTATATATGCCACGAAATCTTTCTCAGTCCTCGTTTCCTGAGCCTTACTTAATTTTCCGCACTTAAACCTGAGCCAAATAATTCCAAAACCAACTATTTTTAAAATTATAAACATTCTGCGTACTATTTGAAAGTACCTGTGGTTTTCTGAAAAATATATTAAAATACATTTCTGACTAATTTGGCTGGTCTATTAATTTATTTCTATCAACATTTTTGAAAGTTAAGATTGCTTTCTACATTTGGATTTGAAATTTTGAGTATCATTAATAGCAATTGATGTCGGGTTTCCCGTTGCCTATATAGGAGATCAAGAATAGAGAAACATATGGGAAGGATAAAGGATGAAAATGTAGAAATGAGGACTAAGCTAAATGGAAGGGTGAAACAATATGTAATGACAGTTTTGAAACCAACGTTTCGAACATTAAAAACTCTGCAGATATCTGTGATTTTCTGAATTACTCAGCATTGGGTTGTCATATCATGTTAAAACAAACTGGACTGTGTTCAGTTCATTCTGACTTACAAACCAAATCTCTATTTACTTACCTCACATTATTTTTTAAGTACTCTAAATATTACAAAATAATTGATTTTAAAAGTGGGAAAATTCCATTTTCGCATTCTGATTCCTGAGTTTTTCTTTTATTTTATATTATGAATATAAGCTGTCAATGGTAACTATGGTAACCACTACAAGTAACACCACTGACTTAGAATTTTTTCAAAGTTTGAGTTCCAACATCTCTCTGTTGGGAGACAATATAAAAATATTAAAAATTGCACTTTAGTATTAATTTCAACTTTAATTGTAGTTTACTGTTGAAGGTTTAATATAATTATTAATTAAAATATCTGCTGAATACATCTGAGAAACTAAATATGTAGTCTGCAACAACACGAAACGAGCCTTCTGAAATACGTAGGAGAATGTCATATATTGATTATCATAGCTTACATTTCAATTTGGAAATATGGAAGACAAACGTATGCTGTTATGATGTGTCACTTGAAATTTTATTGCAGAGATCACTTGTTGTTATAAAATATTGTTGTATAACTGCGTAAATTTAGCAAGTCGATGCGAGATAAAAAAACTTCCCTGATATTAAATTGGTGGTGGACGCGAGTTCAGTTTTCGGGCTTTTGTTGAGCAAGTTGGTATTGTGAAAGAAATTCTGAAAATATTGGTGCTTGTAAATGTATTGTTGTCAGTTGAGTAATGAGTGGGCATGGCTAGCGCCATTTTATTTCGCCACTGGGTGAAGAATTCCCCATATTGGATAATTCTTCAGCCGAGGTAAACACCGAGGCGCCAGAGAGGCTAGACGTACGGGCTTCAGATCGTGCCGAAAACGCCGTCTTGAGACTTTTAATTCTGATACCTGGCTTCATTTCCTTGACCCCGATAATTTTGGAGGGTCAGAAAGTTAGGGAGAGAAACCGCGGGCCAAGGTAAATAAATGATGATTGGAGGCTGAGGTCAGGTGACGCGCCATGCAACTCATGGCGGAGTGATTGAAGAGAAATTACCTGCGATGATGGAGGACAAAAACTGGATCAGTCTGGCATGGTGAGTTCAGAAAGGAAGAAGTGGAGGATGCGAGGCTTTGATCCACGGCACGGAAGTGGGGCATAGATATTAGAAGAAGAACGAACAAGTTTGGAGGGTGCGAGGCTTTGATCCACGGCTCAGCTAGTGGTGCTTTTTTTCGTATCTAATCTGGGTGCAAATAGCAAAGAAGAAGACGGCAGCGAGCAGACGGTGCCCGTTTACTTAATCCGGCCCAGGATTCTGAGAAAGAACTCCAGGTACCGACGCCAGATATCAGCACTGGAAGGAAACCACCATTACGCAAAGAGGAGGTCCGTGTCTGTGCCTCTGTCTAAGGTGTGTTATGACAGTCTTAATTCTGCAAAGATAAGCGAATAAAAAATAACCCTTAGTTAGTCAGTAAAATTCCAATTGAGCTAGCCGAGGTATTTTCTTTAAGTTGGACCCTAAAGTTAATAATTATTGTTGTTAATTTTTTGACTTTGTAAATAAATTTACGTTGTTTATTACTCTAATCAGAAAATTATTTTTATTTAAATTAAAAAATAAACCCCACTTCATCATAGTTGACGATATGCACTCGACCGTAAACGCTAAGATTTAATAAGTATATGGTGTGATAAAAAATGTTGCCTCTGTTATTTTATACTGATTTATTTAATTGATTGTTTGAAGTCATAAACTACAATTTACTTAAAAAAATTAATATCAGGATTAAAATGAAAAATAATAAATTTGATTTTAATACATCCCTGACAATTTTTATTTCAGTCATTAACTGTATTATACTTTAATTTGAAACATCACGAAACTTTCATTTACCATAGTACATCCGTGTGGGCTGCTAAAATTTATTCGTAAATACTTTTGAGTACTAAATCACTTTGAGACAAAGTTTACTTACTGTCACATCTCTGACAGAAAATATAAAACCAACTGCTTAAGGGAAAACATCAAGTTTTGATGCTCAATGAGGGAAGGCCACGGACCTAATTGTATCATAACGTGGGTGTCAGAAGAAAGCCTGCAATGCGGAACGTATTCGTATAAAAGGAATGTTGATATTTTATTTCAGAAAGTCGCTGTCAGTTGTGACACTCTAAATGTAGGACAACTCTGCTTGGTCACGAAAGGCAAGTTAACCACAGGAACATGCCTCCACCAGGACTTGCCCTGCGAAGGCGGAAGTCTCAGAAAAACTCCAAACAACTTCCATTGCCAAGTTCTATGTATTACAAACTTTACTATGAAAAATGATACGACCATGTTAAAAGTGTTCTTATTTAAAAAGCGAACGCCATGTAAAGTTTTCGAATATGACAAGTCGTAAAATATTGCGATGGAAACGAACTCTAAATTAAACTAAGTGAATGCCATTAAAATATTTGTTAATCTTCAGAATTAAATATAGAAAACGTGTTCGTCCTTTGGTTCTCCTTTAATCACGGCCGTTTGCTGTAATAAGCTGCAAATTGTTTCTAATACTCATCTAAACCAAGTAAAATCCTTTTCATGAACTGAATACTTCATCCTGCAATCGAGCTAAAGTTTCATTTACTTTTACAAACGTGGGTATTTGTCCTATCTTTTCTTTGAATGACTCTACAGTCAAATTAGGTTCTCTTTTAGCAGTTCGTTCCTATTAGTTGATAAACATACTTATCAAATACTTCTCACTAATCGTCTGTTTTTAGAAATAATTATATTAACAAACAAGCAAAGCTTTTATTCATATGACGTTTCGTCCCATATTTTAGGACATCTTCAGGTAAATAAGTGCGCAATAAAATCACTTTTAATGCTAGCTACAAAAAAATCTTTTACAACCAATTATAAATTTAAGTTGACAATATTTCGTTAAAATATAAAATTTCAGTATTGAATTATAATTTTTATTTTAGGTCGCATTAATAAAGGGAATGTCGTACATTAGATTATTAAAATATAAATATGAAGACCTACATTTTGAATAAATGCACATACACATGAACTAAATGTTAGAGGTCCAATTAAAAATTTTATTCCTTAATTCAAAGTTGAACGATTTATATTTTAAAGAAAGATTATCATAATTGGTTGTAAACGTTTGCCTTCTGTAATTAACACTAGAAGAATTTTATTTCTTATGACTTTATTTGAAGAAGTTCCAAAATTGTGGAGGAAAGGAGGTATGAATAAGTTTGAAAACTTGGCTTGTTTGCGAATTTAATTCTATTTAGATCTTTATCAACTACTTCTTTCCATATAATCCTGCGTTTTCATCTACGTCTATCGCGCAGTGTTCTCCATTTGACCAATCTCTTGTTCATTATTTCTTCTTCCACTCTTCCCACATTTGCTGTCAATTTTACCCACTTATATTATAATTTTTTATCAAATGGGTGAAATTAGTATGGAGATGTAGCAGCGGTTACACATTAGTTTTCTTTCATATCAGTTAAGAAATAAAGGGGACGGAAGAAAATGACCTTTGTCAGGGATTCAATTTTTTTATTCCTTATAATATTCGATCACTTTGGTGAAGATTGGCAAGTTTGTAAATCCCAAATTTGTAACCTGCAAATACAACTTATTAATATTGTCTTGTGTTTAAATTCCAATACAGAATAATGTTTTTGTGTATATACATTTTAATAAATTCAAGACCCAATATTCCAATCCTCCGCCAGAGACTCTTCCTCCGTCTCAAAGATACTCCATTTCCCGTCTTCACAGATAACAACCACTATTCTCTTTAACAAATACTAATTCAATATTACAAAAATATAACTATAAATATTCATAATTAATTAACGATGATAAGAAGATTTCAATGTCGCAATTTAATACAGAAACAATATTTCACGGAACACTGAACTCTAATGTAGTCAGCCAATCCATGATTATTGTTGTTCTGATACAACTTTTGTCAGTATCTTATTCTCCATACAATCTTTTCTTTTTTATGTCCCGAATAATTCCAGAATTTTCTTTCAAAGAAATTAACAGTAATAGATGACTGATGAGTGGCATGTATGCGTCACGTCCGTAACCTAAAATAGGCTTATATATATATTCAAATTTAAATAATAATTTATTATTATGTATAGACAAAAGTATTTTCCTTCCATCGGTAACAACCTCCTTAATAATGATGGGTGTAACCAGATCAGACTCGTTAATTATAATTTAAATTTTATTAAAACGATTTTGGAAAAGTATATTTCAATTACATTAGTTTATAACTTTATACTTTCAGCAAAACTATAATAAATGTCAATTATGTAACATTTTCTGATGCTAAAAGAAGTCGTCTTTCACTGTTAAAAATATTAAAGATTACATGAATGAATATACTCTGAAAACTTTTTCTATTGATTCCCGCGCTTGAGGTTTGTTTTTCACTCAGAAAGGCAGAAATATCGATTTACTAGAAAATATCACTGGTTCAGAGTCTCCGAAACTCATCGTCTCCAATCAAGTTGCCTACCTTTGCCCGATCTCGTACTGGGACCAAGCTCATTCTTCCCATAGCCAGGGGGCTTTATGCGAGTGGTCAAGTTGGTGCCTAATGAATTTAGATTTTGGATCAAAAATTCCCATACATAACGGACTTTAAATGCCTAATCCTTCCCTAACATCTGGCGTTTCCGTTGGAAATATCAATTTCAACGGCTTTGAGTACTAAAATAATTTTATAAAAAATTTAATTATCTTGTGTTTTGGGTATATTTCAATACGTACCATGGCCTTCCAAGCACTGTAGTTCGATTGTTCTCCTCTAAATCCACTTCCGAAATATTTATATTATTTAAAGTTGAATAAAGAATGTCGTAAATATAACGCTTTACACTGTAAATAAAGAAGCGGAAGATACCGAGTTCTTAGTCAAGAAGTTACAAACAGAAACAATATGAAAAACTCAAAACTGGAGACTCACATAGTTGTTCGAAGAATGGAGTCCTATAACTTCATGTCAACGGAAGTGCGTGAGACAAGTATCAAGAAATCAACCTACCTGATGCAGGTTTTCTCCGTTTTGCCTTGCATCTCTTTAGGAAAATGTTGGATACCCTGAGGCCCTAGTTAACCCTCGGATATTTTGCTCTTCTTTCCGCTCACCCTCTTTCAAAACACTTACTATGCTACTAAAAGGGAACTCTCACTAAGTGGATTTCACTGACGCAGCTTGTCACTGTAAATAAACAAAATTAAATGTTCAATGCAAGGACATTATACTTCACGTATTAGATTATTATTTAAGTTAGACTAGAATTAAAGTCAGCTGATATATATGGAACGAATAAATTTTAGGACTAGTTACTCTGTAAAATTTCTCTATTGGTAAAAGTAGATACTTAAGTAGCGACTTAATAGTCATGATTATTCAGGCGAGCACAAAATCACATTTTCAGAACAAAATTAGTTCTTTCTTACGTATAACTTATTCTTTAGAAAAAGACAGCTCGGGCATTAATCGCAATGGAGCATAAATAAGTCTACAGTACCTTCAACACAACGAATCATATCGCGTTACACGGAAATTTCCATCTGCATGTGCTTCATTAGAGGAATTATTCCTGTTGAATGTGGATGCTGCTAAGTACTTTGCGAAATTGAGAGACAATCAAATTAGCGCTAAGAGATTACATAGCGGCCAGCACCGACAGCTGGCTTGTTGCTTTATTTACGGGATACTATTCGCAAGTAACGCAATTAAATCTAAACGAGTTGCAGTGTGAAGTGTGAGGAGATGGGGGTCAAGCATGAGGAGCTGTCGGCCCGAAAAAAAATAAGTCTTTATTAAATGGTGCTTGCGCCTTGTACGGGAACATGAAGACCGTAAATGTAATTTATAGAACAGTCGCTCTTACGAGGGGGTCTGTACAGCCATTTATGAAATTAAAGTTTTGAAGGAAGACACGCCTTTGTGACACATCCCTAACGCCATATTCATAAATTCTCCCCTTCCATTTACAATAGCGTATGGCGGTAATTAATGTTGCAGTGCATTTATTAAAAATGTGTCCAGGCGTCTGTTCATACCTCGATCCATTCAACAGCAGCACGCATTTATAACCAAGAATAGTCTATGTATTCAGCATTTAAAGACATTTTTCGATAAAATACATACTCTATTTTCAATTTTATCACAATTTCTTTCTCTTTAGATTTCCTCAAAACTGATTAAAGATAACTAAAAATTGCACCTTATGGAGAGGAAAATACACGTTCAGCATAAATAATTTTAAACTTTTGTACATAAAAATGTTCAAGACTGTCGAGGACGTCCAAGTAACAGAGACTATACCGGTTTCATATTCGAAACATAGGATTTCACAGATACATTTTGTAATCGAGTACAGCTGATAACATTCCCTGGAAAGAAAAGTTTCAGAAATGTTCAGTAAAATGGTACACAGATTTTTTAAAATAAAAATATCAAACCTACGTACTTGATTATGATTGATTGTGGTGCAATCAATTTATGCAATCACTTTGGAATATAACCTTACTTTATTACACAATACCATATTTTAAATTATTGTACTTGAAAGAATTGTATTAAAGAGGGAGTCTTGGTTTCTCATTGATATGAAATTTGTTAAAAGTTTAATCCGTGGATTTGAATTCCTCTGATGCCATGGTTTTATAACTCCAGCTGTTAGCAAATGTTGATTTATTTGTCTGGCAATATTTATAATAAAGTAAAGCGAAAATTTGTGTACAAAGAAAATTCTCACCATCAGAATGAGGGCCTATAAAGAATGCTGTGGAGTGTATTCTGAAGGACATTCACTGAAGTATACTCGTATCATTTTGAATACTATAAGGTAAAACACTATCTTGTGCAGCGAGTGGTCAGCTAGTCAGGAAGAATCCCAACAATTTATCATTGTAATTAAAATATATATTACAACGATGATGTATAAATATAAACAAATATATATTATTCACCTGAGTAAATCGACGATATTTATAACATTTAGAGCATCGTATCATAACTATGTTAAATATATTGTAATATCAAAATATATCAGACTGTAATTTTGAAACTTGAATTCCTGTCTTACAATTTATATTGAATAAAAGAATATACACCTATTTTTCAACAATTTTGCCCCATATTTTGGCCATAGTTATGTAATGTACGCTATTATATAAGTATCCCACCCCTACAATTTGGCGTCATTTTTGAAAAATTTTAAAATTATTTTACGTCGCATGAACCTTGCAGTTTTATGTCATATACTCAATATCAAACCCACAGTTGGTAGTTAATTATTGTAATATTTAATTAATCAGAACTCTTAATAATTAATGACAGTATTATTAAATAAATTTTATTTAGTACAATACTTAGAGGATTTAATTAACTGAATATACAACGTTTAGATACAGATAAAAATTATATAATTTCCAGGACTATATTATAACTCAGTCTTATGAGAACGCTTTACCAGGCCTCTAATCAGTTGTGGAATCATTAAGAATGAATATTTTTATATTTGATGTTAGGACGTATGCTACAGTTATCTTTCAGTACCTTTTTCTGTATTATTAAGAATTTAAATAATATCTTTGAACGAATCGACAGTTGTTAATTATAAAAATAGAACTCACGGAAGATCTCTACGGATATGTGAAAGAAACGCGGTGTACTCTTTAAAGTCTGGTTTTTTTTGTAGTCACCTATAGATTTAGGTTTAATGTTGATTCCATGAGTCCTCGGTTGAGGAAATAGGATATGTCATACACAACATCAAGTAAAAATAATTATAAGAAGAAAATAAAATAGCAAAATTGACCACAAATAATCTTTAAAGACTTTACTAAAATAAACAACACATAGTATTGGAAACACGACACACGTTAGAGAGCACAAACACACTACTCAGAATCACAAACACGCGCTGAATTACGAGTAATCTGACCTTTCGTAGTAGCTCCAGACAATACACGAAAAAAACAAACAAAAGAGCTGAAAAGTCTAAATAGAAAATTTAAAAGTTATATAATAGGAAATTTTACAAAGCAACACCTTCAATACTTTTGCACAAACATTAATTTCAACAATTAGGGGAACGATCAATAAACTCCTGTAGAGAGTAAAATGCACCGTTAAATAGAATAATTTTACATTGATTCATGAATCATTTGTAATTATGATTACTCTTAACCTCTGGAGGAAGGCTGTTATATAAAATTATCCCGGTACGGTGAATACTTTTTAATAATTTTAGTTTTCGTGAATCATTTCATTCTTGTCGGACAACCGTAATAATTCCCAAGAAATTGGTTTTTAAAGAATTTTATTGATTCACTTTCTTACCAATATGAATCTGCCAATTGTGAAAGTGGGTAAACATAGACCAAACCAGTTAATAATCTACAAACTAATGCTGAATTAAAATCAGAGGAAGATAAAAAATATAACAACTGCAAAAGTGAGCATCGAATGCTGTAGTCACAATGAAGGAACACATCAAAAAAAGACTGGTAGTGCTACAAGCATTATCGGCATTATAAAATCAAACATTTATTACATAAATCCGTATATCTCTGTATGATTTGTGGGACGTATTTTCCAATTTCATTCAGCATACATAAATTTGCAAACATAAACCAACTTATCATCTAGAAGTAATTTCATTTTGCGACACCAAAGCGAAACGGTCCTTTCCTTCTCGATGTCATCTGTCTGCAGAATTGAAAGGGCGCTTGGTTCGTTCAGCAAAAGGAAACGGATCACTGCTTCATAACTTAGTTAGGTCCGCCCGGCCATAACGGGCTCCACACTAGCTACAATAATTCATACGGAATCCGCTGTCGTTAATAAAATATTAGCGTGACGGTGAATGGGCCGCGTGGCCTGCAGACATCTGCGCTCTGGCGGCGCGGCCTTTGCAGGGGTCCAACAGCATCTTTCTATATGTGCATCTAACTGAGGCGATGTATTATATACTCATAACACCAACTGTCTGTCTACCATTAGTACTATCCTTTGCAGACTATATTAACTATATAGAGTCTAATCGTTGTTGAATATAGTTCGGGAGATTCTATGTGTTTAGATGCGCAGTAGGGAAAGGAGAAGGGGAGTATTGCCGTTGGAGGAGGAACTTCCTCTCAACGCGGCGTGGCGAAACACTACTATCATTGCAAAAATATATATTTTTTGTATTCATACGAATGGGATATGGTGACTGTGACAACGTCTTTTTAACACAGCCCATACTTATTATCCATTACATCTTACGGATTCACTTTCCCGACGTACAACATATCCTGAACTGAAAGCAATATATATCCTAGTGCCAAATTTTGAAAAATTGCTTTTCACTACCAAGTTGCGTTAACAAAATCCCAAATACAATATGGTCAGAACTGTCCAGTGTGCATTGTTTTGACACATGACTAGCTAAGTTTGATAATGACCATAAATATGGAGAAAAAATAACCCAACGGAACTCGTTCCCATTAATAGTATGTTCCCATTAATAGTATGTACAAGACAAGAATCTCGTTTCAATGTTTGAAAGCGAAGACACATTGAAAAATACTGATGAGTACATCCAGTGGATGCATGCGTCTGTTTACAGGGTGGTAATGAAAGCAAATCTGAAAAGCTTAAAATTAAATCCACAATCCGAAGACCTCTTGTATAATCTCATTGTTGTGGTATTCAGTGCTAAGACTCGTCTCATGCAACCCTCCATTTTAACCACAATGCGCAGGCCTTATCATTTATTCATAGCTAAAAATAACTACAATAGCCTCACTCTCAAATCGTTGCCCTTCTCTTGGTCGAACTTCCCAATTGTTCTCTCTTCCCATATCCTGCGTAGAACTATATGGCTACTAACTCTATCCACCCATTTGATTTTCAGTATTCTTCTGTATCACTACATTTAGAAAGATTCTATTATTTTCCTTTCTGCAACCCCTATCGTCCATTTTTCGCACCCATATAACGCCAAACTCTACACGAACATTTTAATAAATTGAAAAATATAAAAATGGCACATAATTTGCTGCCAAAAATAGAAATACTCGTGTGTTTAGCTTGAAATTTACATTTATTTATACTATACTTATAATTATGGTGTATAAATATTAAAAACTCTCAAAATAAGATATAAATAGGAGAATAAACCTTGATTAGAGGAAAATTATAATGAATGCATAAAAAATTAATATTTGATTCTTCATCTACATTTTTCTTGGCATGTGTAACCGAAACTATGACAAGAATATGCTTATATACACAAGATACACAAAGGGGAGTCCCATGTTTCAGGAACCTAGAACATGTCACTTCTCGAGTTAATTGGATATAGAACTTATTAGAAACTTCAAAATGAGATTGTGCAGAATACATAATGAATCGTGAACATGAATAGCGGAGATAATTACTTGTATAGTGGATTTTCATTTCGGAGTTGAAACAGACTGGAATGAAAAGAACCGACAGAATATAATAACTGCAAGACTTTAAGCAATGGAAATTTGTGCACATGTGTTAACGAATTATTATTGCTCGTTTATTGACTGACCCAAGTTTCTTCCTTGATACCTTGTTTATTCTGATTAAGTAATTTGGCATTCCGTTATTTACCAACTACCACCACCACCATAATTAACGTCCGTGATTAATGATGTTCTGAGGGATTTATTCCGTCCCCTCTAATGACAGCTCTGCTGCAGACGGCGAATTCAACGTAAATCAAGAAAGGTAACTCGGGTATAACACTCAAAATATTATGCACTTAATTTATACCTATGAGCTTACGAACATAAACTAAATATCTTATAAATTACTGTCTTCAGTTATTTAGTTCAATTGAATGTATTTAATTTCGGACTATCATACGGGAATTTTCATTTTTATTATTGAAGTTTGTATATTTAACGTGTTTTCTACGCGTCTACCAGATATATTTAATCAAAATTACGAGTATGTGTGGTTTGTTTCCTTGTGTTATTTGATCATCGTAGCTTCATTTCAATTTGATCATACTTTAGGATTGAATAAAACAGTTAATTGGCAACGTAACAGTGTAAAAAGACATGAAAACGGAGTTGTACTTTAAATAAATAGTGTGTTAAAAATACTATTGACTTTCAGAGGATTTCCAATTTTGACAGAGGAAAAATCAACACAGAGAAAGTAAAAAATAAATTATTATTCGAATCGTAAAGGAATCTTTCTTATTTTACGTCAGTACTTCAAGACTTACAACAGTTTATTCAAAAAATTTATTTTGAGTATTAAATTTTCGGTACCTGAGCCTATAGGCTGACCCATTTTCGACGTAAATAATAAAATCCGGGTTTGAGAAAAAATCCGCCGTTTGCTGCACCGTTACTAGAAATAAAAATTATGAAAAAAATATACATTGTGCTCTACAGTTCCAAATTTAGTCATTCAGTAGACATCCTGCATTGTTAGCTTCTGTAAGTTGTGACATGACTGAATATTTATGTATTAAATTAGGGAAAATGAAATTATATACGTTAACTAAGTAATATTACAATTTCGAGTTTCACTAATTAGAAATTATAAACCTTTACTCAACGTATAATTATTTCAAGTTATTTTAATGATTTGATTAGATAATCTGTATAATATTGATTGTAAATTAAATTTTTTTACATAAGGGAAAAATCTTTTCGTTATAATAAATTCTCAAATAAAGAATTCAATTGAAATTATTTTTATAAATAAATATAATAATATATAAAAACATTTTAATAATACGTCTTTTATTCCAAATAAATCTATCAATATGTCAGTATGGAATTCTATAGAAAAGTTCATGTAGCATTTTACTGTATTTAATTAATCTACAAATGGGCAGTTTTCATGGTGGAAGTTACATAAGTTACAATAAAATAAATTACAATAAATAAATATACTTATTATCAATAATGCAATAAATAGTGATAAAATTATAGTTGTAACAGACATTTGAAAATTTATTTTCAAAAACGACAATACAAGAATAAAATCATCAAATACAAACATTGGAATTATATTTCAAAACAGCTATTGGGTATTATAATGTAATCTAGCATTATCATTTCCTACACTCACGTATATTCCTACAGAGATTTTATATTGAGTCTTAATGTACTTTCCATTCGAGAACTTGCTGCAAACATTCTTTCAGATCGTTTATTGTCCTATTTAGGAATGAGTATATTCCAACGCCTATTCTCTGCTACCTGGCTTTTATTTTGAAAAAGCGATGCGTCCTCCAGTGGCGAGTCGGTTCTTCCATTCTATACCAAATTAACTGCAAAGGTTTACGACCTACAAAGGCTCTAAAAAGTGTACAAACTAGCACTTTTCCTTTTTATTTGTACCAGCTTCAGTTTCTTCTATCATTCCAAGACCTTTTTCTTATTTGATTTATGTAAGTTGAATCAACTATGTAGTCATTGACTATCAACAGAAATTACATTAGCACAATAGAACGATAGTATTGTGATAGATATTTCATATCAAATGAACAATTTAGTTAAGTTTTTATTAAATATTGTTGACTTAAGGTCCTGTTTGTTTTTGTCTGATGCAACACTCCATATTGACCTAATTTGCGCAAGCCTTTTCATATCTACATAACTGTCCACATCCTTGGCCTGCCTCTTCTGTTCTTACCCCACAAATTTCCCTCTGACGCCAATTTTACGAGACCCTCTTGTCTCAAAACGTGGCCCATTATTCTAATATTTCTCTTGGTCATAGTCCTCCATATTCTTCTCTCTTTTCTTATTACGCTTACAAGTTCCTGGATTCTGAATTATTTTCAGCATTGTCCACATTTCAAAATATTCTATTCTTTTCCTTTGTGCTACTCCTACCGTCCACGTTTCGCACTCTTACGAACCTTTTTAGTCGGAACGAATTTCGCGGCCCTTTCCTGCACCATTTCTACGTAATTATCTGAATTCTCTGTTACAGATCCCTGAAAACTACACCACATTCCATTAGTCGTTGTACTAATTATGTATGCACTATTTCTTTGGACGTTGCATTTTCATTTTGAAGAGTTCTCATAGAGGAATAGCAAATTATTCCTTGCATAATATGTACGGCGTAAACTTAAAATTTTCTGTGGTTGGTCCCTAACCTCTTGTAATTACGTTGTTCTTCCTTAATAAAGAAAAAACTGTAGTTTAAATCTCTAGGAATGTTATGACTCTAATTAGCATATAATCGAATAAAACGGAATTGCGCCTGAATATACCTTCAATAATGTCGGACAAAATGAATTTGATGAAATAAAGCAAATAACGCCGATTTAAAAAGTCAATATACGGATATTTAATATATTTTACGTGACATGGACGATTTTATCGTTGTGTGTAAGTTGCAAATAAATTGAGTTTTGCTTGTGTTATTTGAGCTACATTCCTGGAGCGGGAGTTTGCGCAGGTCTTTGTAATAACCCTCCATCACAAGAGCCGCCCTCCTTAACAGGGAAACATATGACCGTACTTAACACAGCTCGGTTTTATCTCCGTTGTCTACCGTGTGCCTTCGCGCACATCTTCATCGTTCTTCGTCACCCGGCAACTCCAGAATTTCATAAAGTACTGTATTTCTGTACCGTTGTGGTTCGTTATGTCTATTTTTCGTAAATCTCCTCTCCCGAGGCGTAAGCTTTTCAAGCTACCAAGACGCAAGATAAATCTCCTCGCTGTATACAACAGTGATGAATTCCTTTCATTTTGGCCCCGGCAATGGACTCGTAGCGAATCCCTCCTTAAAGCCTGGGCCCGCACGAGTTTTCCGCCTGGCAGATCCAATCTCGACACCAGATCTCCACTCCAGTCGGCTTTATGCAGGCCAGAGGTCGGGAAATGCTATTACCGCCGATTGCGGATAAAAGTACTACCTCCAAAACCAAAATTTATTGCGAAATTGTGAGATCCACACGAGAATAAGAAAATAAAACGTTACGTCAACCATGATGATAAATATTTGTAATTATTTGGTTTATAAGAGTTCAATATAGAAAATATGTTGAAATAAATACCGTAAGACCAGATTCTTTTATACAGAAACATAAATGTACGAGTAACTCGAACCTGAACAAAACGACTAGATTCTGATCTACTTCTTTCATTATGAATCCGACAATCTCTGATTGTAAAAGTTATTTATTTTGAAAAAGAACAATTCTTAATCACCAAAGCATTAATTAATAATTCTATTGCACATTCCAAAATACGACCATTTATATATCAATTCTCACTCGTCAAATTACTAGTAAACAGATCCAAGTAACTTCAAGAGTAAATATTCAAAGGAACTAAGTTGAAAAATAATTACGTTATTTTAGTACTTTTGAACTTATTCAAAATACCAGCAAATTTACACAAACCCTTCCCTTCACTTCGATCATTAACAATTTTATTTCTATTAATATTTATAACTGTGGAATATGATATTTTCAATTTTTTTCCTACTAATATACCTAAAAATGGAAAAACTAATTTTGACTATTCTTTAGGGTTTTATATTTACTAGTTAGATGAGTTTTTGGTCCGAAATTAAATTATTATAATACATATATTACATAAAAATATTACTATTATATCTATTTGTAGTGGATATCTATTGTATTGTCAGTGATACTTCGTTCTGTAACCGTTCGTCTTACCCAGTTTCCATTATGATTTTAATATTGATTTAGAGGATGAATATATCCTCATAAATAGTCATAATTTTATTAAAAATACATAGATACACTTGTCATTTGTTAATATTCATGTTAATTGGATAAAATTGTTTGGGGTTTACAGCCGGTTTAGATAGGCGATAACACGCGACGTTTCGGTAACATACACCGTTACTATCTTCGCCGATCTCACCCGGCTGGAAACCCAAGAGAATTTCATCCAGTATATACACCGGGAAAACATTCTGTCCACAATTCATGTTAGTTAACAGTCATACGTGGTAGAAAACTGTTAATCATATTATCCCTGAGGGTTATGCAACCAAAGCAACTCCAATCTCTTTAAAATTGCCTAACGCTCTGTTCATTCTTTCATGCAATGCATTGTGATGCGAACAACAGAAGAAATATCGTAAGCACGTTGTTTCAAATTATATAATTAGATAATGATCAAAGTTACCCGTCTATGCTTACAAATGCGTCAACCAGCAATAGTATCATTAACAAAGATCGAAGGCTTTCCCTGTGTATATTGTGAATAAACAATTCTTGGGTTTCCACCCTGGTTAAATGGAGTTTAAGCCAGGAAGTTTTGATGGCGTACTCTGCCATTTCTCTCACTTTCACTTGAGAACGATGGCAGAGTACGCCATCGAAACGTCCTGGCTTAAACTCCATTTAACCCGGGTGGAAACCCAAGAATTGTTTATTAAACAATAGTAACGTTGCTTCATGTCTTGTGTATTGGTAGCTTAACATCAGTTCAGCATCTATATATTAATAGAACAAGAATTCATTTATTCGTCAATGCTGCTTCAAGAGAAAATATAAATAAATATGACAAGTGACCCAGATTGAAGGACGAGATAGAATGTCGGGGAATGATTGAAAGAAACCGACGTTTCGAATAGTAAATTCCTCTGTTCGTCTTCAGGGAATAAGGAGCATCAGTTCAGAGTTTGCTATCCTATAATATGTTGTACATACCAGTATAAAAATGGCTCCTGTCAAATTTGTACATATAAGCGACAGTTTTCTGAGACTTTTACTACTATTAAATAATGTATAATTATTAATGTTAATAAAAAATATAAACCGGTCGTAAATTATTTTATTTTTATTTTGAATGTTTAATTATTGTTGGTATCAAAATAATGGACAATTAACGGCTGCATATGAATTTCTCATGTGAGCGATAAAGGAAAATCACCCCAGTGGGAAGGGAAGAGAAGGAATTTCCCCTCTCCCCAAGGAAAGAAAAGTCTGAAGATGATGGCAGAGCAAGCCATTGAAACGTCACTGATAATCTCTTTGATCCGATTGGAAACCCGAGAGGAATTTATACATGACATTCACCGGGAAAGACCTCGTATTTTAATAAATTTTTATAAAATAAAAATGTATTTTGTGGGACAATAGATATTATCAACTAACAACTTTCGTGATTTCGCGAATGTTTTGGTTTCATTATAAGTCTAAATTAAAAAATAAGGTGTTAAGGTATTTCAATCAGTTTATACATTTCGTAGTTTCTTATTTGATACCAAAATTAATTACAAATATACTGAATAATGTATTTCTCATTGTTTCATTGGTATAATTCATATATTATTGCTACATAGACAACCTTTTCTTTCTTAATCCATTTCAATTTAGTCATACAGGTATAAAATCTCTCACGCAGCCAAATAATTACCTTTCATTAAACAATAGAAATTAGTATTTTAGGATAAAAATTGTTTGAAATTGTGTACCCGAGATTCATTCTAATTAAAAAATACTAATTTTAGTTAAATAATTTTTTATTCTATACCATTATTATCGCTTAAATTTGTAATACAAAGCAACAGTTATAAAATAAAATAGACTGAAATAATTTAGATTTGGATTAAATAATACATTAATCAAATATAAATTTTACAAAACTGTTCCCCCGCCTCTATGATGCTATTGTATTAGATACAGTATTAGATTTAAGTTGAAATTTATTCCTTATGCTCCAAAAATAATTTTGTAAAATAATGAGTTAGACAAAAAATCTCAATCCTTGATACGATAATCAGTTCTCCATACGAAGCTAGATACTTAATAATTTATTGAATACCATACTACATGGTATTTCAGTATTAGAGGGACAACTAAATACATGAACGAATTTGAGAAAAGTAATAAAAGTTAATCAAGATTTTCGTTTCTAAATATTAAGGTAAGAAAATGCCACAGTGGATTTCGTTATTGTAAGTTATATGTAATTATTAATCTAGGAAGGATAATTACCATGATGGGAAATACATAAACTTCCTACTCATGTATACGAGAATAATTAATAAATATTACAAAATTTAACTTACATATAACAAATTAAATCTTAAATATACCTAAATATATATTATAACATTGTGAAAAGTTCTTACATTCTACTTTATAATCTACAAAGTGTATTTTCTATTTATATAGAATGTTTGAGTACCTAAAATAAGGCGCTTTCCTGTGTAACGTCACTTTTCATTCCTTATATAGCAGAATAGTAACTTTTCTTGAAAAAGTTATCTTTTGGAAACCACGCGAGAGTATATATATTCAATAAACGTACATGTAAAAATAAAATTTTCATATTCCACTGCATCTTATAATTGTAACTATAATGGGTATACAAATGAGAAACCTTCTGTTCATTGTTAAATTTTAATTGTGAACAAAATTTAATTGGTATTTTGTAATTTTATTTAACGTTTTTTACATATATTTAACACAAATGTCTACTTAGATCCTATACTTAATATATTACCAACAAATGTAGGGGAAATTGAATATTGAATTTGCAACTGCTTATTTCAGGGTTAATTATTGTGGGGCAACAATATGTATCAGAGATCTTGCTTATTAAAACGAGCCTGTTTCTTCTCTCGCGACTTGGCCTCTCGTGCAGTTACAAAGTGACTTCTGAGAAGTCGTGGATAGCAGGCAGACGGCAAGATGTGGCAGTTTATCTCCTTATTTCGAAAACATTTGAGAGCACGCACCTTTCCTTGGCTTGCTGATTGACAGTAATTTGAAATGGAATCACCACCTAGATAAACTCTCAGGAAAACTTAACAAAATCTGCATTAAATTAAGAGAGTTAGCTCGGGAAACGGACAGATACATCACAAATCATGTAAAATGCATAATTTCATTCTGACATCTCTTCAAATTTTTAAACTGCAAAGTCGGACCGTACGAATATCTGGTGTGGAGAAGAATACCAGTTGCAAGTCTTTGCTTCGTAAACTTTGAATTGTACTTATATTCTAGAAATATTAAAGTTTGTATGCGGTAACATCAATCTATATGCACTAAACGGCTCAAGTCATTTATACAACACTAGAAACTGCTCTCAAGTCCGTGTTGAAAAACATCACCTAAACCTTTTTGAAACAAGCATTCGCGATATAAATCTGTAGAATACTCTTCCGGAGGAAATAAAAACTTTAAAGGTACAAAATTTATTTATAAAAAATTGTAAATCTTTGTTAATGAATGGAAAGTATTATTCGCTGAAAGGGTTGGTAGATAGGAAAGACAAATTAGATCCTCTTTAGTAAAACAGATTGCTGGTGTCATATCAAATTAAGCTATTATTTTATAATTGTAATATACTGCCAATCTATTTTCTTTTTCATGTCCGACGAGAATAAACGTAAAATTTTCTGCTGCCTACTCCGTCGATGGAAAATTGAAGATTAATATTACTATAATTTCTAAAATTACAGTTATGTTGGAATCTTTAACGAAGCCTATCTCCGTACATGGTCCAATGGCTAATAGTTAATTAATTAATATATTTATATTCATTTTTGTAAACTGCAGTATTTTGACTTTCAGCTTTCTAATTGTAAAATTTCATTTATTTCTTGTAATCTTATATTTGACGGATCCTATTTACTCAACCGAGGTCTAATGGATTGAATAATACTTCTAAATATATTAAAAGGAAAAATGAATTAATCATAAATTCTTACACCTGAGAAGCCATAATATTTGATTGCGAATTTTAAGAGCTTTGAATCATCACAATAAATATCAACTTAGTTTACATTCCATCAATCGCAAATTTAACTGCAACAGTTGCGAAGAATATCGATTTTATGATTATTAATTTTAAATTGGTGACTACTAGCGTGTAATGGTTAGTGGTAGGTCAATTCATTAGCCTGTCCGAAATAATTCATTTGCGCCAATCTGGGGTGAGGGACGTGGGCGGCGCTAGGGAGGCAGCCGGGCAATTTGGACATGTTTCGAATTTCAGTTAGCGGTGTCAAGCGGGCGAGCGACATTAATGAGACAAGCGAGACGACCTCTGGTCCAGGGGCTGTAAGCGGCTTACTCTCCTGCCACTGGGGTAAGACACGCGCCACGCCACGGACCAGCTCTTTACAGCTCCATCGCTGATTATTATTATTCTGTTACATGTTTTCATCTTATAATTACTTCGATGTTTCCAAGTCATTTTGCGTCTGATCGTAATACGAGAAAATTACTTCAGGACAACGTTTGGATTCATTTACTTGAAATCTTTTAACTACGCCACGTAGCTTTAATGAATATAATATAACTAGAATGTTTACTGATTCATTTTGGAAACAAAGTAAAAAATGAATTTTTTTAGTTTCTACGTGGTGCACTGTCAGTGACCAAGATGACTGTGACATAACACAGTAAGATTTGGTAAAGCACATTCTCAACATTATAATTCCAATATTCTATATGATGATTGTGGATAGATGGGTAAATCATGTGAAATGAATTGTGAAATATTATTATAAGAATGAAATTCTATTTAATCTATATTTGATATATATATATATATATATATATATATATATTCTCATTTTAAAGTTATAAGCCAGTAATTTGATAAACGCAATATATTTATATTTACAAAAATTATACATATTAAATTTCTTAAAACTAACAACAAGAACTCTACACTAAGAGATGTTTAAATGGGCCTTCTCATAGAGGAGAAGGGTCGTCTCAGCTTGCCTGGAATTTAAACTGCCCCTTCCTCGTTGCTCCGGACTGGATCACGCCTTACTACCATTGTTAATATCTGTGGTCAGGACAATTTCCAATATTTAACTATCCAATCTTAGCCTCTGATCATAACCTCCACATCCTTAATCATCAAACCATCATATCCTTAATGTTCAAAGCATAAAATCCTCCACTTCCTCACTTTCCAACGCCTCATTTCCTTAATGTCCTGAATTCGTTTGGGATTTTTAATAATTTTTCTCACCGCCTTATTTCCTACTTTGTGGTGGTGGGACTCGTTTTTTCCAATCAAAATTACTGTCTCTCCTCTCTGAGCGGAGCCGTTTTCCAACCTCACCGACGGTTTTGGGAAAATAAACCAACCTCCTCATCACCCGATGTCTCCATATTTCACGGGACGTGGGGAAAAAACCAGTTGAGCCATGTGTCTGACTTTTATTATCCGTGTTTTGAAACCCTCACGTATTGCCCTTTGTTTCAGTACCACAAAATTCCGAGTAGATCGTCACACATCGAAGAAAGCTTCCCTCACAACAACCAAGCCCTTTCAGAAACTATTTGGCGGTACCATAGATATTAGATGCTCCTATTATCACAAAAATAGGCAAAATAGTTTGTTTAGAAATATAGCATTTTTTGTAGGAAATAAGTATACTAACATTCACAAAGCAGAACTGATGTGGAGTAGCGTTCGGCGTCACAGAGGTCCTTGGCTCCAGGTTTGAATCACGGCATGGGCATTTATGCTTCTGTTCGTCATGACCAAGATAGTTGGGGTTACGACCCAAGGTGAATCCAAGAAATGCCCAGAAAGAGTTTTGAAAAATGAGATGTTGGTCGTCATAGTTGGCCAAGGCCCTAATCAGGGCTTCAGCGCCTTTAAAGAAGAAGAAAAACGTTCATCCCAGGATATTGTAAAACTGAGAAATTTTCAAATGGAATAACCAAAATGAGATTTAAAATTCAGTCGCATGTGTTGAGAATGTGTCGGCTTGGGTTTAAATATTGTTTACTTGTATCCAAGTATGAAATAAACTCAGAACTTAGTAAAGCTCATTAATGAGAGCAATTTGTTAACAACACAAAATAATGCATTTATATCCGGGGGAATATGTTTTACCCCGCGTTCAAATTCGAGGCCATATAAATGCACAAATAAATTGAAACTATTAAAGAAAGTCTGTGAAGAAGTCCCGTTTCTCTGTTTGGCATGGCTTAATGAGACAATGCGGTAAATAATAATAATAATAAGTTTCCAAATACTGAATTAAGTATCATTTAATTGTAGACTTTTATTTTGAAATTTAAGTTTAAATATGTATTGCGTAAGTGAGGGATATTGGTTTTTAAATCGGCTACATTCAGACGAAATTATAAGCAAATATTATATTTAATTAAATCGACTTCAAGTTTCAATATTACAGCAAATAGGAATGAACGCTTTATAGGAAATGCAAAAGGATTATCAGAATCTTATTGTATTAATTTTTAACCATGCATTAGTTTGAATATTTGTAGAGATTCTGAGTATCTACGTCATGGTAGCAATATAATGCATGATAAGCATTTCGTGAACAAAAATAGTGTTTTGTTAATAATGAAGCGAATAGACTTGTAGTACGTTATAATCATGTCAATTGATTGAAACGTGGTATTGACGCTAGGAAATGATTGAGTAAAATGGAATTAATCACTGGATTTGGCTAAATATTTTACATCACTGAGAAACGAAAACTTGAATCGCAATTATTACGACACTCAAATAAATTTTCCTTGTAAAATGTAACGGTCACTGGCCCAGAAGTGTCTCTGAACTCTGAATAATTGAAATGAAATTCTCTTCGGCGTTTGATTTATAAAATACATTGAAAGCGAAATAACATGGAGGCCTCACCGCAACGCCAGCCAATGACTCTGTAGTAACCCAATAGCCTGTCTCCAATAGCTGTAAATGAGTAAAAAGGCTTTGTACAAACATTGTGCTATAAAAGCGGATTTCTCAACAAAGAACTCTGATAATTGGACTAACGCCAATTCATTGGCGGGCGCCATTCACAGAAAAAAAAGTTGTAGTACCAATTAGTCGGAGCCGGCATTTGTATCTGAATGCATCACAAACGAAAATCCATTTGTCACTAACAGAAGATTGGAAATTCAAATCCAGCCTTACAAAAAAGAGAGTACGGGAACATTTACGGCGAGAACAATAAGTGCTAATAAGATTATGTGTTTATTTGCATTTCATTAACAGCTTTTGTTTTGCGACGAAAAAAAATTTGCTTAAAGGTTTCCTGGTTTATATTTTCAATTATTCAAATAAATAAATAATTTAATTGACGGTTTACTTTAATATTTTCCCCAAGAGTGGGAACCATTTATATGGGGATTTTCGACTCATTAAATCAGATCCTTACATTGAATAATATGACATTAGAAGTGTTTATAATAAAATGAACTGTTTTATTGCATTTCTGAAATCAACATAGAGTTGAATATAGAAGTATAAGTCATCGAAAAGATCAGTAGGATAGTAATATACGGCAAATTGTAAGTAAAATCACTCAATCAATATCAACTATGCCACTCACAAGGGTTAATATTTCCGTCAACAATACTTTGACCACTTTTCTGTTATTTCTAATAACATTTAGTTTCATATATGTAAAATAATGTATTCTTTTTCTGTACCAGATCAAAAATGTTATTTACTTCTATCAGTTAATGACCTTAAAGCCGAACACCCAGGAACATTCGTCTTTATTCATCAATTAATAATTATATTAATTTGATAAATTAGTTCTGTATAAACTTTGAGCGGCCGAAAAATAAGTTTTGCACACGCTTTAATCCGTATGTCAATCGAAAAAGATCCCATCACCACCCGAATCCGCCGAATCACAATAAAACGTTACGCTCCCAACACCTCATCTAAGGAGGGGAGGGAAAATATTACCGTGGCGACGCACGTAAACTTCCTCAGCAATAGTTAATTATTCCAACTACATATTCGTTCATAACCGTAAAGAATATGTTAGGCAGTGTTCCAACGGTCTCTCGCAAGCGCTGAGCTTCTTTATGCGATAGTAACTGGATGTCCAGTGTTTCCTAGGAAGGCGAGGTGCCTGTGGGAGTTTCTCTTGCAGGCATTTCCCCCCAGAGTGACTGCGAGGCTCACCTGATTATGTCGGGAATGCCTCACATACTGACTGGGTTTTTATCAAAGTTCTCATATACCGAGACACCTTCACCTATTTTAGGAGGTACATGTACTGGGGTCGAAGACCTTGGGCATATGGTAAGAGTTGTCCGCTGATCCTATTGGATCAGTCGGCCAACTGCCTTCTGAAACTGGTGAATACACGGAGAAGGGAATGCTGCGACCCCACAGAAAACTCATCTCCCGTCATTCGGAAGGGCGTGAGAATAGTACCCAATTCACGACCTACCTCATGCAGGTTTTCTAGGGTTTTCCCTGCATCTCTTTAGGTGAAACACCGGTTAGGATCCTTAAACCACAGCCCGGAGGCCCTAGTCAACCCTTGGCTACCTTGCTATACCTTCCGCATCCCCGCTTTTAATTCCTATTAAAGGGGAGTTGCCTGTTTCAGGATCACCCTCATGTAGCCTGTTAACACCCCTCCCCCTAAAAAGCTTCATTGGAATCAATTTATATTAGTCAATTTCAGTATTTATTTCGAATCAAAGATTTGCCAACGTGTTACTTATCCGTGTTCCATTATGTACCTCGTGTTCTGTGTTAAAATCGGAATATTATTATTTATGATACTGTATCGTGATATTTGTAGGTTCATTTTACTTGTAATACAAATTTGGACTCGGGGAAAGCTATGTTAATTGCAAATACTCATATAGTCTCTATATCTCGGATAAAAGAAGCAGATTTCTTGTAGGAAGGACTCGAACGTGTATATGCTTAGGATTTTAATGATCCTTGCCCTGAAAACTTTCAATGGTTAAATTCAAAAACAGAAGATATGCTTTCAAATGATGGCAATGAATCTGAATTAAAGGGTCAGCATAGAAAATCTCGAATTAAAGGGTGAGGATAGAAAATCTCGACAGGACCAGGACCTTCTGTTGGTCTGTGCTATCCGAGTCAACTCCTCGCCAGATAAAAGATTCCTCCTGTAGTTATACAGACCTGAGGTTATTCTTACGTATAATTTACTAGGAATTAATTGAATAATAGATGTTGTGCGTAAATTGATCATAATTGTAATAATTTAATATGTAAAATCTCTGAAAGTTAATTGAAGAATCAGAATGTAAAACTCTTTATCGGTTTTGATTCCCGTCCAGTGAGGGTGGAAAAATCTCGAATTGTGCGGGAATCGAGCTCAGTCGCTACTTTTCCATCTTGATCCTGTAATTCAGTTTTATAGCCTTTAAAGCTATTTAAAGCACTTATTTTGTTCTTGAATTGAAAAGATTTTTACTTATCAATAATAAAAACGCAAATCGATTTTTTATTTAAGTTCTGAAATTAGGCCATATTAGTAAATTGTACGTGAAACTGAGGTCAGGTCCGTACAATGAATGGAGAAAACTATCATGGAGTTGACTCACATGGGTCACCACGTAACAAGTTGAGGTCCCGAGTCTGAGTCGAGATTTTGTAATTATAGAACGTCTTTACATAGTTACAGTTAAATTTAAATAAATTTTTTTGGTTAAATTTTGAAATAAGAATTTTTTTCAACGTAAAGCTTCAGTTGAACATTAATTTATTCAGTTTTAAAATATGTAGTTCGAAAATGTTTAGCATACAATCGAACTCAAGATTCTCTTGGCTGAGTAGGAATGTTACAGTTTACACCGTTTATAGCATATATCCATAACATAAGGTGACCGTGGAACGTGCTCTCAAATTTTTTATTTGATTAGTATTATGGAGCCTCTCTTTCCCAGAGGGTGGCTCTAATTCCAGGTGCTGCTTTAAAGCAATCTCCTCTGTGAAGCTTTCTGGGGAACCATTTAGGCCCCCCCATTCCATCCAACGTCTGTTTTTTTTTACTGAAAAAGTCTGCCACCCGCATGCCTATCAGAAAGAATTTCCATCGTAATAAACGCTTTGGCAATTTATCTCGGCGGCTTTATAACGATTTGCATCCCCTCCTGGCAGAGGGGGAGTCACACCCTCGGCGCGAGCTTACAGGTGCGAGCTTCCCCAGGCGCTCGCCTGTCACTCATGCATCTGCTTCTTCACTCGTCAAAATGTGCAACAGATCACTGCTTCTTCGTTATGTTTCATCAAAATAATATCTCAAAATACAGGAACGTCATTGATAGTTTCCAACGGAAAATTATACAGCAATAATTAGAGAAAGAAGTAGGTAATAGACAAACAAATTAAACGAAAAAATAAATACCAGACAACGTATCGGCTATCGCTGCTTTCTTCAGGAGATTACAAATTGTAAGAGCTGCATAAATGATACCACATAAACCAGGCGATGAACTCAGACAAAAGTTACAAGGATTTCATGAACGTTGTATTTTTTTCACGTTATCTTGTCTGTTTATTGGCTTCTTATCTAATTAATTAACCTTTCAAATGGCGCAGATGATTTTATATATAGTTTTAAGTATCATAATTATTTCCAGTAGTTGGAGGGGGGCGTGGAATTCCTCTCCTTGAATGGATTAAATTACACCACATCAATTTCAGATAAGTCTCAAAATCGCAGAGATCGTCGTAAATAAAATATATAAAAAGAATTAAACTCAAATAAATTATATAAATATGTAGGTATGGCTAATTTCAACAACTTCGACCCTTTATTAAGTAAGGAGTTAGGTGTGATTTTCTGATAACGCATTGTAACGGCCTCGGGAAGTGTTTATGGTTAAATAACACTTTAATTATACGTTTCTTATTCTATTTACTTAAACTATTTACAATATATAAACAACATTCAAAGCTAATTATATATAATATACTCAGTACTGGATTCGCTGACAACACTCACCTATCTCGCCTCCGGCCGCGAAACCTAATTTTCATATGCAGCTCCTTCTATTACTCGTGTATCCCGTTGATGTCACTTTGTCTGCTTCTCATGTAGCGCGATGGTGTAGCGGGCGTTATACCAACTGAGCTAATACGATCTCGGAAAATGGGAGGTCCGGGGTTCGAGTCCCCGGTTCGGTCGTCATTATTCCTTTAATTGTCTTTCTTCTAAAATTTATATGCGCTTCTGCGTGAGCTTCGGTTGAACCATTTCTACTTCATTTGACAAGAAATAAAAATTTTATGTGAAAACTTATTCAGTCTCGTTTAAACTTATATATTTAAACAACCATAAAATGGATTGGGAAATATTAAAATTTTAGGTGTTGAAAATTATCTTTACTCTAGACTGATCAGTGAGATGTTTCACATCAGATCTAACAATTGGGCTATTAATGTTGAATCTTAAAATTTTCCATTGTTATTCTTAACACCATCAATACTCTTAATATTCTTATGAGTTGTGTTTGTAACTCTTCGCTTATGCGACATAAACATCTAAATTTTCATCCGTAATTTCTTGTTGTCATAAGTAATTTTACATTTTATAATATAATTGTATTATACATATTGGTTAGTAAATATTTTTTATTTTAGTTTTATTTACACCAGATGAGGTTCCAAATCATGAATGAAACGTCGTGTAATACCTACTGTTGGTTAAGTTCATATTAAATCTTTTCAGACGTATACGTTAGTTTCCTATTAATTAATTTCTAAACAGTCAGATATTTTAACTCGTGTTCGTGTAATTCGCCGTTACTTACGAATAGATTAATATTATGTCTTACAATTGAAAAACTTCCAAAATGTAAATGAAGGGTCGGCCATTATGTGATATGTTACCATAAATTATCATTTTAATCAAATAACAAACTGAACTCCTAGATTTATCCTGGTTCTCAGAAAAACTGGAATATAACTAACTTTATGGCTCAATTTCTGTCTATCCGTGTAGAAAAAAAATGAAATAAAAGAATGACCGTCAGACAATGTACTGAAACGTTTTTCTGTCTCCCATGTTGCTTAGATTACCTATTCTGAAAATAGAGTCTGGTTACCATGGATAAGAATTTAAATTTTCTTAACGATTAAACTGTTCCCAGGCAACGTTACTACTAAATAATTGATTATCAAAACAATCTAGTTCTGTTGTGCAAAAAACTCGTTGCCTGTCAATCTGTGCCTCTAAGAACGAACATTAAATGAAACTGGCAATATGCATGTTAAATTTTCTCTTCAGCATCCAACTCTTAATTCAAGAGTGTCAAATAATACCAGACGCTAGATCAGAAATAGTTGTACCTTTCACCGAACCTGACGCTATTCAAGTTCTACAAAACTCATATATTCGTCACCATCACTGTCTGAGTAATTACTACAATACAATCTTGCTATAAATAAACCAGAATGCTCCGCTACGCAAAGCAGCATGAAGACTAAAACGAAAAAGGTACTCAGACCCATTATAAAATTGAATTTGTCGTGAAACTTTATATTTATGTATCACAAAAAATATGCAGTGACCACCTACAAAACCTTAACAATTGTTTTATTCACTAAAAATGTTCTTTTTTAACGTCTTCCGATGGGTGGCTCCCACTCACCCTGTTTCAAGTTATTATTGTAAACCTTTTCACTTTAATTTCGCACAAGTATAATGTACCCAATATGTACAATGACGCTCCCGTATAAAAAAAATATGCAGGAGAAATTATGCACTGCTCCGCCGTGGGAGAAACGAGTTTTAAAATAGGTTGTTTTTGGATACCTTTAAAGAAAATAATTTATTTCAGCTTAATTATGTCCAAATCTTCTCATTTCTTCTTCTTTCGTCACTGGTTGTGAATGAGGCAAAGAGGCGAGGAATAAGAATGGAATTCATGCTGTGTTTCCTCTTGTATTCTCCAGTATAAAAGCTTATGCGACTGTTGTTATAGGAGTAGGTATTAAAATTATTCGAAGCTATTTTTATTTGTCGCGTGGTTGCTGCAAGGTTATGGGCTTAATGTAATAAATTACGTGATTTTTTTTTGTATTTCCATTATGGAAAGAGTGGTATCGACCTTGGTGAAGGGAGCTAAGCTTCGCTGTCACCGGTTAATGACTGCTCTTCCTTTGCAGATGGGCGTTGGCTAGCTGATTATTTATTAAGAGCGGATAATGTGAACGGCCGAGGCTAATGGAATGAGGCAGAAGCAACAGCATCAGCCAGCCGGTGTGGGCGTAATTAGCGGCGCTGAAATAGCGCCTTGTCGCGCGTCGTTAGCGGTCCCTCTGTCCCTCAGTCCCTCACGAATATGCTAATAAAACCAAGTCCAGCTATAATGCGACGGTCTTTCACAGGGAACACGTTATTTTCCCTTCTCTGGAAATGAATGTCCTCGAGGTAATATGTATTTAAGTGTCAGCCACAGAACCAAATGGAATTTCCCTAACCATCACTCAAAAGATCCATTTATAAAATATTTAAATTACCTCAAAAAAGGTAACAATTTAACAATGATTCAATCTCATATTCAAAAAATATGCCAGAAGCATATTAGCGGTCTACAATACTAACTCTAAGAATACTCAATACTGTGCGAAACGAAGCCTTAATGATGATAACCAGGTACTTAAAAACCACTTCAATAGTCAGACTACTAACGAAGGTAAAGAATATCCCCTTAATATTAGGAGAAAATTCTATACAATTAAATATTCCCTACTAATTAGAGCACAGCTAGCAAGCAGTTTGTTTACCATGAACAAGTCAAAAGCCTGCTGCAGAATTAATTTAAAACGAGGAACCTGGTAAACACTCTAGACGATTGCAAAATCACATCGGAAAGTTCCCTGAATATCTTAAAAGACGATTATACACTATTGAAAGACAAATTTTATTTTTTCCAGCTCCAAAAACTTTTTATGTTCTATCTGCCTGCATGTCATATGAAAGTCGTAAGTACACTATCGATTCAAAATTAATTCGATGACCAATTATTGTTATTCCCCGGTGTCCCTTAAAATATTTCGTTAACCACAAGCTAAATATTTTTTAAAAAATAATTTCCATTCCCGTTAAAGTTAACAATAAAAAAAATCTTTAAGAAGTAACTACAATTTTCTCTATTTAACGAATTATTTCACAAATAAAATACTTCATTTAAGGTAAAATATATAATTATAAATAAAGTAATTAAATTAATCTGACTTAATATTATAAATAAATAATAATGATGGCCAAAAGTCAAATTGAATCATTTAATTTGAATACGTTTTGTCCCCCAACTTATCAGCTCTTTATATATATATATATATATATATATATGTATATGTATATATAATAAAGTATTATAGTTGAATAGAAACAGTAACCTCCCCGGAATATCTATGATTTTTGAAAACCCAGGCCGGCGCCAACATGTCTAGGTTTTATTTCACTGTCTTTAACCCTCTTCAACTTCTTTCAAGCCACTTGGTTTTTATTTCATATGTAGTAGTGTATTACCACATATGTAAAATAACACATATCGTTTGAAACATTCTAAACAAAGTTAACATAAATTACTAATACTGTCACAAGTTACATTTAAATGCACGTAAATAGTCATAATAGTAATAATAGGTTATTTGAGTGTTTCCACAAACATTAGAACCATATCTTTCAATGTAATATTACTTGTATTCTCGCCCTCCCTACTATTGTCACGCCCATCGCCTTCCCTGATATTGATGGTTGTAACGTTGCATGAAGTGCTAACGCATGTAGTACAAGAGAGGCACAAAGCTTTTACAACAATATTCCTCCCAACTGACTCCTGGAAGATAGAACGTTTCTCTGATGCTGCTCAGTATCAGACATAACATGCAGAATTGTCATTTATGTTTGAAAAAAATCAGGTTTGCATCTATCAACCCATTTCAACGAAAACAGCCGTATTATTCGTTCTTAAATAACCCGTTTTTGAACATAAATTAATAATTAAGTATAAGTGAAATAAACATTTCAATGGTGAATATGGCTTTTAAAGTGACAAATGGCAACCAATTTCAAGGTATAGCTAGGGACCCGCAGAATATATAGATCTTTCATAGATCTCTGTATTCGGGTTTCTATGCAATTAATTTTAATAATCGATACTTTACTTTTCTTTGTTTCCACTTTTAAAAAGGTTCGTTATAGTTATTAGCTCTTATTTTCATTATTGAGTGTGTGGTGTTATTTTAACCATTATTCATTCGTCCCATGTGCACCTAACATCTAGTAAGATTATAGTTTAATTTGTAAGTCATGTATGGTAAAAGCTAAAGCAAAACTAAGGGCAAAAATAAAAACATCAGCAAAAAATAAGTCCATATTATTATCAATGAATTTACATGTGATGCTTATTCAAATGCTTATTTGAAAGAAATTAATAATCGTTGCTTATAATATAGAAGAATGACATTTAGTGACGTTTGGATACATTTGGCTACATTTTCTTCAGCTTGTCTGTGTTGTTTCTCGTTTCCATGATTAGTTGTGCCAATTTAGTTATTAAGGCATGTACAATACTCCAAAAAGTCCGTTTTAGTTTCCATTTGCTTTCTGATCGCCTTTTATACGTGTCTGTACTTCCGAATATCAAGACGATACCGCCGAATGAGGATACGTCAGCTGGAATATTTATCGACCTTCACTGGTCAATTTCTCTTAAAGACGAGCGGCTCTTGTAGAACACCGCTAAGTTTCGCAAGATGGAAATTTTAATACTTTTCCAGGCGTCGTTTCCACTGTGTTGACGATGACTGTCTACTTTCAATGGGCGGTAATGTATTACTACAACAAACATTTAATTTATATAATTATAAAGACATAAAATATTACATCAATTTTCAGTTCTTTAATAATTACATGAGATTTTATTTTTCTAACAATTCTCGAAATGATGCATACATTATGTCCCATGTAAAAGTACATTCATCGTTACAAATAATAGACGTGCTTGCCACGGAGATATTCGTGTGTTTCACAAGGTAGTAGAATAAAAATTAATAAATATTTAAAAAAGATAAGAAAAACATCTATCTGAAACTCTCTGAATGCCATTGACAATGTGTCCCATAAATACCTAAATATATTTATAAACCCCGAGCTGAAAGATTAAATCTCCGAAGACTATAGGAGACTGGAAACCATGATTACAGTACATAATCTTGAAAGACAACTTACATAATTTGAAATAATAACTCTAAATGTTATATAAGTATTTATCTATGAATATATACGCCAGAAAAAATAGTTATTTTTAACCGAAAAACGACATTATGTGAATTAGATCCCCAATATTTCACCAAATCACAATTACTCTAAAATGAAACAGAACTCATTCCATTTTAGTTTCAGCAATTAATTTATTTATTCTTTGTAAACGATATAATCGAGTTTACGTCATCGTTATTTCTAGAACAAGGAAGAAAAACAATCTTTTAATAGAGGTTTCAGTACTTCAAATAATAGGCATATTGGGAATCTTTAAGAAATTTAGTCTTAAATTTCATCCTAAACCAAAAAATAAGGATACTGTAATTTGAGTCACAATATATTTTTATATGTTACGCTTGTCACACAAAGTTGTAAATTGCCTAAATTTATTCTTAATAATTCTAGAGTCTCATTCAGTTTATCCTCTAGAAATATTTAAACCTAATTTTTCATTACTACAATAGTGCAATATTTACACACACGTAAAAATTAATTCATTACAATACATTAAGATAAAAGTTAAAGATTGTAAGAAATGTTATGTTGTTAATAAAATTTTGTGAACTAAAACAATTGCCTTGATTAATTACTCCCTGAAAAAGTTTTAAAGGTCTTTTCATAATTTTATCTAGTATTTAAAATAGATTCGCTTCAATAATTTCTAATGTTTGTTGGTACATACTTAACAATATATTCGAGCACATGTAACGTATAAACGAAACCAAATAAATAGTAAAATAACAGTATTGATGAAGTATTATAATTAAAAAAACACTAATTTACTTTCTCGTGAATATTACACGAATTATAACTTAGTAAGGCAATAAACATATATTTTAAAAAAATATTTTAACTGTGTATTGATTACAATCGTGTTATAAACTTTAATTAACAAAGAGAATTTCATAAATGTGTATCCTTTCCATTGAAGCAAATACGCAGCATTGAAATTTTTAAAGATGTTATTTAATTATTACTTTTCCTCTGTTTATTACGCTTTGATGAGTCATGCTTGCACATGGAAATTAATAAAGTATTTAACTTTTCATACCATCAGGTGCTCCTACATGTTATGTTTCCTTATTTCTGTCCGCTAAAAGTCCTGTATATTTACGTAATTAAAGGAGGAAAAAATCATATGAATTCTAAATGCAAGAAAATATTTAAATGGTAATAAACAATGTAAAAGGTAGTGTAAATACTTTGTGAAATAGTGAATAAAAAATTTAAATTAATATAGTGAGAAAATTTAGTTAAAACATTAGAGTTAACCGAGCACGTTGAATAGAGTTCATATGTCCCTAAATTCCACGCATATATAAACAGCGTGTAGTGCCTAATTGAGAAAATTTCTTCATTAAAGGAAAAAACCTGACAATTGAGAGTATCTTAACACAACTTAAGTGCTAAAGGAATACAAAAGAAACTGGTCACAATTTAATTAGCTATTTTCTCTACGGGACTGTGTAGAGCGTAGAGCTCGTCGTCACGTCTCTCCTACGAAAGTGAATAGATGTTTAAGTGTGGCAATTTACCGTTTAATGCATTTTTAAGCTACAAGAGTGTATTCTCCAGGAAATATTATGCAGATATGTAATCAATAAAAATACACGCAAGTTAAAAAAACGCATCTAATACAGTGTGAGATGTGATTTTGAATAAAATTAAAGGGTAATTAATGAGATCAATGGGGAATTATTTCTTTTAAATTATCTAGGAAAAATCTTTACAAAATTTTGAGGTACGGAGAATCAGTTTGAAGACTTAACAATTTCGGACTTACAGCATGGACGATACCCTCCCTAGACGTCAAGGTTTGGGAAACTTGACAGCGTCCCTAGCTGAACGTAGCCAGATTCTCCGTAGGACACTCACCTCAGCGTCGACAGCGTCTTTCAACACCCGGGACCAAACGGCGGTTCCCTTCCGTCCCATTCCACTTGAGATAGCAGAATGTAAATTCTCACAGCCTCACCGCGGTGGCAAAAAGAGTCGAATAATCGACCTTTAGGATCGATTTTCTTTATATCATGAAATCCCATTGGTTGATGCAACCACGTGGTATTTCTGTGTTTCCCTGCTTCTTGATTCCCGCGCGAGCTTGATTACAGAAATTCCACAGGCCATATTCCTACGTGTCGAAATGCCATCCCTGAAGATTAGTTACGGCATAAGGTCTCGACATGCTGACGCCAGTTAGTTTCCAATCCTCGCTAACTTTATATTAATAATCTAAGAAATATCAACTATCCCGCTACACTAAAATAAAAGGTGTTATATATAACAAAACTTGAAGTTTTATATATGTATTGACAATACACTGGAGTTTGGAGGAATAACATTTTGTATCATAACAGAACGATACTGGTTCTTTTATGTTTGTTTAACAATGATGAAAATATATAATAATTTTAACACCAGACAGTTTCTACTCTTCTCATGAAATTATCCGTGACAGTCAATCTTCGTATAAAACACCTAATTACTTTGATTGGTAAGTTTTTTAATGTATTGTTAACAATCTTTAGCCGACTTCTTATAAGAATCTATATTCTAAGATTACAATTGCGAACTTAATTCCAAAAAGTGCGTTAATCGCTGGAAATTCCAAAAATACTTTTTTATTGTTTATTTATTAGGTAAAATTTTGTGTATATACTAATAATTTATTTGCAGGAAAGTGATAACTTATACTGTCGCAACATATTTATGAGCTCTATTTTTAATTTAAAATTACTATTGCCTTTAGTTTGTTTTCCTGTTTCAAAGATTTTTATAATCTTTGGTATCTTATTGTAGCAGTTTATTTTATTCTATGCCTGTTGAAATTCTCGAAGTTAGGAGTAAATCCTCAGGTGTATAGATCTCGTCTCAAGAGGAACTTGGAGCAACAGGGTGAGCACATGATACGGAACTATAATCTCGGCGGGATATATGTTGTAAGCTCCGTTAAAATCTTGGAAGTTCCAATCGCTAACAGTAGTAGAAGAGCGTAGGAGGGGTGAATTTTGCTGGCGTCCTTCCCGTTCCCGTATGTGGCGCACGTCTCGCCTTTATTGGCACGCTCCCCCAGGACTCCAGGCAGCATCCAGGCTCTCCCTCTCTCCCACTCTCCCACTATCCCGCTCTGCACTCTGTGTATATACTGGCCGCACCTGACGCAGCACCACAATCTCAACTGTTGCTGCAAAACGCAAATTACCTCGAAATTTTGCAGGACACGTTCGACGAAAATCTGCAAGTTCATGTTCGAGTAAGTGGTAAGTGGACCTGTTCATAAAGTTCAGCAACGTCAGTGTTTTGCAGGCGTTGCACGTCTCGAGGTTGTTTCGTATTAAAACAGAATTCTTCTGCGCACTTGCATGGACAAAATTTCCATTTAATAAAAGGTCTATATTAGTTCTGATAAAATCTTATCGAATTTATAAAAAATAAGAAATTAATTAGAACTACGGAGAAAGTAAGGACTCATTTCAAAAGCTATAAAATGAGGCCGTAGCATGTAAATAACATAATTGCAATACACAACAAAAATTAATTATGGAATAAAAGTACTAATAAATTTCAAATAAACAAAAAGACGGCCAATAAGTCAGTAATTAATTTTATTACTATTTAATTAATCCTAATACGAAGTTTCGTCTCCTATTTGAGATTTCATCACGGCTACAACAAAAAGAACATTACAATACATTATATATATATGTACATAAAACATGGTTCAAAACTTACAAATTTATCAATTCATGATCTTCACCCCATGACTCCCTCGGTCGAGATGACTATTATGCTTGAATGAATAAATGTCTCTAATGTAAAAACTCAGATTGGATAGCTGTAAAATTTTAATTTTCTAATTGATTTTCGATTAAATTTTCGTGTAAATGAAATAAATACTGATAATTTTTTTATTGGACCTGGTAGTTAAGTAAAAGCTCACACAGGGTCTCACAGTTATTAATTTTAAAGTAATATTTGAAACTTTAATTAATATGAAAGTCGAAACTGAAAAATATATCATTTAGAAATAAAATGTATCTCAAAGGATTCGTGATAAATATAAAAATATTCTACATCAATTACTTAATATGTAATATATGACAAATGTGGGTTTCTACAATAACCAAAATTAACCTTACCTGAGGGTAAACCTGTGATTTAGGTTTCGTACTTCTAAAATTCAATAACTCTTGATTCAAACTATGAAAATAACAAAATTGACTTTGGCTGTTCGAAAATATATACAATTACGCCAGAAATTTTTTCCTTTTAACGTGTACGGTTCGTGGCGACTGCGGGAAGAGATGTCTTTCCAAATATGAACGCATGCTTGAGTCATAGCCTTCCATTTATCGCCGTTAGTGTCTTAGAAAAATAATGTAATTTTAATTACCTCACTTTTCGACCTACTTTCCCTCATATGTATCCTCAAGATATGTTCACATTGTTTATTCCAAAATGTTACTGGAATGGTAATCTCTCCCACAAAACTAACATCAACGATGACTCGAAACGCTCACCCATCCTCGTATTTGCAATAAAATCTACGGCATTTATCCATTATTCTCTTCAATATTTTTCTTGGATCCAGCTATACCAAAACATTATTCACCTCATTTACCCGTTGTACGTTATATATATATCAATAGGTCCTTCACTCCTTTATAGACGATTCCAGTAGCCACGAAACTATTTCTAGAACTTCGATAAATATTGCCTGTCACGATCCCCTCGTATTGCCCGCTGTCCATCATTCTGAAGTTCATTTAGTCGTTAAGGAAACGCATCTTCTGTTCATTTCAGCGCACATCTGCAAACACAATGCAGGGACTATTTCAAGAAGAAAGGAAAATACTGGATATGATCAAATTTTTCATTACAGTGAGGAAGAAATCAAATGGACGAATCTAGCGTAATGCGGAATCATACGGATAACATAATAAATATTAATTTAATAATCTCTGGGGCAAATAACAAATACTGAGCGGGTAGTCTACCACTAAGCTAATCCGAGTCGGGATCCAAGGACCGTTTCAACATCCCTCCATTTTTGTAAGCCTAAGCCAGGCATAGTTGTTATTAATAAATTATAGACGAGTCTGACTTACGTTTACAGGAATGTAGTGTTGTTGTATCGGTCAAAGGACATCAACTCGGATTAGCTCAGTGGTAGGGTAACCCACCCGGAAACAGGAGGTCTGGGGTTTGAGTCCCTAGTCCGGTCGATATTTTTCGATTGTTGCCTTTCTTCCATATTTATATTTTAATCGTTGGCGAGGTTGCCCTGAGAAACGCAAGAATCTAAGAGATCCGGCATATAATTTGGATCTTGATGTAATATTTCTACCTCAATAAATAGTTACGCAGATTGAACCAGTGCATGTTTGCCCATGTACGTAAAAAGTATAGTAGGGCATCTTTTGTATTGATGATTGTGAAGCCGAGTTACGTAGTTATAAACATTGGAGGAATCAATATAAGTTGTAAATACGTAATAAGTGTTTGTGATTATTAATGTACTCTTTACATGGTCTTGTTGTACTGGAAAAGATTTGCCACTAAAATCACAATACGTTACGGTACCAATATTTTACTACTAGTCTTGTTTACAAACTTATCCAACATAAAATTTTGATGTCCCCCGTTATATATTAAATATTAATCATCACTGGAGGTTAATGTTCATTAATAAAAATAATAAATGTAAATGCTATATATCAACTGCGCTATCAAATTTGTTGATATACACCGATACGTCTAAATTGGAAGTGTTCATTTTTTTTCAGTTAGTATTAAAACCGAATACAACTGCCGAATTAGCAGAGAACCATGTATGTACATAACCTTGCGATGTATCTGTCAATCGACGAAAAGGTTATCAGTAATTGTTGGAGTCCAAGGAAAGCGAGACTTTAATAATATTAAATATACTTAAAATTAAGCCCTGCAAGCTATTGGGAGCTTCGAATTTGGTTACACGACGCAGTGGCTATTTCAAGTACCTGGAAAATGCTGGATGTGTTCAAATTATTCATTACACTGGGGAAGAAAAAGTGTTGCAGCGTAATGCGGAATCCCGCGGAAGGTATAATAAATATTGATTTAATAATTACTGAGACATCAATAATGATATAAATACACTTATCATGATTTTAATAAAAGAAAGAATATACAAAAAAATCTCTAAAGGAATAATATCTACATATAAATTTGAGTAACGGAATTGAGTACCTTAATTCGCTAATGGAAATGTCGTGTAAGAGTATAGGAATGTATTCTGGGAGACAAAAAAATCAATAGAAATGATTTAGAATCCTGTCGTATGTCATTATTATATTACCTAGAAAGATCAAACAATTAGAATACTTAATTACCGAAATTTAAATGCTATAAATGTTAATAGGGGTAAAAGTGAACCTGGACTACATTTATATTCCAAGGGAAGTTTTACAACATGAACGCTAAATATTCTTGGATAGCTCTGTTAAGACTTCCGATTAAAATATTCCACTTTTGAAAACGTGAAAGAATTTTTATAATACACACGCCGAAATCGACAGCATAGTGCCATAATCGGTGTGAGCTGAGTTTTGAAATATGCGTTACAAAATTCGATTTCCTCAACTTCCACGTTTAACAACAAAACCCGACTTGATACCATCGATCATGAAGTTATTGTGGGCGGGGAAATTAATATTAATGAATTGTGCGCAGAACTATATGATAGTGCAGCACGTATGTGAATAGCAGAGCATCAGTGCGAACGATAAATCAGAGGGGAAGGCTTTTTCCCTCCTGAGACGAGGAAAATTTGAAAGCAATTAGGCGGTAGCGAGCGAGCGCTATCAATCAGCAAGTAACAGATAGGGCGGGGTGAAAGGGGACGCACCTACAGGCTCCGGGCAGGGCCATTTTCATTTTCCCCTGTCCCCATGAATATGGAAACGCTCGGCCCGTGTTATCAATAAAATACTAAATTCTGTATATCTCTAGTGCTGACCTCCCTTCCACAGGGCGTCAGAGGATCCAAATAATACAAATATTGTGTCAATTGCTTCACTTCCTTACGAACGGAAAAGAATTCACTTAATGCATTTAAGATTAAGTGAAGGAAGAAACAAAGATTATTATAATTTGATTAATAAAAATATCTAGAAAAAATGCACCGTACGAACAGAACGACCAAGAAAAAAAATTAAAAACCGCAAAACTATAATAATAGGAACTAAGTGAAAGTGAAAGATAGAACAAATTGAGGAATCTTACGTTTCTAACAGTAAAATAATTTTTCATCATACACGAAGACTCTGTAAAATTAGCTGATTTTTGTAGTTGTATCTGGTTAAGAAATGTAGGAATTTTGGCCCAAAAATATTCTTATGTTTAAGTTGTTCATTTGCATTTGCAATAGCTTTTCACTGCCTGAAGCTAGTTTTTTTGTAACTAATTGTGCCATTTTATCTTAATATAACTATCAATGCATACTATAACAAAAATTAAAAATAATTTCTTGTTTTCGACTAAAGTAACTTGAATGCTCTACTACAATAAATTGTGATATTCCTTCAATAAGAAACAGAACAGGGTTTCATAACATTATTTTTCTATATAGACTTCTTTGATAACTATTGTTTTCAATACATGTGAATATTTTATTAGGATCCAAAGATAAAAAATTTAAAGCCATGGTTGTTGTTTATTCTTTACCAAAATACGTTTCATATTAATTAGTAAACCGTATGTCTTTACTAATTTTATTGTGACAACTTCAATTAATGGATCGGTGTTGTAGGCTAATTTGACTATTTTATTTACAAATATCTATTGGTATAACCACTTGTTTGAAAGTAAAATTGTGGAATCTTATCGCAATATACTCGTGGTATACGAGTACTGTAGATCTGCATCATTCTAGTCGAAACCAAAGCATCCATCTTGATACAGTTGTGGAATCTCTGAAGCATAATAAAGAATAAGTCAGAATAGAAAATGTTAATTATTTAATTTATTACCTGTAAACCTTAGAGTTTGCCGATGATATGTAGTATTAGGAAAGCCAGAAGATGACTTAGAAATCATAATAAATGCCGTGAACGTGATCCTGGACAAAGAGTACTACATGAGGATTAATACAAGGAAAGCCCAGGGAATGCAGTGTAGTACGGTATATAGTATTGATTTGGCGTTATATGGGTGAGAAACGTGGACAATAGGAGTTGCAGAAAGGAAAGGAATAGAAGCCTTTGAAATGTGGTGTTATAAGAGAATGCTGAAAATCAGATGGGTGGATAAAATCACTAATGTGGAAGTTCTAAACAGAATAGGGGAAGAGTGAACAATAAACAATATGGAGAATGTTGACCAAGAGAAGGGATAGATTAATAAGCCACGTTTTGAGACATGAGGGACATGTAAAATTAGCATTAGAGGGAAGGGTGTGGGGTAAGAACAGAAGAGGGAGGCCGAGAATGGGATACGCTAAACAGATTAGGAACGTTGTGGAATGTGGTAGCTATGCAGAAATAGAAAATACTAGCGCAAGATAGGTTAGCATGGAGGGTTGCATGAGACCAGACTGAACACCACATCAACAACAATGGGAAATAGTGGAATAACAAAGGGTGTTAGATTGTGAATGGATATTTTGAACGGCGTTAAGGAATTCTGCTACTTGGGAAGCATAATAACTAGGGATGGTAGAAGTATAGTAGACATAAAGAGTAGGATAGAACAGGCAAGAAAGACTTTCGCAAAAAAGATGAATTTACATACGGCCAATATAAATCTGAATATTAGGAAAATCATTACTTAAAATTTCGTATGGAGTGTGGCGTTATATGGGTGCAGAAAGGAAAAGAATAGAAGCTTTTGAACTGTAGAAGAATGCTGAAAATCATATGGGTGGACAGAGTGTGTAACCAGGAAGTCCTAAGCAGGATAGGGAAAGAGAGAACATTTTGGTGAACTTTGACCAAGAGAAGGGATAGATTAATAGGCAACGTTTAGAGACACGAGTCTCATAAAATTAGCATTAGAGATAAATATGTGGGATAAGAACAGAAGAGAAGGGTTAAGAATGGAATACTCTAAGTAGATTAAGGAGGATGTTTGATGAGGTAGTTATGTAGAATGAAAAGGCTTGCGCAGAATAGTTAGCATGGAGAATTGCAACAGTACTATAACAAGGAAACAACAAATTTTCAGATTCGTTTAATTCGCAAGCCAGACAATTCATCTTAGTATAATACTATATAAATTTGTATTCCCTGAAAAGGTCGGAGGCAGAGTCAATAAGAAAATAGTGGGGAGACTTTCCCTGACTAAAGACTAAGAATAGAGTAACAATACGTATTATAGACGTCGACAATAGATATTTGATTGAGAATTCGGCGATGGTGGCGATGTGGAGATATGGACTAAGCTATAAGACGTTTCTTGAGCTTATCTGCTTTTACTTGGACATTGAGGCAAATTTGTGTTACGCTGTACCTTGAGAAGTACCAGAAAACGTATAGGAGAAGTATCGTTGCGGTCTTTGATCTGGTCCCTGCAGGCCGATTTCTAAGTGTTGCACAAACCCCTGGAGCTACACTTGAGACCCCTTGGAAATATTCATAAGGCCTAATGGCCGGCCGGTGAGTAGGGAGGAAAGGAGGAAAGGTTCTCCTTTCCTTTCCTTTCCCGAGGTTGGGATTGGAGTTTGGATATACGTTCCCCTCTTCCCTTTCTCCTCCCCCCCCCCACAACCTGCCATGATGTCTATATAGGCCGCGTCGAAAGTGCTCCAGTGCAGAGGAGTTAGAGACGGAAATCAATGCCGCAAAGGAGAGTGTTTTCATGCGTCTGCCGTGCTTTCGAGAGGGCAAAAACATTTCAATTGCAAAAAGAGGGCAAACACAGAGACGACGTCTGCCGGAAAGCCAAACAAAACAAACGCCAACTCGCAGTCAACAAGTAGCAGGAATTCCTCAGCTAATCCTAATATATGTTGTGTTTACTTTCATCCTTAAATAAATTAATTGCTGTTTGTGCCGGGCGAATTTCTAACTCAAAGGCTTTGCGCTAAATCAAAAGGAGGGGGAGAAATTCGTTTACCGATTCGTAATTTCCATCCAGTGTGGAGATGTTTATAGCCAGTGAAAGAGCCGGAGACCCATTAAAGTAATTTAGCGAAAAAACAGGAGCGAGAAGGTTCAACGCATTAATTAACTTTCTAATTTAATAAAAGAACTGCAAGTAGGGTAGTTTTATACAGAATTACATCTGACAACCGACGTTTACGACTTTTTGAAAAATGTTTCCTTTAAACGGTAAGTGTTCGTTTCTAATTAAATTGCTAAATAATCTTAAAAGAGTTGGTGAACGTAAAATATGTGTTACTGTATTTTTTAAACTTCACATCTGATGAATAAAGATACTTGAATTTTCTAAACTAATGAATTAAAACAACTCTATGCTTCTGGTAATCTTGTAGTCTAGTAACAGTTGAAAAGTATGAAGCTCACAAAGTTTCTACGCTCTTTTCGCTTCATTATTCTGAATTATTTTCTGTTTTATTTGACTAATATACTATATTTTAATACATTCAAATTAACTTATTATAAAATCGTATGAATAATTAGTTATTTTTCCACTGAGGTTCCTTATAAACAACTCGCTTAAGTTATTTGAATAATTTATTTCGCCTTTTGTGTTAGCAAATAGATTCAAAGATCGTACTATTAGTCTCTCCATTAAATAACGACATTCTGTCGACTAAAACTGTAAATAATCAAGTTTCCTTTTATTCTTCTATATTAACCGAATGATCAGTGTTTCGTGTTAAATTATATAGATACGTCTAGTCAATGTGTGCATGTAGCTTCCTCATTATCTTTGGTTTCAAATTTTCTAGAATGATTCTTAAACAGCTAACACTGTTGAGACGAAATTGGAACTAACGCTGAGGACAAGTAAATACTCGTTGCTAAACAAGGTTACCTGAAAACATAACTGAGACGCCAAGTTTTCTTCGCTAGCTTAAAGTTTGTAAAGCGGAACACTAATTTGTTGAGCTTCATGAATCAGATCTAAGGCCATCTGGACAAGCATCGACTTGCTCTACACCAGAAAAATATTCACAATACCGGGATAATTTTATACAGCAGCCTTCCTCCAGAGGTTAAAAACAGTACCTGAAAAAGCTTCGTGAAGCAGAGTAAAACTATTCTTTTAAATGACGCGTTTTACTCGGTACAGGATTTTCTTAATCGTCCTTCTAGTATTTAAAATCAAGGTTCCTGCAAAAAGTGTTGAATGAGCTGCCTTGTAAAATAGCACATCACATATCTTTAAAATTTCTATTCAGTTTTTTCTGCTCTTTTGTTTGTTTGTTTCATGTATTGCCTGGAGCTACGACGGAAGGACAGTTTCCTGGTCACAGAGCTCAAAGTAGTTAAAACTCCATTGCGTATTTCTCAGTGTATGCTTGTTTGTGTTTCCCAGTGTGTGTGTGACATCGTGTGTCCGTGTTATGTTAATACTGACTTTTTTCTATATACATTTTCTTTTATTAATTTATTTTAAGATTATTTGTCTTTAATTATGTACCTTATTTTGTTCATTTTTAATGTATGACGTATCCTATTTCCTCAATCGAGGACTAATGAGAACAACAATAAATCTAAATCATTGATTGCTTGTGGATGAGACATTTTTCTTTCTTACATGTGCAATGAACCGTAAATAATTATTAATTATTTTAATTTTTGTTAATAATTTTATTTTTTATACATTAAATCGATAAATATTTTGCTAAAAGTAAGATTATTGCCACTAGAGATATTTTATTTTAGTCAATGCTTCCTATATTTGGTATGGTAGATCGCGGATAATCATTGTTACTTTATGTTATAATCCTGGCGTCTTATATATTAAATTATTAGTAAATAATAACTGATGAATTGAAACAGATAAAAATGTCTGTGAAGAAATCCACCTTAGTAAGAGTCCAGTCATGGCTAGATCTCATGGAGAGGAGTTTTGGCATTTACATCTAACAAAATTGACACTACGCTGGGAAAAAACACGGATTATTTAGCCTATAGAACCTGAGACTTTTGTGCATATTTGAACACAGTCAACTAATAGTGTAGCCCAGATGTGATGGCTGCATTCTCACTTTCACGCATCAGAATATAAATCCAAGCTGAACAGTATACTTGAAGGGCAGTACGACCTCTCACCAATTTAATTCATATTTTAGGACAAATTCAATACAGAAAATTATATAATATATACTGAGTATTATTCTGAATGAAGTGTACAATTCTATTCTTCCCAATGCTGATAACTGTAATGAAGATCGGTCTCTACAATCTCTATGCCTGTTCCAGCGCGGCTCTATTTATAATATTCCTTTTCCTATTGCAACTGTTTTAAGATATAATTACGGAGCAGTTGGCTAGGAAAAGCTGAATTTTTTCAACTTTAATTTGTGAAGCTTCTGGACACAGAACTATTATTTGTTACAATTTAATGAGGATAAGGTTTGTTAAATTCTGTATTAACAAAGTCACTACAAGTATTAGATCTAATCGCGCAATCAGAAGATTCTAATTGTGACGGTCAAACACATCTGCTCGGATCTCGGCGGTGCGGTGCCAAAAGAAAGCAGACAATATTTGAGCGTTCATTCAGATTCCAGCGTTATTAGTCCCACAGACTATGGAATGTGATTGACGGAGGCTGGGAATGGAGCGTGGATTTACCTAAAAACCGTGAGGGAGAGGGGCAAACTGTTACACCAAGAGAAGAGGAGCCATAAACGTAATTGGTTATAATCCATCCCTGCCACCTTCGGCATGTGAACTAAAGAAGTGGGGAAGTGGTATTAGAAAGTCTTGTAAAGAGGTTTTTGACAGAGATTTCGAGACGGATGATTGGAGTTTAAGGCAATGGAGATTGTGGAGATGAGAGTGGCGGATCGGATGAGATTAGAGACAGAATGTGGAGATCAGAAGATGATGGATATTGTCAGACAGGTAATCGGAGGAGACGAGGATAAACTATATAGTGACCTGAACCAGAAAGAATAGTAGCGGTGGTTCTGATTTGGAGGAAATTGTAACGACGAAGACGCAGGAATGTCCATTATGATGACACAGTAACTACACCTGTAACCTTTTGATGAATTCCTTTACTGCTGGATCCGAGTAGATTTTGTATGAAATATTTTCCTCCATGAGAAGGCCCGTATCATGCGACTCCGAGCTTAGAGATCGAGAAATGCTAGTTTTAAGAAATTATGTAAATATGTGTAGTCTTTTCATTAAGAAATAATTACCGGTTTAAAGTTTAAAAATGAGAAATTGTAATATTGATGTGCGATTATTTATGATAAAGTAAATTGTTTTCTTTTTTACTATAAAGTTCATTCTTAATATATTAATATTGCACTAAAATAATAATATTCCCCTATTCATTTTATAATGTTTTGTAGACGGTTCGAATAGCAACAATTCCTTTTTATATGAGCCGAATCAATGGAAATTTCCGCAGCTTTTGCAGCTGAAATAAATGGGCTGTATCACTTAGTTTTCTACTATTGTATATTTTTCGCCTAACAAATTTTAACTCCTGCTTTGTTTACTATTACTATTTTATACTAAAATTCTTTTTCAGTGCGTCTGTCAATATGTATGCCACAAATATAAGTAAACTATTGGTGTTCCTCAGGTCCCGAGGTTACCTATTATCTTTTGTTTACTGAAGCCATATGAGAGAAAACTGAAAATGTAAACAAACTTCCGTTTCTTCATACTCTTTTCGTGGTTTTCTGCCTCTAACAAAGGCTGTACTCAACATGAAGAAACAAGTAAAGGACACCCATACATTGATTTTCTCATTTAATCGCTCCCGTATTTTCTCGGTTTTCGAACAGCTTCAAAATTGGGATCACAGAATATATTATTTTTAAAATTCAACTGTACGCGCCGACAAGGAATATAACTAAAAAAGTTGCTTTAGAGGATTTATATTCCAAAGAATAGATTGAAAAACGAGCGCGATGTTTCACACCTATCGGCAGGTCGCAGCTGACGTCGGGAGTAATTGTTTAATCTGCGGCAAGGCTGATAGCCTCATTTCTGGTCACAGATGCGTCCAGTTTTTGTATCTGGTGGCCGCCCCCGAACGTCCGATCACCAATCACCAGTTTCCGTTCGGCACGACTCATTCTTGTCTGTGTGCTGAACGCACAAGACGGATAGCTCGGCCGCCGGCACCTGTCGGCCTATCTGTAGTTCGTGATTTATGTTCCGGGTTTCGGGATTGACAATGAAAGAGCGACCAATGGAGCGGACACTCGCAGATAAGGATTAGCAGGACGGCAACTCCGGTGGTGGCCCTCGCACTGGCCAATCGGGTCGCGCGACACTGAGCGATGCGGTCATCAGCGCTGTGTTGCCAGCTCTAGCGTGATTAAGCTCGTAGCACCCGTGAAAAACTGGCGGATGGATGGCGCCATTAGACAAGGTCAGCAGGGGGGACATCGATCTATTCTCCCAGGGTAAGAGAGATGTTGGTCCTCAGGTGCTACGAGATTCGAATAATGCCGGAGGATTACGTCGTTGACGCAATACTGTACACTGTTTATTGCGTGCAGCACGAAACAGAATCAAGACTTCCAAGACAGTAGATATTGGTTGATATTGCGTACTATATTTTAATCAACCATAGCGACTGAAAACTGGAGGCGGGTTTCATCCCATTACAGTTATAACCCATATAGTAACGCACTCCTCAGACGATCCTTAACAATATCTTCACAGTTTTAACCCATTCGTAAGGTATATTTGAAATGATTTTGGTTAAATGTTCCATCCACCTTCACCGTTCACTCTCTTTGATAATAATTATTTATTTATTAGAACCATTAATGTCTATATAAAAGTTAAAATAACACAAGAATTATAGACCCGTGTGACATTTTTTAAGACATTTTATTACACTAATAGCCTGTTTTCTTGAGTATCTATAACAGGCCTTATTTTCATTTCTTACAGTGTTTGTGTTACAGATTTATTCTATTTTATTTTATAAATATTTATTTTTTTAACAATAATAAAACTAGTAAACTAAAATTAAAGACAGAAGGGTATAGGGTGAAGGGTGACAGACCCGTGTGAAAGACAAATAAAAAAACGCTAAAATTTATATTATAAATTAATGGACTTCTAATAAGCATATTTTTTTAAAAAAGAAAAGCGAGGTTGGCCACTAATAAGTCCCCATAATTCCACAAGAATTTTCTCTTTATTATTGTTCGTCATATTAGTTACTAATTTTTTTATACATTTTTCCACTTCTCTCTGAAATTTTCGTAATCCACTACTTTTTCTTGTTTACATCTTCCAGCATCACCATTCGACTTTGCACCAATCCTAATCCTGTAATTTCTTCCCTACAGCCTGCGTCACACTTGTGCGTGACGGGCTGCAGCGGAATATAATTCGTGCGGGTGGGTGTTGATGTAACACTTTAGCGGGATGATTCACAAAACACTTTATCCGGATGATTCACAAAATTAAAACAACTAGATCAAATTAAAACAACTAGATCATTTTATTGTTTTATAACGAAATCAGAAACTGTGTTAAGATGCCAGAATTCATCATCGTCAGTAGGAGTTGTATCATTGACACATCAAAATAAAGACACAGTTTCATGTATTTATGAAGACCAGCAATGAACAACGTATATGGTCAAAACAAAAAAAAGTGCATATATTTTGACGATCCTTCAGAATGAAAAAGTTTAGGAGCCAATAAAAAATATAATGAAGAAACATACGCGCTTGGAATTCACCACGATGACAAGACGCACTTTTAATAACTAAAATAAATGTCATGACTGTTAAATAAACATTAAAAACTAATTATTGATTAAATTACATTTTACAGTTTTGTATTAATTAACTAGTTTAGGGAAATAATCAAGAATTTCTTGCTATATTTAAGATTTAACTCATAGTTGAAATTTATACTGTAGTTTGTTACTATAAAACTTATTAAATGTAGAACTTCAGATTTTTATCTGCATGTCATACCAAGATATTGTTAATCCCATTGTAAAGGAAGTAATTTAGAAATGGTACGTTGCTCCCCACTGATAATATATTTAATTATATATGTATATATAATTAACAAGGAAATGAAAGAGAGAAAGAAAGTAGGAGACTTACCTGAGGTTGATAGATGGTATGCACCTTGTGAGGTTCGGAGTTCTTTAAATTTTCTGAGGCACCGCCCCCTTCATCAGCTCACAAGGTGCCTACCTACCATCTATGAACCTCAGGTAAATCTCCTACTATCTCTCGTTCCTTATAAATTGTTTTAACATGACAATATCATTTCCTGACGCATATATATATATATATGTTTGTATAAAGTAACACTGTGTGTAAAAGCACGAAAAATATTGAGGTTCGCAAACTGTTTCGTCTATGAAAACGCCGGACGTGTTGCGTTTTACCCGCAGCATTTTGCGGCTACTGCGGGACGGGAAACGCACCCTCCCCGCAACCGCCCAAGACTGACAGGTCACATTTAAATAGATGTGTTGTCTGGCCCGCAGCGGCTATCCGCACTCGCAACCCACTCAAATGCGACACTAGCCTACTTTATTAATCACTATGTAAATGCGTATGACTCAACCCAAATACTGATAATTTATATTATAAAGTAATTATTAGATTATTCGATAAACACTTCCGATCCTTGTCAATTCTGCGGCCGAACTCAAAGACGTTGGCCCAGCTAAGTAACTATCTTGCAGTTGTAACTATGATGTAATGCGATAATTGAGGATGATATTATCTTAATCTCATTGAGGAGGTGTATGCACTGGCGTCGAAGACCTTGGGCATACGGTAAGAGTAAAACTATTGGAGGAGGTAATTCTGTGACCCCACTGCAAACTCCTCTCCTGTTATTCGGAGGCTGTGAGAATAATATCCAACACCTACCTGATACAGTATTTCTAGGGTTTTACCTAATTTTTTTTAGGTGAATCACTGTCGTAAGTAATAGTTCTGTGCCCAGAAGCTTTGCAAATTAAAGTTTAAAAAAGTGAGCTGTTCCTATCCAACAACTCCGTAATTATAATCTACAACATTTACAAAAGAAAAATGAATTCTGACTAAGCCAGTATTTGCCTTCCTTAGAAATGAAAGAGTATCAGACAAGCATAAAAAATTCCTATCGTACCGCACTTTTCATTTAATTTATTTATTTTTAAAAGAATAATTTTACAATAAATGTGTTTTCACTGCGTTAAATGTACGCCTGTTAAAAGCGTTGCAAGGCACAGGTATGGAATAAGCTTCCTGCTTATAATAGCCCGAAACCCGCTGCAGAGTGGAAAATTGGTAATATTTTTCGATGGTGGTGTTAAGCTCAATTTCCACCAATTAGGTGAATTTTACTAATATGGAGAGGGGTGAACAGCGACAGAATTGATGGAGTAACGATCTTGGTAGATGACGAGACCAGCAGATGTGTGTAAACGTGGCCGAATAAACTGGACTTTGCTTCCATCCCAGTGGCAGAGATCCTGTATTGGTAGGCTGTTAGAAGTTTCTTTCCTGGAATTTTTGCGACGCTAAAGTTATTCAAGATTTCATAACGAGAACCTTACATGGGAGGAAATTTTTGTGTTCTGTGAGATTACATTCAAGTATTATAAAAATAAATCGTTTATTTAGTCCTTATATTTAAATATTTATAAAATTAGACAGTTATATTTTTATTACAAATTTTTTTAATTAAACCATAACTATTGACGTTTTACGGAATAAAATTATCGTACATAGCACGAGGATGACCACAACGTAAAACATAAATGAGGGGTAGTTCCTCTTGAAGATGTGCTAGAAATCTGACCTTGTCGCAAGTCTAGTTAGTAAATGTAAAAATTAAAATAAAAAGAGTGGAGAAAATTATGGAGAAAGTACTTACGAAAGGGGCTGGTTTATATAGTAACACACACAACACTTTCTCGGAAAGAAATATTTTTAACTGCCAGGAAAGATCAAGAAACTCCTGTAAGGTGCGAAGTGGATTGTTACCTTATAACATATTATTACAATGAATCGCAATACTATTGCAGTTGCTTTTTACACCAGAGAAAAAGAAATACACTAAATGAAACCACCATGGTGAATACTATAGGTTTTTTTTAATAAGGGCGGGGGGGGGGGGGTCGACGTTGAAATGGAATGAAAGGTCAATGTATGCCTTGTCAAATACTAATCAATTTCCATAATACGTCACACACAGCTTGTTTTATTCCGTTTAAACATCGACCCACTCATATTGAAAGACCCTTTTGTTGTTTACAAGTAAAGGCGACTTTTCCTTTGGCCTTAGCGTGTAGTATCCACGAAACTTCGACTAACTACTAATAACTTCCGTAAGAGTTCAAAAATGTCTGAAAATTACAAAACAAATATTTAAAATTTCGTTTAAGACAATGAATCATAGTCACTATAGTATAATTGTATTATGGTAGCTTCCTGCCATTCACAAATCCGACCAGTCAAGCTCCTCGTGTGACGCACAAAGGATTATATCACGCTTACTGTTCAGGATTATAAGATACCTTATCAAGATTTTTTCCCTTGTTAACATGATACCGTTTTACAACGACCATGAGGGAAGGCTCCGCTAAGAAAATGGCGTGTTCGAGACTCATTGTCTCTATTGCTGCTACGCATATCACTGAGCAGATCTTACTTTGTAACTCGCTGTACTTCAACTTTATAAATCTTACTTTACATACATTAACATTACCTGATTTTTGATTAAGTAATCAACAATATGATCCAAGAGTTCTGATTTGGGTTGCATAAGCATAAAATTTTAATCTTTCCCCATGAATGAAAGTTCATGTCATTAAAGTGAACCGAAAAATTATATTTAAATTTACTTCTTCCTTATATGATTCCTTTATTCCGATGCTATTACATCAGAAACAGGAGTATTCAGACGAAATATCAGCGATCTCCCAAAGTATGTCGCAAGCTGTCGCCAAATATAGCGCGGAGGACGTAACATTACGTTCTGACATCATAAACTTTCCTCTGTTACATCACATGTATGGTTTGTTTGGTTACTTGTCTATCAACTTCTGAATTCTACTAAAAATGGGAAAATGAAAATTACTAAAATTTTATTCATATAGTACACTCACGTTTATATATACAAAATGATGTTCTTGTGATATTCAGTCCTAAGACTGGTCTGGTACAAACCTTCATGCTAACATATCTTGCGCAAGTCTTTTCATTTCCACATAACTTCCACATTTCACATTCCCCATAATCTGATTAGCGTATTCCATCCTCTGCTATTACCCCACACACTTCACTCTAATGTTAATTTTATTAAAACGTGGCCTATTAGCCTATCCCTTCTCTAGATCAACGTCCTCTATATTGCTCACTCTTCCCCTACTCTGTTCGTTTGTGATTTTATCCACCCATCTGGTTTTCGGCATTTTCCTATAGCACCACATTTCAAAGGCTTCTATTATTTTCTTTTCCCCAACTCCTATCGTCTACGTTTCGCACCCATATAACGCCACGCTCCATACAAACATTTTTAGCAATGATTTCCTAATATTCGCACATATATTACCCTTAAGTAAATTCCTCTGTTTCGCGAAAGCCTTCCCTGTCTGTGCTATCCTACTCTTTATGTCTACTATACTTCTAGCATTCTAGCTATTATGCTTCCTAAGTAGTAGAATTCCTTAACTTCCTTCAAAATGTCTCTTCGTAATCTAACACCCTTTGTTATTCCACTGTTTCCCATACTATACTCCATTACGTTGGTTTTCCGTCTATTAATCCTCATATGTTGAACTGCTTCTCCATGACCCCGTTCATGCCATTTAATATGGTTTCGAAGTCTTCTTCTGACTCCCCTAATACTACAATACCATCGGCAAAGAGTAGGGTTGTTATTTGTTCCGTATACAAAATAACGATAACAATTAATGAACTTAACCTTTCCCGGTGAATAATTCGGATGAAATATTCACGGTTAACCAATCGGACCAGGCTTTTAAAAACACACATAATGTCCGCAGAAACGTTGTATGTTAATTATAATGTATATAATATGTATAATTTATAATTTTAAAATAACTCGCTCATTTTTAATAATTAACTGGTTGGGTGCCCGGAGTTGACCGAGAAGTAATTTATATTAGTGTGCTACATTATTTAATTCCACAGTAAACTCTCTGTCCACACGTGGTTAAACAAAAGCGAGAGCATTAAATATTTCTTAAATTTATCCCCAACTTTATGAGAGTTGAATATCATCATAACTACCGCGATGATTCAGTATCTTCATTCAGTCATAAAATATACTAATACCTGAAATACGCAAATACATACAGAAAAATTCACAGAAAAAGTCAATTATATTTATAAGGAGAAAATTCTTGAACCATCTCTTTGATCAGATTACCATGAAATGATGTGAGATTTATTTAATATATCTACGACAAATAAAATTGGGCTGTGTGCGTTTATGTAACGTACATCCATTATTTGCCCTGTGACTTAAAAAACATTTGCCATATTTATTAACTAATTAATAATATCTTTACTTAAATAAAATGCTGGTTACATTTAAGTATTATATCACGCTCGAAAAAATATGTTCTATTCGGTCTGATTAGCTTGAAATAACGTGTCGACCCTACCGTTGCCTATCAAATATAACTAACTTCTAATTCAAATTATGATATTTTTCATTTTCTGCAAAAGTCGTCGCCACCGCCTACGTATGCACGCTGCAGATAAGCATTTCTCTTGGCTGACTATGTGAGGACACAATATATCCTGTTGTAAGTTCTATATGTCTAGGAAAGGACCTTTTATGGCTAAAGGGGGGAAAGAAAGAAATTAAACGCTATGTATAGAAACATCTACACACCTACGAAGATTGAAATCGATTTTATGCAGCCCTCGTCTTGATATAATAAATCTGCATTGTTACTTATAAAACATTTTCAATATTTATAAACTAATTGAACACTTTCATTACTTATGATTATATAGACATTAAGATTAAAATAATATTTTATGTAAGTAATGACACTTATTTAATGTTTACATCGACTAAGTGATTTTTAGCTACGGAAAAATCCAACTCGGAGTTGGTGGTGGGGAGGGGGGGCATATTCGCAATTATGAAAAATTTGCATTGCGATTCATAAAATATTTTACATCATTATTGTCTAATTATAAAAGTATCATTACTTAAATCTAATTTTAGTTCAATTTCAGCATTTATACACGTTAAACAGCAATTTAATTATTTCGTTTGACTGGCTACGTGAGTTCATAATTTATCAATTTGCAATTCCAACATATCTTTATCCACAGAAACCTTCAATGGGTTAATACGCGCTAAACATAAAAAATTCACGGCAATCGAATGAATGGTATAGGAACTCGCAGTGTGTTTGAACAGGACCGGTATATAAAACAGGTACAGGCTGATTACATTGTCTTGTCAAGAGGCGCTGCGGGAGTTTTCTCGCAGGCGCTTCAGCCCAGAGTGACTGCGGGGCTTACCTGATCATGTCGGGAATGCCTCGAACTCTCTCTGGGTACTTTTTATCAAAGTTCTCATATGCCGAGACACCTTCACCTATTTTAGGAGGTATATGTACTGGGGTCAAAGACCTTGGGCATATGGCAAGAGTTGTCCGCTAATCCCATTGGATCAGTCGGCCAACTGCCTCCTGAAAACGGTGGAGACACGGAGAAGGGAATGCTGCGACCCTACAGCAGACTCGTCTCCCGTCATTCGGAAGGGCGTGAGAATAGTACCCAATGCCCGACCTACCTGATGCAGGTTTTCTAGGGTTTTCACTGCATCTCTTTAGGTGAAACACCGGGTAGGATCCTTAAACCATAGCCCGGGGGCCCTAGTTAACCCTTGGCTACCTTGCTCTACCTTCCGCATCCGCCCTTTTTCAATTCCCTTCCTATGCTATTAAAGGGGAGTTGCCTGTTTCAGGATCACCCTCATGTAGCCTGTTTACCAAAAAAAATATTTATCTCGACTATCTAGTGTGGTCACATGAGTTACCGACGGCAACTTGTTACTTTTTAATTTATCCACTTTTAAAACCCTCGAGATCAGCCGGTCAAGTGTTTCAGTAGCCTAGATCAAGACTATAGCTTCTTCTGCTGGAAACTCCTAAAAATGGTGAAAGAACAGCAAACTCATCTCCCTTCATCCAGAATGGCGTAAGAATAGTACCCAAAAGCCCGACCTACCTGATGCAGGTTTTCTAGGGTTTTACCTGCATCTCTTTTGGGTGAATCACCGACTAGGATCCTTAAGCTATAGCCAGGGGGCCCTAGTCATAGCCTATTTCGAGATCACCCTCATGTAGCCAGTTACCCCACCCCCAGGATAAAAACAACAAAAAAACTAGTCAACCCTTGGCTACCTTGCTCTACCTTTTACATCGCCCATTTTTTATTCCCTTCCTATGCTATTGAAACGGAGTTGTCTGTTTCAGGACCATCCTCATGTACCCTGTTACACAAAACCGAGCTTTTCACGAATAGCGTTACTCAGGGCTATTATATATAATGAACCTTCAATAACAGCATGATTATTTAACTATCCTTTCATAAAACTAGCTTTGATGTCAATTTTATTTATTCGCAAGTGTAAAAATCATAAAATTAGTAATAAACTCTGAATGGCAAATAATATATTGACCGAATAAACGAATAATTGAGGCATAAAACCAGATATTTAAGTACGGATAATGTAAGTATCGGAGAAACTGAGATCTGAAATGATATTCTATCTTTACATTTCTTAATTAGGCATGTAATACACCATTTATGTAACTGTAATTAAAATATAGCATCATTGGCATCTAGTCTAATCTTAAATCCACGACGGTATTTATTACGCAATAATTTAAGCAGTATTTTTTCCAATAGCTGCATATTTCGAGGATATGGGTTTGTCAAAAATGAAACAAAAGATAAACACTGAAAATAATGTTAAATTTTCGCAAAATAGGAAAAAATATTCACAGAAATATGTCTAAGCTTTTACCGGCTATCATAGTATTAAAATTGTTTTTTACATTTGGTTTTACGTTTGAAATTCCAATATTTACTATTTAATGGCGATGTATGTACACTTGTAGGCTCGTAAGAGGCCTTAGCAAAATCGTTTGGGAACCGCAGAGAAGCAGGAAATGGCAGAGGAACGCTCGGGAATGGCCGTAACTCACAGGAATGTTGAAAATGTCCGATACAAATGTACACTGCTTCACCGCTGCGGAGAGCTGCTGCAATCTACTTGCAACTTGTACCGTTCCTAATTCCAGACGAAATGCCGATATCGTTTTACGCATTAACACTGGAAAGAGCTTCATTTTGATATCCGCATTTTCTCTGTTCAATTTACTTACTAATTAACATATTTTTTAATTTGAAAACGGAATTAATTAAATATATTTAAATTTTACACTTTAAATCAATAGTGCAAAAATTAATTTGTTATTTTCAGTCCACCTCTGGTCAAGTGGCTAGCGTCACTGCCTCACAACACAGAGGTACCTGGTTCGAATCCTGGTATGGGCTTGGATGTTTGTGCCTTAATGAGATTGGAGAATCGATATTCTGACCATGTATCACTCCAAATTCGGAATGTGTCATGTAGGATGGCATTCCGCTTGTCAACCCGGAAGGCTAAGACCACACTGGACTGCAGTGCTAAGGAAGAATAAGGATCTATTTTCATGACAGAAAGAGATGCAGTATCTTATTTAAACTAAATGGCTTAGTGTGTAGTGTCTATATTACCCTAGAAACCCCTGAAAGACATAGGAACAAAAGTAATCCTGTTGATTACTCTTAATGATTTTGTAATTTCACAAAAACATCGCTATATTTAGCCATTGTCCTGACCTTAACTTTCGGAACCAAGGACTGCTCTTTTAACTAATTTTAAAGCTGAACACGACATAAGAATATTTTATTTCTTTTTGCTGACCAAAACACTTAAAATAAGTATATATATTTACAGATTTAATGTAGCGCCTTCTTATATTATTTCCTGTTTTGATGTTCTAATTCTTGGAATTACCAACCAATTCATACATTCCGGGTCACTGCTCGCGTTAGTTTTTGAACTGTTTTGCCCAACGTGATCTTCAAGTAACTTGAGTATTTCCTATAGCTTGGGAAAAATTTAATAACAATTATCAGTGTTGATTGAAGACAGATTTAGGATAATGCAAAAAATTGGATCCTTTCCACCCAGGCGCCACCCCTTTCACAATTTCAGTGCGTACAACTGTTCGTGAGTTTGAAAGAAAGGTTTGTAGAAGTGGATTAAAAAGAATGATTAACTTTTTAATATTTATACATGTTTATGGGTATTTTTTCCATATTGGAATTAATATTAAGTAGTTGCACATTCATCGTCAACGCAACAAGCAATAAACCTGTGGCTCGGGTGGTATATTTCACTCGTATGTGCTGCTCCCATTACAATTTGATTAATGAGTGTTTCACTCTTCCCACAGTTTACCAATTAGAATATTTAGTTTCCACCCGTGAACTTATTTTAGAGTTAAGCATTACTAATACCATTAAGAAATAAAACTTAAAAAATGTAGCTTATAGCAGAAAAAACTGTTAGTGAATATTATATTTAATGGAATATTATATTTAATGAGATCGTAGATCCCCAGGAAACCGTTAATAAAAATTAAGGGATCCTCTGCAGCTTCTCGGTGTTGTAGAATCTGACCTTGAGTCTGGATAACGATGATGGTTTGAAACGCTAAAGGAAATAAGATGTATGGATTATCTGGAAGGGTTGTGAAGAAATTCCGGTAGTGATACGGAAGGTACGTCTGAGTCTAATTAGGTAAGAATCGGTAGGTTGGGGTCTGTACCAGTAAAAACACAGACGAGTAGTTTTAAATATCTGTATAATTTGCGGTCAATATTACTCACTGTAATAAGTGAGAAAGGAAAGGAAGACTGTTATTGTGAAACCTAACAGGAAAGCGAACGAGATCCTGTGACCAAGCTCAGCGTTAATCTTCCGTGAACTCGTGGATGGAAGACGTTTAAAAGGCATTATGTGGACGATTTTGCCATAGTAAGTAGGACTGTTGATATGCCAATTTCTTCGTCTGAATTCCCGCGACACGGCTGGGTTGTTAACCTGTATTGCAAATGTCTCAAGGAATGCGTTCATCCACCGAAGTAATGGCCTGGATTGCAGCGAAGGAAACGAGAATTCGTTACAAACGATTGAGCTAAATAATTATGATTGTTTAATTGAAGTAGGATTCTAATAGTTTCTCTATAGTGTTAATTTCTTACTCTAAGAGTACTGCTGAAAATGCAACAGGTGAAAGATAATTAAATAATATGAAACAATTTGTGCAAGGAATGTTTACCTCTTATATTGCACAATGCACCACTGACCCGTCAAGTTAGTTTCCCTCTCCCTCATGTACATTTCTTAATGTATTATAAAATAATTTTGTAGATGTTTTTCATTCCAGTTTTGATAAAAATATTTAAAAAATTCTTCTTATTAGGTAGGTAAGTGAAGCGGCATTCTTGAATGCGGGAGAATGGCTGGTCCCCTGCGGTGGGGAAGCCCAAGAAAGCCCTCTCCTTGCGCTGTCAATGGCATGTTGACAGCGGATTATAGCGCCTCTGATCGATTACTGCCACCGTGAGACTGTCGCCCTGCTAACGACTAACAAAGCTCCCACATGCGGTTGACTCAGAGAAAAGACGTGGAGGCACTTTTAACATATCCTCAAAACGAAACTTAGTTATTGCCTGCAATTATAGTCTACGTTTCCGGATAGACAAACTCTCAGCAATTAAATACATGCACACTTGAATAAGTGTTTCAAACACAAAATATCCACCTCCGATATGTTAAAGCTGTGGCACCCGAGTAACAATAGAAGAAAAAAACTGGTTTCGTTGGCTTCCCGGAAATGTATCGTCGATCATTTAGGTAATTCTATGTGTTTTTCGTCAAATTCTTTCTCTAAAATGTGTTGACACTCGTACTTTCATATGTTGTTAAAACCGAACCTGCACGGAATTCAGTACAGTTGCTAACTTTAATACATGAATATATATATATATATATTAATATCTATAATACTAATATCCTAGGTCAGTGCGTCCTTCAGTATGTATGCAACAGCTATAGGCGTCCAAACTAGTGGTCCAAATTTTGCACACGTGTTCCTGCTCATGATCTTTAAATTTCTTTTAATATACTTAAGTTATATGTGTGAAAAGAGTGAAAATGTCAACAAACCTCCGGTTTTTTCACTTTTTGGGTGACTTTTCACCTGTAGAAAAAGTCTTGAAGAAACGAGAGAGGAGTTATTATCTATGTCCCGCTGAGACCTACCAGTAGATGTCTTTATTTCGTAGCTGAACCAAGCCCTCCCCCCTTCCCCGAAGAGCTACAGCATAATAGAAAAAACTCAATTTTCGAACCCCTCCAACTTAAGGCCCGAGTAAGTCAAAAATTGAGGATTTTAGGAAATTTCTGAGATTTTCATTGTCGATTTTAAATTCGATTCTCTATCATTTTGATCCAATGGTCTTTTCCTCTCAGATCACAGGAAATTGACCTTAATGACGGCTCTTTGTAAAGAAAAAAACTACCATTGTGAGAATTTTTCGCCATTTACACATCCTAGTACTGAAAAAAGGTTGGATTTGACCACGGATATAGATTTAGGATGTCGAAAAACATTTGAAACGAGTATTTTCACGTCCGTCAAGTGATCCCTCTGGAGCAGAGCTATGAATGTAGAGTACCCTCAAGTACTGTAATAAACTTATGCTTAAACACATTCCTGATTTATTCTTTACGTGAACCCACGCAACGCCGGGTAATTCACCTAGGACAAAATCAGTGAAGGAAAAACTAAGTATGTGGCGGTTGTCAAAAAATAAACACCAATAACACATATTATAATAGATAACTTTAAATTCAAGAGAGTCCAAAGCGTTGATAAACAACAACAATAATGTATCTGAGGATATCAGAATAAGAATTCAACTAGCTAATACAAGTTATTATGATTTCCAAAGACCATTTAAATCAAGATTACTCTCCTGTAAAACCAAATTTGTATTGTATAAAACAGAGGTGTCCAAACGCGGGTCTTTGGACGATTAAATGTGACACATGGCGTCTTTGATCACGTTTCTTCTATTTCGGACAAGAGATCCCTTTACATTGCTTAAAAAAGCATTGTACAATAAGACATGTATTATGAACAAATGCATGTTGAGAGCACAGATGATTACAAGTTCCAAGCTGATCTTTCTCTCAGTGCCAGTTATCTTCACCAAACAAGACTGTCATCTGTAGCAGCATCATGGAATTATCACCCTCTCGTATAGTTACATCATTCTTGAATTTTGTAGATTCGTGTTTCATTAAACGGGCGTAAATTAGTTAATTTAACTACGTCAAACTTAAGCGTAGGAGATTCTATTCTCACAATCATTTACCAAACGCTACCCATGAACAAGCTTATAAAATGTTCTCGAGTCATATGGCGCATCTGAACTCGTCTGACAAAAAATTGGCGCTTAGTGTACAAAAGGTTGACAATCCCTGGTATAAAACTTTAATTACGGAAACTGAAAACCTGAGGTTAGGTACATTAGAAGGAAATTTATTCGCAAAATATATGGACCTGTTAAAGGAGGAGCGATTTGGAGATCAATATATAACTACTAGCTGTATCAATTGTATATATCGCCCGATATTATGCCACTATAACGGTTTACAGGTTGAGATGGGTGGGTCGTGTTAAGAGAATGAAGAAGAACAAGGTTCTAAAATTAATTCTGGAGTCCAAAGTAGATGGGAAAAAAAGGGTGGGACGAAGACTCCGTTGGATGGACTGTATTATGAATGAGATTCTGTATCAAGAGCTGGTGGACTAAAGAGACCATTGGAGGAAAATCCTGATGGAAGCCGAGGTCTGTTCTGGACTGTAGAGCTACAGATAATGAAATTTTTACATAAAATAATTTCTGACGTAGTAACTTGTTAAAAATTAATATTTTGCATAATTCTGTGTGATGTTTCATGAAACACGTTTCATAAGTGTGCATGTCTAAATGAAACAGGTTTTCTCAGTGTGAACCGCGCCTTTAGAGGCGAGGCAGTAATGACTTGTTGAGATTGCGAGAAAGCGGTGTTTGGGTAGGGATGGTTGACGTCTCGAGTGTATTGATTGTTGTAGTTAGTCGCAGTGTTGAGTGGAGAGGCGACCACTCGGCGGAGGAGGTGTAAGACGAGGAGAGACAGGTAAACACGCCGCCTCCAGCAAATGGAGTTGACTTAGCCGTGTGGGCCCAGCGAAAACAAAGCATATAACCTGTGGCGGCAGAATTAAATTCGCATTCCTCGGGACCCTATCTCGCCCAAACCACATTCTGGCGAATTCTCTCTTTCGTCCCTCCAGAATTCCTGCTGCCTACATCCCAAAAGCGTCTGCGCTGCTGGCTGTTTGTCTGAGTAAACATTACGCCAAAATAAGTATCTCGCTCTTTTGGTTAGCTGTTCTTTTGATAACGCAATGTAACGTGAAAATTCCTCCCAACGTGCACTGTAAAAGATTACTTTTCCTATTTAATGCAGAATAAATAAAGATTTCTAAATCTTAATATGCTGGCATAAACCACTTTAAAACCCGGAGTTAGAGTTTTATAAACCCCGGTTAATGGTATTAAATAATTTTTCACTAAAATTTATATTAACGTATATTTACGGTTCTGATATTATATAGAAACTTCTTTACAACCACTTGTTATGTCAGTCACTCATAGTGTGATTTTTGACTCTTTAATTCGACTTTAAAATTTGCTATCTATAAAGACGCTGCACTTGATTTTTGGCCAACGAATACTGGTATTAATATTAATATTAATATTTAAAGAATAAAAGAAATTTAAATACCTTATATACTATTTCTTGTTCGACAGTACCCTAAGTTTAATTTGTTTAAGATTATGCAGAACAAAAAAATCGGCCACCGTTGATAAACGGTTTAACAAAGATAACCATATTCCTTAAAAATAATAAAGTGTACTTAAAAATAATCAGTTAGTTTGACTGCCGATATGGCCATGTGATGTTCCGTATTATCCTTCTAACCGTTACTACGACTACAGTTTTGTGTCTTTTTTTATTTAATTTATCAAAGCTAGAGTGTTAGGAAAAGTCGTTTTTAATAAAAGATGACGTGATAATTCGGTAAAACATATTTCTTTCTTTTGTAGCAGTCTGTAATTTATAATATTACACCGAAAGAAGAGGAAATGACCGAAGGCCTGCGCCATATTTTTAGCGTGTGTATGGTCAGCACTTACACCCTTCCTCGGAATTTCTTCAGATTTATGGAAGAGGGCCTTTACAGGAAATAGGTCAGTCCCTTAAATGAATTGTATCCGTCCATAATACAAGAAAGATTTTCTTCTAATAAGTCGCAAGCTACGCGTAGCTGTTGGAAACGGCTATTGCGCGTAACTAATTTAAAACATATGTGAATACACACGTTCGCATATGCAGCTATTTTTTCCTATTGACTGATATTTTTTAAACTGTAAGTAATGAGTGTTATTTGAAATTGCAGCCGATTGTTGTTTGAAAAGAGGGGAGAAAAAATCTGGGCAATACGAGGTGAAATTGAGAGAAGTTCTGGGACAGAGAGGTCATTAAATTGCGGACCGCTAGCGAGAGCTGGGTAGAGCTCTTGAGACCTCAGGTGATGCAGATGAGAAATTTGGTAGAAGTTTCTACTAGGCGTCGTCCATGTAGACAGATCATCCTCGATGCCGTCAACGATTGCGTCTTCAACTCGGCGTCTAAATCGGGAACAGACCGAAGCAGACCGCCGCCAGAGAATACGGCTGCAGTCTTCTGTTAGTATCGTTGTTATTAAATTTTATAAGTTAATATTGCTAGACCAATTTGCCATAGAAATTTCTCTTCTGTTGGTTCACCCCAAAGATTACCTGATTTTAAATAGTTTCAGTATATAATATTATTATTACTCTGCCGTTTCATGTAAATGAATTTTCCTTCTGGGTTTTACGAGTCATATAAAATTTTATTCTTCATAAAATAAATGTCTTTGATTTTAAATTAATTTGTCATTATTATATTTTTTCTTCAAAAATATAATGTTACCAATAATCAAATATAATAACTTAATTAATTAATCATAATAATAAATAACCCCACCTCATATTTTATTACGATTGGCTTCCACCAACGTGGGACTATATTAAATAATAAAATAAATAAAATCCGCTTAATTATTCTTTTACAGGATATATTTCATTGGATTCTCTAGAAATTATTGCACCAGAAAAATTTATTATTCCAAAATAGCGTAGATATTGAATTTTTGTCAATTATCAGGGTTCTGTAACTTGTGGAACACTCACAATTCATGTGATTAACTTTAAATGTAAGGAAAATTTGTAAACTGAATCAGAAATATTTGTCTGAATCACAACTGACTGAAAAGTGATAATAGCAGATCTTTACGAAATCTATACAAATTTGAACTATAGTAATCATGTGACGTATAATGAAATCCCTTTTACTTCAGCGATTTCTGCAGTGAAAACGAACTGAAATATAGACAAATTTATTTCTGTTGACAGATATTAGCTTTAAAATTTGTAAAATTAAACTAGATGTTCTCTCGAATTCACTGAATGACTGAAAATAAAATGTTTCCAGAATAAACACTAAAATTTAAATTCGTCTTAATAATGAAAGAAGTGCATAAAATTAAGATGTCATGAGGATAGAATATTATTTCATCGCTAGACGTTTAATTTGTGTTTCTGTTTCTTGCCAAAACAATTTAAAAGGTGGAGCTAAAGAATAAAAAGGTAAAATCAAAAATGGTTCGTGATGTGATTTCACGGAGAGGTTTTTCTGGTAAATACGAGGCTACACGAGGATTCAACGATATGGAAATTTGCAAAATTATCTTCCATAGTCATTCATAACCTGTTTCCTGAAATGCGAGTAAATTGGAGATTAGATTGAAATCCATTATCAAAAATTTATTCCATATCTGAAAGTTTAGTACGCTTTTTTTTTCAATACAAATTTTTAGGACCAAAATTTGTATACAATTGGTTTTTTGTGGATATTGTTTCACAGAAAAATAAATTTATCTACGTAATAAATATAAAATCTTAGAATTTATTGAGAAAGAAATCCTAAATATTTGTTCATTAATTAAGCTTTTATTCAATTAAAATGTTCCTAGAACAAAACTGAATTATACTAATAGTTTGTTGAAATTCCCTAAGAGACAAGTAAATATATAGGATTCTGTCTCTTTATTTATTATACGGTCGTTATGTTCTGTTCTTATGTATACAAGATCGACGTAATAACAGCAGTTGTGTTTAATTTACAAATATATTAAGATTAGTAATTGAACTTAGTTGAAGTGAATAATTGGTTAATATTTATCTATACCTGCAGTAACCAGTCATTTTTTACACTAAATTGTTATCATTATATATTAAATACGATATAATAAACATAATTAAAATTAAATCTGTATGTTGAACGTAATTGTTTTATGTACATTTCTTCTTTGGAAGACTATTGTAGAAAAATGAATCTTAATTCCATTGACACACGCTTGAGCAATGTTTTCCATCTGACCACACGGCAAAAAACTATCCAACTGGTGCCTTGGAACAAGTAATATTTTTTTATATGCGTTGAGGGTTTGTCACGTGTTGCGTTGAAGGGTGCATTAAGCCCAGGTGCTAATTCAGTAACTGGAGACTGAAGCCCTGAGCTTCCTGCAGAGGATCAGGTTTGGTCCGGCACGTGCGGGCTTCCGGGAACCCTCCACTTCCTAACAAGTGATATGTCCAACCCATGTACTGCACCTAAACATCAATGTCATCTTTACCTCAAGTAACTTGAGCTAGGAAAATTCTTAGTTTAGACGAACGCAAAGTCTAATGCATCTGACAATTGTCTAAGGATTGCTGTAGAAATATATTTAACTGGAGACAATTTCCTATTAAAAGATGTTTTAAAATTCAAGATGCAAAGTTTCTCTCTTCAGTAAAGTACTAGAACGAGCATTTTAAGGATTCATAATGTTCTATTAACATCATAATAATTTTAGAATGTTGTTCTTGTTGTGGTATTTAGTCCTAAGACGGGTCTGATGCAACCCTCTATGCTAATCTGTCTTGCGCAAACCTTTTCATTTCAACATACCTACCCCATCCTTCCTAATCTACTTAGCGTATTCTAGCCTCTGTTCTTACCACGCACATTTCCCTCTAATGCTAATTTTACAAGGCCCTAATGTCTTGATACGTGGCCTACTAATCTCTCCCTTCTCTTGGTCAACGTCCTCCATATTGTTCGCTCTTCCTCTATTCTGCATAGAACTTCCTCGTTAGTGGTTATATCCAGCCATTTGATTTTCAGCATTCTCCTTTAGCACCATATTTCGAAGGCATCCATTTTTTTCCTTTCTGCAACTTCTACCGTCCACGTTTCGCAACCATATAACGAAAAACATTTTTAGTAATGATTTCCACTTATATTACCCGTCAGTATATTTCTCTTTTATGTGAAAGCCTTTCTTGCCTGTGCTATCCTACTCGTTATGTCTGCTATACTTCCACCACCCCTATTTATTACGCTTCCCAAGTAGGAGAATTCCTTAACCTCCTTCAAATTATCCTTTCCCAATCCAACACCATTTGTTATTACACTGTTTCCTATACTACACTCCATTACCTTGGTTTTCCGTCTATTAATCCTCATATTGCACTCTTTCTCCAGGACTACGTTCATGCCATTTACTATGGTTTCCAAGTCTTCTTCTGACTCCCCTAATACTACAATATCGTCAGGAAAGCGTAACGTTTTTATTTCTTCTCCTTGCAGTATGATTCCTTTTCCATATTACGTTTTCACTTTCTTCATCGCCTATTTTATATATATATATATATATATATATATATATAAGTGTGCAACAGACTGCATCCCTGTGCCTTACTCCTTTCTTGATATCTACTTTCTTTTCTCGCTCTTCAATTCTAATTACTGCTGACTGCCTTCTGTAGAGGATATAGATAAGCTTTCTTTCTCGATATTTTATTCCTTCCCTCTTCAAAATCCTTGATAGTGTTCCATTATCAATTTTTTTTATAAATCTACAAATGCCATGAACATAGGCCTGTTTCTTCTTATCCTGTCTTCTATGAAAGACGTAGTCAATATTGATTGACTCGAATTATATTTGTTTTTTCATCCTGCTTATATCCTATTTTCATTAACATGTTGCATGCATGACATACAAAACTAATTCTCGGATGCTGTTCACATTTATCAGCCCCAGTCTTCTTCTGTATAGGTATATATTTTTCCTATAATTTTCTGGTAGTCTTCCTGTTTCGTAGATTTCGCAAAATATCAGGAACAGCCATTATATTGCTTCTTCGTCGGATGATATCAACTCCGCTGTAATGTTATTTATTTTAGAATATATTTTGTAAAGTCAAATACTTTTTGGATATTGGTGCAGACAAGTATCTTCATTGAAACTAATAGTACGTAGTTGAAAACGGAGATCCCTGGTCTCTTTAAAAGACTTACAAGAGTGAGACTAATAAGTCTGGGAGTAAAGTGAGAATTCATTCGAGTTGTTAATTCAGATCCTGTCCCGTAGTATGGTTGTTTGGGATGTCTGTCAGTCAGAATTTGGCTAATGGAAAATCCCTGTGCGAAAACTTCTTCAGTCACTTGTTCAAAAATAATTTGTCCTAACATTCCAAGTAAAATCAAAATCGGTTCAGTGGTTGTATATAGAAGAAATTCTTCTAAAGTACTACCGTTTTAATATTTTGGGATTTTGTGCAAGCGCGATTACATCCTCCATTCATTAGGAATCTACTCGCTGTGTGAAGTAGTCATTTGTTTTAGAGTGTTTTGAATTGAACGACCCGGCGACTGCTAAGTCAGATACATAATTCTTTTGTTGATGCGATGAATGTTACGCCGGTAGTTTGGCTCTTGTGTGAGGTGCATGAATGGAGCAACAATAAGTAAGGATGGCGAGGAAGTGGATTAGACACTTTAACGAATGCCGTGAAAATGTGGACGTTGACCCACGGTGTGGCCGAATTGTATACTTAGCTCTCATCACAGACGGCATCTTTTACTGATGTTAAAAAATTCTGGTTTCCAGATACAACAATGTGCCTGAATAACGGTGGTGATATGTCTGAAGTAGTGATAAGTGTAAGGTGATAACTGATGATAAAGTGCATGGAAAATAATATTCTGTTATTACATCAGTTACGTTTATGACATCTTGTAATGAACCAAAACGATTATCAGGTGTAATTATTAAGACACAATGACCGGCGCCACTATTGTTGGCGTAAACTAGGACACGAGCCCTCAAGAATGTTCTAGATCCAGCAACTACGTGCCATAAATCACATATATTTTTCGAGTATAGTTAGGTAATAGATCATCGACTAAGTGAGCGATTATGAGTGCAAAATGACAGTTGTTATACTTGGCCGATAGTAATATTAGTAAGAGTGGTTAGGTGAGGCGTTTACCTGAGAGTTTTTGCTGTGGAACCCTGTCCATATGGTATTTGGTGATCCTGTGAAAATCCTGGACGTTGGTTTTGGACATTGTAGCAGCCAATACGTCAGTAGAGACTGTGAACTATTAATTATTGTATAAAACTGAGTCGTTGACATTAATTACTGCCAGATCTAGAGTCCATTAAGGCATTTAAATGGAATGCTTCCTCAAATATCATTGGAGGCCTCCAATGTAAGGATACCCTGCCAAATCTTATGTTCTGTGATAAGCCGAAAAATAATTTTATACCTTCAAATCAGTTTATCATTTCAACGGAAGTATCAATCAAGTTTAATTCAGTGCATGCTAAATGCGATATTATTGTTTGGCTAGAAAGAAGACACATATATAAAATTATATCCTATTTAAGTAAGGAATACGTACACAAAAATTGAAGTTTTTCTAATTATTTAAAGATGTAGAAAATCCGTTTTACCACATTGTTCATTTATAATTTTCTGAGATACGGCGGCTGAAGCGTTGGTAGGATAAAGAAACGTCACCGTTAAAATTTTTTTGAATTTTTATACTCTTCCGATAAATAATAGATATAGAGATTTTAAAGGAAACCAAAAAATATATTTTTTACGTAATGTAATGGTAAAACACTACTAAGTACGAAATTTGGCGGTACAGAACCTAAGTCAGGCGGCCAGAGAGAAATTGAATGTTACAGACAAGGTAATAAAACCTAGACAGTTTGGCGCCGGACTGTTTTTTCTAAAGTCTTTGAGACACAGCGACATCTGGCTGTGAGAAAACGCGGTGTTCCCTAAAATATTGGTGGAGTGGGGTGAATGGCTCCTACTGAAGACGAAAGATAAGTACTTTGGAGTGGATAGAGTCCCCGTCACCGAAGTAAATAAAAATATGGAATAGGGATTTTGCTAAAACAGATGAAAAATGATTTTTGGGTATTAAACAGTGGCCGTTAAAGGGCAAGAAGTTGGATAGTAAGAGATTGGAAATTGAAATTGGTTATGAGCATTTGCTATTGTCCGCGACGGCAAAGAAGAAGAATAAATGAACAGGGTGTTCATTGTTCAACAAGGAAGTTTAGGATTCGGTTCGGACCGGCACGTCACCTGTGACGAACGGCCGGTTCCAGCGACAAGTTCCTGGCTTAGCTGAGAAACGGTAATTACTCTGCTTGTAACCATTTCCGATTTTATCGTTCAGCAAATTCCGCGTAGGGATTGTGTCTGTACATCTGTTTGATAAGGCCCGCAAAACGACCTCATAATGTGTATGAATGTTAATTAGTACGAATTTTAATGTTTATAAATTGTGTATAAGTACTTATTATTAAATTTACCGCCGCATATTCATTACAACATTCTTTTGCAGTAAAATTCGGATTTTCTACAAAGTTCCTATCATTGCAAACGCTGAAATTAATTTTGTTCATTGTCACAAACAGTACCTTATTATTAATACAAAAATTTGACCAAACCTTTCCTCTATTTTCTAACATTAGACTCTAATAATCTCCCATGAGAGGTTTATTACTTAAAAGATTCAACGCGTTGTATTATTAAGACCTCGTATATACAGATACAGCACAAATGAGAGTAGCTTTAATTTATGTACCAAAATATTTGTGATTCTCGGAGGACGGTTTTCTAGCTCAATGGATGGAATTATTTGTGTGTAAAGGAATACAGTTTATATATACTTATTTCCATGACATAATTATGTGCAAAAATTGAGTTTTGCGTAAGCAAATATACATTATGTGCTACATCTTTCTCAAGTCCTCAGAAGTTTTCCTTTGTAATGGTAATGTTGTTTTGTATACATTTTAGTGGCTCGAGATCTCCTCGGTAAAGTAAACACGGTCTCTTTTTGTTTCCTCGAGGCACCTTTCCGACGGCAGTGCGAGCTGTCTGCTTCAGATCCTTTGAGGGACGGATTCTTTAAGAACATCGGAATATCAAGGGCTTTGTCCCTGTCCTGACACATTTCGTAATTTCATATACTCCTTTGTTACTCCTACCGAACACTGATTTTCTGAGAGATTCGTAATTGCATTCAATATTACCTAATGAGTTTTATGTAAGAATGTGGTACAATTTTAACTTCTGTATATGGAAAACTCGCTCATATCTTATTTTTGTATAGCGTTTTTGAAGACGAGTTCAAACAAACTTTTTTGAGTTTTACAGATGTAATGTTAATTTTCCTTATTTATTCAAATTACCATAAATTTACCTTGTTTAGTTCAACTGTGTGATGATTTCATTTTTCTTGTAGGGAACAAGCTGTGTCGTGAGGTGCACACTTAGTCCGTTTGCAAACATTGTTGCGTGGTCAAATCACGTGAATGTTCTCGAAGGAACTTAAACATTTTAGCGTAAGAGTGTGCTGGTGTGCTCGGACGTGATTGGCTGAGCAGGTCACCTGACCCAGTTTCAGCAATATGGCTGAAACGGGGTTTTAAGACGAACAAGTCAGACGGTGCTGGTAGAGCGAAGGGTGAAGACGTACTTTTTGCAGACGTGATTTTACAGAGAGACGGTGTGTTGCAGAGCGGGATCTGAAGATCCTCGCAAATAAACTTTGTAAGAAGGAAAGTTTTCCTTCACCCCGATATTCAACTAGACGCCGTGAAGTGAGCCGAGCAGTGGACAGTCAAAGGTTGAGGATTCGAGGCACATATGGTATTATCCAGGCTAATAGTTTGCCTATGTGGAGATATATAGTAGTGTTTGAAGACCAATGTTGCATACTAAATTGGTGATTGCTGTGTTATAATCCATGTTTGTTAATTTTTATTGAAGTTGTTTACAGTTATAAGTTAAATTTGGAAACCAAGCCACTCGAGGTTGCAGTGGGAAGTTGGCCATTTGTCCTGATACAATAGCAGCAGCCAAACCAGATGTTGGCTGAGTGGAAGGCACAATTGTGAAACTTGCTCATTTTTATTTCTTATAACTTATAACTTTAACATCACAATTTTGACTCTATTTATTTTTCTTTTATTTTCCACTTGCTGTAATTATCTAACTCTTGAGAGGCCCAAATGCACCAGCAGATTTTTAGTTTTATTTTATTTTAATTGTAAATATTAATTTTGTGTGAAAGTTGAATATAATTTAATTAATTTGAAGTTGGGATTAATTATTTCAGGTTACCCCTCACGTTGAATATTACAATATACTTACTTATCTGACGGAAGTTTCAAAACAATGAATGAAACCTCGTGTAATTTTTAATTGCTTTGAAAACAATTCAATTGTTTCTAACGTATTAACCATTTTATTTATTATTAAAATTTGCATAGTGCGTCATACGTCCTCATTTGAATGAAATAAAGATATTATTACAGCGACGGGTAAAGTGAAAAGAGAGTGTTCAAATATTAATATTTATGCAACAAAATAGGTTGATCTTTTTTTTTCAGTGAAATTAAGTAGTGTTTGATTATTCATCGGTTCTAAGAAGTCTATTCCTTATAACTTCATATGTTGAAGGTAACGTATCTTTAATTTTTTTGCCGCACCTAGAAGAATTGAAAAGTAGGTAACGGTATTGAGATAGAGCAGAACCTGTTCGCCGTGTGTTTTCTTGCTGTGGATGTCGGCAGCCTTACAACTAGCCCGTCCACCCCGGAGTAGGGTTACAGACACGCACTCTAATCCAATCACTCCGCTCTCAGCTTAGCCTACCTAATACGCACTGCCAACCAGTCCGTAAGGCGTATGCAATTTCATCTTCAAAATGAATAATAATCATGCAAATATGAAAGTAATACATTTGTAAGGGAATCAAGGACGAATTCCAGAACTGGAGAGGGCGAGGAATCAATAACATCAGTGGTACATGCATCAAAATTAGTTCCCTTGAGAAGATTCGTCTGTAGGATGACAGGAATCTCTATCGTCGTGATTAGCGTATCATTTTATTGTTTGCTTAACTAAGGGCCATTCCATGTCACCTGGCCTAGGGCTCTGTATAAATGTATGTAGACATGCAATCTAGAAAATATTAATGCCGTACCTACTTTATTTAACCCAGAAGAATTTCTTGAAAGTACGAAGAAAAACAAGGCGATTTGTTTGGCTTGATATTTGTGCATCTTTTAGTTAAAAGTTTCATAATCTACGCTTAGTGTTTACCTCAGAAGCGAATTTTCAGGGTCTATTCTGTAATAACGACCACAAGATTAAAGCTCAAATGTGGCATTAGACTCAGACAAACGACTGACTTCTACGGAAAAGTGCTTCTCTCGACAAAAAATGCATATTTAGAACTGAATCTTTGCAGATGTCTATCTAAGGCATCATAGTACAAAATGTAAAAATATCATCAAAATCAGAAATGGTCGCTTTCCTTAAACTCCTGAAAAATTCGTGTTAGGTCAGTCCCATAGACTATAGTGAGAAGCTGGGGGTCAAGAGTGTGTAAATAAGGTTCATAATACTGAATTATTGCTAATCCGGATTATTAAAATAAATTATTTAATTTAATTTAACAACATATTTCGGTCCTAATATGAACCCTCATCAGGTTTATAATAAATATATTAAATTAAATTTATAACACATATAAATATTGAATTGAATTACTAAAATACTATACTCTATGTTAAGAATTTTGAAAACTAATCTAGATAAATGTAAAATGTTATTAAGTGGTAGTCAAATATTGTAAAAAAGATAAAGTGAATCACAAAGAAGATTAGGGGAAGTTGGGGCGGAACAGGACACTCAATGTTTAACAAGTTTTGTAACAATATGGAAAAAGGAAATTACTCCATAAAAGTATAAAACATTAGTTTATTATATTAGCTACTTAATCTAATATCAATATAACTTACAACAACTAATTTAGAGTTTTGATGGATTTTTAAAAAGATACAAATTTCTCGTTCCGCCCCATCCCTCGGGGCAGAACGGGCTAGGGCGTTTTGTATATACAATCAGTGCAATAAAATTTAATTCAATTTAAGAAAAATTTTAACTCATTTTGTGTTTTTATTATTATTCTTATTTAGCGCACGCTGATCACTTTGTCAATTTTTCCTTTGTAATTTGTAATTGCACAGTCGTTGCTAACCTTTTCCCTTTTTTCCGTTCCATTTCTTTCTTAATCTATTCGTTTTGGGTACAGCAACCTGTAAGTCATTTTTATAAGTTGAGTCGGCCAGTCTTTTATTTTTTATTTTGAGGAACACATAACATTCTGCCTTATACTGGATCTGGGCCTTGTAACAAAGGTAAATACTGTAATAATTTAAAAAAATGTTATAATGATAGTTTGAAAGTAGAATGATCTCACCGGCGTTCACTTGATGATGCAGGCCTCCATCGCGGGCCTGTGTACCTGCGTCTACTTTTATTTTAGTTTTGCCTCCAATTGATTTTGGATTCTTTAGCTCCTTAACTGAAAACCACTTAAAAAAATGTGCCCAGATTGTTTTTCTAAGCATATCGAAAATAAATACATAAGCTAAGCGTAAGAGATATAACAATAATAATATTAAATCTAATTTATTTAAAATACATGTAAGTATTGAGAGAATAATCAATAGGTTTTGAAGTGATATTTTATTCATTATTATATTGAAATGAGACGCATCTTAAAAGTGTTTAAAAAGTAACCTTAATCATTCTCTCTGTGTATTATTCCTTATTTAATGTCTACAGCTCTGAGTCTGAATACTATCCGCACTCATAATACATCTCCGTATTGGAACACGAGAACAATATGGTCTCTGAATTAAAGAAACTATTTTCAATTAATATACCGAGAAACATAAGTAAACTTAATTTTATTATGAGATTGAGTAACACTGTGCGTCCATTTCTCCACATAAACGTCACTATCCAAACATACATTTCATAAACTCATGGATTATGCATGTTTGTCGCAAGATATGTAAATGGAACGGTAAAAATAGAAGCGTAATTAATTTTCCGGGTCTTCATAAAAGCAGAATCTAAATGAATTTAGGGTACTTATAAATTGTAAGAATGATTGTTTTATTCGATATACAACATTAATTAATTGTCATTTCTCTGGAATGCACCAAACGTAACATGTTACTCAGACTAAAAGATTAAAATATGTTAGTAATTTCCAATAAGTATGTTCGAAAAAATATATCCGATAAAACAACTCGCAAAATTGGACACGACGTGGTTCACAACCACACGCGGGGGTGAACTGTGCAAAAATGTCACATCGCTCAGACTACCAAAATTTTGTACAGTGAAATACCAGTTATTGTTATTCTACATAAATTCAAACAGGAGTTAGCAAACCTTGACGCAAACTAATGTATTCAGTGGCATGTATCACAAACTGTGGACAGAAAAATAGAGTGTATGGAACGCATATTGATGTTTGCATAAGACCTACATGGCGAGAATTGTGAAACGGAATTTTAAGTGCTCATAACACACTGCTGTAGTGAAGTAGACACTGGTAATAGTGAAAAAGACATAAAAATTGTGTTAAATATTTGAATACCATATATTGCACATTGGCTCCTTTACCTAGCCTATAAAATTATTTTGTTTGCCAATAGAAAACTTAATATTTAATTAAGGCCAAAAATATAAAAAGTTAATCAAACAAAACCAAGTAGAATTCAATACAACGTGATCTGGAGCCTCTACAGGTTGAACTAATATTAACATGACACAAAATGATTGCATTACAAATTAATATAATAATTTTGTGTGCTGTTAACTTGAAGAATATGAAGAGCGTCTAGATCATGACCGAAACTTCTAGTTGTATTAAATTCTTATTTGTTTTGTTTTTTTAACTTTGTCTGTTTCTGACCAGAATTAAAAATTAATTTAAAGTTACAATCGTTAAAAACTTTTAATTATTATAACTCATACCTTTTGTTAAGCAAAGTAAAGAGCTACTTTTTTTAAGTTTTGTTACGCTTTATTTTAGGTAGTGAATCCAATTATAAAAAATGAATTATGTGTGAAATGTGGCAAAGAGAAACAAAACCTTTATTCCAAAAGCATAAAACTGGAAACAATTGTACGTAACATCTGTGAATTTTTTGCTAAAAATTAGCTACGTTTCATCTTTATTTTCCTATCTCTTTATTTCATATTAAATTTCTATCTTAAGTTTGTCTATAACCAGAGGTCTACAGAAAGGTCGAAACGTAACAAACCTTTAAGTATAAAAAATCTATACAACTCCTATAGACTCAATGTCGTTCTTTCAACTTAAAATCAGACGTTAAATATATAATAATAACAAAGTGTTCTTGTTTTCAGTGCCAAATGTATTCTGATTATAATATTAAGATAAATATTTCAAATTTTAATTACTCTGACTACGTGCCCTGTAGTAATTATACCTCAGACTACCAAAACTTTGTACAATGAAATAACTGTTATTGTACCTCATACTTTTTTATTAGCAAAACAAAGTGTTACTTTTTATTTTTAAGTTGTGTTAGGCTTTATTTTAGGTACTGAATCCAATTATAAAAAATGCGAATGGGTAACTTTGTGTGGAAATTTCTTTGCGTAAACCTCACTATCCAATCATACATATTTCATAAACTCATGCATTATGCATGTCTGTTGCACGATATGTAAAACTAAAGACAAAAAAATAGAAGTGCCATTAGTGGACTAGGTTTTAGATGGACTTCACTTTTGTAGGGAATGTGACGCTCGTAACAACAGAAGTTGTCGAACTTTGTTATGATTGTGAAATTCTGGGGGCTTTTTATATTTTGATTAATTAGTAACATATACGCAGCCATGCTTTTTGTTGGCAGGAGCTGGCTAGTATTGGCTGGAAATATATAAATGGACGCACATCTGGAGTTTCATAACTGTCCGGCGACAGGAACCAAGTTTAGGAAGAAGCGCTGAAAAGATGAAAATATCATTGCTGAAGATTTCGGTGAAGGAGGTGGAAAATAGTTTGGAGAGGGATTAGGAGACGAATCTTGGAACAGTCGTGAAACAGCAATATATGAGTAATGAACAACCGTGAATGGTTAGTGAAGATGCGCTGATGCACGCACTTCTAGTTGAGAAATGGCTGGAGAAAAACTTAATCTATATCATGTCATGTCTGTAGCGGGATCCAGTGATCTAATCGAGGGTCAACAACCTAAAAGCCGACTCAAAGTCGCAATCCACCAGACAGTAACACGAAACTACAGGTCGTATTAAGTTAACGAAACTTTTCATCTGGATCGTTGGCCACAATTGTTGCCACTTAAGCCACAAGCCACACGCTCACCCTCATTTTTCTAAGAATACATGTATATTTTTCTGTTTTCATCTTTCAAAAGTTTCGCATGGAATAAAATATAAATAGTTTAGAGTTCGACACAGAAACCATAGCAGCGGACTTTGACCTAAAAGATCGGCGAATCAAGCTAGAGATCCTCATATGGTCAAATAAGTTCGGTCACGGAAACGGCTATAAAAGGCAACGAGTCCAACAAAAAGACCCACACGTAAACAGGCGGAGGAAAATCAGCAATGTACCGAATTACAACACTTGACGGCGAAATCACAAGAAGCGCGCCTGAATCTGGCACAAAGAAAAATAAGCACCCAGAAGATAGTTGCTTCAAAAGGATAGTCTTCCCCATGACAGTTAACGTCCATCGGGACTTAATTCTCCACTTAGTGTCCAAGAAACCAACGTTCAGATTTAACACACTAGCACCCCAGGTAATAGAAAAAAAAACAGCCAGTGCAAAAGGACTCAGATTCTTGTCAGCGCCATCGTTGACGGAAACAAGAACCACTCACGCAACAGACGTGAATATTTGTTTATTTCATTTATAATAAAATACATGCATATTAAATCATTTAAAGTTACCCAACCATGTTACAGTTTCATAAATTTATAAACAAAAAGTGGTATTACAATACGTATAAGTTCTTAATTTTATTCATCAATTATATATTAGCATCCCTTTGGTCAATTTTTTTTCATGAGTAAACACGTGCGTGATTCCCAAAATTTATATAAGTCTATAAATCGATAACATCAATTACTTTTCCTTGCAGAATGAATACTTGAAGCCTTATTTATTCACTGTACTAATTTTCATTTATGCTGTGGAAAACCACCTATCAAATGCGTAATTTAAATACACTGGCTGAAGTAAAGAAATTTTCTATGTTCCTAGATATCATATAGTGAAGGGTGCAGAAGGTGGTTTATGAGATTAAAAGCGGAATCTCAACGAATCTTCTAAATATGCCAATCCCAGAACGACGAGAAGAATGTATTATTTAAGAATCAGGAAAAATACCGTTGTAACACGAATTTACATAAAATTATATTAATGTATTATTATTATTATTGCTTATATATTATACTAAATAAAAAATGTTTGGTAAAGTCATAAATTCCGTCAAGTCCTACGTAATTTATTTAAAATATTTTTTTTGAATAAAATATGTACATTTACTGCGACAACGTAGAGATATTGGTTGACTATCCTTCGTCATACTACATCAAAACCATTTATTTAATTTCGAAAATTTTCCATCTCCACTTTTATTTTTTCTTCAGTTTTGTACCTTCACAACTGAATTGAGATTTCTAAGAACTTAATTTTTTGGATATTTCATACACATTTGTTGCAAAGTTTAGAGTCATTCTGGACATTTCATCAAACTTTATATTTATTTCTCTTGTATTCCTTTAATCCAACGTCCCACAACATGGCTACAGCATTTAGAATTTCATCAACTTCACTTTTTGTCAGTAAATTTTTACTTTGTACCCTTTCCTCCATCGCTTTTATAACTGTAAATATAGAAATGAATTAAATACATGGAGCACTGACATAACCCGTGAAAGCAGAAAACGTTGCCAACTAGGGTCGATGTTTTTCGTCTGACATGGAAAACACGGATACAAACAACATGCAGCCAATTAAATTTTCCACCCAATCGTGAGTGTACACCGTATTACTGCTTTTTGACGGGATACAAGACAAAAACAATGACGCCAACATGTTGCCAACAATTTTGTATCCCAATGTGGACAAGGTTTTAGATGGACTTAATTTTTGTAGGGAATGTGGCACAGAAGTTGTCGAGCTTTGTTATGCTTGTGGAAGGTGACAGACTCTGTAGTCTGATAATATTTTGCTGATACGCAATAGTTAATATTTGTAGGGAGAAAAATAATAGAAAAAAATTAACCACGTGTGTTGCGTTCAGATATTTAAAATTGAATAAAATTCGATTCGGTGTTCTAGTATATATTTAATTGGATTGTCATTTTTTATTGATTTTAGGTTGCTGAATTATTTTTGACGATATGTTTTATAAATTAATTTTTTTCTATTTAAATACCGAAAACTTTTTCAGTCTTGTTAAGTTCAGAATACGGAAAAATATACGAACCTTTGCCAATAATATCAGTCTTCCTTTTATGATCGACTAAGCTTCCTAGTTTTCAGCGAGGCAATAAATTTTCTAAATGAGAGAGGTACTGGAAGAACAAAGCCTTCTTGAACCACGGAAGAGCTGTTGCTCTTTTACCTGTCGCAGAAGTCTGCAGAGGCTGCCATTAAGAAGTCCCATAACGGGGTAACGCCGGCGCCCGTGTCATTCCGTTTTGCTTTATGTATCGTAAAAGAGATATGTCCTATTCCACTGCAAATGGAATTCACCTGCGGCCGGAGACAGAGCAGAAGAAGGCTGCTGAACATTGTTCTGCGCCGGGTTATTGCCTGGGCTACGATCGTCACAGGTTGTTGGTATTTCCCCCATGCTCCTGCAGAATCCCAAGGGGGCTGACCTCTGCCTTCGCCAGTGCCGTAATAAACGCGAAAGGGCTTAATGTTCGCTTTACTGCGCCATTGCTTAAAATGGTGTTTCGATGTTAGAACAATAAAAGTATGCATTTCTAGAACCGCTTGCCATTTTGAGGAAGCAGAAACATTCTTTCACCTTACCACAAAAATCTCCTTTTTAAACTTAATATTAATTTTTATCTTTTTCCGAAGAATTAACGAGATTATTATTATAATACCTGTGTGTTAGAATTATTACTCAAGGACGAGATATGCAAATTATTGCTAAGCCGTCGTCGCGCATATAAATTGATAACGACCAAAATATTTGGGACCAATTTAGGTAACAATTTATTACTCCTACTACTTTCCGTTGTAAATAATTGCCAGAGTTTTGTAAAATAAATTTAATTTACTACTATAAAAAGTCTATTTAAACTTGTTTGTTTGCTCCTGTAAAGCCACACAGGTCTACTAGTACCGATTTTTGTTGAATTTTAACATAGGCACGTCAAAGAAACATGCATCGTACCTTCAAAATTCTACCACAGACACTAACTACTGCAAAAACAGACACCTCCCTGCCAAAATACCAAAAAATTGTCTGTCCTCATAAGAATGGAGAAATGCATTCTCCATAATTAGATAGGAATATAGAAACCACAATGAAATATGTATAGATGGGGCTGGATACCCTAACGTTAAGTGCACTGCCGTATACTATGAAAATAACCAATGTGCAAAGGAATCTCTCAGCCCACATTCATCAATTCAAACCGCAGAAATATATTCCTTATTGATGGCTCTGGAATGCATTGCAAAAACGAAAAAGATAAATCACTATATATATATATATATATATATATATGCAGACTCTCTCACAGTTATCCAGAAGATTAAATTAATACCAAGATTCATGAACTATACCATCAAGTAACTAAAACTGGAATAAAACTAAAGTAGAATAGAAACCCTCTCACCAAGGCGTAAAAGGAAATACAACAGTCGATCGATTAAGCAAATCAGCAATAAATACTCCTCCAAACTTAATCAACACTTTCCAAGACGTCCGGAATCTAATTAATGAGACATTAGAAACAAAATTGAAACGGAAACACGAAATAATTAAAAATTGGCCTCGTGCATCAAACCATTACAAATTTTTACAAATTAACTGCAAACACGATCTAAATGGCCATCTCAAGAATTAGGATTGGCCTCAACAAACTAACTCAACCCCATTAAATAGAAAAGTGACGTTCCAATTTCAATGCAGCATGTACTGTTGGAATTCACAAAGTACGAACAGCATAAACGTACTGAGAGGAAAATAAATCTACGTAAAAGTGAATTTGCCGAAATTACGAGATGAAATGTTACAATTTTAGAAATTAATAGACTGTTACTGTTTAAAAATACTGCTATCAAAGTATTAAGATTAATATAATTAAATTTTGTAATGTAATTGATTTATTGTAAAATATTTAGTCACAAACGACCGTAGAATGAAATTATTTTTAGATACATTTAAATGTGCACTGGATGTCTTTCCTAGAATTTTTAATACTTTTGATTGTGTATTAAGTGATTTACAACTCAGGTTTCGCAGTAACGTTCAAACTTTAAAATTGAATGTATTACGGACGAATACAGACCAGTCTCTGGAAGAATACAATAATATTGTATATTTATTCTGACAGTCACAATTTTTATTTATTTATAAATATCTAGTACTTTGGACAATTCCGGTGATAGTGCTCCGCCGACCAAACGTAGTAGACAACAATGAAACTGAAATTACTTGACTGGTATCAGTTATGTTCAAAGTTAAAAATATTCATCATCCAGTCCTCAAAATTATTTATAACACTTAAAAATAAGTAAACTTTAAAAAATCTCATTATACAAATAAATACAGCGTTTAACATTTTATTCAGTCTGTCCATAAATTAACTTATTTCTTACTAAAACCGTGGAAACTTTCTGTGATGACAGTAACCTTTACCAACAATTGAGTAACTACTTAATAGTTTCTCCGACGAAATGTACAGAACGAAATTGAATTTCCAGGACTGGTAATATTTACGATAAAATTTAAAAAGTCGTGTCATACAGTTCTAATTTTTTTTTAATTTCATTTATTAATAGTCACAGTTTTAAATACACTTCGTCCGTTCGGCCATTATGGTCTAAAACGGAAAAATTACTCCAACGTATTATGTAGGGATATCTGATACCATAATACGTCAAAATAGTCCATTTCTGAGAAATTCTCAATGATTCTCTCTCTTGTCTCTCTGTCGGTGGAATATTTCCTGCAATAAAACAAGATGTGTTGGGTGTTAACTTGAGAGTTGCATATTTCACAGCTTGGTTGCGAGAACCTGCAAAGCAGAAACGAATGAGTAAGGTTTGAATGGGAAGCTTCTTGTTTTTCATAAAAGTATTGAAATAAATTATTATGAGTATTGGATGAGATATCTCTTCAAATTTGAATGTAGAAAACGGAATTTGAATGAAAATTCATGTCAGTCCTGCAGACAATTCAAAATAATGGTTTTCTTAAGTGAACGAGCTCTAGAGTTTCGGGTTTCATGGCAATATTTGATCGCAATAATGGTTCAAGTTACCTGGTATGAAAAGGGCGAGAATCTTGTGGAGGGAATGTCGCCAAGATAACTGTTGAATTGATGGATGACGTTCTTCAGAGGTGAGAGGACGTGATATAAAATTCCCTCGCTGGGTTCTTCTTTCTGGAAGTGATGGAATATTAGCATTTTGACGTTCATTTGTAGTATTTTAATGCATCGTAGCACGGTACCGTTAATTCAATATACCGAAATATGAAAGACAAATGTTTATGTATCCAGTTTTTCGAGGAAATGATCGCGCTGATTGATACTTCTTGAAGGTACTCGTAACCCGGTAAATAAATTCTGTGACATAATGCAGAATTTAAGTAAGCAAACCTCGCCATATTTACTTACATAAGATTTTTAAAAATATTGGAATCAATTGGTGCCATTTTTCTTGTTGTTTCCAATTCCTCGATTTTTCCATAGCGTTCAATATTTTGTCGAGCGCAGTATGATGGTTCCTTAAGAATTACTGAAATTTTGTTTGGATAAAACTAGACATTTCAGTCAAATATAAATTTGAAATTGTTGACATTAATAACTTGTAATTAATAAATAAAGAATATTTACATAATCTAACAACCACTGTGACCACGAATATCATCACATAGCGACTGTTCAATTTGTGTGAGTCAATTCCCTATATCCGACCTTTTTGTTTCGCACCGCTTTTCCTTCCATTCACTGGCCATTTCTTCCACTGCAGGTCGGCCCCAATAATCTATCACTTATTTCCCTCCAAGCCAAATCCCCCTCCCGAAAGCTTTGAAAATCGGGCGTAATATCGCTTTTTCTCTCCGGGCCTGTAAGGAATCCCATTTTTGCCAATTCATTTTAGGACTGCCCATTCCCACAAATCTTGCTGAAACCTCTTGCACTCTTTGCAGTATGTTAACTTGGTCCACCGGATAAAAGTCTAAAATAGGGTGAACGAGAGCGTAAGCCATTTCATGTGATCAACCAATGTCTTTCTACAGTTTTAACAAATTTATCGTATTACTCATTTCGACGTACCATAACTGAAATGTTTTTTGAAACAGTAATAAGCAATGTGAATTTCTTCCGCTTCCTATAATTTCGTGAACCATACGCCACACTGCTCAATAACGTCCCTCCTAATGTTGTGCACTGAGTCTTTGTATCCCCTGTATGAAAAATTCTCAAAACGGATTCTGAATTATTGCTTTAGACTCGAGTTTTTTTTTACAGCTGACACCATGCCTTGAGTAGACTGAAGCAGGAATCGGTCTTCTAATTCTGTGAGAATATTTCTAGTTAAAAGGTGGTAGACGTTGGTAAATCTTCAATAATGAGTTAAAAATGAAAATTACTATTTTGTTTTGAGGTTTTATTGAGTTACCTCTTTAAAAATGTCTTTATGTGTTTTAATGTTTATTCCGCATGCAAATATGAACGAGTGGATCAATTTCGACCAAATTTTGTACACATGTTCTTTGCGAAATAATTGGTACTGGCTGAAACCTCTAGGGGTGGCGGTTGAGGGGGTGTAAAATTTTAAATAACCAGAAACGACCAATATTTCCATCACATAAATACGTTCTGGGATCAATTAATCTGATAGTGTGTCTTCCAATACTGCTAGCGTATAATTCCAACTTCATAATCGTAGAGGAGTAATTTTAGGGGCGGGGGTAGAGGGGCATCACTTTAAAATAACCAGAAAACAATCGATACCGGTGTGATGTGAACTGCTGAGTTTAATGTTGACAAAAATGCCTTTTAAGTTATACTTCATCACTTAAGAGGGACCGTAAAGGTGTATACTATTTTTGACGGATGAAATAATTTACACTACATTTTGAACACGAGTTTTTGGTGACCTGGAATCAACACTGTTGGGGTGAAACACGGCTACCACCATCTTGACGGGGGTGGAAGGGGTGGAAATTTTTAAACAACCATAAACAGCCAATATTCCAAAATACTTTTTATAGGCCAATTAATTCGATAGCATTTCCGTTTAATTTGTTAGGTTATAATTTCAACCCAATTCAGCGTCGAAAATATGAGTGTAGGGGGCGTTATATGAAAATTAAAACAAAACAGTTAAGTTTGGTATCGAAATCGGTGAGTTTCATTCTGACATTTAACATGCGATTTAAATTGCAGTTCTCCCGCTAACAATTATGTGTAACTTTTGTTTTAGTGATTATCGGGGAGTGAATTAATTTCTGTTAAAATTGCAGCTATTTCAATGGAACTTAGTTTATATGCCACTTAGGCCCGTATTTACTTGTGGGTAAAATAACCCTTAGTTAATTATTACCGTCTTAAAATACCGACCATAATTTTGATATTCTTAAAAAAAGTTCATATGGAGTGTGACGTTATATGCGTGTGTAACGTGGACGGCAGGAGGTGCAGAAAGAAAATAAAACATAGTATAATTCTATAAATCAGATGGGTAAATAAAATCACCAACGAGAAAGTTATAAGTAGAATTGGGGAATAGCGAACAATATGGAGGACGTTGATCAAGAGAAGGGATAGATTAAACCACGTTATAAGACATGAGAGTCTGGTAAAATTAGCATCAGAAGGAAGTGTGTGTGGTAAGAACAGCGGATGGAATACATTAAGCAGAATAGGGAGGATGTGGGATGTTGTAGTTATGCAGAAATGAAAGGGCTTGCGCTAGATAGATTAACTTGGAGGGTTGCATCAGACCAGACTGAATACCACATCAACAAATAAATACTACTTCTTAATCTATTCGGTTGCCGGAAATACTTTGTACACTCTTAGATTACTGGTGTCAATTTTTATTTCTTTAATGTACCAGGTGTATTTTCGTGCTCTTTTAACACTTTTAGCCATGCTATGTATCGGGATACTAGTAATATATTTGAGGTTCCTATTGTGACGCTTTCGATGCCCGTATAATCATGTATTGACCAAGAATTAAATAATGTACCGAGATAATATATATAAATAACCGGACAACGCCGGGTCCCTAACTAGTTTTATATAAAATTGCTGTGTTGAACGTATTATTTCAATAAAAGGACTTTCTTTTCAACACTGAAGTTGTTTTCAAACCATTTCTAGATTTTTTCTGGAGTTAAATGTTAATGTGATCATCGGGTTCTTTAGAGAAGATCATGTTGTTCTTTTCATATTTCATACTTGCATCGTGCACAGTATTAGTTGTGTATAATAATATTTCAATCAAATTAAAAATCACATTATGAGCAGCCTTGATATTTCTTAAGAAACTTATCTGAATCATATGAATATTATAAGCTGTTTAATGAAAATTTCCACAATTAAACGATGGAAAATGTAACATCATAATTCATAGCAGCCCACTCGAAACGCGCATAGATTTTATGCTTAAATGCTGAAAATGAAGGTAAAATTTTTAACTATGAAATAGAGCCAATTATCTTGCAAAATATAATTAACAACATTCGAAAAATCATAAAATGTTTCGTATAGTTAATTGTAATACGGAGTTTTCTGTTTGATTGTGTGTATGAAACGCTTGAAACTATTTGAATCCACTAGACTTTGAGCTGATAATATGAAATATTTTGTAACTACATCCACCTCGTGGTATTGACGTGTAACCAGAAAATTATGAGAGAGAGGCACGAGTAAGTTTGGAGACAAATAGCAGGACCTGCTGTCAACGTGTGAAACTCAAGGGAATAACATCCGTGCAGAAGTTGGTTAACGATCCGTGAAAGCAGCTACAAAGATTCGTTAAATCTTCGCGACTGGTCGGCGCCAATTTGAGACGTGTCTGCGCAACTTTATGGCCTTAGTCCCAGGCGATTCTTTGAATATTTGGGGTATTATTTTTCTCGTGGAAATGCCAACACTAACAATAATTATTAATTCAGGTCAATACAACGAATAATAATATTCTCAGTTCAAAATGAAACGTGAGGTATTTTGAGTTGAAGATATAGATTTTTAATAATACTACTTAGTTCTTGTCTGAGATAGAAGTTTGTCATTGCATGTAATTATCATAAATTATGTTGATGCCCTAGTAACAAAACTTACGCTATAGGTCCTACCATATCACTAATAATATTGCATAATATTTACAATTATTTAATAGTATTAAGTAAATACGATTGAATAACTAACAATGATAAATTACAGAAGGTTCGCTTATAATTAATAAGATTATATCATAATATTTACAGAGAAACTTAAATTCATATCGGAAATTATTTCGTTAAGTACAAATAAACACAAGAAAAACAAAAACTGAACACAATAAATGTAGAACTACGCAATACAAAAGACAAAACAGAATAATATAAAACATAGGACACAAAAAAAAACACACTCCTCATATCTGAACGACTAGGAATGTGATCTTCTGCAGTAACTCCAGGCGGTGCCTGAAACAAAGAAAAAAAAGAGCAGAAAAACACAGTACGTACGATATGAAATACAGTATTTTACGGAGCAACCAATTCAAAACTTTAACAGTTTAAATAATTTCAATCCTTAAGAGAACGATCAAGATATATTCTGACACTTATCCACAAGAGTCTTGTAGTTTTTGTCGTTCTTTACCTGTGAGGAAGAATATTATGGTAATAACATCTCTGGTAGTCATAAGGCGATGCTTGGTCAATCTTAAAGCTGATCGATTTTTCGTGCGTATTGTCGTGGAAGTTTTACAAGCTTTTAAATTTCATGAATATATACTCTATATAAAGTTAATATTTATTCACCTTTAAAGAAATTTTTATAATTAGATCTGTAATCCATACTAAATTTATATAAGTTAAAAACTTCATCTGAAAAATATATTGTTATGCACAAACAAATAAAGTTTTATAAATTCATGCACAGATGCCGTAAATTAAATATATTGTAGTAAAATAATTAAGTCTTTTTTCAATAAATTAGCCATCAGATTTTACAGACTCGGATGTTACTTATCTTAAACGACGTTTAGTCACCACATTTGGGTTTTCCTCGTGTAATGTTAAATTTCCGTATTTTGGCGAGTAAGAAAGCATTCCATATGTGTAAAAATTCAAACTCAACCGATCCCAAATGTCCCGACGAAATTTCATTTAAACAAAATAAAATGTGCGTCTTTAAAAACATTCATTAATTTATTTCATTTAATTAAATACACTTTACAGTGTATACCTATTTGATCTATTCTTAGAGTGAAATTTATCAGTATTGTTAGTTGGCTAATAATAGAGGTTTTAAAATTTTAATACGACATTGATCAAGCAGTTAACCGTGAGTGTACACTGAATAAATTAAATTAAATACCAGGCCACAAGTTGCGAAATGCAGTTTATTAATTTATTTCCACTTCTAGAGCTTTAATATCATAGATTATTATTAATATTGTTCGACCAAACCATGACGTTTCAAATAAAGTAATATTTTATATATTTTATTACGTTTAGCGCTTTTACGCTCTTTTTCTTAAGAATATTATTATTTAGGCGATAAAGTCTTGTAAAAAATTGCCCAAAGTATCTTCCTTCAATCAACATCACGTTATATTTAAAATATTTGTGGTATAACTGTTTTATACATACCTTCGAAAAATGTTTTAAAAATAAAAAAATTCACAAAAATGTGGGGATACTTCTCAACTATTATTTCAAAAATAGTGTTAAGCTACGTAATTAAGAAAGCCAGGGAAATAAAAATAATAAATTCCAAAATATATCAATGATTTATTTTAATTAATAAATGTGTCACATCCAAAGTTCTTGTGGTCTGAATAAAGGAAAAAAGTATATTTACTATAGAAATAAAATCTAATAATCGATATTACTCCGAAGATTTTGCTATCATAAGTAGTAAATGATGTAAAAATTAATAACCGTTGACATTATATTAAACTGCGAATCAAACCACCCCACTCATTATAAAAGGAATGTAGCCATAACAAAGGTTAATAAAGCAGTAAAATTAACTTATTCTAAACAAATAAAAAATTTATATCTACTAAGTTTTCTGTAAATTGTGTTAAAATAACAAACAATACATAACTAATAACTGAAAATGTCTACGAAATATCAACGTTAATTAAAGCTTATGAAAGTGACAACTAATAATTTAACAAAAGGTTTAATGCCACATTGTAAAACACTCAAAAGGAAAAGAAAACGCAAACATAGTTATAAGAAAATATGATAAAGTTGCTATAATGCAAGAAATGATTAAAATAGTATGAAACCATTAATCGCATAGATGAACTAACACTCAAAGTAATAAAATTATTTATAAATAACAGAATTAGGGAATATATATATACATTTGAATATTTCAAAAAAATAATATTTGTTTTAACAAAAAATCAAAATACAATCATATGACAAAAAAAATTTGCTAACCAAATTCACTGTGAATGTTATAAGAAATATTCAGTCGTATATATGTATATATAGGGCACACGTTAGCTAATATAAAAAACATAACCACAAAATTGACGTTAAACTAAATAGAAACATATCACAAAATAACTAAATATATTATCAAATTTTATTTTATTGTTTCTATGTAAAATTTTATCAAATAAATAAATAAAATTTTACATAGAAACAATAACTTATAAAAAATAAAAGTTCTTGAATCAATATACATTTATAGTAGTAATTAAATTACAATGAATACTAGAAATGAAATAGGGAACATTTTTAAGCACTATGTAAAAATTATAATATTTTTTTGGAGGTTTGAAGGTTAAGAAAATGTAGGAAGCAGAGTATAAGGAAAACAATTGTGTGAGAGATGAAAATTGTATGAAAGATGGAATTGTGAAATCAACTGACGTTTGGAAAAATAAGTCTCTCTCTGTTTTCAGGTAATTTGGATCATGAGTTCAAAGTTCAGACATCCTCTAAGATTCTGACCTAAATGGTTCAGTTCACTCACGTGCCTATGCTCTAAACTGATGATCCTTATTCCTTCAAGACGAACAGAAATTTTACTGTTTATTTCACTACTCTCTTTTTTATGTCATTATCCTTCATCATTCTATTGCTATTTCTTTCTCGGCTGCCATTATTTTCTTAAAACGAGGAAACACTAACGAAATCTTAATCCGATCCATTGATACGATTCGATCCGTTCTTATTAAGCAGTAAGGTTCACTATTAACTGACATAAAAGCTAACAATAACATGATATGAATTTTTAAACCCTTAAATGTTGTCAATCGTTGCGAGAAGCTTAAGACTTCACGATCCAGAAAACTTTTATTGGCTGAAGGTAAGTTATGGATTAGTCAATGCCGGTTAAGTATGAAATGATTATAGAGTTCTCTTTTTCAGGCTCTGAATTACTGCGGATGCAGGGTTTTGTTTTTTTAGAAATCCAACTCCCTGCTCCTCCATAAAGTTGGCGTGAACCACTTCGCGTGAACATAAAGGCAAATACGCATTTATTGCGTTGAGTTTTAAGATTTGATGTGTCGGAGGCAGAGGTGGTTGTTGATTAGTGCTCCAGGTGGCACGTGGCTGGTGCATGATGGTGACGAGCTTGCCTGTAATTGAGTTAGAGCAGCGACCCTGCGCCGTTTTACTGCCGACGCGCGAATAAACCGCCTTCTGGTAGCTCTTTATTGCGGACGCCTTCTCTCCAGGCGCCGAACCACAACCCCTGCGTCTTTCCTTCTCCTTCACTGGGATTCTCTTCCACTATAAACTTCTTCCATTCAAAATACTCCAATTACGCAAACCTATTTTCCGCTCTCTTGTTCACACATAATTTTTTTTTGTAAACCAATAATAAATCTGAATTAAGAATTATCCCCTGTTACTACCATATCGTATAAATACATAAATTTTTCAGATAAAAAATATTTTAGGAACCCTCTATATTATACCAAAACAAATTGATCTGAAACAAACATATTGTTGATTTAATTATAAAATTAAATATGCCAATATCATAAGAATTCCATAAACGGTAGGGGAAATTCGGGTATTAAGGAATAACTTTTAACCTTTTATAGCAAAAAGGCCCGATCTTGTTTAAAATCTAAATCAAATTACAGATTCAGCTGGTAATAGTCAATTTGCCAAATTTCAACACAAAAAACTCATTTGGCGAGGAGAAGGGGTTATTATTGACAGTAAGTTGATAACAGCCTTATCAATATGTATTTAAAATCGAATAACTCTATTTCACAATTAGGCTGTAATTTATCAAATTTCTCCTCAAACACTTCCGAGTCATACGCTTGAATTATCCTAGGCCCCAGTGGTTGCTACTGGTTTTTGATCAACCACAATCGCACTATGACGTATAATGACGTCACCCGTATACACGTAGTCTGTCATTTCCTCAAGGGAAATTATAATAGTTAATATCCCTAGTGTTCGATATCAAGCGAATCCTTAATGTCCACTAACGTGTTATGGAAACCAGTATGCAGAGTGCCCCAAAACTTCTCAAAATGTTGCCCTCTTACTTTTCCCAGAAGGCAATACTTTAATTAAGGGCCAACATTTATCAAATAAATACAATATCAATGAACGTAGACATTCCCGGTGAATAATTCTGATGAAATATTCACGGTTAACCAATCGTGAAGATTTCATCCGAAATACAATATCCTTTCTTTCATGAAAGATGTTTAATTTGAATTACTTATCCATACAGATAATACTCTTGAACAATTTTATGTATTTTTTCGTAATATTATTTTACTGGATACTGGTCGTCTGCCCAGATAGATCCTTCCCGGTGTTCCAGCTGTAATAGATGCAGAGAAAATCCTAGAAAAGCTGCATCAGGTTGGTTGGGCTTTTTGGGACTATTCTCACTCCCTTCCGAATCACGGCAGACGAGTTTACCATTCTCCTTGTCTGCACCAGTTTTAGGAGGCAGTTGGTCGACTGATCGAATGGGATCAGTGTACAACTCTTACCGTATACCGAAGGTCTTCGACCCAAATATATACACATCCTAAAGTAGATGAAGGTGCCTCGGCATTTGAGAACCTTGATAAACCAGAGAGCTTAGGAGGCATCCCCAAAGGTGAGCCGTGCAATCAATCTGGAGAGAAATACTGAAGAGAGAAAACTCCAGAGGCACTTTTAATCCAGGTAGCCTAGATTTTATTTGGTTAAAAGGCTACATGATGGTGTACCTGAAACAAGCAACTTACCTTTAATAATAGAGGAAGGGAATTGAAAATGGGGGAAGTGAAAGGTAGAGCAAGGTAGTTTTTTTTGCCGAGGATTTACTGTTTTAATGATCCTACTCGCTGTTACACCTATAAGAGATGCAAGAAAAACCATACAAATCCTGCATCAGGTAGGTCGGTCTGTTGGGTATTGGTTCTCACTCATCTTCCGAAAGACGGAGGATGAGTTAGCTGTTGGATCCGGACGGATTCTAGTTTCGAAAATAAAATTAACTCTTCTTTACAGAACTGCGATTTTTTATTTGTGACAAGCCAATCTTCAAAATTTTTGATTTCCCGTTAATTTGTAATAGGGATTGAAAAATGAAGGAAGCTAACAGAATTCAAATTCAGAACTCAAATTTATTGATACAAATGAAATATTGTAAAAAATGTCCAGTTCTTTTGCAAAAATCACAAATGTATGGATGTTTTTTCCTTGGTATATACGAAAAGAAAAATGTTTCTTTAAATTGCTGTTGTATTTTCTACAATCAAAGTATATTAATACGGTCGTAAGTGCTTTTCCTGAGTCGATGAAGAAGTATGATTTAATGTCGGACACTATGATATGTTGGTATTCCGTTTGCCATATTGGAAAAAAATATTTTCTTTCAATGGGGATTAGTCGTAACATTAAACTGACCGTTACAAGTGAAGTCATTAGTATATGAGTGCTTATTATGCTTAGTTTCAAGTAAAATTATCACTTCTAATAATTAATCAACGTTATTGAACATTTGACTCCTGTATTTTCCCAAAAGCAGAAGAAAAATGTCTATTTATTCAACACTTAAATGAAGAGAAATCTTAGTATTCTATATTTACTGACTATTCCATAATACTCGAAGTTACTCTGAATTTTCACACCACAATCTGAAACCACATTAACATCAATTAGGAAACGATTATTGAGCCTTAGGCTTCAGATCTATATGATCTGTGGAAGTAATTATAGCAACCCACTTAGTAATCATTAGGGTGATATGAGCTATTTCGGTGTTGTTTATTTGCATATGACTGATAATTTTGGGAGTTTTTAAAAAAAGAGAGATAACATTGAATCTCGTGGAACTCTCTTCAAACAATATGCAACCAGGAAGTTTTTACATGATATTAAATTCCGTAACGGAACCACGTGGTACAATAGCGGGGTATGTTGATTACAAACGTGGGACAGGGGAAGCATATAATGCGTGTGATGAAATTTTAGTTCCTAAACCGAGTTGTGTATTATATAAGCGGTCCTTTGAGGCGTTCCCCCACACAATGAAAATTTTTAAAAAATAATAACAGTTTAATTACCAGGGGATATATATTCAAAAAATATTTCAAAAAGATGTGCAGTCAGAATAGTTTAAAATGATGGCACCTCAGATGCATTAATTATAATTAGATCATTACTGTTACCAATCCTGGATATCCAATGGAGTCAAACAGATTTTATGATATTCATATTTATTTAATTTCTGTAGGTATTTTGACTTCAATATTATCTAATGAAACAAGTACAACCTAGCAAAATTTTGAACCATACGAAAAGATTAACAACAATATTACGTTTGCTAATTTTTCTGAATAGAGTTGCGTAGATGAATATAAAGTTCATATTTATAGATATAGAAGTGAACATGAAATATATACCTTTTCATGATATGTAACTAGATTGTTTGTTAAATCGGTTGAATTTACAACCAATTTTCAGACAATGTTTTATTTAACTGAATTGACGTTTCGTTACCATGTCTGCCACTTACTCGGGTAGTTTCTTCATGCGAAAATTTCAAAAAAAAAATAAAATGATACATTAAAATGTCAGAATCTTAATAACACTAGTAATAATAAATAATAAAACATTCAATTTTGATAAACAAATAGAAGCAGAAATATGGAAAGCATCAATGAATTATAGACTGTTAAACCTAACATTATGTAAAAGTCGGAAGTTAAAAACTCAATCACTAAAACGTTAACCTAGACAATTTGTAAATTGAAAATATTGGAAATCAATCAACCTCTGAATTCGGCAATAAATGTATTCATAATAAAATAATTAAACTTAAAATAAATCGAAAATATACAAAATTTTTATAAGAAAGAACAATACAGAAAATATCAAAAGTTAAAAAATAGGGGCTTATATATATTACTCAATTTTAAGGAATAATTGAGCTTATTTTGTGTATTAACAGTGTTTTTAATCAATAACATATCAGATATATTACTTTTAAATACGTTTTGTTCAAAATCTGAAATTTAAAATTATTCAAATTAAATTCAAAATTTTATAATTATATTTCTGTTCTTTGAATATATATTGCTATGAGAAAAAATTACATTTAAAATGTTATTAAAATTCGGAACTTTAATAATTTTTAATGTATCATTTTTTAATTTTTTGCTCAATTTTTGTAGTAAAATTTGATTAATTTACCCGAGGAAGTCTCAAAAAAGGTGACGCAGCGTCAGTTTAATTGAATAATAACTTCGTTTCTGTAATTTGGTCATAAATTTATTATATTTTATTATTATAAAGACAGACGTTATATTGATTTACTGATCTATTTTCTGCTAATTTTTGATTACTTATTTACGTACCTACAGTATTTTCGAGTTAATGTCATCTATTACAAATTAAATTTATTGAATATTGAAAAGGTAATGAGGAATTTTGTGAAGGATATTTTGCATAATATATGTGTTGTTTATTTGCTCAAAATAATTAATAAAAACGTTGATTCTGAAGTAGGATAATTAACAAATTAATGATGTTCAGGTGAATATAAATGCTTAGGATGAGTAAAAAATCAATATCAATCAGCAATACGCGAATGGTTCTAGTGATTTACACTAGAATTGGAGTAAACTGAATGACGCTGTATGCGCCTTTGGAAGGAATATTGATTGTGATAATGCATATCTACCGAGGGGTACTTAAAATCCGTAAACGTGACGGAGTCTCACCATTCACTGCTCCAAATTACCGTGGTCCAATCTGTTTCACGCATCGGAGATCGATAGCGGAATCTCAGCCTCAAAATCAACAATGTTAGTGCGCGTAATTACGGGACTTGATTTCGACCATGGTGAGGCTGATCGGAACCGTTGTTGACGACTGCAACGCTCGGCTACGAAGAATGAGGCTCGGCGCCATTGAAAATCCTCTTGCGTAGGTCCATTTAGGTGCGTGGAGGGAGATGCTATTTTTGCGGACGGCCGGCTGGCAGGGTAAATGAAAGTTTGGTGGTGTGGTAGGCGAGTGCCGACGGATCAATATGGCTGGGAGCGCCACAGTTGGTTCTGTATGGGCTACCTGATGCACGACCCCACCAGCTCGATAGGCTTTTGAAATATCGCCCGTCTACTAACGGGCTTTTCTTTTCTCCAGCCGACGCCTTCTTTCCCATTTCCTGGCTGATAGAGTTTGGTCACTTCCATACAAAGCATGCTGGTTTTGGGAGGGCAGGTCGATAGCGTAGCCGTCCCAGTTTGATCTCCGGTGTCGCCAGGGCAAATGGGAATGTGGTGAGATATATTGCTTCCTTTGAGTATCATCAGCAAGGGAGAAATAACCGCTGCGACAGTTCCGACCCATTATGTGACTGATAAGGAATTGAACTCTATCATAAATAGGTCGAGATACATAAGATCAAACTGGTGTCACCGGTGAACAGATTCTTGTCAGAAAATTCCTTACGGCGAATATAATACAATGACATAAAACACTTTAATCGAATTTTGGGAAACTAATAAAGTCTCATAATCTCCATCAACATAGTTTTTTTTCTTTATTCGAAGAAAAGTAACTTTAGGAGAGAGACTTTCTGTGTCAGAGTTAGTTTCAATGCGTTGAAATAGTTTACTCTCCATAAATGAGGTTTTTTTTATAATTTAATATAAATACATATATAAGGAAAGCCCCATTCCTATATTACACAGACATTCGAACTAATTCTGTCTGTAGTGCTTCTTTGTTAGTGACAGGATACATGAGTGTGCTGTAATAAATGACAACTCCGCTTCACTAGCATACGAGGGAAATTTTGAAAACAGGGTTGTTGAAGTGAATGGTTGAATAGGGCTCTCAGACTATACCGGGTATTCATCTGAAGAAGTTGCAAGATAGGCTATTGGACACTTGTCTCACACCCTTCCGAATGCCTGGAGAGGAGTTCATTGTGGGATCGCAGCATTCCCCTCTCCGCGTCTTGACCTTTTTAGGAGGATCTGACCCACTAATCCAAAGCATTAGATGACAAGTAGTATCGTACTCCCCCAAGGTCTGCGAACCGGAACATACACCTCTCAAAAGAAACAGAGATACCTCGGTATGGAGAATCTTTAAAAAGCAGAGCGAAAACGAGGCATACCCGAAAGTAAGATTCATTACCAATCTGGAAACAAATTATCATTATATTAAAAATTTGTGAATTATAATTTAACATTAACAATTTATAAAATTTCATGTCACCTGGTGCTGATACAGTCATTCGTCACAATACTAATTATGCATGCGTATTCAGTGATTTATTTATCGTGGTAATAAATAAATGATCAAAATAAGTGAGCTGAGGCTTTCCCGGTGTTCTTGATGCAGAAATAGTTCTCGGGTTTCCACTCGGGTGCAGGTGCGATGAAAACGCGACGTTTGGACGACCAAGTGCTCTGTCGTCATCTTCAGCCTGAAGTGGAAACCCGAGAACTATTTCTGCAATGATAAAAAATTTTCACCCTCGCTCTTCCGAATTAAATTCCCTGCAACTGACAAGGCCTTCTATAATGTTATATAGACTTCTCTTTGACTAAGGTGGAACTTAAATGTCATCGGAACTGTGACTAATCAAACTATGGACTCTCATAAATGTATAAACGACACCAATGTTGTACAATTTTCACATTCTCACACTCCGGTTGAAGGGGACCTTATTTATCTCGTTAATTTGTCACATATAATTTTTCATACTTTCTAATTTCTTAGTTCTGATAAACTTTGCTAATCTTAGTCATTTCAGCGCCTGATGAAACGTACATTCGTAGAAAAACTGATTTTCTTGTGTACTGCCTGTATTGGTCCTATTATTATTAAAAATAAGAATCACTACTCAACAGACTATTATTATTAAAAATAAGAATCACTACTCAACAGACTATTATTATTAAAAATAAGAATCACTACTCAACAGACATGAAAACGTAATTTACATATTTTATTAATTTATAAAGCCATCATCAGACTCAAAATAGAGCAAGAAAATTTCAATATAATTACCAGTATTAATTTGTGTAATTATATTGTAGTAAGTTTAAATTACGTCTATTTTATAGAGTATTTTTAATATTTAGTTGCAAATTTTCCAATAGTAACATATAATAAAAATAATAAATTTAATCTTCTCTATTCTTGCATTCTTCGAATGACACGTTATAATTAAGTAAGTCGTAAAAACCAGTGGCTCAATCGAATTATTGACTACAAACTATCTGTAATAATCTGTTCATTAATTTAGTTAGAGATGAGCTAAATAAAGAAAAGGGAGAAACTTAGAAAATGAATTAGTGCTGATTCTCCCACTCTTGGAAAGGCAGGAAATGGTGGACAAAATAAATCAAGGGCTTTCTCTGAGAGGCATCTAATGAAGTTTCCAAAGTTTCACAAAGTTGGCAAACTTCTTGATACCGAAAGAGGGTAGCTGGTGAGTCTTCCTGGCAGGAAGTGTCTCCAGAACAGAGGATCTTGCAACAGAGGCGGCTACATGAGCGAATTGTCATCAACATTGACGCTACGTTATTAGTCCAAGTAAAGAGAGTTACTGAGAAGCCAAGAATATCCAACTGAAAATATTTAATTCATGTATATTTCAATCAATACCCAGGATCAGACTGAGACTTGTTGATTACCATTTTGTTCTGTGCTTCCTTATTTCGATTGTTTAGAATTGAAATAGACGAAGGATTTGCGCACGACGGCTTTATTCAAATGGTATATAAACCACAAATCACGGGAAGATTTTAAAATAAGATTGAAATAAAAGCGTACGTGACTGAAAATTGACGCAGGGGTTATAGAAATCTGGTGTTGAGAATTTTTTGTTCTTAACCTGAACTATAACTGATTCAAACCACCTACATGCAGATTTGGCAAATTTCCTCTTTCACGTAAAAGTTTTAAGTGGAGATTAAGGAAGAGTTAGTGGAAAACCGTGTTAAATTTAAGTTTTAACACTTCAAATTTTAACGTTTTATCTTTAGTGGGCTCAATACCAAACTACTAAGTTAATGGGAATGCTCAATTGAAGTGAAAACTACTTTACCTGGGAATAATTTACAAAATAAATACTAAACTTTTATTTTTATTTTTAATTCCACCGAGTGCAACAAATCACTATAATAAGTTAGTTCATTCGTTATATTTTGGTATTTTCTTAGACTTTTCTAGGAAAGCGTTTTGTAGGTTAAAAGTTCTACGAAAGTCCTATATAAAGACCAAGCTTGCTGTATTTTCATAAATTTGAATACATTTACATAATCCTTTCTATATTTTAAATTATAATGCCTCTCTGTTTTCTCCTTACATGTTCGAATCTACACAAAAATTTCTGTTTAAGATCACTCTGATGCCTAGTGTTTAATCAATTTCATAATAATGTACTGTAAATAATTATGGTTAACCTGTATTTATGTATTTGTATTTATTTATTTATAGGCAAATTCTATTTCCTCTTTCGAGGACTTATCGGAAAACAAATGTATCTAAGTTCAATTACCCTTTACTTTAATAAAGCGGAACTTGTAAATAATCGAAAGAAGCTTGAAAAAGATTCATTTTCAAATGAGTTAATATTGATACATTAAATTTACAGTTTCTCGAAGTAAGTCTCCTGTGTGTAATTTATTTCCAGACGTATATAATTGTGACATGTGACAGGATTCTGTCGTTGTTTACTATTTGAATTTCTGTAAAATTGCTGAAAACTGGTACCACATTTCGACTTCTTTCTTCAATCTCATCCTTCGCTTCTGACATAGAACACGATTAGCAAAGCGTGATGCGAAGTAATTGTGCTGGGACCTTTTTAGAATGTAGCAGTAGAAGGTGGCACGCCGGGAAATTTCCACGCTTTCCCGTGGTTTTCCATAAATATAACAAACGTGCATTCGTTTAAACGTTTTATTATAATAACGAATTTAGGTTTTGATTTGAGAAGACAGATTACGCATAGTCCAAACAATTGGCTATTTTTTTTATAAAAAACAACAAAATAAGTGTCCGACAGTTCTACTTCATCATATAATGTCAAGTGTAAACGGGACGCCTGCAGGCTCCACTCTCGCTGGCCTCAGAAGCTGGATCACACGTTCAGCGGCGATCGGCAACGTTAGTAGTTGAGAGTCGTTGGCAAGCGTCTGGGACTCACCCCTTGGAGTGCGGTCTATATTGCATAGATAAATACCCTGTTTGACGGGAAGGCAGGGTCCTAAATGAAAACAAGAAAAACCTTCCCTAGAGCGAGTAGCTCGGGACTATATATACCGCAGATTATCAGTAGATGAGGGAGGGAATCCCACCAACCGAATTGGTACAGATGATAATCGCAGGAACGTTGTGATCTGACAAAAATTTGGCCCAGGTAATAATAAACTGGGACTAATTTATTTATTTTTCGATATTTTTAGGTTTCCACGTCAGTGATGTATAAAAACTTGTTCGATGAAATCAGATTGAAATTTAAACATGAAATATTCCATTTAATTTTGTGTACATGAAATGTATTTGAGGCAGATTTAACTGTTATTATTATATTTGAATTAATTTTTGTTTCATTGTGATGCATTTTTCGTTTAAATATAATCGTGTAATATGTTCTTTCAAGTCGATATGTGGTTGATATATATATATATATATATCATTATAATATATTATTATTATTAAGCACGTGTATCCGAAAAGGGTATAACATTACTTGTGTGGGAACCTAATGACTGAATATATTTGTTTCATTGTAATTTAGAATTGTGTCACATTTTAATTGTTTACAAGAAGAAAGGAAATGATTATTTGAAGTAGAAGAATTTTGAGCCGAGAGCAGAAGGTACGTCTTCTTTAAGGACTGCGCCCATAACCATTACTTTGAGCATCAATGGGGCAATGTGAAATAGACGCTGGAGAAGGCGCAACACGCATTACACTTGTTTCGAAATACGGCCGCTTTACAGCCTGTACAATATTTCGTGGGCGGAGAAGGCTTTTAATACACCATCGCCCCCACAGGAGACATAAGTTCCAATGTGTTTAACTTAGACCTGTTCGAAGGGCCTATCTGCATGGAGCTGTCGCCAGTAATGCGTTTTATATACCTCGTAGCTTAACATTACAGCCGCATTTCAAATTTTTAAGAGCCACTGAAAACCCGAAGAGCAGCATAAAATTTTTTGTCTCATATACAGTTTACGATTACTCAAATAAAATTGTACCACTGTTACTTTCGTTTTCTTAAAATCGTGAATTATTAAAGAATGTTTCAGAAATAATTTTTAATTACGGTCATGATAATAACCATTAATACATACATGTATATATTAACCATCCTGGCATGGGCTTGGATGTTTGTGTCGTCATGTTCGCGAGGACCGGGATTAAGGCTGATGGGGAATTGATACACTGACCACGTATCACCCAAAATTCGGAATGTGTCACGCCAGATGACAGTCCGCAGCCGCCTCGGTAGGCCTAGGCCCTCAAGAGGGCTGTTGATCCATTGGAAGAAGAAGATGTATATATTAACCGTAATAGCCGTAACATACTGAATAATATTAAACATTTTGTTGCAAAAGTCGTTTAATATTTCCAGAACGCAAGTAACTGTGGCATAATTCCACTACTGCGCGGATTTACTATCAAATTTGTCTAAACGTTACACCAACACAGATTTTATACTCCTATATAATACACATGGCCTGTTATCATTTATACTATTATTTAAGGAAATAGTTATTTTAAAACAATAGAAAAAATCGTTTTCTGACAGCGATTAAACATTTCCAATGAAAGGCAGTGCGATGAAGTTATTGGAACATTTGCCACAAAGTTTAAAACACTTCATAATAGGGTGAGGAAGATTAAAGTAGTACTGCCTAAAGACAGGTGATGAACGCCGTTCGGTACCTCCATTAGACATGACTATGCGTAAAACATAGACGAAATTGACGATTCACATCCTGCCAAATTTTCGACACCAGATTAATATTTCATGACTCATTGGTTCAAATTTAGAGTGGAACAAGGTATCTCAACACAATGAAAATAGCGGGTGCCACGGGTGCTCACGTATGAGAATAAACGCATTCATGTGGTGGATTCGGTATTTGATTTGGCGGTTTTTCAACGCAATCCTGACGTGTATCTACGTCGATAAATTCCTGTATTTAACCCACGTATCCACCATTAACTCTAAAGTCAAATCAACAGTCGCAATAGCCGAACTAGCTCCGATCAAAACTTTACGGGGAAAAGGACGAATGATAAAATGAAATTTAAAAGCATTGGCATTACACCACTTCGCAAAGAAATCGCGTCCACATTTGTCTAGGCAGAAAGCCCTGTTCCACTAATGAAATAGGAACGAGAGCTTGATGAGAAAATAAAGAATTCTTATCGAACGTCATCACAAGCAACTATTTTTACGGCATTTAAAAATCTTATATTTATTTATTTATAGTAACACCAATTACAAGGTTATTAACGTCTGAGCACTATTAAAGGAATTTATAGGCATGTATAAGTATCATAGTAAGGTTTTTGAAAGAACGCAAACTTCCAAGCCCATGCCAGAATTCGAAGGCAGGACCTCTGTGGTGCGAGACTGCGACGCTAACCACTTGACCACAGGAGGTAACACACATATATATCGGCTTGAAAAAGTTAGAGAAAGTATGGGCGCAATGTATTTAGCTGAAACGAAATTTTTTAATGCCGCTTAAGCCCTCTGTATGACGACTACCAGACTCTCATTCTCGTTTGTCACAGATGACAGTCTGCAGTTGCCTCGGTAGGCCTAGGCCAAAGAAGGAGAAGGAGAAGAAGAAGAAAAATTTATATTAATTTTTAATTTAATAGTTCCTGATTTACAATTAATTTATTTCATGAACTGAGCCTTTTTTCTGAAAGGTGTTGTTCTGGTACTCTGTTCTAAGACTTGTCAGATGCATCTCTCCATGGTAATCTACCCTGCGCAAACCTTTTACGTAACTATATGGCTACCACATAGCACATCCTCCATAATCTCGTTAGCGTATTCGCTCCTTCGCTTCCCTCCTCTGTTCTTACACAAAATAGTTCCCTCTCATGCTAATTTTACAAGATCCTCGTGTCTCAAAACGTGGCCTATTAATCTATCCTTTCTCTCAGTAAAAGTCCTCCAAAGTGTTCTCTCTTTTCTTATTCTGCTTAAAACTAATAGTAACGTTTAAATAAAACCTCATTTTGAATAAAAATATTATTTTAATTTTATGTGAGAGAATAAATTAAATTATTTTGAATGTTGATTCCAATTTTGGTATATTTTCAGAAAAATGACAGACTGTAATAGAAATCACTGAACTTGATGACCTGACTATATAAAATAAGTTTACATAATTCTGAAATCTGCTAACAGCGACGATTTATTTGAAGTACAGGCCTTGAAATGTTGATGAAACGAGAGTAAGAAGCACCAGTCGTGACTTGATGACTCACGCTCGTGTATCTCGGGGGCGAAGCACATGTCTGTGAAAGCTCTCCTCTCTATTCGGTTGCGTTAGCACGTTCGATCGCTAATCAGATTTCAGATTCTCCACCGCGAGCACTCTACTGAATAGAGAGCTAACTACAAGCTTTCCCCAGACCCGCAGAGTGCCTCGAAAGAACGTGTATCGGAGTCATGTGTCGCGCGCGGCGAGGCGAGGCTCGGGTTAATCCCGACCCCGGCATTTCCAAGATGAATAGGCGAACGGACGTGGATATTGCCTACAGGATCGCTGTGTTTGACTTCTGTCAGCATTAATTTCACGCCGCCACGCTCCACGACGTATCGACCTACTCTAGACTCTAGTGTACTCCACGGTCGATACCTCGAGTCTAGCTCCCGCTCGTATGGGGGCGTCTCAGGCTCGCCACAGGGTGTCTATCAAGTTTCGCGACTCTTCTTTCCTACAAAAGAGCATCAGTATTACCACTATGTCAATACCTAATTTAGGTAGACAAAACTGAAAAACGATCTTTTCTGAGAAATATTGGAAAAAAGATTCTACCACCATACATTAAGACAGCAATTCAAATAAACGCTTTACGTGAAAAAGAAAAATATTTTAAGGTTCTCTACCACTGTAACCAAGGAGCATGTAAATGAGACATTTTATTACTAAATTAAAAAAGAAGGATCCCAAATCTCTGTAGCTTCAAAAGACCTATTTTACAATACAGTAGAAAGTCGATTTTCCGAACTAACTGGGCCTGTATAGTCCGGATATTCATTTATTATCTATAACATATAAAAGTAGCTTAAGGCAATGTTATACAAAAAAAAGTTAAAATGCAGTTTACTACTTCATTCCGAATGCTGGTCAAGAGACAAGAAGCTTCTTTTGCAGTTAGAATTTAGGAATAGCCCACTAGTTTTAACTAAATCTTTAAGTACTACATTTATAACTTGGCAGTAAAGATCGTCTTTGTATCTTGGATTGAAAATAAAAAATTAAAACCCTTAATATGAAAGTGAAGGAAATATGAGTTCGGTTATTTGACGTTTCGTATACCTGACGTTCCGTTAAACGACGTTCGCCTGAACACGACTGGCCGTTACGCTCTGTCCTTCAATCATAATTAAAGATTAACTTTATTTAATGATCTCAAAAGGTCAAATTATTCCTAAGAATAAAATGGTATTGTATTTATGAGTCATTGTCCGTCAGATGTGTTCAAGGAAACTGCAAAGGAATTGTTAATGACGATTGCTAGATATTTTCTGTTTTGGAAAAAGAAAATTGGTAGTGCAACTTTATTGACAAAAAATGTTATGTTGTCTTCAAAGGACATTCATTGAGACAGGGGAAGAATAATGAAGGAATAATAGATAAAGGAAAATAAATTATGAAATAGGTTCGTAACGTCGTTTCTGCAAAAAATTTTACGTAGTGCGTTGGAAACATTATTTGTGCGGTTACTTGTTTCTACTGCCCTCACGATTTTGAATCACCTGATGATAGAACAAGGTTTGCAGAAATGTATTTAATTTGAAATTGTCAGTTAATAATACTTCTTTATGAAATAAAATTTTAGTTTTAAAATTGTTGTTTTTGTAGTAGTATTCAATTCTGAGAACTGTTCTGATGAAACTCTCCATGCTAACCTGTTCTGTGCAAGCCTTTCCATTATCACATAACTATCACACCCCACATCCTCCCTTGAAAATGAAATATATTTAAGCAGACCCTATATAAAGGGTTCTAATGGTTTACATGTGGGACTAATTTAAATATTATACGGAAAATTAATGCGATTTCTAATTTATTTCGATCAATTTTTGGACAATTCTTATTATAGACTTTTCTTTCATTTATTCACTTACCTTACCTTACAAGAATTACAGAATTACTGTGTATAATATATTGAAATAAATATAAAATCAGCGAGTCACAGCTGCGAAGGAAGTAATAAAGGAAGTTCAAAATTAAGTTCAATGAGAAGATAAGATCTTTTAACAGTAGTTATATATATATGAGTCAGGAAATGACATTGTCATGTTAATTAAAACAATTAATGAGGAAAGGACAGAGAGGTAGAAAGAAGGTGACTTACCTGAGGTTCATAGATGGTAGTCGCCTTGTGAGGTTTAGAGTACTTGAATTTTTGGAGGCACCGCCCCCTTCATAACTTTCTGGTGGATAGAGTATCTAACAAGGAAGTTATAAACAGAATAGGGGAAGAGTGGACAATTGGTGGTCGTTGATCAAGAGAAGGGATAAATTAATTGGCCACGTTTTAAGAGATGAGGGGCTTGTAAAATTAGGATTGTAGGGAAGTGTGTGGGGTAAGAATAGAAAAGATAGGCCGAGCATGGAATACGCTAAGTTTATTATGGAGGATGTGGGATGTGGTTGTTATGCAGAAACGAAAAGTTTTGCACAAGATAGGTTATCATGGAAGGTTGCAACAGATCAGTCTTGGGACTGAATACCACAACATTAACATTACAGTAAGATTCATATTTAGCAGTTAAAAAGTATCTTAAGAGAATTATCGACTTTATTTGATGTTATCATTCTGTAAAATTTCTAGGTATAAATAAAAATATGGAAGAAAAATAGTTTGACACACAACGTACCTTCAAGTGGTTGTAATTCCAACAAATCTTCAAATTATTTTAAATGATTAATGTTATAGGGTAAATATTATAATTTGTCATTTTATGCTTTCAACATGACGAAGAAGGTATGTTTTAAAAATATCAAACTAATTTTGTTCAATAATTTTGTATTTTATATAAAATATTTTACTGATTGATTTTGGTAAATGTAAATAATAGCTATTTTAATGAATAATAGCATAAAATTATTGTGTGATTGTAAGATATGGTTATGAGTGTACTTCTATTAATATAAAATTATATAATGGACTTATTAAAATAATGTAATTTATTTGAAAAATCCAAATATTGAATATTAGAAGTTGAGTTCTTAAATGTACCTTTTTTGATGTTGTGGTTATAGGATGTATAAGCAGTCATTTTTTTCTAATAGGCCAGTTAATTTACATTCGTTTCTTTGATTATTTACTGCTTATAAAAACATTATGAATAGTTTTAGAAGGAATAAGAGATTTACAATTTCTTAGAAATACTGAAGCTGCTCTTTAGGTTACTCTTCAATGGTCTCATTTGGTATTAATGATCAGGAAATTCCTTCCAGCAATTGATTTTATGGGTAAAAACCGCTGTCTGCAAGGAACTAAACTTCTTTGCCCAGCAGTAAAAATAAATACTTCTCATTTCGTATGTATTAAGTGGTGATTTTATGCTTCACTCCGAACAGTTTACTTTATTATTCACAACGAAACATTTCAGCTCACGAAACTTGTAATTTGTCACGCCACGTCCAGGGGCAAATATTTCCCACTATGATAAGGTAGTGTACTTTTCGCTTGGTGGATGAAATATGTATTTCGATGTCACTCTCACAAAGTAGACTTCAGCACAAATTTATGGCACGTTGGGCGTGGCTCGAAAAGAAATACATTTTTCTAAAGTTGTGACTTTAATAGCCTCGTTCGCTACTCATGACCTGGCAGCAGCACCGTACTCCCACAAATCTCCGGACCCTGACTTTGATATGGCGAATCAAAACTTATGGCCAGTTGCCTCAGTGCAAACGACGGCGGGACTCCTCCTCGTCAGTAAATCAAGCATATTCAAAATCCGTGAGCTGGCTGTTTCGCATGAATATCAACGTGAACTGATGCAATTCACAATAACTCAAAATGTACCAAGACATTCAAGGCGAACTCAGGTAATTACAAAGTAATTGAACATTGTTTTTCGCGTGAAAATAAGAACACAGACGGTGTTTCCAAAGTGGCACAAACTCTGTTCTTCTATTCATATTTTTGATGTTTAGTTTCAATAAAACTTAATCACGAAACGGCTATCAAACCTTCATTTAGTGTCAGTCATTAGTAAATAAACTGATTCGCATCAAAAGTCGAGGTGGTCAATGGGAAAACAAAAATTTTCGATGGTTTTGCTCAAGGTTTGAAGGATTGTAAAATATTTAATAAATTCAATGAATAATCATGACAGTTTCCAAGATCTGAAAAATATTCTTTACGTTTCAACGTTTTGATTAAAGTGCTACAGCCCTTTTCAAATGATTACTGGATCGACCTTGAAGTTGTTCCTTGTGTCACGCAATCAAACTCTTACTTTATTGTCACTTATGCCCACTCACTGAACGCCAAAGCTGCTACTATTTGAATTAAAAAAAAACATAGTTCTAATTCAATCGAAGTCAGATTTTGCTTCAGTTACAAGAAAATGATAATTTCAATGTGTCATAATCTGTTATAGTGAGGATTGTGGGAGAAAGTGAAAAGATAATGGGAGATTTATTTACAAAATAACTTATTTAGGAAAATAATATTGAAGGAAATATATCCAGAATTTGTGGTTCGGTGGAGCAATCAGATCTAATACAATCTCAGGATAAAAAATCATCGGTGATACACTCCCTTGACTCAAGGATTGGGAACCTGACAGCGTACCTTCTTTGTAGTGTAGCGTCGCCTCTCCGCGGGCTTCTCTGTAGGGCGCCTTCTTCAGCGTCAACTTTTGATCTCCTTCATATACGTCCGGGATCAAGCGTCGATTCCCGACAGCCTCACTGCCGCGTGAAAAAGCCTCGAAATAGATATTTAATAACCCAGTTTTCTTTAAACCACGAAACCCCATTGCTTGAAGTAACAACGTGGTATTCAAAATTTCATTGTTTTCGTAAGTCCCCAATTCCCAAGCAAGCTGTTTGTGGTTATTACGCAAGTTATACTCGTACGTGCCCAAAAGCCATTACAGGCGGCTCCACGCCCGCCATGCTGACGCCAATTCCGAGTTTCCAATCCTTGCTAACTTTATATTAAGAAATAATCAAATATCAACTATCGCGCTACTATGTGCTCAGTCATGTCTTCTCTGGATGTTGCTCTCGTTGCTGTATCTTATTTGTTTGTTTTAGTAGAAGGAAGTAGAAGGTTAGTGAGGGTGAACCTTTAATAGCAAAGGAAGGTAATTGAAAAGAAGGTGTGTGCAAGGTAGAACAAGGTAGGCAAGTGTTAACTAAGGCCTCCGGGCTCTAGGTTAACGAACCTACCCGGTGTTATACTTAAAAGAGATCTAGGAAAATCCTTGAAAACCTGCATCAGGTTGTCCGGGTTATTGGGTACTATTCTTACACTCTTCCGGTTGTAGTGAGGCGAGTTTTCTGTAGGGTAGCAGCATTTCCTTCTCCTTGTTTCCACTAGTTTTAGGAGGCAGTTGGCCGACTGATCCAATGGGATCAGCGGACAACTCTTGCCATATGCCCAAGGTCTTCGACCCCAGTACATATACCTCCTAAAATAGGTGAAGGTTTCTCAGCATGTGAGAACTTTGTTAAGAAATCCAGGAGAGTGCGAGGCATTCCCGACATAACCAGGTGAGCCCTGCAGTCACGCTATCCCAATGGGATCCTTTTTTTTTATTGACTGAGGTCTTCACCTTTGGTGATGCCTCATACTCTCTCTGTTTTTTCAAGGTTCTCACATGCACCTTCAACTATTTTAGAAGTTGTGTGTACTGGGGTCGAAGATATTGGGAATATTGTAAGGGCTATACGCTGATCCCATTGGATCAGTCAGCCAGATGCGTTCTATAACTGACGGAGACACGGAGAAGGAAATTCTGTGACCCCACATCAAACTCAGCTTCCGTCATTCGGAAGGGCGTGAGAATAGTATCATAAAGCCAAAACTTTCGGATGCAGGTTTTGTCGGTTAGAAGATTGGGTAAAATCCTTAAACTATGGGCCGGAGGCCTTAGTCAACCCTTGGCTAACTTGCTATAATTTCCCTATTCATTTCCTTTCGTATGGGTGCTGCCTGTTTCTGGATCACCTTCAAAAACGAAAATTATATAGGAAATGGTTTTTTTTCTTTAGAGGATGTTTTTTCATGTATAATTTCTTGTTCCATATTTTGTCTTCAATTTAATGCGAGCGCTGGTCTGTCGGTAAAGCCAGTTTTTTCTGTTTTTGACAACTGGAAATCTTTGTGAGTCCGGAAATAAATATAGTCGGACAACCCGGTTAGACACAGTTAATTACCCTTTGTTTTAATCCATGAGCATAGTCAGATTATTACTTTTTAGTACTCCTATGTTTTATGGCATACTCGTAGACTGTTGCAGAATGTTTTGTTACAAAACTCTTCAGTTCAATTTACACGTTTGTCTTACATATTATAACACCAATTTACCAGATTAAAATCACTGTTAATTGGTTAACAACCGAATAAAGTCAATGGCAATACGTGAAATGTACATGAGTATTTATGATCGTGACGTTTCTAAACTATTTACGTTTATTTACGTATGTACAAAATATATAGCTTCCCGACCTTAGTCGGACAAGTTAAAAATATTTGTTTCCGAATAGATATTAGAAAATTATTGGATCTGTAAGAAAACAATTCCTCTCATTGCAAGGCGTCCCAGGAGTAAATAATGTTTCACATAATTCCTTCGTTGGTTTATTCAATTATTTTCGTTGTTTTAAATGTGTCTAATAAATAAACGTAAATATAAAATTTATCTTATAAAATAACGTAACTGCAGTCTGCAGTAAGAATTTTTTTGGCGTGCTATCAAATCTAATCTAATAGACTATTACTATAAATGAATTGCAAGTTGAAAATAACGTAATATTCTGATGCTTGATTCTTACCACGTAATTATATTTCCCAAGTGAAATATTTTTTGCAAAATAAGTTTTGTATTTAAAATACAAGTGCTGTAAAATCAACTGGTATTAAAATTAAATATATATACTATTTCTTTTTGCCAAAGCTCAAATTTGACTGTATGAACCTTTTTTTCTAAAGAGAAGGGAAACAAGCCTCCGCCATCTCAAGAGCATACATAAATTAGAGATTGATCGCTGAATTACTTTAGCTTTAAGGCTTTAAGATCGTTGGTTCATAGCAGTCTAACAAAGTGTAATTACCGAAGTGAAAATTTTGAAATGAACTCTGCCGTTTTCAGAAAATAGCCCAACTTTGAGAATAATTACACCCTAAACTTGTAACGACCAAATAATTTCAGCAACTTTTGCTTCAGTTCCTCACTAGAGATAGTAACTCTAACAATTTACTTCTAAGTGCCATTTAAATTCTCGCTTATTTGTGTGAGCAGAGAATTCTCAAAGAACTACGTGAGATCATAATTGACATTAAGAACTTAACAACAGCTACACCTTTGAGGGTTCCTTACCTGTTAATTTGAAACTAAAATATTTTAAAATGTTCTCTTGTTCTTGAAATTTATTCCTCAAGAAAATTATAGCGTGAAAAGTTCCGAGAAAACTATTTTAACTTGTTACTTCACATAGAAACCCATGAGGCGTTTTGGAACTGACAAGTATGAACGGCTATCATTCGACAGAGAACGAATTTGGAACCAGGATCTATAGCATACCATTCAGGTGCTTTAACAGGTTGGCATAAAATATTTGGGATAAGCACCAGACAATAGAAATACATCTCAGAGACTCTTGGCTTTCCAACCAGATGAAAACAGTTTCCATGGCGGTAGAGCAATCGTAATCAAATAGTAATTTATTTGTTCATCAAGATAACGGTAACCGCCATCGAAACGTCGTGCCCAAACCCTATTTCAACTGATTGGAAACCCGAGAGTCTCTTAAGCAACAAATACACTAGGAAAACCTTCGTTCTTTGATAATATAACTTATGCACTTTTTAGGATATTATATTTTCAATGTACAGTTCAGGAGAATTAACTAGTCGTGTGTCAAGACTACTCCACCCATATTGTAGTGGTCATAGACCTCAGCTCACTTTTAATCCGAGCTTCGTTGTGATAAGTTGGTAGTGTAAAAGCAAGTTTAAAACTATTGGCACTAGGAAATGTATTGCTGTGCGTTCAGGATATATATATATATATATATATATATATATATATATATACTACAACATGAGTTTTCGTGTTCTGCGATGCTCACTCTAAGACTCAGTGTTGCCAACTCTTAAAAAATACAGGAAAACCCCCTTTTATGGTTACAGTAAAATTATTCATGCAGATACAAATCTACATATGAGCAGTTGTCGGCTACAACAAAAATTTTATATTAGTCTGTCTAAATGGAAGTGTAATTTTTGAAGGGATGAACAAAGTTCCATATGAATGATGGTTCATTTATATAAACATTCAAGTGACCTATCTATCTCATATAGATCTTAAAATTGCTTATATCAAATGTAATTGCAACTTATCAGTTCACCTATAAGATAATTAATTTCCTAATATGTTTTTCTTGAATTATATTAATTTTTAAAACAGTTAAAAGTATTATAAATGGTTTGGTTTTTATGCTATGTCATGATTCTAATATAAGTGGTTTGGATGTACTAACTAATATTGGACGCCAGTGCAGTTTCCAGATACCGCTGGTATTAGTTCATATAAATACTCTCGCGCACCAAACGTTGCTGAAAGGAGGAAACCCAAAAAATTGCTTAAAAAATTAAAATTGAAATCGACACGGAACACCCAATTGATTCACAAATGAACATTTTCCTTTATGCAGTTGGCTGGATAGACATGAGAAATTCATCCTACGACTAAGCCTGGGGAACAATAACTTAAATTTTCTCCACTTAATCAGAGCTAAATATGTGAATGGATTAGCAGGACTGTGCATTTGACTAGTGGCATCTATCCTCTTACAATCCACATTATCGACTGGATGCAAGTAATTTTTGAAGTTGTACGGACTTGGATCCTACCGATATATATGTTCAGTTACATGAAAAATGTTAGTATGAAATCCCACAAAGTGCGAGCCATGTCCTGTGATCGTGGAAATAATAACATGAACCTAATTTTTTTTCGCGAATTAAAACGATTTACGGTGAATGTTTTAACAACAGGAAGCTTGTGTTTAAGTGGTGCAGAAAGCTTATTGGAGGCAGGACTAATATTCACAATTTCAGGCAAGAAAATAATGGCTTCAGTCTTTTGTGACCGAAAAGGCATCATTTTGTTCGACCCAGGGTAGAGCATCAATGCACAACGATATTATGAACTCCAAACAAACATTAAAAAGAAAAGGAGGCGAATACTGACGAGAGGAGTGTGCTTGATGAATGACAACGCCCGTCCCCACACAGCCTTAACGACCAAGGCGGCCTTGGACTCATTTGGTTGGAATTTTTGAAGCATCTTCCGTATTTACCTGAACTGGCGCCTTCAGATTATCATATTTTCTTCTCCTGGAAGTCACACTTGGATAGAATTAAATTTTCAACTGGCTAACTGGTACAGAAAGAGGGAAGGAGTTGGTGGGAGAGTTCTTCGAAGAGGGCATAAAGAACCTGGTTCCACGACTCATCTCATGAATTGCGAGGGATGACGATTATATGTAATAATTGTGAACAAGTGCACAAACAATATTAAATATTTTTATAAATACACTTTAAAAAAAATAATATAAAAATATTGAACACTTACATTCTGAAAAATCTGCGTAATAACCGAGCAACAAATTGCCGGCTGAAAATGAGTGGATTTATGTTTACCGTATGGTAACACTCCATGTCAAGCATCATGTCCGTACTTGACTTATAATTTTTTTAAATACAGAGTTTTTGTCAGAATATTGGAGTTGTAACTTGTGGAGCACTTGAAGTTTGCTCCGTGTATTAATTACACGGATGGTTGGAGCAGCTGTGCGAAATTCCTGAGCAAAGCGCAAATACTTGCGACGACTCCTGAGCTCTCCTTAGGATCCCCTCGAAAGTTTTACGCAGTTGAAGCGCGTACACGTGCCGTACGAGCGCAGCTGGAAGAGGTTTCTGATATATTGCGAGAATCTGCCTCCACTTTGGTGCCCGTTGAAAGCTTATCGAGCGGCCAGGTAGATCGGAGCATTCATCCCGTGGGAACGGAAGCTGAACCTCCCGGAAGATAGTGGCGCGCCACTCTTCCCACGCGAGAAGGCCTTCTCACGGCCTGCAGCTTTGCTCTGCCCGTATTTCAACCAACGACGATTATTCAGTTTCATGTCCGGTACTCACGTGAACTTGCTAAAAGTTTGGATATTATTCTTCAATAGACATGTTTAAAAATCATATAAGTTAAGGGAGGGTAAGAGTACGTAGTGAATTTTAATAGTGGAGGCAGTACATTACGGAAACTTTTTGGAACTATTTTGATGCGTCTACAAGCGTGGGAGAACAAGCCGAAAAGGCATCTATTTGCTGTGATTTAATTGAATTTCAGGAAATAAAATACACTTTTGTTATTTCTGTACGTAATAATTAGAATTTAAAACCTAAGAAGAAAAGAAAGGCGTAATCAAGAAAGGAGTAAGACAAGGATACAGTCTGTCGCCCATGCTGTTTAACTCATATCTATAGAACGGGCGATGAATAAAGTTAAAACGGAATATGGAAAAGGAATAGTACTGCAAGGAGAAGAAATAAAAGCACTACGCTTTGCCGATGATATTGTAGTAATAGGGGAGTCAGAAGAAGACTTGGAAGCCATAATAAATAGCATGAACGAGACCCTGGATAAAGAGTTCAATATGAGAATAAATCGAGGGATAACCAAGGTAATGGAGTGTAGCATAGGAAACAGTGGAATAACAAAGGGTGTTAGATTGGGATGGGATATTTTGACGGAAGTTAAGGAATTCTTCTACTTGGGCACCATAATAACTGGGGATGGTAGAAGTATAGTAGTCATAAAGAGTAGGATAGCACAGGCAAGGAAGGATTTCGCAAAAAAGAGGAATTTACTTACGAGTATTATGAATGTAAATGATAGGAAATCGTTGATAAAAGTGTTCGTAGGGAGCGTAGCGTTATATGGGTGCGAAATGTGGACTATAGGAGTTGGAGAAAGGAAAAGAATAGAAACCTTTGAAATGTGGTGCTATAAGAGAATGCTGAAAATCATATGGGTGGATAGAATCACAAACGAGGAAGTTGTTAACAGAATAGGGGAAGCGAACAATATGAAGGACGTTGCCTAAGAGAAGGTATAGACTAATAGGCCACGTTTTAAACACGAGAGTCTTGTAAAATTAGCATTAGAGGGAAGTCTGTGGGTAAGAACAGTAGAGGGAGGCCAAGGATGGAATTCGCTAAGAAGATTTGGGAGGAACTGAGTTGTGCTAGTTATAAGAAAATGAAAAGTCTAGCGCAAGACAGCATGGAAGGTTGCATCAGAACAGTCTTAGGACTGAATACCACAATACTCAATTTCGAGGCACATAACAATGAAGTATAATGCTGTGTCACTTCATTTCAAATAAAAATTATTTAGCTACAATTTTAGGCCAGTTCCAGGTTAGTGTCTGCACGGTGCAGGCGTCAAGTGACGATTTTGAAGAAAAAAACGTGGGAGACCAATAGTACGCAGCACTGCATTTGTCTCATCTTTGCCTGCAAAAATCATCTGTTCTTGAATGGCCATTTTATCTCGTTTTATTCCACGTTTCTTTTGTTCATAATTATTTTCACCTTACAAATAATGAAATTACGTTCCGTTCGTATTATTACAACAACTTTACCTCTTCTACTTTTACCAAACTCAAAATAAGGTTTCAGCTCATCTACAAAACCGAACAGAGCACATTTCAGATGGATCTATGGACAAACAAATTATATTCCGGCTCAATGTAAGAAACCATCAAATGAAACTTTGGCCGAATCTTTGAACGACACAAGGTATGCACATGTTGTCATAGTTTTACGACAAGGAAACTTAGTAATTCTAAACGTGGAAAGTTGAAATTCCAAGAAATCTGTTGCCGGAATTCATTCCATTTTACCGTTTCCCAAACTCAAAGAAAATAAGATAAAAGGAAAAGACTTTCAAAGAAGTCAGAAATAATCATTTCACAGTTCAAGAATGGATTAGAAGAAAAATAACAAATGGAAAAGAGAAAAGCTAAGGCAAAGACCGAAAGGATATCAAATAAAGGCATTAAACGATACAGAAAAGAAGGTGACTGGAGAAACCATCAATAAACGGATAATCTGAATGTCAAAACGGTTTAAAATTTTACCCACAACCCAGCGCAAGTACTCGGAAATATCTACTGATGACGATGAATACGTCGATTGTCCAGGATGTGGGCAACAGTTTTCCCGCTTACGAAGGCAGTGGGTTATTTGTTAGTGACCATTGCTAGTGCGTACTCTTACCCTCATAGGAGGCCAATATTACGCAAATGACATTTTTCTTAAAATATTTTTAATGGCAGGCTTGTTAATTGTATTCTTATCAAACATTATGTGATTAATTACTATCTATTCAATAACATTGTAATAAATTTTGGTGTTGATATCTTTATCACCTACATAGATATATCAAATCAACCACTAAGTGCGTACTCTTACCCTCCCTTACCTTACGTAATTTTTAAGTCACGGATCTCGACAGAATCTATATTCTGTACTCCGCAAACATGAACGGAGACGGACAGGAATATGATTCTTCATATATCATGCTGTTCAATATATAAGGTTCAGTAAATTTTCCCCCCGCTTTCATTCGTTACAGCTCGAGCCACTATCTTCAAGAATTTTAGATGTGTGGATATGAGTAAAATTAATTTCCTCAGAGATTTTCATTGGCATCGCTGACACAAAGTGCAAGGATGTGGCCCGTAGCTTCGTCGCCAAGGCGAGATGCTTCTTGTTGGTCCATGCATATTTATCAGCAGTAGGTGTAGAGCGTGAGTCTGATCCTACTGATCCCTTGCGCGAACAACTTGCAGCTACCGTAATCCCATTTATAAGGAACACGTCGCGATAGCAAAGTTAATGAGAGAACCGAAACTGAAGCATAACTGGTGTTCCAAATTTCTGTGTAAAATAATTCATGGCCCGGATGGGTCAAATTATGTATTCTGAAGATTTCAACTACAGCCAACTGCAGTAAGGTGATTGAGTACATAAAGAATTATTTCCGCAGGAAATGTAAATGTGTTTAATCTTACACGCGTTGTTTTATGAAATATTCAATTATTATAAATAAAAGGGAGTGGTGATCTAATATTATGAGGACGTACAATCAGACAGGGAGATAAAATTATTTTTTAAACTTGTAGGGCAGTAGAACCCGCGTCCAATTTTTTATTATTATTTACGGAAATTAAATAACAAATATTCCGGCATGAGCAAGTCGCTTGCCAGGAAGAAGAGGTTTTTCCGCGCGCCGTCTTGGCGGCTCGGAATAATAACAAAGGGACTGTGGCTGACACCTGAACCATAAAGCTCGGACACCTCGTCGCCGGTTTCGGAATGTCCTAATCTGCCTGGGAATTTGGTGACCGGGTGGCGTGTGTTCCCCAAATGAAACAAGGGATATGATTGGAGAATATCCATCCCTGCCAAGGTTTTAAAGAGGCTGGCGGAGACAATTTTGGACAGATATTTGGCAGGTGATACAAGGTGATGGCGAGAGGATATTGAAGGAGAGTGGTGGAGAACGAGATTGCTGGTGATACAAGGTGCAGGCGAAAGGAGATTGGCAGCAGAGAAGTTACGGCGAGAGCAGATTGGTGAGGTGGCAGCGGAGAGGTGGACCATGCTTTCATCAGTCCAGGAAGCAGGGAAGAAAGGTGGAACACGGAAATTACAGCGAGACGCCTATGAAAACAACTCAGGTTTGTCAACGAACAGAAAATCTGCTACACGTGGTCACCCAAACCATTAATACCCTGAGATCTTTAATACAATCCCATTTTAATTATATATTTTTGTACATAATATATACACGCACTACCCATATTAAAATTATTGTGTTTACAATTAATAAATGTATATATTTAAACCCAATTATTAGTTTCATTAATTAATATTCCCCCCATCATTTACAAACTAGACAATTAAAGTTCATAATATATTTACAATTTACTAACAAATAAGCCGGCTTGAGGAAAATAATATTTTTCAATAAAATAATTACAATATATTTTACCTTTTTTTAAAAAAAATTGAATTGTAGTCATAATGGCGTAGAGCATTATGGTCGCATTTACTCAGGGCCTCCTGATGGCAGAATTTAAAATGAGAATCCCTTCTCTGAATTGGCAGTATGTGGGGGCATTTTTTCATTGTTTTACAATGCCGACTCTTCAGCCTGCGTCGAGTTATGAGTCTATGGGTTGAGGTACGGCTATCCTTCCCTCGGTGTAGAGTATCCAGTACCTTACCAGTAGAAATCCTTACACTTCCACGCTAGATTAACACTTTGCTCATTTATGTCACATTAAAACGACTCCAAAAAAATACCCCTTTTTGGTTAGGGGATATCCAGGTCAGGGCCAATATAAAATGTCTTAAAACAATTACCAAAAACAATGTTTCCCTCACACTGGGGCCTCTCTGTTTTAAAAAAATCTTTTTCTCTTACACTGGAATCTCTGTTTCAAAAACAATTTTCACTCGTGTGTCTCTCTGTCCAAAACAGTTTCAAACTACGACACTCGCCTCCTCTCTCCTTCTCTCTCACTAAATTCTAAAAACTAAGCATGTTTTGAAAATTGTCCCCACTTGAGTACATTAGTCACATCGACATCAGTGGCATTTTTTTCATCCCAATCCAAACAACATAGACGGGGCATTCACCCCACCTACCATCAATAATTGGGAAATTTCTCGACACTCCTAGCCAATTTGTTGACGTAATTCCAACGCCTCAAATTTCATGAGGAGGTGACTAAATGTCTGAGTTTTACTGCTCCGTTAGTAAACTCCTTTTAATTTCGCTTAAGCTTATCCCCTTGCACGGGCACCGTCAAATTTCATGCTGTATCGCCACACACAATTTCTTCAAATCCTTTACGTGAGTTGTAATCTTAGTATGATAATACAAGAAACATCCAGCTGATAGTTACTAGTCCGTTATTCATTATTGAATCATTATTTTTAAAAAATATTTTAATATAATTAGTTTATATTCTATCATTCCTATTGCGAACTACTATGTTATTCGCCACTCACACAAACCATTTTATTATTTCTATCCCTGTTTATTTCGTAGTTAGTACGAATGTGTATTATATTGGAATCGTCTAACTTATTTTTGTATCTACGAATTATGTGCGTATTGAATAGAAAGTACTGGCGTTTAATTGTTATGACCCAAATACCTGAACTTCTATTGTTGTCGTGACGTGTGAATGTTCCATGGTGACAGCTACGTGATACGAAAGACACTTATAAACGGAAGTAGCCAGTTAGTTCACTCTATCAAAAGTGGCCCGTAAGTTAAGCAGATCAGAAAGTTAGTGATTGGCCTGAAAGAGGTAAATCTTTGGTGTTGCTGATATCCTGTTCTTGATGTGTTGCCCCGATATATAGTATATTGGGAACGAGTGGATTCTTGGACATTTTAACAGACAAGCCAACAAACTATTCGGTAATGTAGACTAGCTAAATTTTAAATTATTGTCAAAAATTGCATCAGTTTCGCTATTTCGTCGTAGGCAATAAAAATAGTATGTTTTCGTTGATAAATTTTAACGTTTTGTTTTTTTAGTTGTGCATATAAAGTCTCTTTTTCTCTGGTACGCCGTAAAAATTTATATTGTAGGCATCAAATCAGACGATCATTTTAAGTGTATGTATTGTCTCATGTTCTGGTGAATTTGTTGAAAATTCCATGTCGTAGGACTGGTCTGATGTAACCCTCCATGCTAAACTATTTTGCGCAAGCCTTTTCATTTCTACATAACTATCACATCCCAGATCCTCGTTAATTTTTCTTAGTGCATTCCATCTTTGGCCTGCCTTTTCTATTCTTACCTCACACACAGTAGAGACTGCTAATTTTACAAGAACCTCATGTCTCAAAACACAGCCTATTATCTACCATTCTCCAAATTGTTAACTCTAACACTATTCCGCTTAGAACTTCCTGGTTAGTTACCCTATTCACCCATCTGATTTTCAGCATTCTCCGATAGCACCACATTTCGAAACCTTCTATTCATTTTCTGTCTGCAACTCCTATCGTCCACGTTTCGCGCCCATATAACGCCAAACCCCATACCAACATTTTTAGCAATGATTTCATAATACACTTATATTATCCGTAAGTAAACTCCTATGTGTTTGTGAAAGCCTTCCTTGCCTGTGCTATACTACTCTTTCATGTTTACTATACTTCTACCATTCCTAGTTATTACGCTTTCCCAAGTAGCATTATTCCTTAACTTCCTTCAAAATATCCCTTCCCAATCTAACACCCTTTGTTATTCCACTATTTCCCATACTACACTTCATCACCTCGGTTTTCTCTCTAGTAATCCTCATGTTGTACTCCTCCTCCAGGATCACGTTCATGCCATTTATTATGTTTTCCAAGACTTCTTCGGATTCCCTTAATAACAATATCAGCAGCAAATCTTTGGGTTTTTATTTCTTCTCTTTGCAGTTTGATTCCCTTTTCATATTCATTTCTTACCTTTTTTTATCGATATTTGTTCATTGATCTTTTACAATTTGTATACTACAAGGTGAAGCTATTAAATATACCTTTAAAGACATGAATTGTGTTCGTTACATATGAAAAATATTTATTTGAATCTATAAGAATGTGGTGGTTTATCGTTTATAATAGTAAATGAGTCTTGAGGATATTTATTGGTGTCAATGCTGGTTAAATTATTGCTATATTGCGAGGAAAAACATATAAACATACCTCGGTTAATTACAGATTTTTCTAAGAAAAATTTATTGGGATTCCCGACGAATGCTTACGTAAACTATTCAAGATTATCATTCATCCATGCGCTTGACAATATTATTTGTCAAGTTGTGTTGACAGCGAGGTTTAGATTTACATTTTCCGTCCGTTTTTCCATCAAAATAATAATTTTTTCTAGAAGTAGATGCAATAACTAAATTTTTCAAATTCTGGTCCTTATGTTCATCTCATTGTTGATCGACTTTTCTATTATTACCGCATTGTCTAATATTAATAAATAATAATATTGGGAGGACCCGGAACAAATTGAAATCGCATGCAACTCCTTTTTCGGATTACGATAGTTTCAGTCAACGATATAAATGCTGCGAAGGGATTTCCGAGACTAAGTGTGAACATACAGTTCACGCATATTTCGTTTTAATTTTATAGCTCGAAATCTTTTTGTGATAAATATGTTGCGAAGTTTAATTATAAGCACAACAAAGCATCGTATACGTAGACTGAAAGCAAAAATAATCACATTTTCTATTTTATAATACTACTATGGGATAGCATTGTAATAGAAGAACGACATTCTAATTGTTTCTAAGCGGATTAATATCGTATTCATTATACGTAGCAGTAAAGAAGGTCTACACCAGGAATTAGGGATCGTTTGACGTTCACATATACCATCTTAATCTATGTTCCAAATTAAGCGGCTAACCCGGCCGGGCTTTAAGTTCCCAGAGGTCGTTGGGAAACTCAGAACTGAATACATGCGGGCTGCCTCTTGGATGCTAATTATCTGGGATCTCCTGGATCCCCTTACGGGCCCATGAGACCACATCGCGGTAGAGACAAGGCAAAAGACCTGCTGGTCCCATCCAAGCTAATAAACTCAGACTCACGGTCTGACTCAGAACAATTAAGGCGACAACCTGGTAGTAAAAAGTTCCCTTTATATCGTAGAGTGGTGCAATCTTCAGCAATTGCAGAGATTAAGAACTTTTCTCCAGACTGAACCAGAAAATCTCTTTTTAACATATTTGTCCTTCCCAATTTACTGGTACGTTAATTTAGTTTATTTTTAAAGCTGTTTTGGTATTTATTACGCCAACAATTAATCAATTTGAATAATTCATTTATCTGGCAATCATAAATTTACAAATTAAGAATTAAGTCAATATGTCAGCTTATAAATTAATTTATCAAACGTTAAAATTCAACTATTAAAACCGAAATAAATAAATGTAACAAGAGAGTGGTAGTAATCCGTACTATAAATATTAAAATCTATTAGCTCAGTTTAAGCAACTCTGAACAAAAACTACTGAGGCGTGAAGTTAATAGACAAATCAAATAACTGCGTTCACAAAAAGGCAAAATTTAAACTAAAAAAACCTGTATTGTTTTGATGTCGCAGATTGGCGTTCTGTCGAATCTCGAATATGTCCCTCGTCCGGGCTACGTTCTTCACAACATTAGGTCAAGAATCTATGTCAAAGAAGATTTTTTTATTAAATTTATTTACAGTCGTATCAACAAAGTTGTCATTAGCGAAATTACAATAACCAGTTCATTTTTATCTTTAAATTAACAATTTTATACATTTTAACTTGACATTTATGTTTCAATGCAAAACCTAAGTATGCATAATGATATATAATAAAAAAGTTTACAATTTATGGTACAATTCATTTTTTAAGAGTTTTATTAAATTTTCTTGTTCATTTTTCCCTTTTATAAACTCGTTGAAATCATTTTCTTTTTAAGTTTCTTTCCTCTCGTCATCAAATTTCGAACAGTTCTTCAACAAGTGTTCAACTGAAATCTGGATATTGCACTGATCACAAATCGGTGGTGGTCTTTGGTTATAATGTAAAGATGTGCAGTTTTTGTATTTCCAGTTCTTACTCTCGATAAGTTTATTTGGTCTCTTCTTTGTTTAATTTTTTTTATTAATGTCTACTAGATATTTCCCTCGTAAAATATATACGTTCCACAACAGTGACTGTAAAGTTCTTCCCCTTCGCTGCCTTGCCAAAGATAAAACCGCTTCTCTCCCTAAAGATGATCTTCCTTTTGCAGTCGCCCAGAGATAATACTCCTCTTCTCTACCGACCAAGACATGATTACTACAAGGATATTCAAAATTTTGTTCAAATTATTCTTATCGTTTTTGACAATGAATGTATTCGGATTACACCGGATATATAGCTCATTATGCTTGAGAAATAATAATTACTTCATCAAAGACTTCAATATTCTGCCAATCCAAATTATGATATTGTAAATAAATGTGTTTCTATACAATTGCATACTTTTGAACATTACATTTCAAGTTCCTTTTAATCCTCGATTTTAGGGCTCTGTTAGTTGGACCAATATAAAGTGCATTTTCCTCTAAATAGCTGGCTTATCGGCTGAATAGTTTATTAATGAATTAGGCAATTCTGTTTGCATCTTTACTTTATTTCTACAAATTATTTCGATTAAGCTAGTGAACATAAAGTAAAATAGACATAAAAATTAATGCGTTACTATCCCAGATTGAAAGTACAATTATTCGTGCTTCACAGTTCAATATGAAGAATTGTTATGATCCACGTACATGCGAAATTTTACATAAAGCGTTTAAAATGTTAATTATTAATATTATTAATTCGGACAGCCTACTGCAAGTTTCTTCAACTACCCAGAAAAAAATTTAATTTCTAATGAGAATCCTTAAATATTATTAATATACACACATTAGATTGAACAACCTCAATTTAAATTTGTCCTCCTCCATTCTTACACATTTTTACATCACAAGTTTATCCTGATTTTTAAAGAATATCTAATTTCCATTATACACAGACCTAATTATTCACATTCCTCCTCGATAAAACAGGAGGAGAAGCGCACTGACACAGAAAACACAAAACTTTTGCTATGATTGATTGTAGTTCCTACTACATAAAATACCTCTAAATGCCCGTGTAAAATACTTAAATCCAAAATACTAATTTTCAAACGTTTTGTTATCTCTAAATATACCATCATTTAGTCACAATAATTTCATTAGAAAAATTGTAGATGATCTTTTGTAGTGTTAGCGACACTATCTCACACCAGAGAGGCCTTCGGTTCGAATCCTGGCTAGGGATTGGACGTTGTGTTGTTTGAGTTTTCATACAGTGATAGAAATAAGTTACCTTAATTAACGTCAATCGCTGATGAGATTTATCAGTTGGTGTAACTATAAATAATAATAATAAAAATTGTAATATTTTAGATGTTGGCCCTAGGTAATATTTCAGAATTGTATCCGAAATGCTTCATCTAATATCACTGTAAGAGGGATTATATTAGTCAGTTTCAGTCTAAAAAAGGCCTTTATTCGTAAAGAAGCATAGTGTTGCATGCCATAGGAATTGTCCAATTGACTTTGTACTATTCTTTCACTAGGTTATAAAGTAAATTGCAGTTTACTTTAATCCAAAATTTCAATCGTGAATATATACAAACTACAACACTTAATGAACGCTTATTTATAATTGAGATATCAACAATTTTTCATTTTATACAACCAAAATCATAACTGGTAGTTGGTTTCTTATTTCTAGACAAGTTCGTTTTCCCCTCTGTGGGCTGTTGGATCAACGTTGGGTCTATGCTATCCGCAAATGCTTTTTTAACATTCGAGATTATAATTAAGTTTTATTCGTAACACACGTTGAACTGAAATTACAGATTCACTCTTAGTAAACTGCAGAATACAAAACGCTTTACGCACATATTGGGTGTATGTCGGTACAGACAGGAAAGGAACAAAACACTACTCACGCATGTACTTATCTAAAACTGTTTGAGTTACTTTTTAATTTTTTTGAAACAACAATCTGCAACCCTTTTAGTTCGTACTATTAACTTTTATAACCGGGACTTTCTTTTATGCACCTCCTGCATTGTAAATGTCAATATGCGGGAAACAGTGAAATTTTCATATTCATGATCGGCTGGAATGAAGTATATAAATTGTAAAGTATTGAACATAAATTCACGGCAGGTTACGTCATAAAGAAATACTAAATATAATTCAAATTGCTGATAATTAATAGCAAAATTTGGATATGGCTTAGCAATTTTATAATTTCGTTTTTTACAGTTCGTAATATTTAACTTTAATTTTTATTCATATGAATTGGATCTGAATTGTGATATTAATCAATTAAATGTAACAAACTTTACTACTGTATTCGGATCCAGTGAATCTTTGATCTCTATCTAAACCACAAAAATGGAAAAGGTTCATTGTTTCGAGACAGTAATGTGAAATCGTTGTTTCCATTCTCTTTAACGTTAATGGGAATGGTTCTCCGCTTGAAAGAAAGGCAAACGACTTTCCACTTTAAGAGGTGAAGTGGCTGCCCTTGAGTTTTATTTTTTAGCCTCCACCCACTCGCCACAATCCGCCGTCACGCTGACACTAATCTCATCCCATTTTCCCGACAAATAGGCCCCTGAGGCTACGGGACTGTGGCACGAACAAACGGCGCGCATGCCCCTGGCAGGCGGACTCGGACTTTGCGCTCCACCAGGTGGACCCTGGAGTCATATTTGCTCTGCGAAAACATTTATCGAGAATTGCTTGAAGAGCTTCGATCATGTAACATAAATAACAAGGTAATTCATGGCTCACGTTTGCCAGTATTTATTAATAGTTTGAATTAAAAACGAATAATTTTTCTGAATATTGGAGTATAAATCGTTGCTGTGTATGATAAGAATTACAGAAGTCTTTTGCACCTGAAACTCGGGCGGATTATTGTTGGTTTGCAGTGCTAAAACAAACTTTATTCAATGAAACTGATAATTATACTGATAGAGTGCATGGACATAAATTCAAAGAGGATATAACATAGAATGGCAATAGTAGGGCACGGAGCGTGACAGGTTACCCCCACTCCATGCAGAACAGCTCACTCGGCGCTCCATAGGCGGGAATGTAAAAACAGCACTATTTCAATATGGTAAAACCCATCCTAAAACAACAAAAGTGAAATTCAATTGGATTACTTATTTACACCATAACTAAGCATTTTGAAATACATAAAATATACAAATATAAATTTACACGAAAGGTTATCAAAAGTGACTATGTTTCTAATAATACGAAGTAATAAATTTTTGAAAGACAATATTTGTTAATAAAAGTACACCCGTAGAATAAAAAATATACAATAGAAATGAAAATTCAAAACGATAATTTTAAATTAATTAAATATAAAGGTCATTAACTGCCAGGATATGGGGAATATATTATTCTCATTATTTACACTCACGAAAATGGCACAGCATTCTTGTTACATGGTCCATGGACCCGTTAGCTTGTAATACGGTCATATTACTTCACAGTTATCAAACGATTGTAGTACAAAATGATACGTTTCCGGAAACGGTTCCTATTAAAATCATGATCTACTTAGCTCTTTATTTCTGAAGTGTAACGGCCTGCATTAATATCGAGCTTCTAAATTTACCTGCTCGCCGCAGCTTAAATTTTACGCTAAAATATTTAGAATTTTCAACAAAACTAATCAGAAGCGAAGGCTTTCCCGGTGAATTTGATTCAAATATAATTCTCGGGTAGACAGTCTACCTGATGACGATGACGGAGCTTGCCGTCGAAACGTTGTGTGTACAAACTTTTACCCGGGTTGAAACCCGAGAATTATATTTGAAAATTAATCAGATTTGTAATTTCATTAACTATATAAAATCGTACTGATAAAATATATATTTAAGGTATTTTGTCGGGAACTGTTTGTAGTGCGACACGGCATTTGTTACCTCCAATTAGGAAGAATCAAATTTTTAACATTTATACATTTTATGAATTGAATAGAGATCATATGAATCTACATACAAATAAAATGGTTTAATTTAACGAAAATATTACCTGCTGCTCAACATGAAACACTATATCCCTAGGTTACCGAGTTTTAGTATGAAAACTCTTTAAAAAAATTTTGATGAAAAATTATTGTTCCATTATCGTCACAACACTCCCAGGAATAGGATTTCTGCCAAAAGACTGGAAACATCGCCCGGTTCTTTCAGCCACGTGATATTCATATGCTTCCGTCTCCGTTTTCTACTACCTTTCTTCGTCAAATCTCCACCATAAAGTGTCTTTCTGACTTTATGCAAAATGTTGTCTCAATATTCTCCCCTCTTCCTTTTTATAACCTTCCCCTAATTGGCGGAAAGTGGTCTCAGCACGACCAGCCAAATCTGTTAAATGTTTCTTGAGTGTTTGGCGAAAATTCTGCTTGGCTCCGTAAGGGTAAAGTCGGTTTCCTGGAAATTGTGGCCTATCCATTGGAATTGTTTACCTGTGCCTAGCCATCCTTTTATCAACTGCACATTTAACACAAGAAATTTACGTTAAATTAAAATTCAAAATAATAAATAAAATAATAACCATATAACTGGGATGTTCGCTGCAATGGATGAAAATCTTGTAGGAGATTGCATTCATTATTATCATTAACTAACATTTTATCAAAAAAGTACATACCTCAATTTTAAAATAAGGGCTGATATAATATAGTTGATTTAAATTACTTGTAACACTTGTAACATTTAAGCATATTTATTTGACATCAGCTGCAATATGTGGCACATCAATCTTAAATAATATTTGTTTTTCGTCTAAAATATTAGCAGCTCCAAGAAAAGAAACATAACATAGTGTTAATATTTATTTAATTAAATTGTTTCTGACATTTTGGTGGTTTATTTATGTATTTAAAATAGTTTAAAAACTTATAACAAATATCTTGAGTATTGGCTGGCCAGGCTTAATTGGTCTGTCATCAGAGCGTTGATGAGTGAACTGGTATTTACAGAAGTTTCTATTTAGAAAATTTAGGTAAACTGATTCAATGTATTAACTGATATGAAATTAAAACTAGATTGATTACGGTCTCTTATCATACGAATTAGTGAAAAGTTTTTTTTCTATTTTGGGAATAGTAGAAAACAAAATAAAATTTCTGAAGAAGATTTTACTCGTCATTTGAGCTGATCCGTAAAATCTCTCTTTCCATTTTAAAGTAAGCCTATTTTCTTTACTGGAATAGAGTCGGTGAGATCTTTAAAGCCCAGCGTCTTTAAATATTATTTCGCTTAATACGAAGAGTGGGACACATTTAAATCATAAAACATCGCCAGAGTTGATCTTACTTTCGCCGTGGTGTGCACACGCTTCATTACGTGTCACTTGATACACTCAGAAGTGGCAAGAGCCGTTAACAAGCAACCGCGGCAGTCAATCTTGCAGAAATTAACTCATTCTAGGCGCTCATTTCTTCAATTTCCGAGAGTGAAACTCAAAGTTAAGTTGAGGGAGGCGAATTTAATAACTCCAGTTAGCAAGCAAGGTGCACAGGTACCCCGGGGCGCGAATTACTTCAGCGGTGGCAACCAGCAGCGCGGCAGCCACTCAGACTTCCCTGCTGGCGACAGACTTCCTATTTACTACGGTAAGCCTGTGTCTTCACCTCATAAACGTTCTTTATAAACACAATTCCTTATTCTTCGGCTCTTCTCTTACATCGATTTACATGAAAACATGGCTTGACCTAGTCAGATTATATTTTTATAAATGTGTTACATTATTTTGATTATAGTAATTACTGACAACCTAGCTTCTAATCTGAGGAAGAATTGTATGATTTATTTATTTAAATAAAAGGAATAGAAGGCTGCCGGCTTCTGATTATATACCTGAAATTGCACAATCACACTGAGAATTATAAGGTGTTTTAAAATTTCCTTTCAAGGCATTCCTAAACCATTCATTCGATTCACGCGAAGTTTTTTTGTGTTTAGTGCTGTTCATCCCAAAAAAACTATTTTGTCGATATTTTAAAGATTTAGGTTCCTTACTCCCCCTCCCACCTCCTTAATCAAGTCAAGAAAAAACTCCCGCGTCAATTTCTGCTATACAGACTTTATTTGTCCTTAAGTCATAGAATTGGAAATGAATAGAATATGCCCTCACTTAACCTGTCAAACATGATAATTAATTTGCTTGAAATAATTCTGAATTTCAACAAACAATTTATTTAAGTAATTATACTTTGTAATTAGTTCATAATAATACAAAATGTTTCACAAGTGGCAGTGCAGACTGAAATTTATAAAGACCCGAGCCGTACACACTCAATTTTTTTGCATTAATTCACGATAATCAGATCGAAGAGATGGTTCAAGTATCTCCTTATAAATATAACTGTTAAAATGTATTTTTTGTGTGTATATAAACGTGTGGTGCAATTTCGACTAAATTTTGTATTTCTGTTCTTTGCGACCTAGAAGCAAGCAAGGACTGTAGAGGTAAGAAACTACTAATACCTCTGGGGGCGCGGAAGGTATGGATTTTTAAAACGAAATTAAACAACAGATATGTGCATGCGAACACAAATTGATTGTATCTGTCAGGGTACTGTACATTTTTCCAGATTGTGTTAAGTGACTGTGCTTATTTAAAGAGAAAATCTGCATCAGGTAGGTCGGGCTCTTGGGTACTTGTCCCACGCCCTTCCGAATATGAAATATTGTCTTTATATGATTCACTCGTTCAGTTTTACTGTACTTTTTCAGCCCGAATATATTAATATTGTAAAGGGATTTTACTTACAGAAATTACTGTTTATATTTTCAGTGAAACAATTGAGTCAACGAGTTGCTAACATTGGGGTGTTAAAGAAACGTATTTCGTGTATCCTTTTGGGGTACCGATATATTGTTTGGTGAAAATGAAATCGGTGACTTTTTATTGGAGAAGTAAGTATAAATGTACATTAATTTACCGAGGTACTTTTAAAGATAAATAAATATGTATATAATTTAAACATGTATAGTACATATTTGCTTCCCAAGTTTAATGTGAAATTATTTGAACTACGTACATTTTACAATGAACGATATTGATATTGTGTACTGCCAAATATTATTTACTAACATTTTGATTAATAATTTAACATGTAGTGTTTGGAGACGTTATTGACGAGCTGAGTTATACGAGCTGTGGCTTAATGCAAAGCTGTATTGATGCGCCGGGTATCGCGACTCTTTAGACTGTAGTCAATCAGAATTGGTTGATTTGATTCACGATAGACAGTGCTTTTTATAGTTCGAATACCCTGTCACCCATGGAAATGACCGTTGACTGATGGGGAAGGAACATTTAATTTCTTGAATTCATCACCGACGGACGTCTCTGACCCCTCTATAAATGCTCATACATTTCTTGTTTGGACTTATATTCAATGTTTCCAAAATTAGTTTTTCTGACTATATACGTAGAACCCGGTATTTTCTGAGCAATACTCCAATGAGAGGTCCTGATCTTCCAGACATCGATCTTGGATACAGGAAAAACAAACTGTAAGATTAATTGGTTTCAAAATAAAATTTAATTTCACGTCTGATCTTCTAAACATTCCTTGATTATCTATCTCAATTTGCTGATTAATTCCTCTACGTATAATTGGTGATTAGGAGAACTCTCATTAAATATTTATTTAAATATTTAGACTATACGAATGTTTTATATGCACGACATCATAAATATAATTTTTTACGTTATGAGGGAAATCTCTTATCCTCTGAGAAGAAAAATGAAATTACATACTTTTTAAGCCTACTCTTATTTAAATTTGAATATGTACAAGTATTCCTTATGTGCTTAAGTGCACAGCTTGTTTTATATAAATTCAAAAATAAAACCTGTTCGTTTTTAATGTAAACAGATTTATTATTAAAACTAAATTTAATAATTGATTCCACCATTATACTGCAGTCCTCAAATCAAATGTTCCCCGAGAAGAAGAAACTGCGGTAGAAGAGAACCATCACATCTTATTAACAATAAGCATATTATATTTGTTACAAATAGCTTCAAACTGTGGGGCATTATCAATTGATTTTATTCTACACGATACAGTATAATTTACAGACAATATTTTAATAAAATGGTTGATAAACAATATGTCAAAAATATTAAACTTTTTATAATTTAATAATCTACACAAAGTTGCATCCCGATATATTTGTCCTTTTTCAGACGTTAAAATATTATTTATTAGAATGATAATTATGGAATAAAATCGACCGAGCCGGGCTTTGAAGCCAGCACCTCCCGCTTTCCGGGCTTATTATTTATAAATAATAAACCTCCTGTCGTCTGCCCCCTTTCAATTTCTCTTCCTATGCTATTAAAAGGGAGTTACCATTTATTGGACTACCATCATGTAGCCAGTCACCATATACAATATTAAAATGAAAGTACTATAGATGTAAAAGTCTCGCTTATTGATATAAATGTATCTGGAAATTCTACATTTTTGGAGTATTCCTATTGTCTACCACAAGATAGCACTACTTGTATTACCCACAACAATGTAGGCAGTTGAAATGTGTGCTGGTCACACGACGCTTGTAATATTGTGGAATTCACGGCTTCATAAACGTATTGTTTTCCTACAGTTAAACATTATTTCTCCTTTCGTTTGTAAGCATTTTTTGTGGGTCAATTTAGTGTCAAATGTAACAGTACCTAAAAATTCGACGATGACCTGATCAATTCACTGTTTCCGTGAAACTGATACATTTCCGATTATTGTGGAATAGGGCCAAGTAGTAATTTCCATTAAGCAGAAAAATTATTTTTGTGGACTCAAAGACATTCAAATATTATTTAACTTTCTTGCTTATTATATTTTAATCTTTTACTATTGGTAAAAATATGGGAATGATTATAACATGTCTATTAATTACCAGATGCATCAAAATACAAGCCTCTGCTTCAGCGTTAAACCCTTATATAAATATGTATATACACAACCCAGAAAAAATTTAATCAATATTAAATTGTACCACGTGTTTTACAGAAATGAGGATTGACTTCCTCGAAGATATTGGCCTACTCAGTAATAATATTTTCAGCCCGCATAAATTTACTACGAAAGTTTATGAAAGTGGCTCAATGTTTGTTCTTCTGTCAATAACAAATGGGATAGAAAGTACAGAAATTTGTTTATTTGATGTACCAAACGTTAATATTTGTAGATGTCAACTTGAATGAGATGAGAATTGTAATCACGTCTGTAAGAGGAACACTGTGAGATTCAGGTTATGGCTCCCCAAACCACTATCTACTCCTCCATATCCCCAGGTTGCTCCTCCGCACCCATCGGCAAACAGACATTTTTTCATTAAGTTCTCCCTTCCTCCCCTTATTGGAAAAGTACTTGGAGTGGAAAAAGAGGGCACCGAGGCATTTTTAAGAGTTACAATCAAGAGTCTGGAGACGGCAGTGTCGCCTTCCTCCCTGCGTTTGTTTGTCTCTTCGTCTCTGAGGAGAATATTCAACAGGCCAATATCTGCTGATCGATGTCTACCTGATGCTCTCCTCTCTTCTCCTCTGACGTCGCGTCATATTTGAACCGACGAAGTCATGACGTACGTTTCCTTTCCCTAGGTTTCACTCATTTCCACCAACATTATAATTAAAAAATATAAATAATTTAACTATTACTAAATGGTTCCAATAGGCCTATTATAATATATATATATATATATATATATATATATATATATATAAATGAATCGCCATAATGTATGTACGCACATAATTACCAAACGACTGCACCAAATTGGCTAACTCTTTTATTGCTGTGTTCGTTATTGTCAGGACAGGTTTCGTATAAAAGAAAATTTTTAAAAAATAGTACAAAAAAGTTTCAAAATCTCACGTATGAAAATATTCTACGGAGAAGCTACTTCATATCCGCGCGTTTGAATCTCCAAAGTGAATGCGGATTGCATATACTCTTAATCTGTTTATGCTTCGAAGCGACTCAACGGATTTCAATGAAAATTTCAGCAATTGAAACAGGAATTTCAGCTTAAAATTTCGTGTATGTTTCATTTCGATATCTTGCAGAGTTCAGATGACATTAATGTAAATATTTATAAACCCATTGAAATTCCACGGCGTAAAACTCAACTGCGAGTTAATAAAAGTCCTATTATGCGTTCCTATACCATTCATCCCACTTACTGTGTTATTATAAGCGTTATTTTGGCAGCATGAGAGAGAGGGGGAGAGAGCGAGGCTTTCTCATTCCATATATTGTTGTAAACATGAAAAAACAGGTCCTGTTCAAAACCAACTGCGACTTGTAAGGTTTGCTGTGAAGCGATCATAAGCTCAACCACTGGACTGGATGGACGTGTTGATACAGTATTGTTAGACTGACATTCATTCGTATTCAATTATCGTTTCTTTCGCAACAGCAAAAATTATTAGGTATCGTGTGTTTTGATGTGCTATCGTCGTGTTATTTATTGTTAGTGACAAAAGTTCGGTTTGTGTACGTGTAACGCAAGTCGAGTTCATAATCTACCGTCGGGTTCAGTCGAGAGGCAACGAAACAGACGGTTTATATGTAGTAAAGGCTGATATTTGAGTCGAAAAAAGATTTTTGAGGTCCATCATTTTTATAATGTTTCCCCAGACAATATTTGTGTATAATTCAACCCCTTGCAGCGTGTAACGATTAGGGGTTGAAATGGGTCTTATGAAAATAACAAGGAAATTATCAACATTGTAAAGGGAGTCGCTGTGTTACATTATGACCTTTAATATGCGATTTAAGTAAAAATTCATCCCGTAAATGTGGAAGAGTACTGTCAGAGTACTGAAAATATTTGTAGTCATGTTATTGTACCGGGAGTATTTTTGACTGTCGAGATACTGGGAGAATATTTGAGGTACATATTTGGACGTTTTCGAAGCCGGTTTAGTCACGTGTTGACCAAGAATTAAATAATGTACCAGGTTAATATAAATAAACGCCCGGGCAACGCCGGGTCTCCAGCTAGTAAATGGTAAAGTATGAACGGGTCAAATAAAGTTTATTCAATACAGAATACGTATTTAATTATGGGGAAAATGGAGAATATAAAAATGTGCAATTTGAATAATGCATAAGCCCAATATTCTTGTAATCGCTCACGAGATGTTACAAACTGCCATCGTTTGTTTTGTAGTTACGGTATGATATTCCTCTTCCGGTTGTGGAGCGACGCCAGCAGCAGTTAGACCGCTATTAAACGTTCTACTCCACTCGCCCTTTTCGCTGCAGGTAGAAACACAAATCACCTTATTGAATATCAACTGATTTTATATCTTCACCGCTGACCAACCGACTTACGGATGACTGTTTCTTACGCAGTGAATATTTACAATTACGCAATCCTGAGATTTTTTTTCGGTGTATAATACATTGTCTTAACACAGATAATAGTTTTGTAGTTATTGAGAAAGTGAATCTCGTGTTGCGTTGGAGAATGACCTTAAGTACGTATTTGAATAAACCAGAACACTATGTTATAATTTCAGTAAATTTGGTTAATAAGGGACAACAGAATAAGAAGATAGTTGTTGTGCTATTGTTTAGTCACCTGATTAATATTGCCTTCAATTCAAATCAAAATATTCTTCGCTGATGACACCGTAATTTTAGATAATGCAGATAATGACCCCCTTACAGCTCCTGCTGCTCTACAAAATCATTTAAATAACCTTGAAGAATGGTTAGACTTTTGGCGTATAACTGTAAATCCTAATAAATCAGTGCAAGTAAATTTTACCACCAGGAAAACAAACTGTCCAAATGTCTCAATAAATAATACACCAATATCCATCACCAATGAAGTCAAATACCTTGGTTTACTATTGGACTCTAAACTTACGAGGAACCCGCATTCAACATCCAAAAGGGATCATATCAAGAGTAAGCTTCGACAAATGCATTGGCTACTCTGCAGAAGCTCCAAATTAAAAACAGAAAATAAAATACTCATATATAAATCTATTCTTAAACCCTTATGGACATATGGTATCCAACTATGGGGGTGCACCAAGACTTCAAATTAAAAAATTATTCAACGTCTTCAGTCAAAAAACCTTCGTGCCATCTTAAACGCACCTTGGTTCGTCAGCAACAAAACAATACATGAAGACCTAGCCATACCTACCATAGAAGAGGAAATACACAGAATCAGCACTAACTATCGTCAAAATCTCCCACGACACCATAACGAAGAGGTCAGCCTTCTAGCAAATGAATTAACCTCTCGTCGCAGATTGAAGAGGAAGCGGCCAACAGATCTGTGAAGATTAATTTTATTGTATTCATGTATCACTGAGCGTGATCACTGGATCACTTCTCCCCTCATGTGTCAATCATCCACCCAATTTGCTAAATGTTCTTTTGAACAGATTGTAAATATCTTAATAAATTAAAAAAAAGAGTTACAAGTGTTTGTTTTGAATTTTCATTGTTTTCTCTTTCAAACGAAAGTAAGTAGTCCCAGAACAGTTAAAATTCAACAAATTTGGAAGGCAACTTTGAAGTTGTTAAATATATCCTGGATCTCTCGTTCTCTTTTGACATTGTGAAATGTGCGGTTGTAAGTGCCTTTGATTCTAAAAACTTTGTTTATTTTAAGGGATTACAACCTACGTGCAGAAAGTATGCTGCGGATTGTTACAACAATTCACCCTGCCATTAAAAATAGGGGCACAAAATCTAAGCTCACTAGCCTTACAAAGGCAATCATTAAGCAGCTCCGAAAGAGTTTTAACAGATTCGAACTCCTCGTCTTAATATTTTTGTTGATAATTCAATGTAACGGTAATAGCTCAGCGTCCATTCTAATGCAGTGCTTTCTTTCAGAAATAACCTAGCCACTATTGAAAAATAAGAAAATGGTATATTTGTGTACGATTTATTTATGTGTTTTTATTTACTTTTTACAGATACCAATAACAGTGTTTCATACTTGTTCAAATTGTTGTAATTGTATATCAATGACTATAGCAATTCACGCGACATTAAAATTTAAGTGAAAAAGGAAAGGAAACTGTTTTCTAATGCATGAATTGCCACGCCTCAGCAGTTTTAAATATTTACAAGTTTCATGACAAGCTTAGTGTTTACATACGGACAACTTTTTCGCATTTTACATTTTCCGGCGAGCGTAAAATACAAATATATACACCAGCTCACTCGCAACAACGAGGTCGATCAGTCTAATACCAAATCGATCAATCTATCCGGAATTTGTCACCGTGAAAGAATACAGTTTAAAATTAAACATAGTAACCGTGCAAAAAAAATGGAAAGTAGTTCCTAAGTTACAGTATTAGTCGGTACGTATCTTGCTATAAAAACTGAAATAGTTAATTTATTTTAATAGTTTTAGAGCTGATCTAGCTTGAAAACATTTATTCTCTTAATGAAATAAATCATTTTACAAGAGATCAACTTTCACAAAATATCCGTGACGGATGTGATTTAGTAAATTTTTGGCCAGTCTGTGTTCATATGTATAAAACGCTACAAATTATTTGGAATTTGAACCCATATCTATAGTTATGGGAATAGTGAACTGAGTTGTGGTTCCTGGGCTCGATTCACGCTCCTGTGAAGATTTCTCTATCCTTATTTGTTAATTCATTTCACAGTTTTTGAGTTTAGCTTGGTTGAAATATTTTCTTCTGTTCTTGAGTCGTAGTTACTTAATTAATGAAATATCGTTTCTGTATGAATATATACAATATAATATATATATATAGTCTCATTTTATTTATCCGTACGAATAAAAGAGATTGTTTTTTGTGTTATGATTATTATGGTACCCCCAATCGTACATTCTTAACCCTTTATGAGATTGTGTTTTATTTTTCCCCTATTTTAAATGTCATATTGATATGAGAGGAACATAAATATAAAGTATAAGATGACTATGGCAAATAGTAGCCGAAAGATTCTGTAATGATGGCAATGAGACTACATTAAAATACTTCCTATAAAATTGTTGCACTTCAGGTTTTCAATTAATTATTAGTTTTTCTAAATATTTTCTTTATAATGTTTCGAATATTTGCGTAATATGTCATTTTTATCTAGGTTAATAACATTACAAACATTGAAAATACATGTGGTCTGATAGTGTAACAATTGTGTAAATTCTTTCTAAGAGAAACAATCATGAGGTTCCGAATTAACTTCATAAGAATTTCTTTGTAGCAGTAGTCGTGGGATTTCCAAAGAACAGAAGTTGGGTGTCTAAGTATATTAATAATTAATGTTTAAATGAGGCCAAAACCAGACAATTAGTAAAACAAAAACCAAAATAATTTAATAGAACTACATGTTTCGGTTCTCATCTGGACCTTCTTCAGGTTGAGCTTAAGTTAACAATTCACAAAATTATTACATGAAAAAGATATAAAAGTACAGCCAAAGAATGCAATGATTAAATATCCAAAAAACATTAAAATTTAAGGAAACAAAGAAAATCATTAAGAAGTTATACGTATTACTGAGCAAATCCGTGTCCGTTTTTACTTACAATGTATTTGTGTTGCTTTTAATAATGGTTTAAAACATTCTTACGCCTAAAAATCTATTTTGCCAATTGTTGTCTATGTGCCAAGGTTCCGGGCTTATTTTAGCACTATTAATGAACCTCAAAGAATAAAATAGTCCTGTAAAAAACGAAAAATTGGGTTGTATCTATCAGAAACAAAAACTTGTTACATTAGTTACCACGAAAGTACTGTTCACAATATTATTCATTTATATCACACGTTTCTTCATAATAAACCATTTCTTCTTAGCGCAATTATTACGCTAATATTTTTCATATGTTGCATTATTTTGATAGAAGACTAATATTTTTCATATATTATATTATTTTGATTCTAAAATACTTGAAATTTTAACAGTTATTGACAGTGTTCCGTTACTTTTTAATTTAGGTTTATAAATAATCGGCATGAAAATTACCTGTGTCCAGTCCAGCGGTTACCTGTTTGTTGAAACTTTTAAAATTTTGAATACCGAATTTAATGTGTAATTTAAAGAAGAATAAAATATTATCAATTATTTTTACGTAAGCACATACTTAAAACTAATGCCCTTTTCAATGTGTTTCTATTAATGTCAAGATAATAAAACATGTGACCACGTTTAATATGATTTGGTCCAGGATTCGATTCCCGGGTCCGGTTGGCATTTTTCCATTCTCACCGTCTAAATATAAATTAATTTTTGAGTCACAAATTAAAATTGCAGTAGCTATTGAAAGCAAAATATGTAACTTCTATTGCACGCAATTTTGCTAGTCAAAGCATAAAATTAATTTCACTAAAATATTAAATGGCATTAACGGATGTTAAGATTTAACAAATGTTATCATTTTCCTTTATCGATTGAGCTGAAGGTTTATAATTAATGAGAACATTTAATTGTGTTTCCTAACGTAGATATCACGGTGTGCGCTAAAGTTAATTACATTAAACATTCAGAGGCAATTTGAAGGCTGTCTGCCTTTAATACGGCACGGGGAAATTAGAGTCATTAATAATAATGCTTCATTGATTGCTGCTCGACATTTACGATTAAGTTTGTTAGCCGATTTCACATTAGGATCCCATCACAGATATCAACCGCCACCGTTATAGCTATTACGGTTGAAAGGGCTTTGATTGACCATGGACGAAAATATGCAGATTGGCTTCGATTGCCTACTAAAATATGCTTCATATCCCGATATTTATTTTAGCAATTTATACAAAGGGACATTTTTTATTATAAACAATATAAATGTGTAAAAGGTCACAAGCTTCAGATTCAATTTACAAGTTACAAAAACATGTCCATGTAGGAGCAGCAAAGAAAATAGAGTGAAAAATATGCAAGCTTACCTTTTGAGAAATATTTCGGCTTAGTAACTTTAAATATAAGTTGTCATGAAATTAAAATTAATGCACAGATCGATTATCTCTTTATTAGATACATTTGACTTTTCTTTATTGCGTGATCGTACAGGTACGACACACACACACACATATATAATATTTTATTCCTAATAGTTAACGAAGCAAATAACACAATGTAAAATTTGTGATTTCATACGGTGTAAATCAATTGTTAGCTATTCCGTCAAATAATAACGAAAAGTCGTGTTAATATATTTTATTATATTAAAAATTCTTAATTATTTTATGACTTATGAGAACTTAATTTATTTATAGTTAAAAATCAAACATAAAATAATTTTCGACCGTTTCTTCCAGACAGTTATTTTTGATATTTAATATCAGACGTTAATCCATTTAATATTATTTATAGTTACATACAATAATGTTGCCACTTAAAATTTCTTAAACGAACTGGAAAATTTTTCTTGAGAGGAAATGTAATGTTTCTAACAAATTGGCATTAATGAGATTTTGAAGTCAGTTAATAAAATAATCAAAATATAATTTTCTAAAGTTAGTGTTATTCAATTAATGTTAAAGAATAAAACACGTGACCCTGTTTAATAGGATTTGGTTCCCGGTTCCATTCCCGGGTCCGGTAGACATTTTTCCATTCTCACCTTGTAAATATAAATTAATTTTTCATGCACAAATTAAATTTGCATTAAAATTAATTTGTATCTGAATCTATATCTAATTATATAACTAACGGTCGAATAAGGACCGAAAAATGATACTTATACGTTTTTTCCCCATAATGCACCGATTCTATTCCAACTCTATGTCTTTGAGTGCTCATGTGTTGATATCATAATTAAGAATTTACTCCATTCTGTTTACAAGGGAATGGCTTTGTATTGTCGAGGGAGAGGATCCGTTTTGTTTATTTTGTTGGACGGACTGTAGTGTAATCAATACATGACACGAAAAGGAATATATTAGTGCCAAAAAAAGTCCCCAAGTTTCAAAAGAATTTTAATTTTGCCAGCCTACAAAACACCCACAAGCTTTCGACTTAGCAAAATATGACGTTGATAGTAATCTGAAAAGAAACAAGAGAAACATGAACAACATTCATCAAGACTCATTGTGACTTTTAATAAGTTCTTTCCTTATAATAAATTTAATGGATAATTTTATGAAATAACTTTAATTAAAAAGCTGGTTTATCATTCCTGTTGGATTTGTATTTAACTGAAATTAATGTCAGGGGCAGAAACTTTCGGGTGCTTTTCAATGGCATCAAGGTATCAGTATTCACAATGCGTGGGTAATTTCTATCGCATTGCATCTTAATTCACTTTTCTGACTGCTCGTCAAGCACTCCGACACGATTTTTATCAAAAACAATGTATCACGAAACATGTTTGTAGCAAGAAGACTTTTGAATGTTGTACAAAATGTTTTAGAGAAAATTAATTAATAAAAGTGTATTTCTCATCCCCAAAACAGAACGCCCCGCCCTGTATACAACATGAGAAACAACATTGGTTCACAAGGAATATTTGATTCTTTCAGTTATATCTGTTCACATTTCAAAGAGCTGAATGAATATTGTATAACAAGTATTACTCGTTTGACAGGTTGTAATTGAAGGCGATATAGTATAAATAGAAATATTACTGTTTTAACAATACTTTTCTTAATTCGTTAATCTTGATTTGCATTTTTTTATACCCTGTGTGCACGCCACTAGGATATTTGCATGTACAAATACCGAATGCTCCTATTTAGTTAGAATTAAAAATTTACTTATATCAGCTTACTGGTTTATCTGTCTAATCATGTGCGAAAAAACTCTTTTTGGTTTGTAAGTTGGGGTTAAAGGTAACGGATAACATGTATCCATCCTTGTTCATTACTGTGTGTCTTAATTAATACACGTTTATTTCTATTTGACATGGTGTCAATCTCATTTTCCGCAAATAAATAAAATATTCGCCAAAAAATTGTATAATTTGAAAAAGTATATTTTAAGTTTTTATGAAGCAAATGGCAGCTTATTATGTGATGTATTTGTCCCGGCATTAAGCCATATTATATACGTCATCTATTTAAATTATAATACTTTATTTATTTTTGCATTATCATTCTAGGTTTGGTATTCCACTTCAGTCAAATTATTTTCCTACGTCCGACGAAATAATCACATATATTTCTTAATATAACATCTAAATAGATTCACAAAATTAGTTACGAACTTAAAAATTCAATGATAGATTCATCTGCATTTGGAAAATGTAAATATTTTTTTTTACATTTATTCTCCGAACCTTACGTTTTTGGTTTTTTTTGTAACATACCGGTATTTTATATGAGATATATGGTAGTAATATTTGTATTAATTGGATTAAAAATTGATATTAGCACAACAATAAATGAATAAGTAACTAAATTCAATTGAAAATACTAAAATAATGTTTATAGAAAAAACCATTACATGTATTTGTTCTTAAAAATTGATCTTTCGTCACATTGTACCATTATAATAATCCAGACGTGCTTGTCATATTAATTCCGATATCGATACTACACTGAATATTCTAAAAATTGCTAAAAATTTAGTTGTATAATATTTTAAACACACTACCACTATAATAAAAGAAAAATAATAAACTGTCAGCATGAGTGAAGTTGATTTAGGCACAATTCTTGAAATTCTTCCTTCTTGACTGACACTTTGTTTGTTTTCAAAATATTAATTGCCTTCAATATTAAATAGTATTCCTGTTTCTTGCTTTTAGTGTTCATTGTATTAGTTTTTCTGGTTCCAAATTATTATGATGGCTGCAGAGTCGTACAGTAAATTAAGGTGTGTAAGTGTCATTATCAGTTCATTATGGAAAAATGAGTCGGCAGCTCAACTTTTAAGAATGAATGTAAAATACTGTTGTTTAGGTTTTTTTAACAATACAATGTTAAAATATAAAAGACTGATATCACCTATTTATACGATAATAAATTCTAATAAAAGAATAAAGTCAGCCATAAAGGTTGTAGAATTTTGGTATTAATAATGAAATATTACAACCAGCTTTTTGTTCCAAGTTAACTTCGTTGATTGTTGCTTAGATAAATATTATATATATATTCTTCTTTTCGATGGATTTAAGCTATAAGTTATAATATCATAATATCAACATCTTAACACCAATCGAGTTTGTGAGTTCTTTATAAACACGAGTAATTTTAATGATGAATAGGTTCTTTTGTGCGACGTGTGTGATCTGTGAGGCGTAAATTTCGCACAATATATCCACTACCGTCAAAGGTGCGCGCAGCTTTTGAGTATAAATTATAGGCAAGGGTGGGAGCACGTGATATGAATACGGGCTGGTACGAAGCCGCCAGCCCCACTCTACCACCAACCATTGATTTCGTAGATACGGCGCAGTCGATTGTAAATTGGCTTTTTATTGTTGTCGCGGCGTCAAGAAGAACCCGGCGCTTGCACGCAATATTGTTGCGAGCAACAATTAGCTTGTTGATGCGCGTGATGGCAATCTCCTTGTTCGCAGAGCGCGATCAACACGCGTCCGTGCGCTCTGGGACAAAAGGATTGCGGACTGCATCGTTCGCGGGTAATTGAATTAGGGAATAACGAGGCATTGCTGGCAAGAAGCGAGGGGACGCTGGTTACGGAGCAAGGACCGCGTCTCCGGAAATCCGTGGGGTGATTCAGATATGCTAACGCAATCATCAACGGGGACGCCAGGATCTGCCTGCGACAAGAGGAAGGTGTAACCGCGCCCTTCCCCACGCTACACATTTGAATTAGCCACGTTAAAATAGGAATACAATTCTATGCACTTAATGGGACAGCGTAGAACGCGAAACCAGATTAAACTACCTCAAAATTTGGTCATAACCTGACTTTTGTATGTTGATAGAGACAATGCAAGCCGATATTTTACTTTAACCATTCCAGATACCTTGAATTTTGACTTTTCTACGTAGTTGAAAAAGAAACTCCCCATGTCCCTGAAGGTACGTTACCATGTTGGTAAATGCTGAAATAGTTTAACGCCTCAAAAGTCGAGTGACGACCATGTAAGTGACCGAGTACCAATCAGAAACTGGAGCATGTGGACGGACTATCTTTTGACCCGTTTGAAGCCGGTTTTTATTGAAAATCAAACAAGCGTAAAAATATCGCTTTTTCGTTATAGATTAAGGTAATGTTTAAAATTAAATGTTATTAAAATAATCAAAACAATTCTTCCATGAATCCTTCAGTACGACATAATTTGTAAAATCTTTATGTAAACCGCCGTAGTCATCTGCTACCAAAGTAGAACATACCGCTACATACGTTACAATCTTATATGAGTTATGGTAAATAAGTTTGTAACATGTGTAGAAGCCAGATGTGAACGAAAATACATGATGAAATTGTAATGAATGCTTTAGTAAAGAATATCGACTAACTGAACAAAGAAATAGAACAGAAACTTTGGGAAATTATATTTTGATTATTTTATTAACTGACTTCAAAAGACTCATTAATGATTTTTTTTACAAAAATCACATTTATTTTTAAGAAAACATTTCTGGTCTTCATTGTAGAGATATTGATTTTGGCGTGCCTCAGGGCAGCAAATTGGCTCCGCTGTTTTTCTTTTTGTATGAACTGTCAAAAATAGTTAAGGAAGCCAAAGATCGTCTATTTTCTGATTATGCCATTTCTGATAGTATATCTTGAAAATGAAATTGTTAACGTAGACATATTGTGAAGTGGATATGTCTAAATGATAACAAGACCAAATGAATGAATGTATGTAGATAATAAATATGAAAATTGTTATATAATTGTAGACAATTATTTGAGAGAGTAGTCTGATGGTTTTAAGTACTTGTTATTATTGACTGTGAATTAAAATTTAATAAATATGGAGAATATATTGAAAATGAATTGGCAAAAAAATAGGAATAGTTTGTAGATTAAGAAATGTTTTGTCCCTTTAGCTAGGAAAAACGGCAATTATACGTTTTTGTAATTCTTTTCTTGTTTGCGTTAGTGGAAATATTATTGAAAAATTAGAAACTATATGGGATAGACATTTAAGGACTATTTTAAATGAAAACAAGTATTATCGGATTAAAGATATGCTAAGTAAATTATAATTGTTGAATGTTAAGGATTAAACTTTATATGATGTTTTAGTTTTTATTCACGAAAAAGATAAGGGACAGTTACCAAATTATTTCAATATTTTCATCAAAAGAAATTCAGAGGTACATAGTCATAACACCAGGTGTATGGAAAATTTGTATATGGGCCACTGAAATTTTTAAAGTACAAAAAAATTCTATTTTTAATAAAGGTTTAATATAACATAATGAGTTACCAGTAGCTCCTAAGAACATCAAAAGTTTAAAAGTATTTTAAAATAGTTTAATGTTAGAGTTTAAGAAGACCGATTAAATGTAAAGATTGAATTTGAATTTAGAATTGGCTTTGTGTTATGTGGTAAATTAGGATTGAGAATATGTAATTAGCTTTAAGTTCATTTGAATAAATAATTAAAAACCATGCTATAAACAAAATTTACTTTTAAATGAGTTAGTAAAAACATTTTTGGTGTATAATCGCTATTATTCTCCAGTAAATACTCAGGATGTGTTCAACTACCGTTAGTGGAAGATATTCCTTAAATCCCTAGGATCGCTAATAGTGGCGATTACCTTAAATACTTCGACGTAAACCACTGAGGATTAATGCGCATAGATTTTGTAGAGACTAATTAGGGTTAAAAATTATCCCGTGCTCGACGCTTTCCCTATTTATATCGAAGAGTTGGAAGGCAGCAGACAATCGCGTGACTCTCGTTGGGTGTGGCAACAAAAATAATAATTAGACATAGAAAAACACAGACACATCACGACCAATTCTTTTGTCTCAAGGAAGAAGCTCCGAGTCAAACAATTAAGGAGGTTTCCTTGAATATCTCCGTGTCAGATGACTGATCTTAATGGCTTTTCCTGTGACAGGAAGAAAGCTGTCCGACCCCGAAGTTAACGCTAGAAAGTAGTTTTCCATCGCAGCTAATATTCTATAAAAAAAAAGGAGCGAAAGATGCCTGTCACAATAAATCACGGTATTACAACAGGAAATTTGCTTGTCCATCGCAGAGATTAGAATTTCAGACCCTATCTCACCCTTTTGCACGGAAATATGATGCTATTTATTAGTTTATCAGCTAATTATGTTTTTCATACGGTTCTCAATCATTCCTGTGTTTTGTTTGACACTTGACAGCCGCCGGAGGACACGCAGGATATCCTGTCATGTGAGAATATTAACTCAGTTCCGCGGCGCAGTACAAATAATCACATTTGTGAAACGTGAGAAAAACATGAATAATGTCGAATTGGCACGAATATATCTCATCCGTGAATTATTAAAACATATCATTTCCTTGATTTAAATGAGTCATCTAAAAACCGTTGCTACGACTGATGAACACATTAAAATAAGAAAATATATTCTTACACAAGAAAATAGCTAATATGTCTACCTTTTTATTTAACACTATTTTTTCACATTTCACGTCGTTTCGTCCACATTTTATGACATCTTCAGGTAAATAAATGATAAATTTCGAAGACACATTAACTACATGATTTTGAATGAATAAAAATGCATGCATAAGAAGAGAATATTGCTTTCTGATGGGTGTCCAGGGATAAATACGACCGAAAATGTATATTTTTCCATTCAAAGCTCTGCAGTTAACGTCCGTTGGAAATTTACTTGAGAATTCCAAAAATTGTACAAAATGACATGATGTCATATATAAATAGTTTTAAATTATAAAGCTGACATATTGTTTGTTATTTTTATGAGTGGCTTTTTTCAAAATCATGATTTTATGACGAAAAATTTCTATGCTTTCAAAATCTGTCGTTAACGTCTGATTAGAAGCTAACAATGGAAAAAGGTCGGCCGGACCAGATAATCTAAGACCTCCTACTTACCGTGCGGTTGCTAGTCCAAGTCGACCACAAGATCCGATACCACATTCCTCCACTTTTGTAAACCTCATTCGACTCCCAAAAAATTTACTAATCATATTCTTCACAACCTTAGTCAGGAAATTAGTGAAGAAATTTGCTTTCACGGCCGTTGGCTGAACTTCAGTTGAAGCAAATCTTCTCTCTTGGAATTGATATTCATGCACCTTTGATCAATTTACCAAATGTCCACTCTTCTCTGATTTCCTGGCTAAGCTGTGAAGAATGTGATTAGTAAATTGCAGGTGAGCTGAACTGAAGTTTAGAAGAGTGGAGCAATGTGGTATCTATCTGGTTAACCTGGACTGGCTCAGATGGTTAGAGCAACCATACGGTAAGCGGGAGATCCCAGGATCGATTCCCGGGTCCGGTTGACATTTTTCCATTCTTGTCTTCTAAATTTTCTTTCACTGCATTTGTCTGAGCTTCAGTTGAAGCAATTCTTCTGTCTTGGGTCTGATGTCTGAAAAATTCCAGATGTCTTGACGAAACGTCGTGATATCATAAATAAATATTGTTAAATAAAAAAGCTAACTAATTGTCTGTTTTTTTAATTCGTAAATTTATCAATGTCAGTTAATTGATTTATAGAAAATTTATTTTAAATTTATAGGCTCATAATATGGTGAGTTTAAAATTTGCACACATATAGAAAATTATATATTTCACACAAACATTTAATAATATATGAAACTCACGGAGGTCGCATTTACCTAACCTGCGGAATAAAATTTGAAACCTTATGACGTGGACCTACGTTAAGTAAATTATAAGAATTTGTATAAAATTAATCAATCTTTTAGCTTACGGACGAGTAAATGAAATCTGACAGTATTTATTAAAAATGACGAAAATTTAATTAACACTTTCCGAGACGTCTGGAACCTATTTAAATAGGAATTGGAAATACACTGGAACGTAAAAAAGACAAATGTTAAAAAATTGGACTAGTGCGTCAAACCATCACCATTTTTTCACAGTAACTGCAAATCACAAATTAAATCTCGTAAAGCAAATAGTCACCTCTAGAGTTGGGGCTGCCCACTTTAAATTAACTCAGTTTCATGTAATAGAAAAATAGCCTCCACCAATCGGCAATTAGTGTCGAAGAGGGACATAATTTAACATATAAAATTAATTGGACTTGGAAAGATGTCGGTGCGACGCGGCGGTCCGGTACAATGTGCATCATAATAAAATTAATAAATAAAATACGTAATCATAAACTTTTGCACGATGACCGCTGGATGTGGCCCGCGAACCGGGTGATATAGCATATAGTCATGGATTACACTAAATAAAAGTAACGTATAAGGAACGCGCTGAGAAGAAAACAAATCTACGAAATTGTGAAAATAAGAAATTGTGATCATTTGTAAATAATCGGTCACTAATGGCCGCAGAATTTAAAGCGACTTTGAATTCAGATTTAATAACAGAAATAATAGTAGAAATAATATCAGTATGGCAACGTCCTAAAGAAAATGACGGGAAAACACAGAAGGAGCAGGATATTACCAAACACCAAAGATTTGGCTCTGATCTGATGAATGATTCCTGCAAAATTTTATTCTTATTATGCCTTTCCTAATCGAATCTGCTGCTTCTATACAATTCGGGTTCAGCGCAACACCAAAAATAGAGGTTCCCGCCTTTGTACCTTAACAATAACACCACCCAAACTTTCGGTAAATTACAGTATAGTCAAATGAACTGTTATAATCAGAAGAGCATCAAGGAATTACTATGGAAGAAAAGTAATTGTATCAAAGTTAAGTAAGTCAACAAAATGACATGTTTTATATGTGAGGCAATGTGAAAAAAAAAATATTTCACGCAATAATATTAAAAAAATTGAAAACGATATACTACTAATTGGTTTTTGTACTTCTTTATTTGTGTTTAACGTTTTTAAGTTAATTATGCAAACAACGATCGCTTCTTAGTTAGAATGAAATTTAAAAAGTGTATAGATACATCTGGAGAAATCGAGGTGTAGCGGGACACTTCATTGTTTAACAATTTTTGTAAAATATATGAAAAGAAAAGTGATTTCATAAAAGTACAAACCATTAGTTTATTCTATTACTTACTTAATCTAATATCAATATAACCTAAAACAACCAATTAAGATTTTTAATGAATTTTTAAAAAGAAAGTTGCAAATTTCCCGTTCAGACCTCGGGGCAGAACGAGATAAAGTATTTTATATATACAATAGTGAAATTAAATTAAATGTAATTTAAGAAAATCTTAACACTTTTTTGTGTTTTATATCTTATACTTATTAGGTGAACGGTTGATCGGTTAACCATTATTTTCATTTGGCAAAACGATATTTTTGCAATTGCACAGTGTTTTCTAACATTTTCCACTTTTTTTCCGTTTAGCTCATTCTTATAAGGTACGTCGGGCAATTTTTCCTTTTTTTGGGGGAAACACACAACATTTTCCCTGATAAAGTAGAATCCCGTTCCGCCCCGCACGATAGTTTCAGTTTAAGGTTTTCTCCTAGCCTTAATACAATTAGATTTAAAAACCTTAAACGCAGGTTATATAAAGCTAAAGACATCTATTTTACGAATATATTCCATTGAAGTGTTAAAAACGAGGAGTTTTGTGAATTACTTTCTGCCGATATGGTACAAAAATTATAAAGTCATAGATGTATGACGCCAAAACAATGGTTTTGTGAAAACTCGGTCAGGTCGGCTGCCACTAATTCTTCCTTGACCAGTTGTAATGTTCCATCGCTATTTACTAACCTTCAACACTATCCAGTAAAAAAGAAAGTTGATTTACATCCATTTTGTAACTACGCATTACAAGAAAAATTATTTACAGAATTGTACGCTCATTTTGCTAATGGAAGGGTGATGTTTTAATAGCGCCTTTTTATTCCAAAAAATCTTTGTTCGCTTAGCCCTTATTCTTCTCTTGTCAGAATTTTCTTTTCGCTGAGCAACGCATTCTATTATCAATCAATTAGCTGGTTCTCGCACTGTAGCCTTTATCTTCAGAGCTCTCTGCTGTAGAGAAATGTTGGGGGAGGAAATAATGCCAAGCTAGCGGCGTAATTACAGTAAAGCAGGGAAAGCAATTAAGTGTCGCTTGTGTAAAGATTGGCAGTGCTATGCGGGCGGGCTAATGCGTGGAGATAAAGGCCGTGTCTTAGGCCAGCCTGCAAGGGGACGGACGGCTTTCTTTTGTGCTGCTCCGGGCAGAGGCAGAGGCAGAGGCAGGGGCAGAGGCAGAGGCGAAGGAAAGGAGCTGATAGTGCATCGGCTGCACTTCCATTGTCCCGGGGCCCAGGCGACCTGCCTCACAAAAGCCGCTGAACTAAATAAAAAAGGATACATCATATTTACAAAACATGCCTACATGTCTTTGAGAAATGTTGGAGTCTGTTCAAACCATGCAAGAACCAAAACATAATATTCTAATTTTGTGTTTTTGGTATTGATATTGTATGGATCTATAATAATAAAATCGTTTATCGATTACAGATATGTAAGTAACCAGCCTTTTCTGGGTTAGAGGTACTTGATCAATTAAAATATATCAGTAAACTTGCCCAAAACTCAGCTTACGTAGTTGTTGCTATTGTAGTGGTATTCAGTCCTAAGACTGGTCTGATGTAGCCCTCCGTTCTAACCTATCCCACACAAGTCTTTTCATTTCCGCGTAACTAGCACATCCCCCATCCTCCCTAATCTTCTTAACATATTCCATCCCCATCACTCCCTCTTCTGTTCTTACCCCACACACTCCCTCTAAAATTTTACAAGACCCTAATATCTCATAATGTGGTCTATTAATCTATTCCTTCTCTTGGTCAACTTTCTCCATATTGCTCGCTATTCGCCTATTCTGTTTAGAACTTCCTGGTTAGTTACCCTATCCGCTCATCTGATTTTCAGCATTCTCCTATAGCACCACATTTCGAAACAAAATTTCTGTCTGCAACTCCTATCGTCCACGTTTCGCACCCATATATAATATTTAGTAATTTATTTCTTAACTTTTAATATTGTTATTATTTTTAAAAAATTGTAGAAATTTATTATTTTAAGTTTAATTATTTTATGATTGACTCAAATTAATAATGATATATTGTAATTTTTACTTTATTTTCAATGTGTTTAATTTCTACAGTTAACTGTTAAATGAAATTGTTAACTTCCCACTTGTGAATTGCTAACTGCCTGTATTACATTGTTGCTCTGTATGCTTGTGTCACTTTTAAGGTTGAGGCTGCCCTTATAGGCTGTCAAGGTTGGAGCAGTACATAATTGGCATTTTTAATTTTTAATTTTTATTATCAATTATGTTTAGTATTGTAATTAATATTCTGATATTTTAATAATTTGTAATGTAAATTTTTATGTATAATTTTTTGGTAGGAACACCTGAAGAAGTCGCAAATTTGGCGATGTGTGGTTTAATCTAAATTAAAACTGTATCTGTAAAATTGGCCGTTAATTTATTTAATTTACAAGTACACGACATCAAAATCAACTGGCAAGAACTCTGTTCAAGGACGAGGAAGAGCCAATAAGATTAAAAAGATTCAAGCCATCAGACCTTCCACACAGATTTAATTAAAAAGACATAATTCTCATACTTTAAGATCACAAAATGATTAGTCATAATGTATTTTAGAGAATGTTCAATGGAGTTTTGCTCTTCAAGTCTTTATTTATTTTATGTAAGCATTAAGTTAAGTATCACAAAAATGTGTTTATTGTTTGTTATAATAGACAGAGTTTACTTAAATTGGATTCAATTACATTTAAAAGATTGGAGAATGTACAAGTAAAACCAATAATAATTAGTCAAATATTGAATTTAAATTTTACTAATCTGCTTTACATTTGAAGAATAAATTATTATTTATATTTGTTTATGTGTGGAGAATTTCGCTCATCAATATAGAATAATTATTAAAATACGAGGTCTTTCCCGGTGAATGGCATGTATAAATTCCTCTCGGGTTTCCAACCGGGTCAAAGAGATTATCAGTGACGTTTCAATGGATTTTATACATAGAATAACTATCATTTTCTAAATTATAAGCAGAATAGGGTAAGGTAGAACAATTTGGAATCACTGACCAAGAGAAAGGATACACTAATAGATCACGTTTTGAGACGTAGAGGGTATTCTAAAATTAGCATTATAGGGAAGCGTGTGGGTTAAGAAAACAAGGACGGAATACGTCAAGCTGTTTAGGGGGATTTTTGTACTATGTAGAAATGAAAAGGCTTGCGCAAGGATAGGTTAGAAATGCAAGTAGCTACAACATACCAAGTTTATTTATTAATTGATGTTCAACTGTTTTTATTAAATTGTATAATTTTTTGGTAGAAAGAACTGAGGATGTCCTAAAGTTGGGGGACGAAAGTATTCATATTTAATTATTCCACTTTTTGAATTTTGGCCATTCCTTAATTTTATTTATAACCTGAATAGTCTTTTATAACAAATTCATATAAAATTATTTTGATATTATATTGTTTGACACATTTGGAAGATTGCTTTATTTATTTTGGTACAAGTAGACATGTTTCGTTTTATCATTCATCTGGATGTGAGACGGCAAGAGTTGGATCATAATTTCCTTTTCCAGAATTCCGGTTCGAGCTCAATAGCTTTTTATTATAATTTTTATGTATTGCTCCGTATAGCAATGTAATTTTTTATAATATTAGATCTTAAATAAAACGCTATCGTAGTATCTGACAAACTCCGTTACAATTCGTTCAAATTTACTAGGACTACATTTGTTTATTTATTTTTGTCTAACTTTTATAATGCAGACTTGTTGTTTGTAACTTCGTACATTTCTTTCAAGTTAAAAAAATCAGGAATGTTAGTAGTGTTATAATTTTGATTTTCGTTATCGTTTAAAGGTTTTTGTGCACGTCGTGTAGGCTGTCACCTTTTGCGGTGTTGCCATTTTGCTGCGCTGGCGCTCTCGGCCCGAAGCTGCGGTTCCCCGCCAACTAACTGCCGCCTTGCCCTTTTTACGTGCTGTGCGAAGTTCTTTCTGGCGCGTCTGATGAATAAGGCGACCTTTAATGTCGGATGGACGCGTAATTAGCCATACATCATCCCCGACCTGATGGGGGTGCGCTCTTGCCAAATGACAATTCCCATTTTAAAAATGTTACCGCAGGCCAAGCTCGTTCCAAATTAGTTCATCTCATTCCCCGCTGCAACTTTTTGCAACATCCATCATCCAGAGTGGCAGCAGTTGTTAGTTAGCTCCAGGCCTGTCTGCTAATGGCAATTATGCCCAGGAGGTGAAGCGAACTTTAAGTACTTAATATGTCAAATTCTTTATTCATCGCGCTTCGTCATTTATTGACAGATATGTCCGATATTTTATACAATCAACCTGTTACCTTTGCTCCAAATTTCATGTTCGAGAGTTGTTTTTAAAGTCAGTACCGACGTTTATTAAAAAATAACAGTATATTACTTTCCAGATATTTTATTATCAAACATTATTTCACACTACTTCTTCATTTAGTCACGGTCGTTATTCATATACTTATCTTGACGGGAAACCAGAATTGATATGTCATCTTCAAAACAAAGGCGAACACTGAGATGGAAGCCAAGTCTGAACTTCCTTCTCCACAACATGATGCAATGTTTTACACCAATGAATTTCTTTCGATAAAGAAACGGTTGAAATTTGCTTGGTGACAAATGCGGACTGTAGGCAGGGTGGTGAAATTGTTAACAATCATATTATGCGAGCAGGTATAGAGTTTGCCTGCGGTATGTGGTCGGGCGTTGTCGTGAATCTACTTGCTTCCACATACACATACACCTCACAATTTCCGATCAATGGAGTGATATTATTTGCATTCAGAAAACGAATCACTGAACTGTCAACCTCTACTTGAATTGCTTTGTGCATTTCTAAAAGCTCTAACGGAAGGAAAGAAACAAAAGTAAATATGCTCCTCATCTGCTTCTAGCATTGAGATTAAAGGAGAATGTAATCGCGCATGCTTGCAGCTCCAAAATTTTTAGACGGTACGTATGTTAAAAAAAGTCGTCGTAGCTTAGTGCAGGAGTTTTATGAGGCAATAACTTTAAATTTAGTATGGTTGTGTATATAGTATACAATTGGTAGTATAAGTATTAATTTATTTTTGACAATGGCATCATTATTCATTCTTACAGTAACTATTATTTTAATTTAATACTATTTGTTATCTTTTGATTTTTTCACGTCACTATTGTCCTATTATGGCACAAAATATTTTATCTACCAATACGTGCCCTCTAATATAAAAGTAAATTGGTAAAAGTTTATTTGAATTTTTACATAAAGATAAATCAAACGACAGCTTTTACAGACAATTCAAAAGTTTTATTGTGCTACGATGTTTCTTGTTTGAATTTGGGATTTTATCAGATAGAAAGATTTAAAAATAATTTTTCTGGTTTTTTAAATTTTAAATATTTTAATAGTAATTTAAAAATTAAAAAATAGAGGTAGGTAACAAAGTTTATCGCCATGGACTGCATTTGTTGACAGTAACATCAAAACACGTCACGTTAAAAATTAAGGGAAGTATTTTTGGACAGTAATCTAGTCCATTTACAGCAGTTGACTTTTCCACGACTGACTGGTACATTTCCTTTGTAACTTTGGAGTTTTTTATTAATATTAATTGATGATTACGTACATAGAAAAATTTAGAAACGTAAATAAATTTATTTTTACCTAATACGTACTAACTAAGTCCTGAATTTAAGGATGAAACATCATAGTTGAATAAAACTTCTAAATTATATGTTAAAGTGGTCATTTTCTTTATATTCAAAACGCTTTTTAAAAGGTTAAGTAAAATGTACCTGAAGTTCTATCTTCTTTAAATGGAACATAATAGATTTAAATGGTTTATGACATTGTTTCACCTGTACGTAAATAATGAAATATACTTAGTTTCTACTACTTTTTTTTTGAGGAAAATCAAAACATAAATCATTTGGAACGTCCATTAACTTTTTTCGAGATATCAGATGTCAGAGGACCTTTTCTAGCATTTATATAACAGTATAAGTTTGCAATTGGACCTAGTTATCTCTTGAAAGTGAACAGAATCAAGGTTTTGAAACTTTTGTTATTTTATCTGAAGTTGGTGAATGGCTGTATATAAAAATATGTGCAACAGAGATTGGAAGCTTAATATAAATCGGTCCAGTTGTTTTTTTTGTGAAAGGCGAATAGAAAGACAGGAATTCCTTGAAGCATGAAGCGTAAAGAAATGTTAAGGTAACTCAATTATGAGGACTGTAATGGCAATAATACTCTGTCCATAGCCTATTTCCAATTGTCAGGTTCTCCTCCATATTGTCAAGTCACCTATTCCTAGGTCTTCCTCTTCTCCTTCCGTCATCAAGATTTACTAAAAACAATTTCTACGAAACAGCCTTATATGCCTTATAATGCGACATTCGGTCTGATAATCTTTTTCTCTAATAGTTTCTTAGGAAATGTCGAGAAACACTGCACTGACGATTAGAGGTGGGAAAAGGAACCGAGAAACGATTCATAAAGTCGATTCTTATAAAAGAATAGTTGTCTAAAACGACTCACTGAAAAGAATTGCGACTCATGTTTGATTTTTGTAGAGTCGTGAGCGAGTTACTTAAGTCGGAGAGTCGTGAGCAAATTGGTTGAGTCGTCGAGTCTTGAGAGATTCCCAGGGTGAGCTATTTGAGTCGTAGGGTAGAAGAAAGATTCTGAATAGAAAAAGGTTATGAGCGGCACTCTCCAAGAGCTAATAAACAATAAAGCTCGTAATAAATTTTGAAATTAATAGGCTTAGCCCTTTTATAATGGTCAGTATGGTAGTCTTATTATTGCGAAAATAATTATGACAAACTTAAATTTTATTTGTTATTATTACGACTTGAACCGTTTTCTTTACTCTATCATATCTAAAACAAAGATTAACCCTCTTCTTCTTGGTTGGCGCTACAGTCCTTCTTAAACCCTAGATTCCTTTACCACCAGCCTCAATTCATTTCTGTCCATAGCCTATTTCCAATTGTCAGGTTCTCCTCCATATTGTCAAGTCACCTATTCCTAGGTCTTCCTCTTCTCCTTCCGTCATCAAGATTTACTAAAAACAATTTCTACGAAACAGAAATTTTAGCACTCTGTACATGACCGGCCCAACATCCTTCCCATTTTAATAGTCAACCTTTCTCATTTGCTATTATCACCCAACGTTCTATAGGTCTTAATATAGTCAAATATATTTTAATATATAAATATATTAACACAGCGAACTGTAGTCTTAATAGATATTACCGTCAAATTGACTAATTCCAATGGTATTCTGTAACTGTTTCACGATATTAAATAGCTTCTTTGTATCTAGACTTTCGTATGCTGTTTAAGTTGTTAGTATATTCATAAAATATTTCTAATACTTGTCTCAGTAGAAATATCTGGTCCATTGTAGATCTGATTTTCCTAATCCCAGTCTGAAAATCTTCCAATATCTTTCCCACTCGGTCTTCTTGTCGAGAAACTAAAGTCCTGTTAAATACATGTTACATTTAACCCTTTACAGGATAGTTACAGATATATTAACCAACTATCATAAGCTCAAAAAATTATACTGCTCGTATTGAAAATGACCCTAAGCAGCATATTAGGGGTTCTTAAGTGGATAGAGGTTTTTTATGACCACTTTTTCTTATGTGACGTTTTTAGAGATAATTTATTAATATTGAGGTTTCATAATAGACTCGGGACGTGTCTTCCACGTTTTATGTCCGCAACCAGAATGTTTTTAGAAATTCCTAAGCCTTATAATCTAATTTAGTATTATTATGCCTGATATGAGAATGTACTATTTTAAACGAGCACAACTACAGTAGTCCAAACCCATTCTGAAACTTTTTCATTCAAAGAAAAACTAAGTCTAACATGAAATATATATATATATATATATAATCTATAAGTTGTGCAATAAATTAATGTTTCCTATTTTGACAAAGGGTTAAAAGAGGTATCCCTCAATAATTTCTGCATTCTGACTTATCAACTTTCTTATGTAATGGTCATATTATACCCATGCTCGAATTCTTAGGCATTTCTTCCCTAATCAATTAAAGTACTGCATTCCTCCGTGATTTTGTATCCTCCATATTTCAATAATTCGACTGTTATGTCATCTTCTCCTGCTGATTAATTATTCTTTAGGTTTTTAATTGCATTCTTTTCTTCCCCTAACTCCATTCCAAATCCGGTTCCTTATTTTCCCTATTCGAATTCCACACTGAATATGATTTAGAAGTTTTTATTGACTCTATAAGATATTATTTAATATTTTGTGTTGTATTCTGTATTTCCTTCCTCCTTTCTATCATGTAACACAATAAAATATTCTTACCAACTTTCCCTAGGCTTTCGTACTGCCTTTTCTTTGATCTGCAAAGTTTGTCTGTTCTTTTCCTCTTCTGCCTATACTTTTCCACCCTTAGCCTTGTATGTGTTTGTAACATTCTTTTCTTCTCTTCATTTCTCTCTTGGTTTGCCAATGGGTACTCATCTTCGAATCACTTAAGTGCTTTTTTGTACTCTGTTCTCCGCAGTCTTTCTCTGCGGCTACACTAAATAAGAATATAATTTGCCTGCAATACAGAGGAAAATCTCTGTATTTTATGAACTATAGTAGTACAGTTCATGGTAAAAGTAAAATTCTGTCAGATTTTTTTTGTATTTTATCAGCACCCCCTCCCATTCGTCAGAATGCTAATCAATATTAGTATATCAAATAAAAGGAAAATGGCAAAATGCGATACCCTCGTTGCTCATCATGTAAATTGTAATATATAATTGCAGTAATAATTCAACATTACACTAAATTTTGTACGTTCTGAAAACTATAACAGACGATATCAACATTTATAACAATTTTTGATTAAAATATGAGGACAGAAAAAAATTAATCTCATAGCGTCTCTTACGGAGTTTTAATGAAATAATTTACTGAATTGTTGATTTGATAACAATAAAACATATGATTTTTTAATGATGGTAACTTTATTGTATATATTGGGTACTTTACAGCTGTGCAAAATAATATGAAGCATTCAGTTAAAAAAGGATAGATAAAAAGTGTATCGGTAGGCCGCAAAAATGTACAGATATGAGTGAAAAATATTATTAGATAATGAGTTGTTACTACACAACTTGTGCTAAATAATATTACAATATTGCAGAACAGTCCATTGTTTAGATATGAATGTATTTTTATTTTTAGTCTTCTTGCGGGTCTTCGTGGCGGATGATTCTGGTTAATTCCTTGCAAGAAATTATTGGAATGAATTGTCAATCGTTGGTGGTGACAGATATACGTAGTTTGCAGAACTTGAGTATTGTCAGGTATACTCAGGTTTCGGTGCAAGCTAAAGACTCAGACGTACCAAGGAGCGTCTGATATGAGTGAAAGGATTATATTTTGGGTTGTTTGTATTCTTTTGATTTTAGAGTTGGACGCTGAAGACCAAATTACACACTTGTATTGCAAGATATAACAGCTTCTTTGTTCTTAGACCTGCTTTAATTTTGACTGACAATGAGGTTTGAATAGATACTGGTGACAACGTTTTCATTTCCCACAACAGAACTTATGTGGGAGTTTCATGTCAGTTTTGAGTTGAGTTTAAATCCAAGGTAACTCGTTTCCTCATAACGAGGAATATCAGTTCCATTGAGACGAACACACAATTTTTTACTTGGTCCAGAACAAATTTACATTAATCTTACAATGTTACTATTTTCAATTTTTATGCCGGCAGTTCTTTCTTGATTAAAACTACAAATATATGTACATAAAAATTATACACATTAAATTATAAAACTAACAAATTTCTAACTCTACACTTAGGGTCGCATATTATGGCAGTTCACATAGATCAGAATATAATCATACAAAATCTACTTGGACCTGGCAGTATAGGAAGTTAGCAGAGAGGGTTACAGGAGTAATTTACCGTGTCAGATTAGTGAATATTCCAGCTCCTTTTTCGAAGCAATTTCTTCCTCAGATTCACTGCCGCTATTTGTCCCTTGCTAAGGAAAATTTCCTGGTTATCCTCCTCCTCTTGGACTACCTGCCCAATAATGCCTATCATCTGTCCAACAATCTCTCCAGCAAAATTACAATCATCTGTCCCGCAATCTCTCCCGTCTCACCGCTCTTAAAACATTTTATAAACCTTACATTCTCGAAAATTCTCTGTCCAAAATCTCTCTGCCAGCGCGACGTGAAGTCTAAGTTTTATTGCCCCTGACTCGAATGCTATCTCCTTTCTTTTGACTCCGCACCGCCAAAAGTCCAAGCAGATGTGTTGACCGTTTCCAGGTTAGGTAATAGTAGTCTCTTGAACACTTCTGAGTGGCAATAAAGTAATTGGTCTATAGTTTTCTGGATTTCCTCTGGAACCTTCGTGTTCCAGGATCTTTAAGATGGTCGCATGCTTCCATTGGTAGGGGAATAGGGTAGTTCATATTATATTTCTACATGTAATATCCGTTCTTCGCCAATATCGTAAAATAGAGAATGTACGAATAGTGATTCAGAATGTTGTAGGTGAGACTGATTAAGGTCTACAGTCTACACAAATGAAATAGGAATCTCACAGAGATTCTGGAGTCGATTCATATCGCTCAGTGATTTAAGAGCAGCTGAAGTTAATGGGAAATCTTGGGTTTAATTCCCGACCCGATCAAAGTATCTCCATATTTTGATCGTGATATGACAATTTATCACAAAAACGAGATATTTGATTTTGATCTGTAATCTTGAATATTTAAATTTCGATGCTACTACTACTCCTTGGCTCTACAGATCTTGTAAGCCTTGTTTTCCCATTCTTCCCTGTTCGTTCCCTTTGACCTCCATCTCCTTACTCCCATTTTCCTTAGGTTCTCCTCGACATCATCCAGCCATCTATTCCTTGGTCTACCCTTCAGTCTTCTTCCTCCAGTTTTCCCATAGCTCTAATATTTATCTGTTTGATCAGATATGAAATTATTTTCTTACAGCTTGCATTAAATCTTTTCTGGAGTTGTCAACAGATTATTAAAATTTTAATCTGCCATTAATCAGGTGAAAAGTATACATAACTGTTATTTTAAACACAGATTTAAAAATGAATTGTAAAACAGTAAATCTGGATATGCTATCAAATATTTGAAATTTTACGTAGTCGGTACAGCATTTGGGCCATGAGATATATGTTCCTCCATTTGGAGATTTCATTTGGGGGTGGCTACTAAAGCGCGGAGACAAATACACCTGGCAGAAATGAGGGTTGCCGGGGGCAATTGCTGGGCCGTCCGTCACACAGCCCTTACTGTCCCGCCCCTGCGTCAGCTGATGGTGATGTGAGGCAGCCAGTCGCCCGTGAAATGAGGGCTACTGCAGCAGATTGCGAGACTCAAACACCACGCTCCTCAAGCCTTCCCCAGCTGTTTCGCTCTTCTAGGTCACCCGCACATTCGCATCTTTAAATTGCTCATTTATTTCACAAACTTTAGAAACTCAGTTCAATCTTCCTATAAGTCGGATACACACGCACACACAAATATAAATATACAGCGTATCTCCTTCCTACGAGATACAAAGCAAACATAGTGGACCGATGTTAACGTTGTGATAGGATTACGATTTCTCTACGTTTACTGTAAACAGCGTATGACTAATATGTATTTTATTATTTAACTTTTTCCTTTAAACACATAATTTTTTAATTCAATTCTTTGCATCTCTTTGTATAATATTATTGCTTTTCACGATTTTGTTACCTGCTAATAACAGGACAAAAAAAATTGAAAGGAAATTCAATCGACTGAATTTTAATTATTATAGTTTTTCTGTGAAATGGGAAAATCCTAGGCCAAGCTATTAAAGTCGTGTTTTAAAAAGTTTATCATTAAATTCAGTAAACAATAACTAAACTCTAAATCGTTTCCGCCGATTATTGTGAAAATCGTAAAAAAGCAAATCTATTTTTCTGTCTAGATGACAATTAAAATAGCACTGACTTATGCAATCTATTTATGTTGTATTTTATTTCTATCTTCTTTATTCATTTAATTCTGCAGTGATTATTGGAAGATTTAATGGGGCATTTCCTGGTCTCCAACGTTTTTTGGGAGGGGGGAAGGGTGGTCAGAAGAGGGCCCAAAAAACCCAACTTACATTATGCAGGTTTACTAGGGTTTTCCTCGCATCCCTTTTAAGTGAAACACCGGAAGGATCCTTAAACTGTAGCTCCATCCCCCTTTTCAATTACTTTCCTGTGTTATTAAAGAGGAGTTGTCTGTTTCAGGATCAGCCTCATGTAGTCTGTTTCCCGACTCCCCACCCTTCCCAAAAAATTGTGATCAGCTGGAATGCCACTTACTTTCTCTGTTTTATTTCAAGGCTCTCACATGCCTTCATCTATTTTAAGAGGTGTATGTACTGGGGTCGAAGCCATGGGTATGCGGTAAGAGTTTCCCGCTGATCCCATTGGTTCAGTCGGCCAACTACCTCCTAAAACTGGTGGAGAAACGGAGAAGGGAATGCTGTGACCCTCAGAAAACTCGTCTTCCGTCTTTCGGAAGGGCATGAGAATAGTACCAAATATCCGGACCTACCTGATGCATGTTTTCTAGGGTTTTCTCTGCATCTCTTAAACTATAGCCCTTACTCTACCTTTTGCATCCCCCTTTTCAATTCCCTTCCTATTCTATTAAAGGGGAGCTGCCTGTTTCAGGTTGGCACTTATGTAGCTTGTTAACCAAAAAAGGTACCGAAAGTCCATAATGATTGAATAGACTGAACAAGAAGTTCTCGGGATTTCACCCTGGTTATGTCAATCATTGGATACGACGTTTCAAAGGCTATCTCCGCCATCGTCATCAGTTACCTGAAGACGATGGCGGAGATAGCCTTCGAAACGTCGTATCCAATGATTGACATAACCCGGGTGAAATCCCGAGAACTTCTTGTTCAGTCTATCCACCGGGAAAACCTACATTCTCTAATGATTGAATAGAGTTTGGAGTGCCACTTTTTGAAATTTAAATATTTTTTCTTAACGTGTATATTCGTCACAGACTTATTTTTACGTCTCCTCTGACGCCTATGCCAGTTCTCTTGTTACAGGTTTGGCGTTTTCACAGGAGTGATCTTCGTGGTCTATAAAGATGAAAATGTCACTTAATCATTTGTTATATACGTTTCTTGCAATGAGGAGCAAGGGTTGAGGGGAAGTAGCCGTGATCAGAAATGGATTACTGCCCCCGAGAGACCACAGGCTGAAAACAAAGGCTGGGGCTGTTTGCCGGAATGGGCCTATTAACCTTCCTCCGCCGCAGTCTCCACCACCGATTGGCTTCGGGCTGGTCGATACAGTCTCATTAAGCAGCACGTCCTCCTAGAGTACCTCTAATAAAAGTTGCCATTAGCCGAAACGGTCAGGACGGCTGCTTAAAACAGACGAATAACAATTCAAGTGTTGAACACAACAAATTAAAAGGTTGCATGCAAAATGGGTGGTGACTTCACGAAATCTTCCAGGAAAAAACGTTATAAAGGAAAGAAACTTCAACACTTCTGTTGGAATAATAATTGCAAACGTTGAATTTTGCTGAGACAGATAAATTCAAACTACCGCAGTGAGGATAACACGCGTTAATTCAAACGTTGCTCCTTTTCTGGGAGATCTAGTGACAAGAATCAATAAAAATAATGTAACGTTCGTCAAAAAGCAGTTTAATAATTTTAAATAAATTACCTTTAATTTTAGTTAGATGAGGAGGCAACCTACGGATTTAAATACAAAATTGAACAATAAAATGCATATCATCGAATTTTCCAGCAATCATTGTTGTATTTACACAAGGTGATTCAAAATCGTTAGAACGACAAACTGCGTAAAAACCAGGTGAGAACTCAGAATACTAATAATAAGGGATCATAACTGTTGTTGATTTCCAAAATATCGGTTGGTACAGTTAAACAAGACATAATTATTTAAAAAAATGTAAATTAATGAAATATGGCCCAAAACATTGAGAATAAATTAATGAAAGTAAATCACAATTTTTTTCCTTGTGAGCAGTATCCGGTTTTGTAACCAATTCTTAATTTCTAGTTTACAATAAAGATAAAAGTAAAACACAACTTTTTTCCTTGTGAACAGTGTCCATTTATATATTTGTCTTTTTTAAAGCTTCCTTCTCTGTGCCGAGATCATTATTTAGTTTCTTTTTAATAAAATATTTTCAATTTAACGGTGTTTACACAATATTGCGTATTAAATTACTTTATTATTACCTTCATGATATCACATTGTATTAACTGATTGCATTTCATGTGTAATATCAAAATAATTCCAACAGAAAGTCGATAGTTATCAAACTGAATAAATTATGTTACTGAAGACTGTTTACGAGATTTTATACCCACATACTATTATAAAAAATAGCCCTAATAAACTTAACGTTTCTTCTCTATATTTGTGATCCCATCACGTGTTATTTATTTTAATAAAAAATGTTCAATTGCATTATTATCAACTGCAGTTTATCAACTTTTTAACGTGACTTTTTATTAATTTAGTGAATATATTTATTCGTACAAATTTCATCCACATATTAAGTTATTCTATCAGCTTGTACTTTGAATTGTAGGGATTTAATATTTTATATAAAGCACTACAGATAAAGTACTGTAATAAAGTAATAACAACGTCTAGAATCTTATAATTTTACCTATCAATGTTATATTAAAAATGGTTGATATGTTTGCAGAGCACTGATTTTTGTCCGTGTGGAATTTCATAATGGTCATATGCACTTTTACCTTTGATGTTTCGTGACCCTTTTACCTTATTCTATGTAGTAGGAATTTTAATGTATTATGTATTTAATTTTCATTTCATTCAGGTATTCATTCATAAAGTTAATTTCATATTTGTTACATGCCTGTTCTAAATTTGTATTTAAATTATACATAAACAAGGCCGTGTAACAAGTCAGACTGTTGGCATTGATAACGATAATGCTGTAAATATTTTAATATATCTTATTTTACGTAAAATTTAGTTTACATATCATGCACGACCTGTGATTGACAAAGATCTGTAGCTTTGTCGAAACATAATATTATTTTTAAAATATTTTTCAGTAATTCTAGTCATTAAAATCAATGGCAAAGTTATTAAAAACTAACAATGCCCGTAAATATATAATAATATATTATTTTTACTGTAAAATACAGTTTAATTTATGATTTCTTTATGAAGTATTAAAATATTTAAATATTTACGACGTTAAAGTAAACTGACGGTTTAAGAGGGAAAATGTTATCAGCTGCTACTGAAAATCTTCAGAAATACTGTAGAATGTTGATATTATTTGTCATAATATGAAAATATGAAAAGTATTAGGTTGCGTCTTAATAAACAATAGATAAATGAACCTAGAAATGAGGCTAAAGCTCACAAATTTAATAGTCATTCATTGAAAAGCTCCAAATACTTCATTACTATAATAGTTTCATTTACTGCCTTTGGAATCGTTACTAATGGCTTATAATTACAGTCATCAATTGCGAGGGACAGTAAAAAAAGAAAGCTCTCTGCTTGGAAAACTAGAGATGACGTCCAGGCGCCTTGAGTCTCATTCCGCAGACAGCAATTATAAATAAAACGTGCAAGAAGCTTTCTTACGCAAGATAAGTCGAGGATCTTAATTTCGCAAAATACTCCATCAGAATGTTTTCTCATCCAATTATAATTAAGCTGAAAAGTTTAGAAACTCGTTTGAAATTTTATTGTGATTTACTCTGCTGGCGATAATAACTTTCCTCTCTTCTAGTGAGTCGACAAATGACGATCGCAGAGTGGAACGTAGAGAGTTGTTATTGCCCCTGGGTTATTGCTTTACATCCAGAGGGATTTAGCAAACGGTCGGAAATGTTTCCAACAGAAATCCTCTATGACTATTGAAAGGATAACCACAAATTTACACATCCTCTATTTGAAGGCTGTTTATCGCATCGGCTTAGAAGAAATGAGAATGATATGACGGGGAAGGTTTTATACGCACCTTATAATATCATTTCCATAGGAGCACTAAATAATTGTTCAGTCTGTACCGTAATACACATTTTAGAAAACGTATGTCGTCCAGAATTCTTGCGAAAATTACACATCTATTTATAATAAAATTTTTGTTTTACCTTTCTTTTTTCATAAAACTGATAGTTCCGTTTGCTTTCGGTTCTTAATCTAATCTATAGAATCAATAATATTGTATTTTTTTGTATTATTTATAGAAATATAAAGGCTTAGACAAGTTGTTACACATTTCTTAAAAATACAGAGAAAAACGCTGTGGGGGTGACAACCCTCTAGCACAGGGGTGCTCAAACTTGAACTTCTGGTGATCTACCTCAATATTGTTAGACTCCGTTCGATCGACTCTGAGAGTCTGCAAGTATATGTGATGCAGGATTTTCGTCTAGGTAGGAAGGGTTATCGTGGCGCACATTTAAGTATATTATATATAAGGACGTTGCAGAATTTCATGGACATGAATTCATGTAGAATTAGTAGGAAGGACAGAAATTAGTTTTCCGGAATATAAATTTCGGCTCTAACTAAAAATTCAATGTAAAAACTCGTACTTATTCAAAATTATGAGTTTATTGGTTCTTACAAAACAAAAGAGTTCTAGTTTCTAAACTTAACTAAAGAATGCCTTTGGATGATGAAGCTTGGCACTGCATGTATTCAGCATACCTTTCATAAGATGTTATGTAATAAACCGAGTGCTAATCTCAAGCATGATGACATATTTTCTTCATTTAGCCGATTGAGATATATTTTGACTAAATTATCGTCATTTCAGAAAATGCAGACTCGCACAAGTAAGTTGACCCAAACATTGCCGTCTCTTGAAGGGCGATTCGGATATTTATCTTTAGATATAAAAGACCAAATGCTGTGGCTTTGAGATGTATATCAGATATAATCTGCACTACCTCATTTTCAACACAAGATGAGTCCATGTTAAACTGACTTGCTATTTCAGTAACACATTCCTCAATGTTTTACGCAAAAAAGGATAACTCATAAAAGATGCGGTATTTGCCAATTTATTGATTTCATAAAAACGTATTTCGATTTCGACCAAAATATTTAATAATTTTCCCTTATAAATATCAAAGTTTAACTAATGAATCCTCAGATCATTTCTTTTCAGTTGATCAATCATAAGTTGCAATTTAGTTTTGAATGCCTTTTTTTGTCCTAATAATCTCAAACGGATTTTCCTTTACCTTGAAGCTCCTAGTTAAAGGTGTTTAAATACATTTTGATGTCTGCCAAAAATTCCAAATCAGTCTGCCATTTTCCGTTTTTTAGCATCTGAGTGTCAACATTTCTTTCGTCTAGAAAAGCTATTATTTCGGGCAATAATTCTTTAAACCTTTCTAGGAATTTGCCGCGACTCAACCACCTGACGTCCGTGTGAAGAACTAAATCAGTGTGTTCAGTAGATTCACAACTTCCTTCTGCAATTTGAAGAGTCTACGTTGCAAGCTGCGGGCACGGCTGGAATTCACAATTTTTATTGCAATGTCCATAACTTTGGAACACAAAACTTGTTGATGGATAATGCAATGGTATGAGAAAAACGAAGGGAAATCGTCATTAGCTCAACACAATGTCACAAAACTGACTCCTACTCCCACAGGTGCAACATTTGTATCGACGCGGACGAAGTCTCGAATGTTCTTAAGTACCTAACTAACGAAATTTTTTTTGTAAGCGTGCCGCCATAAACTCCGCCCAAAGTTTATAGAAAAATCGGTGAGAATCAAAAACGTCGCGCGTCGCGGAATTTCTTTGACAAGTACCGCGCGTTTCTCTGATAAAGCCGTCTTTCGCCGCTAGCAGGGGATTATTACGATAGAAGACAGCGATTTGGGGATTATTTTAACCTAATTCAGGATCAACTAAAACAAAATCTGTGAATAGATCTATATTGGTAAATTTTTCTCGAGATCGACTTTAAAAGCACTCGCGATCGACCGTTTGAGCACCCTTGCTCTAGCATAAACGTCGAAGGAATTTCAGTTAAAAAATGCGCAAATTAGTGTATTAACAGATTGCGTGAGTAGTCCGGTGACGCCATCGAAGAGTTAGAGAGAGAGAGAGAGAGAGGGGGTGAGGGAGGGAGAGAGAGAGAGAGGAGAGAGAAGACATAGAGAGAAGCGAGAGAGAGAATACAATGAAATCCGTTTATTATTAATTGTGCACTCAATATGGTGACCATTTGTTATTTCATGGTAGGTCTTACTCAAGAGATTACAGTCAAAATAGCTCATTTTATTGGCTAATATAGATGAATACCCGGGAAACTGCGAGCACCAAATTTGTACTTAATAAATGAAGCGTTCTAGGGGAGAGGTACAATTTAAATTATTTTAAAGCTTGTATCAGATTTTTCATTGCACCTTGCGGATTGTTAATGTATATAGAAATTATCATAAATTTGTTTAAAAATTAACTAGTAAGCTTCTTTCTGTCTTCAGTACAACAGAATGTTATGAGGCGCAATTCACCCTGTCCATATTTTACCGTCAGACAAAAATAATTTCCCATTGTTTACAGAATTTTACCATCGTATTATATAGTATATGCTTAGAATATTTTATATTACTATGACAAGATAATTTTACTTTCAGTTATACGTTTAATTAATATTTTCAATTTTTTATCACATTTTTTTATTATAAAAATACTATATCTGAGACACTAATGTTTGGAGTGTCATTTACCTAATCTGAGATTTAATATTTTATATTGTTTCAGAAGGTAACTCGTGAGCTGTTTACGTATGCAAAGTTATTAATTTAAGTATTCGTCATTTAGATTAACTGTTACACTTTCATTCGACACGGTTAATAGGGATCGCTAACTATAACTATAAAAGTTATATGCTCGTTGCATTTATCGTAGTTTACAGTAATTTATATAAGTTTCATATTATTATATATTTTGGTTTATTAATTATGTAACAGAATAATGCTTTCAATGGAAGCTCAGCCCTCAGAGTAATGAGACGGAATTACTAATTCAATCTATATACCTAAAAACTTTTGTCAATATGTATGTCCCAAACTACTGGTCCGAAATTTGGCACACAGGGCCCGACGCTGTCCTCTATCATTAATTTTGAAAATATACTGAAGTCATATATATGACAAAAGTGATAAATATTTAACGATTAGTTTCGTGTTCCGTACATGTATCGAGATCTCTTGAAGTTAATGCGGGTTGCCTATATTATTGATATATCCTATTATATACCTATTAAATTATAAACATTTTGCCTCGTAATTAACCTATCGTTGACAGAGAAATAATAAATTTCTTTGCATCGTCAATATTATGTATACGTAAATTAACATTTCACAATTTAAGTAACCTATTTTTGACAGAGATCTAACTCCCGGAGAAATAATAAACATATTGGACCATCGATTCGATGTATATATAAATTATTTTATTTTTTCCCCGCCAGGTAAATTTTAAATTTTGATAGTGACATTCTTCACATGTAGAATTATTAAATCAAATAAAAATAAAAATTAAATAATCTTTAGTAACAATAATACTGAATATAATTGAAAAAAGTGAAAATGTCAATAGAGAACAATACTGTATGTATGTGAAAAGAAGTAAAAACGTGAAGGACCTCCTTTTTTCTACTTATTAAAGGCGTTTTTTTTCGGTGGTTTACCGCCTCTAGCAAAGTCCGTAATCAACCTGAAACGATTAATGGCTTATTCTCATTGTTTCACGGAGACGCCCTCCCAGAGCTACACACGGTAAAAAACCTAAATTTTGAAATCCGCCAAAGTTAGGCCACTGTAGTTTGAAAACTGAGGATTAAAGGAAAAGTCTGAGATACACACACGATTGGAAATTCGATTCTCTACAAGTTTTCTCTTCAGACCACTCGAAATGGGTCAAAATGACAAAATTGTAATCTTCCATGTCGATTGTTAACGTTTGAAATTGGGGAAAATTATTATACATTTTTCAGAGATCATCGAAGTAACAACCGGTTTTGTTCTCTCAATTACGATTCCATACTGGAAACTAAGCGCGTCAAGAAAACTTCAACATGTTGAAATTATTATCTGAGAAAACTGTTTCTATGTTTATTTCAATTAAGTGTTAAAAATAAATATAAAATAAAATACTTCATTTAAGTAATTAATATTGATATATTCTTAATATTATTAATGTGTTTAAGAGAATTTGTAAGGTTTTCCAAATTTTTGTAAGCAAAGCTGCGACTAATTTAAAATATTTGAATTTATTACGCGCAGTAGATACGGAACTTAATTCAAAATATCCGTTTTTAATATACAACCACTTTCTCGCTTTCACATTTTAGAAGTGAACAGCTCTAATTAGTGTCGAAGCTGTAGCAATTTTATTTCATTTCTGCGTACTTACACCACAGGTACTTAGAAAGCAACAAAGAATGTTTTAATCTCGGGAAGTATAAGCACGTTGTTCCTCTGGCAAAACGACGCCATTACAAGCTTAAAAGCTTTTCAGAAGCCCAATATTTAGCTGAAATAACTTCCATCTGTGGCGGCTGCTTTCTACAACCGGTGATTTAGCGTCATTCAGAAGCTGTAACATAATAAGAACGTAGCTTCGAGAATGAAACATTTCTGTAAATATTACTTCGAAAGCCTTATAAGGTTTCAATGGTCGTTTCAGAAAATCCGTAAATTTAACCTCGTCAGTGATTAATAAAATATCGTAGTTCAAGGTTTATTACAAGTTTCGTAACTTTGTAATTGTAAAATTCACAAAGTTTGATGTCAATTCAAATTGCACCGAGCCATGCAATGACTAATAATATTTTATTAACACTTTCTTCGGCCCTGCAATACGTTTGTAGGTAGTATTCCCAGCGAATTGCTTTGGAGATTTTACTAGTAAAGCGTGGACGCGTTATTATTCAAAAAAATCAATCAGGGATTTTTATTTGTCTTTATGTCATTACAAATGTGAGGATTCAATCGGTTTCTTGAATACATAATTAGAAATTTGTATATTTCTTTAAGAGTAATGCTGAAAAAATTTAATTGATATTCGGTTTGTTATTTGAAACTTTTATATGTAGACAAAATTACGCATTTAATTATAAATTCGTTGTTGAATATATTAAAATTAACTTTAACCTGTGAAAATTTCATTTTATTCGAGGGGAAATATACATATTGGAATGCAAGTAATAAGAGAAATTCGTATGAGGTCATTCAAAAGTTATGAAAGATATATGGGAAGACGTGATTTAAAATGCTCTTTAATTTTACTTGGAAAGCTAGTATCATACAATTCTTATTATTATTTATCCCGTTGGTTTGTATGTCTCACCATAACATGCACATTTATATTTTACAACTATCGCATAATTTATTAAAACCTCTACAAATTCATTATACAAATCTTTCTAAAACTAACGAGGGGCTACTATTTAAACTCCCCTAAATGGAAAAATATTTCAATTTATAAAATTGAGCTTATTGCATTTTCTGTATGTTGTGTATAATTTTTTGCTTCCGTCTGGCAAAGTGAGTATCATAATTGTTTTTTAATTATTTTAGTTAGATATTACTACAACAATAGAAAATATATGACGTTATTAGACTTAAAAAATAACAAACCCATAAACTTCTAAGTCAAACACGACGCAAAAATTTTATTGAAGAAATAAATTTTTAGATCTATCATTGGATAAAATTAATTGTGTTAGTTTTAGGTTAATATTTACGTATCATAAAGTTGGTTCATTTCTAGCACAAATTAATTCGGGTTAATGCAGTAAATTTAAATCTAGATTTATATATACCCTAAATATGGCAGTTAATTTATGTGAATATGTTGTGTGTTTCTTCTTCACGTAAAGGCATAAGGATTCCAGGAATGCAAGCTAATGGTGGAAGAAAAGAATTATTGTTGTCTGAAAAATAAGTCCTGATTACGATAAAAATTAACGGATTTTATTTTATGAGTATATAGAGAACCAGTTGCACAGTTTGGAGCTTAGAAAAAAATTGTACAAATTGAAATTTCAGTATTTTCACAGTGACTATTTACGTAATTTTAGCTCTCTGGACGAAGATAACCGATTTACACCAAAACACGATAATTGAGATTTCGTAGAAATAAAATGTTCAAGTTCCGGCTAAAAATAGAAATTACAATTTCAAGGAATGCGTAGGAAGGAGGAAAGGGGGGAAGCGGTTCTGAAATTGTGGTTACAAATCATTCGTTGTTTAAAGGAAATAGTGAAATAGTTAAGAATATATAACTCGGATTTAAAATTAATTTTGAAAAATATTTAAACTTTTCTGTATTGAAATTTTTTTATCTCACTGTTTGTTGTTTCGTGTATCCAACAGCGATGTCCAGAAGATCATGGAGTAATAAGCAAGAAAAAACCGTTATCTTAAGTGTAGGTCCCTTCACAGTATTCAAGAACTGAATTGTCCTGGAGAAAAAGATGTGCTCCCCTGTTTGGGTAGGATCCGTTATGTAGGATCCCTCCGCTGTTACGGCCCAGTGTCTGGAAAGATCGATTTTAGAAATACTGTATAAAATTTTTCAAAGTCCAAATAAGAAATGAGCATTTAGGCAGGGTTCAGACTCTTTTTTTATTTTCAGTTTAAAGTCGCATCAAGAGTAGAAGCTTTTGCTACAGAAGAATGCTGAAAATCAGATGGATGGATGGAGTAACTAACCAGGAATCTCTAATCAGAATAGGGGAATTTAGGAAATTTGACCAAAATAAGGGAGAGATTAATAGGCCGCATTTTGAGACATGAGGGTCTTGAAATAATTAGCATTAGAGGAAAGTGTTTGGGGTAACAACAAAAGAGGGAGGCCAAAGGTGGAAAACGCTAAGAAGCCAGGAGAGGATGTGGGATGTGATAGTAACGTATAAATGAAAAGGCTTGCGTAAAATAGGTTAGCATGGAGGTTACATCAGGCTAAATACTTCTACAACTAAAAAATTGCTAAGTAACATTAGATCAAAAAGATCTATCAAAGTTAGGAATTCCAGTATTTTTCTTAATATCAGCAGGAGAGGTGCAGAGTTGCAAACTACTTTAGGCCCCAAATTATACAGAATTGTCAGTGCTTAAACGTGGGCAGTCGGACAAAAGGCACTTGATCGCCGTTATCGTCTTACAATCGGGCAGAAAGTCAGCCTTTAATCAGTGTAAAATGTTTATAATTGAAATTATACCATATGGAATTGAGAAATAAATATATACTCTTTACAGTATATTTTAGTTAGCAAAATATATGCGGTAGTAGTGTCGAAATGAAAGGTTAGAGGAGTAGGTTTACTTTATTATTCGTGTTTTCTTCTGAAATGTTAAGGGAAAATGTTTGTTTTCATCCATTAACTTAGGAAAACCATAAATGACTATGAATCGTATTGAACGCCTATGAGAACAAAGTTCAGTGTTTGTCTTAGCACGCTGCTGTTTTGATGTTACCAAAATGAACTGTATTTGCGTGTAAGGGAGGGACGAGCTTTCGTAGTCTGGCTAGCCGCAGCACAGTCTACGCTGTTTTTATCTGGACCGCCCCGACGCCCACTACGGCTTTCAGATAGAGGGGAAACCGCTCCCGGGGGCCTAATGACTTTTCCCGTTTAATTTAAGACCGGCTCCGGCAATTACGCCTCATGTAAATTTCGTTTCTTGTCGAAGAAAAGTTTAAATTGCATTTGTGCCGCTAGCATATGACGGACCCTAGAGATCTTATGTCGATTGCGTACTGAGATTTTAAGTGCTCACGACTCAGATTTCTGCTACTTTCACTTCCGGCCACTAACTTTTAAACGTACCATCGAAATGTTCAAGAAAACTTCGATAATTTTAGTTTTACGATTATAAAGGAAATAAACTCACAGAAAAATTTCATAATTTTCCTTAATTTGAGGAATAAAAATCATATACCGATGTAATTAATATTTTTAATAACTTCCTCAGGTGTAAAATTTAGCAATTCATCATATTTACTCCTTGACTCCCTCAGCCGAAAAGATTATTGAATGTACATGTGAAGAATTTAGTGTCGCGGACCAACTCCAGCGACGGTTACGGCAAAGGAAGACTCAAAAAGGAGACGAAACGTCGCTTTTGAATAATTAGTGATAAATTTATATAATAAATTATTGGCCCTCTTTTTATTTATTGTAAATTTTAAAGTCATAAAACTATGCTGTAATATTTTTAATAATTATTTAATTCAAAGTTGTCACTCGGATACGTTAGGAACATAATATGGGTTCATAAAAACAACGCCATTGCTTCTCTGAAATTAAAATATAATTTCTCAAAGGCGTGGGAACTTTTTGTTATTTTGAATTATCTGTCTTCGTATAAATCAGTAATATCTATTCCCAATTAAATCGACAAAACGCTTAAAAGTATTACGGCCAAGTGTCGTTTACACTATGAAAGCTAAATAATTAACGCATCGCCAAACAAAGGGGTAATAGTAGTAATAGTATATAAAATTTATTTTTTCTATCACATAACATAAACACTAACGGAGCATTTAAAGTATGTTTTATTTTTTAGCATTTTGACGCGACTCTAAACGTTAATAAATAAAAAGTAATTGCTGTGTGATTCTACGCAGGGGAAAGGTTTCAAGTTTTTAGGAAAGCCTTGATCCTTATGGACGCCGACCGCACTATGTGATCTGTGATTATTTGCAGCTGATTGCGCGTTCTTTTAGTTGCGTTTAAAACTCAACCCGTGCTTCCTTATGGAGCCGTCAACACTATCTCCCACCATTCTCCAAAAGTATTATACCTTACATTGTTCCAGAGCCGGGTTTCCCAAACTGTGTTCCGCAGGCCCTGAATAGGTGTTCTACAAAACGTTTCGAGTGATTCTATCTATACTATGGACTGTGATATCCTGTTATAATACTACTTCAGTTCGTTAGACTCCATTTGCATTTAACAAGAGAAAGTGGAATTATTTGTCACGCCTTTCATTGTTTACAGAATGTTTCGGAAACTATTCAACCACGTTACGAAACAAAGAAACACTGTTCCTTGTTTCCCTCTACAACAGGAAACATGGGTAACTATGAACAAGTGTTGACGTGTTCAGTCAACTCGAATCCTATACGAGTGAGATAGAGGTTACCATAGACAGAGTTTTACAGATAATATATTATTAACTTGACAATTAGCTGCGATTAATTGCAGCCACTCAGCTTCATCTCGTGCAGTTGCTCTGAACCGGTGGTCCTCAGGAAAATTTTAGTGGTCGGCTAAAGATACTTTATATTCTTTTTGGCTAACAAAAAACAAAAGTATCCATTATTTTACGCATTTAGGAAGCTTTCGACACGGTGTCACAATGATCGATTTAAAAATTATCTCCTTATTTAAGGTTTTTTAGACATTTTACTTATGTCTTGTTAGGTAAGCTCCCAAAGCAGTGGATCTAAAATTGTTTTTAGAATAAATACTTGCGACAAAACATTTCTAAAATTTTTAAAAAATGTTATGAATAAAGCTATGAAAGTGGTAAACTATGTAAAATAAAAACAACTTCAATCTAGATTAAATAAAATTTGTGCGATGAAATGGATAGTGAACACAAAGCACTTTTATTAGATGTTGAAGTGAGATGGTTATCCAGAGGAAAAACACTATTAAAACTTTTTGAACTCCGAAGTGAGTTGCCAGTTTTCCAGAAAGCAAAACATAATTCAGGAAAATATTTTGTTGAAGTTTAACTAATCCTTCATGGTTGACAAACGTTGCATATCTGGCAGATAGTTTTACAAAGTGCAATTAATTACAATTACAAGGAAATTGTAACCTTTCGATAAAATTACAATTTTGGATTTCATCAGTTGAACCTAATGATTTTGCTTTCCTGGCTTACATGAATGTTTGAATGAATTAAATTTAAAAGTAGTTTTTAGAACACCTACATAACTTCAGAACAACTCTTTTACAATATTTTCCGAAAAGTAGTAATGACGATTCCTGGGTTCAGAATCCATTTTCGTGACAGCTGAACCAGTAACTTTAATGCAAATCACTATGAAAATCTTATTGATTTAATCAATGACTCTAATTTGAAACAAAAATACAAATATTTCTAGGCGAGTTTGTCAGAGGAATATTCAAATATTTCAAAACCAGTTATTATTGTTTTAGTTCGGTTGACTAGAACCTATTTAGGAGAAGCAGGATTTTCTGATTATGTTGCCACACTACATATTAGAATTCAACGTACAAATGTTTTGCCTGATATCAAGGATCCTAAATCATCAAACTCATTAAGTGCTTTATTTATTCATATTTTTATGTTTGTATTATATTACAGTTTTATATTTAAAAATAATTACTAAATAATAATTAATTTTTACAAGTAGAAATTAGCAAGCTAAAAAATAAGCCAAGGGTTCCGTTAAAATGTCTAATTTTGGAATTTTTCAATGCAGAAAAAGTTTGGGAAATTCTGTTCTAGAGAAAATTCCTTCCAGTGCTGGATACAGATATAACATATTCATGTAAATAAAAAATTTTTCGTTTCTTGATTAATATTTTAATATATCCAGAAATAAATCATCCAATTAACTAATATTAATTTTCTAGAGCAAAAGTATTCTGACAAGCTTTATGCACAAAAGAATACTTTGTTACATTGCTTGTGAAATAACTGCTTACCATGCACAGATATATTTTACAATCTAAGAACAAGAAGTACTGCTAAATATTTGTCATTCGTTATTTCCAATTTTATTTAAAAGTTGTAGATTTTTAACCAATAGTTGAAATTTTCTTTATAATTTAGGTTGTCTCTATTTAATATGAAATCCTAATTCTTTTAATCATAAAAATACACTTAAGAAAAGAAGAACAGAAGATTACTGCTTCCTAATAAATTTAATATACCAGTCTTGACAGAAATTTATTATAATCCATTGGAACTGTATGGTAATTTGATATTTAATTAAAATGATTAACTGTAGAATAGTATGAAGATTTTAATTCAAGAAATATATAGTCTATACTAAGAAAATTAATTCCGTGCGGTTATTTGAGGAAGGTAATTTAACCGGTCAAATAAGATGAATTTCGTATTCAATTCTGTTACGTAGGCTCACCCGAAAACATAAAATTTTAAAAATAAATTAACTGATTAATATTATTACTTGATGCATTCTTAAAAAGTGTTGGGAGCTTAAAGATATAAATATGTATTCACTTAACACAAAGTTTACTTTCCTAATTAACCCTTTCTGTTGTACGCCCATTAATACGGATTGTATTAAAAAATAAGTCCTGGAATATAATAAACAGTCAAATACTATATCACTTTGCGTTTGGTTATAAAAATTAAGTTAATTTAAAAACGACCCATTCACAGATAGACCAAATTCTTATTCAAATCCTACAGTGTTTCATGCTGACAATGGGAACCTTATGACGTAAATTTACTATGAATTTTAAATATATTACAAACTATAATTCTGCACTGCAGCTAAGGACCTTTATAACAGAACTTTCGCAATTTCTAATTTCTCGCACCAATGTGACTACCTCTTGCGCATAATCGCACTTGGTCGAAAACTCATAAATTGTATGCGATTTTTCACGTGCGCAAAATCTCAGCGAGGCCGGGGCCTTAATATCGTTAATTAGTGTTAAAATATTGACTTTAATTTTTATGAACTTCATCAATATAATATTTGAGCTAATATGAAGTCCTGCATATAATAAAATTTACGTTTCCTTTTATTTAAAGATAAAAATGTTATAAAGATTCAATATAACAATCAGATATATGTAACTCATTTATTGATAAATATAAAGAAGATTATTTTTATTGTAGTCATGTATAGATTAAGTAAGTGGTTAATTAAATGCAAATAATAAATACACAAATATTTTTTACTTCTAATAATTAAATTTTAATATTTTGATTCAAGACAAGGTCTTCTATAATGTTAATAATTTAGTGAAAGTTGCTTACGGCATACTAGGTCATTTGGATACTTTATGCAACAAAATATGATGTGTAATATTGTAATGCCCAATTATATATGTTAATTAAGCTGTCTTCTACTCTAGCGGAACATTTAAAACAAATTTAAGTGGGCATTACAATACTATATTTCACAAGGCACTATTTACTGGCATAATTTGTCACATGAAAGTTGGATCATTATTCGTAAATGATAACAAAAATCTGTTTATAATTATCTATATTACTGAAATGTATTCAATCTGAATACGAAATGTATTAGTATTTATTGTTTTCATTTTAAGTTTCAAACTAAAATTAAGGGCTTGATTTTTGGTTGTATAAAGACAAATTTTTAACTTGGGAAATTATTATCTCTTAAAAATATTTTATAAATCGCTGTTACCAACTTTCATGTCAAATTGTGGCTAACTTCAATTGTTCGTAAAACTGATCTTAGAGACTCAGTCTATGCAATCAGTAATACAGCCGTGAAACGCTTGTAGTCTAGTATTTGGTTATAGAAGATGGATGTTATTCTGGTACTAATTCCTCTGTCAATTCAAAATTTAAGACAATGAATGAGATTAAAAATATTTTTCTACATACAAACAGGGAATTAACGGAATTTTACTGAAAAAATTGGGAAATTAATGTCAATTTTTATGGGGGGGATCAATTTTTAATTACAGTTTAAATTCTTGACGTGCTGTACGAAAATCTAAATGATTTATTTTATTTGTAGTTACTTTGATCATACTACCATTATTTTTAAAATTTCACACTATGATTTATTTATTTTAACTAGAGGAATGAGGGAAAAATATTCTTCTATTTGGTTTCTTAGGTCGCATTAAAAAAACCAAGTCCTTAGCGACCTTTACGAAGTACGTTTACTACTGTTGCAGGGAGGGATTTTAAAATCATGATTCACAACAGTTCAATTTTCTTAGCTTGCGTGGAGAAGCTAAGAAGGCTATTGATAGTCCTCAAATCCGTACAGTAGTCCATTACTAAGAAATTTTCTCTCTGATTGCAGAGTATGTCCTGCAATCAAAGAAGACGTGTTGAGCGTTTTATGGGATGTTGCATATTTCACAGATTGTTTCCGGGGACTTGAAAATAGAAATTAATGAGTGAGTTTGGAATGTAGGGTTGTTAGTCTGCTGATAATTTATTTGAGGAAGCATATATTTTGTAACTCGTTTTCATTTCAAATGCATGTAATTTTCATTTACATTATGTTACATTAACTACAACCAATGAGTTATTTGGAATTTGATTTGATTTTTCAATGAATGTATCATGACATAGTAGTCATTCATATTGGTTGTTTTGTCTCCGGAATCACGTGAATAAATTGCGTAATATAGTGGGCTGTGCCTGTCTGTCGTCAAGTTCATGTAAGTGATAAATAATAGAAATGAAGCAAATGAAAATATATAACAGTGTCACGTATAGCTTCAAATAGCTATTAATAATATATTATTATTAATTTTGAAAGAAGGCTGTTAAGAAGTCTGATACGACTGTATTTTTTCTTTCTATACAGAAAATAAAATTCTTTCTTTATTAGTCCTTGAAGAGCTTTGCGCCAATGCTTGAGCGGCAGTTGAAGATATTGAAGTCCGAAAGCGCATCTGGAACCCTTATTCAATATTAAAACGTTATTTCCAAAGCCGTACTTCCCGGAGGCGTTCGTAAGCTTCTCCCCCGCCATGTCCAGTGCTGCACCATTAAATCTCTTCTATAGACGCGGAAATTTTCATCAGAAGCAGTTGCGCCAGCAACAGGCAAGCGCCGCAGTTCTTCTCCGCTCCCCCAGCTTCGATTGTCTGTAGCAATTCCCACAAATTGCTCGCCTCTCGCCGCTTCCATAATGAAGCGAGAAACTGAACAAGTTGTTATCGGCTCGTTACAGAAGATGCACGGCGCGTAAACAGGCCTATACGGGCGCAGGATAGACCGATCAATGTTAGCATTCGTTTTAAGGAAGGAACTACTTACCAATATTTGTTCACCTGCTAGTCTTTGAAGTAAAGTGGGATAGTGCAGATCCCTTGCCGTGAACATGAGTCTTATAACGGATTAGACACACCTATTTAATTGCGAACAGATTTAAAATTCTGTTGAGAATACGGCATAAAGTATTACATTATATAATAATTTCATTATGGAAGCGTATAGTACCTTTATCGCTTTTCTATGAAACTTTCAAGAAATTTCCTTGATTATTATGCAGTAAAAAACTTTAAACGAGCGTGCCATTCATTGTGTACTTAACAGTTACCTACTCGTTAAATTCCTTTATATAACTATAAAACGTCCTTTTAAGTCAAATTTATTTATTTTATCAAATAAGTCCTGTAAGGTAACGGTGTAATTGAAGTATCCAGTATAAAGATTGACTTTCAATATCTCTTTGCTACCAATAGCACAAGAATTTAGGTCAGACCTCTCGAATTGCCACGTGACCAGACGGGGATAAGCGAAAACCAAAAGCGCATTACAAAAATTAACAAAGGTTTATTCACGTGAGAAAAAAAGCATTTAAAGGTCCATTCAAACCATAAAAAGCAGCCAGGGTTGCACTTGTCCGTCCAAACCGACGTCCAAATCCAGATGATGGCTCTGCTCGCTATCGTGTTCTCGCCACACGCCCATTCCCCTCCACCTTTCCTCCTACGTCACAGCGGCCTCGATTTACGGCCGAGAGAGCACTTTCCCACGTGTTATATCTTCGTGACGGACTAGATTGTCGAGGTTCCTAGGAAAGAATAAAAGGGCGGACAATGAAGGCAAAGCGGACTTGTGACGCGAGTGTAACGTCACAATATAATACATATATGTCTGTATTATATTGTACCGTTACATATATATATATATATATATATATATATAAACCCGATTGGATTTTGTGTTTAATAAACGAAGAGTGCTTGACGAAGTTATAATTTCTGAAACATGATTAATTCATCTACTTTCTCTGGAGCACCTTATGTTTTATATTCGTTGTGGTGCGGGGTGGGGATATCATTAAATTTGACAATTAATTATAAAACAAATTAACAATTTAATTCAATTAAATTACTCTTTAACAATTATCTGTTACTATAACTAAATACATAAAAATGGGCCGGCTACTTCTCTAGGATAATTCTTCTCTACGGATTTAGTGGAGCTAAAAAAAGAATTGTCATCGATTTTTGACTAACACTCTAACCACGGGCAAGAAATGTGTCCTTAGCTGCTTATTGTTGCAAGGGATGGTTTTTTTTGTGTTCGCGGAATGAGTACGTACAAGTTGTTCTATATTTATCTCTTATTCACAAGTATCAAACTCAGGCAGATAGCCAGCCTTTGTTTTGTTTATTAGGCTTCTAGAGGCTGTCCCGTCAATCTTCAAACTATTTGAGCCAAAGCCAATGCTAGTTACGGTACAAGATTCCCGGTTCTCGTCTGGCTCCTTGTTTTATCTTAATTAGATGATACAATTAACTAATTGCGTTCCATATTGCTCTTCGGTTGGTTGGTAAGAAACCTAGCCCGCTACTTAATATTAATACCATATATATACTTGAAACTAAATAAAAGGACAACAAAAATTATAATCTTATAAACGGGATAGTTGCCTTTGTTTTTGTTGTGATTGCAAACGCACACCGTACTGTCATTAATAAAATTACTTTTTTTACTTTACGTACCGCTTTACTTGTACTTTCGTATCTGAATATGGCCATTTAACGTGGGTAAATAAATTATATATCTTATATTTATGGTATCTTGTGATGAATCTAAACATAATTTTCCAAACGCCTTATAGATTTACTACTAAACTGTCTAGGACGCAGTTACCATTATAATACGTTTTCTGGTAGTGTTCTCCCCTATTGACAAAATCCATGTATTTTTACAAACATATTTTAATAACAACTAAGTAAAGTGAAAGTAAAATAATATTAAATAAACAATGTAGCCAAATTGTCAGTGAACAATTTTATATTTATGTAATATGTCTACGACGTTTCGTCCATTATTGTGGACTTCATCAAGAATTTTAAATAAATACATGTAATCAGTTTAAAAATTACATGATGAAGTCCATAAATATGGAAGAAAAGTCATTGAGATATTAAATATATTGTAATTTTTGTTTCATATTTTATTTACTTGTTAGTGGATACTGACAATTTAATTCTATTTATAAATGTATTATATAAATTGAAAAATTACTTTTATAAAGTACAGTCAAATATTCGTTTTGCACAACTCTTAAGTCAAAATCTTATTCTTAAGCGACTTTATAATTTATAAAATTACAAATAAATCATATCAGTACCCAAAACATTTACCAAATTTCTCATTCTTACTATTGGGATATATAATTTACTTCTACGTGATTGCTATGTATCTTAACACCATGAAGATAGAAACAGAAAATATTATATTAAAAATTGATAATAAGAAGTCTGGCGAACTAGTTAATTAATTATTTGAAATGAACTAATTCAGTATACTGCCATGCATGGGCTACCAAGGTTTATTTACAAAGTTAAGAAATAACTTTTACGAAAGAGGAAAAATATGCAATGGCATGTCATCTTTTAATATAACTTTTTGCAATATAATCAAATACATTAACAATCAACACAAATGGCCAAGTAAACATTTCTTCTTTGACCGAGCATACGAATTCAACGTTTACATTTTGGACCTAATAAAGTATAATTTACCACGGCTGCAGCCACGGTGAGTGGGGAAACAAATATCATCTATTCTTTCTGTGAATTTTTTAATTAATTGAAAGTTTTTCTTGTTACTTTGGCCTTTACTTTTCAGATTCCGCATTGTATTGTTCCGGCACTCAGAGTTCGCTCTACCCTTCCCCTTCCCTAACCCGCCATAAAATTACGACAAAAGTCAATACTTGTCCGTTTCATTCCATTCTATTACTGGGAAAGAAAAACCTTGGAATTCACTTTCACGAATTAAATATTTTATGATGGAATGGCCTCTGCTATCCCCGCGGCCGTTTTCCACTTGTGTAATTTGATCTGTGCTACTGGCCACAGCAGCAGCAGCAGCATCTCCCCCTCCCCCACCCCCTCTCCGCCCCCGTCCAGCCGCCGCGCCTCATCCTCCATTCTCCTTATTCCTCTCCCCGACGGCGCCGAGAACAAAGCCAGTGTTAGTCCTGATAACGTTTCCTTTTTCTCTTCAGTGCAGGCATCACTTGCTGGCCATCTATAGGCATCGCCACGACGCCAGCAGCGGAGACAAAAAATATTTTTGACATCTGTCAGATCTCGAAAGGAAAGGAGTGTGCAGCGGAGAGTGAATGCAGAGATCTTTGAGAAAAACAGCCACACCAGAAGCTAGTCGTATTGGGGGAGAGTTTTGTTTCTCTTTGACTGCGTTAGCCTAACTGACGTTGTTACTTAAACCCATCGATTTCATTACATCACACAGCATGCTTGACTTAGTTCATTTTATATTAAATAAATATTTTAATTAATGAACGTAGACTTTCCCGGTGAATAATTCTGATGAAATCATCACGGTTAACCAACCGGGTCAGGTATTTAAAAGAACACAACGTTTCTGCGGCATAAGATGTAGCCTGAAGACGGCGGCAGGAGATGGCCGCAGAAACGTTGTGTTTATTTAAATACCTGACCCGGATAGTTAACCGTGAAGATTTAATCCTAAATATTTTAAGTTGAGAAACACTTTATAACCTGTGTAGATTTTTCAATACATTATATTTTATACTTTCCTAAAATTTTAGTATCCCAGTGTAAAACATTTTTTAAAAAAACGTTGGTGCACAGTATTTATCATGATGACAGCATCTTTTTCCTTTCTTTCAGCTATTGATTACCGGATGAAGTTACCAATTAATGAATTAACAGTGTTGTTATATTGCAGCGCTTTTAAAATTTCGACCCCCGGGGTTTCAAGGAGCTACTGAATGAGGATCGCAAAAATTGATAATTATAAATTAATTTTTAGAAGTTACATACACGCTATAGAAAAGCTACAAATTGAAATAAAATACTTTGTAATGAGGATTGCAAAAAAATGATAATTATTAATTAATTTTTAGAAGTGATATACACGCTACACAGAAACTACAATTAAAATAAAATACTTTGTAAAACCTATTACTGCCTCGTATTATGTTTTTACATTTCTATAGTCGGGAGCAATAAAATATATATAGTTTTGAAGCAGAAAACTCAATTTATTGTGTTTCGAAGCCTAAAAGGAATTTTCAGGACTATGAAGTGAGCCAAGCATGCGACGAAGATTTTCCCATGACCCGTTATATAAATTTTGGATTGATATTGTAGCGCAGTAGGACCCTACTCCATTTATTTCGTATTTTAGGACGAATCAAATAAAGAAAATTAGATAAGAATATTCCGATACTGGTAAAGAAGATATCCAAGTTAGAAAAGCGCCAAACTGTAGCGAAGAAACTTGCTTGTATAGATGATTAAATATGTTTGTCCATCTGATGACGTTGACCCACTTCGTAAGTGCGAATCCCGCGGGGGGCGGAGACGTCGCGCGGTGTGGCGTTCCTCCATATTAAATGTAAAATATATAATATTGATGGATACCCATTCACTTATTCAATGACAAATAAGCCAATGGAACTCTGGAGCAAAACCTACTCAACTAGTTTGGCAAAATTTGTCGAACACCCGTGTTTGAATGTGGTTTTATTTGAACGAAATACTATCAGAGGAGATTTCTCTCAAAATTAATTTAATTTAATTAAATTTTAACTTCACAAGATGAAAAATAATCGGTAACCGAAATATACTCAACCAAACCAGAAATAACGGACACTAAACCAAAAAATCGCAAATGAATATCGTGACGATGATCTATATCCAACAGAAAGTTTGCATAGATTTCATCAACTCTTGTGTACTCCGGTTTTAAACAAGTTACTCTTCTGTCTTACGAAAGACGTGTAAGAACACGTAAACGTATGTAACTTCAGTCGAATCCAATATGAAGTCATAATATTTATGGAAATCATTCCAGATTGTAATTTTCCTGTAAACTATTTCATTATTTGAAATAACCCGTCTCAGAAATTAAATATTTAATAATCTATTAATTAGTTTACACTGACTGACAAATTAATTGGGTATAGAAAGAAACCATATTTTGCAATGAAGAGAGTGACGCAGGAATTTTGCTGTATTTTTATTCCTATGATATATTTTTTCCGACTTCTTAGTTGTGAATATTCACCCTTTTGGGAATAAACCAGTAAATACAGGATGATTAACTGCTCGTATCACGAAGAAAAAAGTATAATAACAGGGTAATTTCGCCCCTGCATTAAAATGTCATTCATTTACTTTATTTATTCATCATACGAAAAATTGTTCTACCTTCAACTCTCCTCGACATCAGTACAAGAAACGTATAGACATTGTACGTGATATTAAACTAGCTTTAAGATTGTATATAGACTAATTGCTAATTAAATAATAAAAAAATCAGCGCTTAAAAACTACACACGGGATGCAAATAAAAGTTAATCTGTCTGCTTACATCAGGAATATGTTCAACTTATATATTGCCTTCGACCAGATTCAACCCATTTAATGTAGTTTTAAACTTCCACGGAGACATTCAGCACCTGCCGTAGTCAATCCTTTTAACAGAGGCTAAAATGCACCCAATGAATAATTACGTGCGTTGCTAAATTTTGAGATATTCTTGAATGGGTTTGAATTTGTTCTGGCATCCGCTATCATTTGATTCTTGTATGAATAACTTCGCAATATCTCATTATCCTTCAATTTCTTCAAGTTTTCTTCCTTTCAGAAGACCCCGCCAGCGCTCCCCTGCTCTATGTTTGTGGCTCTCTGCAATTGAATTAAGACTACCGGGGAGTAATTAATATTAAAAGGTTCATTAAAGCTATGTAAAGAGTCTCCCCATTTAAATAATCCCTACTCAGCATGATTTCTCTGCTCCAGAGAATTATAGACCTTGTATTACCTCAATGTTTTCCTTGGCTGAGAGAAAACTGATAAGCGCAAGGTTATACTTATTCACGTTGTAAGTTTTCACAATTTTATCAGTAACCTGTTTATAAAGAGGAGGTTAGCTGACAGAAATACTTTCGTTGCCATATTTTTGTTCATGTTTTTGTTTGAAGGAGCGTTCTCAGAAGACCCCATTTTCCCCATAGTTTTTTAGAATACAACTTTCTTACCTAAAAAAATTTTAAAATTGTGTGCTATAAATAATTATATTACATTTTTATTTCATTTATCATATGTTTCCGTTGCATTTCATCTTTTTATTTCAACGTGAGACAGTGGAAGGTCAGACCACAGTTCTGCATCTGATTTAACGTCTATTAATTTTAAGGTGTTTTATAACATTAGGTAGCAAGGAACTTAGAATATTGTTTTTCATTATCTCACTGTTATCTTGGCAGATAATATGTTTGTAGAAAATGATATCTCCAAAGGTTGGGAACCCATGGCACAAAATGTAATTTAAAAATACTTGAATTAAGGCAGACTAAAACTTTATTACAAACATTACAAAAATATTAAAGGAAACGGGTACTGAGAAACGCATATTAAACTGGATTCGCGAGTTTCTGTATAAATGGAGAATTATCTGAACCAGTTGGAGCCACGTCAGGGGTGCCCCAGGGAAGCGTAATCGGGCCACTAATGTTTTTAGCATTTATAAATGATTTGGTGATAGGAATTGAGTCTCAGATAAGATTATTTTCCGATAACTGTATCAATTACAGAAAAATTGGAAACGTCCAAGATGCAAATATTCTTCAATCTGATATAAACAGAATTCAACGTCGGTCGGACGAAAATGGGATGAAAGTAAACGCGGCAAAAATTAAATCAATAGTATTTACAAAAATGAGAAACGTTTTTCAAGTTAAATATAAATTAGGCGATAAAAATATATTACAAGTAGACACTTGTAAATTTCTGGGCGTAACTTTGAGCAAAGACTTAAATTGGGGGGAACACATAAATTCAGTATCTGGGAAAGGGTGGAGGGCACTTCACTATGTCAATAGAATACAACGGAAAAGTACCCGAAAGACCAAAGACATCGCTTATAGGTCTTTGGTTCAGTCTATTTTTGAGTATGGGGCGGTGTGTTGCGATACCTACAGAACCGATCACAGGACAGGGTTCAAAACGGACGGAAAAAGCAAATATATATATATATATATATATATATATATATATAGAGAGAGAGAGAGAGAGAGAGAGAGAGAGAGAGGCACGGGTAATCTGAAGACGCTAGCAACTAGAAGAAATAGGGCCAGGCTTTGTGCACTGCACAAAACGTATACAGACGAATAGGCCAGTAGTCATACCAAAACTCGTATTGATTTACCGGCTTATGTAGCGAGAAATGATCACTCATTCAAAATTGATCAGAGAAGACAACGAACGGACGTGGGTAAATACTGCGTAAATATGACCGTAAAAGACTGGAATGATTTGCCTTCAAGTCTACTAGCGACTATTCCGAAGAGTGTAAAACTATTTAGGAACAGAATAAGGGACATGTTTTAAATTAATTTATTCAATCTTAAAATTAGTGTTTAAGTATTTGTATATTCAATGTTAATATCAATATAATTTTTTAAACTTATATTCCTTTATTGAAATATTAAATGTATGTTGCAACCGGGCTCAGCCTATTGTAATTAAATTAATCTATCTATCTATAGAATGTAAAGAATATTCTTCCTTAGAACAAACCTATCTGTGCCAACAGAAATAAATTGTGAAAAGGATAAATTTTCAATACTCGGATAATAAATTGTTCTAATGCAGCTTGAGTGAAATAAAAGTCAGAACTAACGATGACTGTGTATAGTTTAAAAAATTTACATGTTTCACGCATGATGGATTGTCATAAAGCATACGGTCTGTTCTCTCGAAATCCAGTCGTTGATTCCGTCCTTTGGGATCGTCGTCACCCCAGACGGACTCCTGGGAAGTCGCCTCATTCATTTGTCAGAAATGGCGTGTTTTCTGCAGACAAAACCAGGATGATTATTGAATCCCCGTCACCAAGTAAACGCGTCATAAATTCCCGCTTTTCTTGCTCACAGAAATTTGACTTTAACGTTGACCATCACTAGCAATGAACTGTTACAAATTTTAGCTTAGAAACCAGATTTTTGCAACGAACGACACACACTGATGTCTGGAAGATAAATTTTAACTTTTCAGTCACCTGCGAAAGGTGAAATAGATCCAGAAACGTCGTTTTTTTAAAATAAATGTCTATGAATGATATATCATATTGATATTCATATTACTTTACACAATTAGATTATTTTCGTAATGAAATTTCGTATTTATTGAATTATTGGCTTAAAAATTTTAACATTAATATGTCATTTATTTATAAATAGCTATATCATATACATATAAGTTTTTGATTCTAATTTATTGGTGTCAGATACTATATATAGTATTTTAAGAAAATAAATTTTACAACCCAGTTTTCTTACTTTATATATTTACAATAAATAAAAAGCCGCTCAAAACGTAAACATATATATTTATCACTGTTTATTCATAAAAGTGACGTTTCGTCTCCCTTTTGAGACTTCCTCAGGCGTAAAATTTAGCAATACATCATATTTACTCCTGAAATCCCTCAGCCGAAAAGATTATTGATTTTTCATATGAAGAATTTAGTGTCGCGCATGGACCATCTCCAACGACGGTTATTATAAAATAAATTTTAATTATTAACGATAAATATTAAAATAAAACATTTTTTATTGACTATAATTTATTAATTATTTACCATAATTCCAATTTATTAATCTAGAATATATAACTAGATAAGATATAAAAGCCAATATTCTGATATTGTTTTTTTAAAATTTATTTATAAAGGTTGCATTGACTGCCTAGTTATTAGCGACCACAGTTATTTACATTTTATTATACAATTATTTATTAACATATTGTTTACAATTAAGAATTTACAAAATAAGGTACTAGTAAGGTTAATTGTTATTCAATGTTACAGTACCAAACACAGTGAATGCAGTTAAACTTTTCACTTATATATTACGTAAGTTAATCCTACTTTCTAATATTACTACTTTTTTTAAAAAAAAATATTCATATGGTTACAAGATGAGACGTATAATTCTCAGTAAATAATTTTTGTTCTCATTTTACCTACTATGCACAGTTTGTTTTAAATGTTCAAAATAATTTTCTTAAAATTGTGGCTTTGCGCTGACCTTGAATGAATACTTCACCATTTTCATAAGAAGTCTCTGCAGTTATTCATAGAAATTATGCTAATACCAATATTTTAAATAGTAGTTCGGAATATATTTTATCTTCCATTTTAAGAATCAGTTATTATTATATCATCTTGATAAAAAATAACCAAAATTTTTGACTCAGACTACAATCTTAATAGTCTTATTACAGTAGATGTTTATTTGCCTTGCTACATATAGTTTTGAAACAACAAATTAAGCAAAACTGAACACTTGAAATGCATTAATGAATGTGTTGCATAAGTTGTATTAAATTCACAAATATAAAACATACGTTACATACAATTTAATTCAGAAATGTGTTACATGGTTTTGTTTTTACATAAAAGAGCACATCTCATTTACCCTGAACAAAAAACACAATTTGTGTACAGAGCCAAACATAAATTTGAGGTTGATACCCTTTGTTGAATATTGAATGAAAGTATGCAACTTTGAAGGGCCTTCCTCAGTACGAGAGAATTATAGTGGATCCTCCCGCAAATAGCACAGAGCGCAAGCGCTAATGCAGAGTCAATACTAATTTATCTCTGCCGTATGATGTTCCTTTGTTGACTCAAGTCTTCAGTTGACTGCGGGTCAGTTAGTATCGTCATGAATACGTACCACGTGGTCAAAGCCCTCGCTTCCCTCCGCCTAAAGCTTCGCGGATAACGTAGATTAGCTTCAATAATTTAAACAGTTACGAGATATTTTAAAGGGTTTGAAGACTTTTAAGTTTCAATTTCAAAAGAACATGTATGTTGCTCCACACATTTAAATTATAATCTTATATATACTTTTTGTATTTGAAATATATTGTTTAAAAATAATTCAGTATATTATAAAAATATGTATTTGATAATGAAATAGAGATAAATAAAATTTACCATTTTCTACAGCCTAGCAAATAGCAAAATCATATATTCCCCTATCATAACGAAAAAAAAATTTACAAAATATTTCGCTATATAATTTAATATATATATATATATATGTATAATAACAAGTCTATTGCTCTACATATAAAAATAAAAAACTTCTTTCGATATTAATAATGAAATATGCCATTGCACAATGTTAGAATTGCAAAAGAAATAATTAGTTTTGACGGGAGAAGGTAACAAAGGTACTATGCTAAAAAAATAAGAAATAAAAACCGTACGCTTTGCCGACGATATTGTAGTATTACGAGAATCAGAAGAAGACTTGGAAACCATAATAAATGGCATGAACGTAGTCCTGGAGAAAGAGTTCAATATGAGGATTAATAGAAGGACAACCAAGGTAATGGAATGTAGTATAGGAAACAGGAATAACAAAGGGTGTTGGATTGGTAAGGGATTTTTTGACGGAAGTTAAGGAATTCTGCTACTTGGGAAGCGTAATACCTAGGGATGGTAGAAGTGTAGTAGACAAAGAGTAGGATAGCACAGGCAGCGAAGGCTTTCGCGAAAAAGAGGGATTTAGTTACGGGTAATATAAGTGCGAATATTAGGAAATCGTTGCTAAAAAGGTTTGTATAGAGCGTGGCGTTATATGGGTGCGAAACGTGGACGATAGGAGTTGGGGAAAGGAAAAGAATAGAAACCTTTGAAATGTGTTACTATAGGCAAATGCTGAAAATCAGACGAGTAGATAGAATCAACAACGAGAAAGTTATAAACAGAATAGGGGAAAAGCGAACAATATGCAGGACGTTGACTAAGAGAAGGAATAGATTAATAGGCCACGTTTTAAGACACGAGTGTCTTGTAAAATTAGCATTAGAGGGAAGTGTGTGGGGTGAGAACAGAAGAGGGGGTTAAGGATGGAATACGCTAAGTATAATAGGTAGGATGGATGTGGTAGTAATGTAGAAATGAAAAGGATTTCTCGGTTAGCATATACGGTCGTCTCTGGTCTGTCTTAGGACTGAATACTACAACGACATTTCAAAACTAAGTAATTATTTAGTATCAGGCAATTGACTCTTTATTTTACAATATAAGCTGTTCGTATTTTTTTGTTGTACATGTAAAAATATTAATTATGTATTCATCCAGTTCTATACATCTTTTATTCCCACGACAAAGCAACGTTACACACAAACCGATATTCTGAAAGGTGAAACAACTTTCATGCAGTTGTAAACAGTAAATTACGCAAATAATAACAGTTTAAATAAGTTAATAAATATATTCCTTAAATTTTATTCATATTAATTATATGGGCCACTTTCACAGGATTCAGATCTCAGGGCCGCACATTTTAAAATAAGTGCATTTCATAAAACTCACAAATTATATCATAATAGTCAGTATATATAAATTAAATAAAGTAGTAAACGTAATTTATTTATATTACTTATGTTAGTAATTTAATATTACTTATAGCTCCTGGCAAAGTTAATTTAAAACTCACTTTAATGACTTAAGTGTAGGCTATAATCATTTTGTGCAATATTTTGAAATCATGACTGATTTGGCGGGCCCCAATTTGTACACTATGATTATTATGTATACAAAAATAAGCAATAAATATAATATTACCAAAGCTTGAAGTAGGAACGCTTTAAAACCTTGCGCTTTACTGTCCTAAGCTCTCGTCTTCACAAGTTATGAGACGCTGTCGATACACAACACGCAAACGTATATCAGGGGTCGTGGTGGAGAATATGGTGAAGAGCACAAAAGCCTCCTGAATTTTAAATTGTAAACATATATTTCAACTATTTGAATATGGGCCTTATATTTTAGTTGTATCCCATCAATCATACAAATAAAGCTGACTACTCCCGAATTTTATTTTATTTAAGGGTCCTTTCTCTACCACATACGTAGTATGTTATGTGCCATAAATGTAGTATCCGGAGAATAATATTCAAGAAATGTGTGGTTTATATTTCACTTCATAGTTACGGCCATGGTACAAGTTTCATCCAGTCCAAAAATAAAATTTAGCCACACGTAATAAAAATTCTGCAGATATTACCATGGAAACATTAATTTTTTTATTCCCTTTTCGTTGAATAAATTTATTATTTCAACGTTGTTTTATTTTCTGGAATGAATAGTGCATAATTTTTCAACAATATCCATCTGTTTATAAAATGTACCAATAATTAAATTGGATGAAGAACGACCAGAATAAATTATTTCAATGCATTCATTGACAGTTAAGTTTGTTTTCAATAAAACCTTGTCGATTCGTCCGCTTATCACACATTATACGAATATTAAAGCCTGAAGACTTGTCAAATTAAGGGACAAAACGTCATGTTTTGTTTGGAATATTTATATTTAAACCAGGTTTTAAAATTTAACTATTAAATAATTAATTACATAAATTACCATATGTAATTACTTAATGAAGTATAGAAGACAAGAATATCTACTGGACCCAGGACTCGAATCCAGAATTTCCCGTTTCTCGGACGGACACTGCCACTGAACTAGTCCGACTCAGTCGACGTCCCGACGTCCGATTCGGCATCCCTCCGTCCCTGTAAACCTATGCTAGGCTCAGTTGAAAATTTAGCTTTATGCTCATTATTCATTAAACCATTTTTAACTTAATTAAGTATTAAGTATATTTATGCATGATAGCACAATATCAAGAGGATATCAAATATTTTATGTGAGGAAGTTATAAATTTGTGTCCCTTTCACCAGACCAACTTCTTAATGTGAAACTCATTTACTATTAGACAAAATTGAAAGATTTTTTGATTTTTGAACGTCAGAATGATATAGAATTAATTTTTTTTATTAAACTGCGTTGTGGTATTCAATTTTGCGCGGAAGTTTCATGTAATTTTTACTTCTGTTCAAGTTATATTAAAAATATAATATTATATAAATAATATAATATGTAATATATAATATTTGTTCTGCGAATATTTAAAACATACATAATTTTTTTAATTATCGCTTTAAAGTGACTTAGGTAATCAATTTTGCTTTTATTTTAAATAAAATAATCACAGTAACTTAAAGTTCTAGCTTTATTGTTTAATAAAAAATAATTTTTATCAATACGTTTTCCTGAATATATAAAAAGAAGTATTTTACATACTGAATAAATCATAAATTCTTAAATATATTTTCTATTTTAATTTCAGGTACGAAAAGCAACAATTTCTTATTTGATTATTTTCCACTTCTTGGTCGCTTTGACAACATTTTAGTTCGTGGTTACCCAATTTGAGTGACTATGTCTTCTGATATTAATTACTTTTCTCACTGACAAAAACATTTGGTCTCGGTCTGATTATATTTTAACGATCTTTAACAGCAATTTTTCATAAAATGCAGTTTTGTAACCGAATATAGGTTATCATATACAGAGTGATTCTCTACCAGGCCGACAAACTAGCAGGAGGTGTGGGGGATACGGGAGTCGACTCGGAATCACATAAGAATTCAGGGTCGTATATGCAACTGTTGCGAGCTATAGTGCAAAGAAGCAGAGAAAAATAACAGAAACAACATTGGCTTATCAGATAACCGCACCTATCTTGCATGGACTTTTTCTTCTGTGGTCACATGAAGCATTTGGTGTACGAGACACCCGTTCCTTCAGTTGAAGACTTAGTCGATCGAATATCTGCACCTGCCGGGAGGAAACGTCACATGCCAGGAATATTCCATAACGTAATTAATTCCAAGCAGCGCCGCTGTCAGGCCTGTCTGACGACTTCTGGTTAACCTTTCAATAATTTTTTTTGTCCCATCAATTTGATTCTGTTTCTATTCCTTCTCTCTTCTTCTTTACATCACTGCTCGCAACTACGGCATTTGCGACCCTGCATTCCTACGTGTTACCAAATCGTCTCTGTACCCCCTACTCCCCGTGAAAATTTGTCGGTCTCATAGCGAATTAGTCTGTATAATCAATGAGAGTCAATGCTGTAACGAAAGTAATAAATCGTCAATGGTGGAGGACTAATAAGATTGTTTGGTTTCGATGATTAATAGTTTCCATCTTAGTTCATAATTAAACTGTTTTAGGGTTATGCCTTACAACTATTATTTGCAAAGTATTAATTATATCTTACGAGATATTACCCTTATCGACGGGATTTATGTTATATGTGAAGACAGTGGTAGTTTACATTGATAGAATTAATTTATTTTCAATTATAATTCATATTATATGTATACAAGGGAACCGGAAGTGAAATGGAATATCGGTGTAGAACGGGGTACCTATTTTTGTGGACTGGATACCAAATTTTGACTCGACCTTGCGAATGAGCTATTGTTTCGGTGTCTTATATCTCTGAATTTGCATTTTTTGTAGCATTTAGACTGAAGGTAAGCTACAAAACGGCTCCCTTTTAACTTTTTAATTATATATACTCGTAAAGTAGATGCATATAAATTACATATTGGTTTCACATCTGCTTGTATTAAGTCTCGGTGAAAACGCTTAAACTAAAACTTGCCTGAGGGGCGAAACGGGATACTACTGTATGAGGCAAAATGTAATGTAATTGTTAAACAATAAGTTTTTCGTTCCGCTCCGATTTCCCTTACCTTTGTTTCGCCTCAGATGCGGATAATATTTGAAACACATCTGTGGTATTCAAACGTTTATATTGTTGAATTTAAAATACAAATATTTCTCCAGTGTATGCTCATTGTATTACTACATGGATCTGGTGTTTTCAAGGATTAATTGCTAGGTTTTTTCAGGATTAATGGCTAGTTTGTTTTCCAAAATGTTGCTGAGAACATTTTTTTCTGACGAATCGAAGAGGAATGATTTCAACACGTGGAACAAAAACAATTAATATGTAATATTAACTTTAGCACATTTGGAGTAACGAAAATGGGCGTGAGTCGCGCAGGATAATTACATGGAAATACACAGCTCATTTATGAATATGGTACAATTGCAAATACTGACTTAAAATTGGGTTTACTTAGTATCTATAATGTATGTCTGTGTAACTAAGTACGTATGGTTAATTCATTTTTTGCGCAAGTCTCCTTGAAGTTATTAATCACAATTTGTAAATTGGACAAAGTGCGGGCATTGCTGTCAGGGTTACCAATACCGAAGTCTTTCATCGACCAGGTTGCTTCTGGGTGACACGGCTCCGTGTGTAGGCCTGTAATTGCCAAGTCGTGTCCTGCACTTTTACACGACCAAGGAAGTTGGCGCAGAACTCTCAGTAGTAGATGGTGACATACTGCGACACGGATATGTACTCTGGCTGCCCGATTCAGCTTCCAACTCCAGCCTAAATATTTACTGGAACCTGTAATTACCTTCTTGTTGGGGGGCAACCGTTAATCATCTGTTATTTGGCTCTTGCGAAGTTATCGAAGCTGGGGAATTCATACCGTAAGGTTAAGATATATCGGTAACATAAAATAGTAACTAATGATTTGTGGAAACCTGATGCCAGCAGAATACTAAAAAAGATGAAAAACGTAATTAAATATATTGTCTAACTATGATTTCATACGTTTATTTCTTTATCTAATATTGATATTTATAGTAACACTGTATAAATATAATGACCAAACTGTAACATTTCGCTTAAACACATATTGACGCGTAGCCGTGGGTTTTTCAAATATTCCAAAATAAAAATTTTCAATTAAAACGAACTCAGCCCTCATTTTATTTATTTAAAAATCGTCAGTAAAGTAACAGTCGCTTAAACATTTATGCAATAATAGCTGTAAAGAAACACATAAAAAATTAACGGTTTGCATAAATGAATTTTAAAAAACATTTACCTGTTGTACGTATTCAAAATATAAACATAAACATTGAAAAAGCACAATACGTTTACCCAATCATACTCGTAAAGTACTCCTCACATATAAAAAATGCAGTCAAGTGCAACTAATTCAAAGTATGAACAACGTGACAAACCACGAAGTACTACTGTAGACAATCCAATAACCCCTAAATTTTAAATAATCTGATTACCATTTAATTATTCAATTTAATTTCTACAAATTACAAACTTTAAATTTTTACCATTTACAATTAATGCAAACTTATGTGGTGACTCATGACCCCTATATTCAACGGGTAAAGCAAAAAAAATTAATTTTTGTTATTTGCGTACAGCAGGACGAAAAACGAGGGTGGTTTGGTGAGGCCGAGTAGGCGGGAAATGTCGCCTTTTACAACATTATTTATTGCCTGGAGTGCATTGTATTCGACACTTGGTCCCGGGAGCTGTCCTGAGAAAGTCGGAATGAGAGAGCAGTGGCGCAACATGCGTAAAAGTTAAATTCGGCATGTTCGAGAAAGAAGATTCATTTGATGGGAGTACGGAAAACAAAAAGATAACATTTTATGGAGATTTAATCTGAAGAAGAGGCGCTAGAGGAGACGTGTCCAGCAAAGGAACATACGGCAACGGCAAACCAGGAACGACGTCACCACGCAGAACATCTGGTAACGGCATTTTACCCTGTTTCCATTTAAACCATTCTCGTTGATTCGCGATTGTTTAAATTTCAATTATATCGTTCGTCACCCGCGTTCCCGAGACCAAACACCACACTTACAACTACACATCGCAATCTTAAAATAACTTATATTACATAGAAATAAAATTTAAATACCTGTTGTTTTTGTTAACAGTACTATTAAAAAAACTCATATTAATAATAAGAAACCTAAACCACAACAAATCTATTCTTCATTCTTTTATGTTTGCAGAAAAAGAAAAATAGTGTGCATAAGTATCTATATTATAAATATAAAATATTGCCACTTCTCAAAAAACTTGAAGTTATAGCCGATCGGTATAAAGCTTAACTGCAGAAATGTGGGCTCGGGTTCGAGTCCCACCCGACGCAAGAATTCTTATTTACTTTGTTTACCTTTCATTTCTAGTATTTTCTGTTTCGAGAATGTTCTGTTTCTGGAATATTCCATGTATGTATAAATTGTAATGTATTCTAAATCGGAATTAGTTTTACGTTGTACGAGCCTTATTACAGCACTTAGATGCTAAATAAACTTCTATAACCTCTACGTGTGTGTGTTACTGTATCTCACTGTCCTACAGAAACGTGGCAATATAAACCACGTAAACCCTAGCAACTCTTGGCTACCTTGCTCTGCCTTCCAAATTCCCCCTTTTCAATTCCTATTCTATTAAAGATCAGTTACTGGTTTCAGGATCACTCTCATGTAACCTGTTAACCTGTCAAAAACTCGTAGTAACTCATTGCACGGAATTACTTTAATCGAACATATTCACCAAAATTACAAAGTTCTTTTACAATTCAAATTACAACTGTATACATATTTTTATTAAATTTCTTTGAATTTTTTAGTTTATTACCTCCTATAAAACTTTATTTGTCAAATCTAAAGCATTTGCTAACAAATCTCCAAAATTACCAACTGCAATACTTTTATTCAAAACTTTATCCAAAATCGCCTGTACACCTACTAAGACATAAAATACAATAATTACTATAATTAAATAGAATTATATTTTTTGTTATTGCAGTACCCGATGATACACACATTTGAATTGAAACGTTGTAATCATTTATCGTTGAGACTGTTGAAGATTAAAATCGAATATTTTTGAAAACGTTAAAATTTTTAACAACGCAATGTTATCTTTTCAACTTTTGAAGGATGAAAGACACTTCTTTACTCCGTGTCCTGAATAAGTTTTATTACATTTTCAGTCTTGTAAAGAGCTGGATGACCCTCTACAATTCCCCAACAAAATGTTTTCTAGGTCAATGTTAAACGTTCATTGTTACAAAAATCATTTTGGCTTCTTGCCATTTAGAAAAATGGCACGGACTGAAATTTACCGCAAGAAATAAGTGAGAGTCCGCAGTTAGTAGTTGAAGTACCACCGTCTGGCCGAAACCGCTACGAGGAAGTGGCTGGAGAGTGACAAAGTTCAACTTTATGCCCGGCTTATCTTTCGTTATATCCGGGTCTATTTATACAAAGAAACAGTGGTTTCAATTGCCGGTCTCCTTTGATCTGGTGATTAGCGCCATTCCCTCGCATCACAGAATACCGGAATGTGCTTCGACGTTGAGTGTTCGTGAATTAACATACTATTAAAACCATATATAAAAGGTAAGTTGCCCAGATGGTAAACAGTCGCCAATGCCCATTGGCAGTTAATGCGACTCTAAATAAATAATAATAACAAATAGTTTCAATTAAAAAGTAAAATATGGTCGTTAAAACTGTGACCTCTTTTCAACCGAGCTCATTATAATTGCGTTTAGCTGTATCTTAATGCTAGATGAAATCCGGTAAGTTGCAACTTGTAAAACTTAAGGTGCCTGATCTTCTCAAAAATTTAATTTGCGTCGGATATAAAGCGGATCCAGGAAAGTGAAACATTGTATTCGTGTAGTCTATAAATTCTGTAATATTAACGATAGGTTATAACTATACATATACTACTGTTTCTCGCAAGTTTCCCACGGAGTTGGTATTAGCTACAGTATTTCTTATATAACATCAGTGAAATTATTTATTGGGTCCGTAGTTAAGTAACGGTAATTAATACTTTGTGTATCGAATTCGACGCCAAACTATTTCTGTTTCTGTACAGCTACGTCGGCTATTGAGATAGTAACTTTTGTGGGCGTATGAAATGTGTGTGGCGTTCGCTAACGTGAGTGGAGGGTTCGTGGTCTATTTGCACTCCGCTTGTTGCGATTTGCATTTTGCTCGCCAGCATTGAGCGTAGCGGAGATTGCCACTTGAGCCTCGGAGATCGAACGGAGCGCAGCAATAATGCACGTCAAGTTTCGCCTTACACGCGGCTGTTATTTTGTACCGACGTATCTTAAAGCGAATAATGGAGAGCAGGTGACTCATACTGCACCGAAGAGAACATCATAATCTCAGGTTAACCCTTAAATTCCATTCTTTTTTCAATTTTATTTATAGAAATGTTATTACCGTACATGGAAAACAAAATTATAACTTGTACGCATATAGGGAACATTTTATCACTATGCTTCGAACTTGAAGATTTTAGTTAAGTTCCTTTAAAAGAGTAATTTCAATTTTCCTTATTGACTGCAACGTTGAAGGTGGTGACAACAGAACCAAAAATTTAATATATTATTTTAAAATTACTACCACCAAATCATTTAAGTGTAATTTACTTAATTTCTAAAGTAAAATCATTACGGATGTTATATTTAGGTACATTTCAAACAGAAACTATCGAAAGATGAACGCTGAAAAATTTACAGTGCATGAAGCTGAATTTAGCGATTTAATTGCAATTAATAAAAATGCGTCAGCCACAACTGCCGAAACATATGCGATGCTGATCGCATTGCGATATTGCAAAGACCACCCAACCAATTTCACTTTGATTTGACCGCTTCTCTTATGGTGATCAATTCACTATTCAATAGCCGTTATAGAAGTTGATTCATCAACAAAATCAGGGACATTCTTAGTACGATAATAGGAAGAAAACAAAGAAATCACCATTTGCTGGATCCTGGTTCACGCGGGCACCTTGGGAAACGAGCTTACCAGAAAATCCGCTAACCTGGAGGCCTCCTTGATACTAAACCTTCTGACTAAAACTTGGAATAAAGGTAGAAGAAGAAAAAACGTAGGAAATCTCTATCAAGAAATGTACTCCTACAAAGAGATAACATGCCCACCTAACATCTCGAGAAAACAACAGGTCGCTGTTGCAAGACTCAGATCATTCCACTCCCGCCTTAAGAATTCATTTATTTTTTCTAGATTCCCTCAGCATTTCTGCTCTGATTGTAACAACAACCTGATGTGCTGCACATCCTCTTTGACTTCCATTACTAGGATACCATCAGAAAGTCCACGCTTGCAAACCAATCGAGACGTCACCTGCGTTCTTCTCCAGTGGCGATTCATAGTCTTCTAAAATTCATTGAATAAATTGGTGTTCTAGAAGAGATCTAATAAGTGTCCATGTTCTTGTATCAACGATTTTTCACTGATGTCAGAGTCATTGTCTCTCCCCAATACTTAGTGTTATTCGCAAAAACATTGTAGTTTATATTTGCTATAATAATTTTTGTATTGGACAAGACGTTTCCTAAAGAAAGATGTGTAAATTAGGTCGATGTTACAATTACCTTTCATGTCATATTCAATGGTCATCGAATGAAATTTGAAGTATACTGCGTGCTATAGTTAAGTGGATAAGCATAATAAAGTATCATATACAACCTTTTTGTTACTAGACCGGATAGAAATTGATTAGAATAAGTCCAGTGCACACATTTATAATAAGTATGCTGTTAATTCTTTTGTTTGAGAAATTTGAAGCATTTCTTTGTCTGTTAGGTAAGATAGAAACCGAGTACATTTTTTTACAGATGGAATTATTAATTACAAAACAGAGGTTCAAAGATACACCAAGGACACTCCCACCGAGTATTTGCCTTTTTAAAAATTAAATCAAATTTATAATAACGGCCGACTTAGATTTCGTTGCTCCCAGACGCAATTTATTATTTGCCGAGAGCGTTGGTTTGTTTGGAGAGTCAATTTCCATCAAGTTGGATACACCATAATTTACTCATATTTTAATTACATTCTTCGTCATCTTTAATTTCATTTAAAAAAATACACATAAAGGTCACAATTAAAAAAATTGGGAATAGCTTAAAGCGTTACTACTGTTGGTAAATGTTGAAAACTCTAGCCCAATTGTCTGAAGCTAAGATTTTAATAAATATTTTGTTTGAATTTATAAGAATACATGAAAAAAGTTTTACTTGTTAATGAATCATTTTAAGGTATTAATAAATACAAATTCTATAATTGTTCTGACTGTACCTCTATTAATAAAGGTGAAAAATACATACTTTTATTTGGAAATAACATAAAGAAATAAGACGGAAAAATAAATTACTATATCATTTATTTTATTCACCCAACCCAGAAGTTGGTTTTTAAGGAAAAGTCTTATGTTTTGAAGTTATCACGTTAAACCTGGCTTTATAGATCAATGTTAGACCGAAATTTTTGGTAATTTACTGTTGAGCAATTTCTAAACGCTACTTCTTCCCATTAGAACGATAAATTGTGGCATTAACTATGCATGGTATCGTCAACCCTAGATTATGCTACCCATATCATAGGATAAATATCCCCTTGAATACTAATGTATAGTGCGACTGACTTGCGTTTTCCACGGTCCTCTCTGTATGTGGCTCCTTCCGTCGTCTTAATGTTTTTGCTCCTTTCTTTTAATCCCAGTTTAAAAACTGTTTTCAACTATCGTTAATTTCTTCCATTTTAGACTATTCACAAAGCTCATAGATCTTGTTCATATATTTAAACTATATCTTTTCAGTAAGATTCTAAGAGAATAGGTCAGAAATTTAATAAATTTTTCGTACTATAATAAGAATTAGTGTTTTTCAGTATTATTACGGTAAAAAAATTTTGATGGTCATTTATATGAATCAAACGGCTTTGTTTTAGTCTAGTTTAAAAGTTTTGTCTCGACATTCAAACAACTATTTCGGGAGAAATTCAAACAGGTGGACACGCTCCATTGTATTTGTCTTCAATGTTTTCAAGTTGTACGGGAATGGTTGACACACAAAGGGCTCGCTGGAGGTTGCTTAGTCAGCGTCAGAGCCGTGGAGAGGGCACTAATTATGGGGGCGAGAGGACCGGGGCGTGCGCGTCAGAATGGAGACGCTAACAAGACGAGACCAATCAGGGTGACACCGCGTGTTCAACAAGCAGCTGGCGTAGGCTCGAACCGGCGACTGCCGGCTAACGACCCCGCTGTGTAAACACGATCCCGGGCTTCATACTCAACTGTTGGAGATGGAAATCTGTCAGCTTCGTCTATACATATCAATATTCTTCAAAAACTATTTTGTTAATATGTATACAATTTATTTGTGTCATCGTCATCTATACTTTTCAATATTCAGTTCAAAAGTATATTTGCAAATATGAATCCAATTCATGGTGGGTAGAGTCGTACAAAAATGGACCGTGTAGTGTACACCTAAATTTTATATAATATTTTAACTAAATCATACGAGCGGCGAAAGTTGAGGGTTCATTGCACCTCAGGTAGCAGGTAACATCTTTGGAAGGCGTAGTCCTTTGAGGGATTAAGAGACCGCCGGACAACAAGTCATAAATATGTGTCAGTTGGTAATAATCAGAGGTTTCAATATTTTGTCAAGTTCAGACGTTCCCACAGAACGTTCAGTATCTCTGTTGAGTATCATTTTGTGAATATGCGTGAACCCCGGATTCGCGAACTTGAAAATCTAATAGAGTTTCTTATTGACCAAGATTGAAAGGGAGTTGAGAGGAGTGGGGAGGTCGTGTAGATGAATTAGTTAGTGATGGAGTTGAGAAGCGGTCGTTGAACGGGAGTTGGAGAGAGGCTGTTGATTGGACAGAAAAACTAAAGAGCCGCAGGGATGATGCGCTCAGCAGCAGACTTCAAAAGCCAGCAATAGCAGCGAATTTCTTAAGATATATCTTCAAGGATTCCAAAGGTTGCAGCCAAGTACCAACAGAGTTCCGGCGTTTGGCAACGTACTATAAATCACTTAAGGTCGTCACCTGAAAGCCACTGCCAAGGTATTTAAACCCCACCATCCCCTGGAAGACAGATCAATTCTGCTTTGTATTTCAATTCATTTTTGAAATTTATAAAGCCTTTTAAAAGAGAAGAAAGATAAGATTTATTTTATTTATTTGTTGTTATCTATTGTTAAAATATAATTTTAAATTTGTAAAGTTTCTTATCCATTATTCTCCTTGCAATCATTTAATTTAAAGTAGAATCCGAACCTATTTAAACGTTACAACCGTGGCTTGCAATGAGTGACGATAATGCATTTACGAGAATTTCTGAAGATATGTTTCAACGATGAAATCATATCTAAATAAATAATTTATGTCAGTGATGGTCAACCCGAACGATCTTGCGGGCCACTTTGGAAATCCAACATAACCCCGCTGGGCGCATATATAATTATATAGGCCTATCCCCATATAAAGTGTATTTGCTATTTATTGGATTACCGTCATGTAGCGTTTCACCCTAAAAGAAAGAAACTGTTGTGCGTTATCTTTTTCAACTGTCTAACAAAACTATTGCAAAAAAATAAACATGTTTATGACACTCTGAAGAATCTCGCGGGCCGGAAAAATGTTCAAGGTGGGCCGCGGGTTGGCCGAGTGTTTGATTTCTTTACTTACAGATATTTTAAGTCATTTAGCCGGAATATATGAACATTTAAAATATGGAACTGAATTAAATGCTGAAAATAGAAAAATAGCGACGTGAAATCAAACATTAACGATCTAAGATATTCGATTACTAGTCTTATCCTTTCATTTTCCAGTCCAGAATGTCTCCATCATAAATCTTTGATCCTTACATATACTCTCAGCTGGAAAGATTCGAAATAATCCTAGTGAATTGTTCTCTCAAAATACACTTCAAAACATTTAACTTTCTTTGCGCTCTGACACTTAGGCTACCGGACAGCCATGAGTCCATTGCCGGTCTGCCGAAGTTTTACAAGTCGGATAAACTTCAAAATTAGAGTGATCTAATGCATCATATGTATTACTGATCGTAGATAGAATATAAGCAATGAATATCATTTTTGATCTCAATAATATGAAAAGACCGTAATATCCCTTGTTCTTGTTCGAGGTCTGAACTATTTACAAGTTTCGTATTTCATGATGAGTTACTTCTGAAACCCATTAATCTTTCTTTCATGATAAATTCACTAAATGACGATTTAAGAAACATTTCCTAATATTCAATAATATTGTAAAATATATTACTATACCTGTGAGTGCACCAATATTTTAAACAAATATCTAATACAGTTACTATATATTGATACAACAGAAAGTAATGAGCAACTATTATTATTATATGTATTTTATAACCGATGTAAATTAATTAAGCTTAATTTTAAAGAAAATCATGTTAGAAAACTACACGCGTTATCAATTGGAGTATATTAATAAATCTTTAGTCTTCCAATGAAATAGTTTTAATATTTTCCGTATCGATGGCGAAATATTCCTGCTCGTCTACTGATTTATTGTACGGAGGGAATATGTAATGATCGACGCCAGACTGAAAACATATTAATATGAAGAAGTGAAGAGCACAGAGAGAAGAATTATTTGGAAGATATTAACTGGCAAGTAAAAATGCTCCTGTTTGGACATAGGTGGAGATTGGAAACCCTTAAACGGCGCGGGTTTCATTATTAATCTAGGATCCCGCGTTCCTGATGAAAACTTACATATTCATGCTCGCATATCTTAAGCAGCGTCTATTAATTTCGCATCTCGCAGCACGCTCTGGCCTGAGCTGTCAGATAGTCTGACAACATGTTCCCTTCCCTTCTCTCCTCCTCCGACTCTCTAGCACGCCGGAATGCTCCGGAAAGAATACAAATAAATTATTTTCGAGAATCGATACTGCAGCCTGATAAACATGTCTGCGAGTTACGTCGCGGAAAAAAGCGGGAGGGAAGTACTGGAGAGATATACGATGACAGGGAAAGAGTGGGCCGATTGCGATAACGTACTAAATCAGTGGAGAGGGGAATTTTCTTCGATCGGAAAATGTCACTGAAGCAACAGCGCTAGATTTCCGGCCTCCAGGAAAGAAAACGGAGACTCATCAAATATTTACCAATTGCGCCCTCAACTAACTCTTCCGCGGATCCGAGTCTTACTTGTATGTTCATCCATTCTTGAGCTTCAGAAATATTAATTTTGGTCTTTAGAGTGTTCAACGTTCTCATCAACAATTTTATATTTAATATAAACTTAAATTTATTAGGTGATCATTCCAGCCCACTGCGGACCTCATATGCTAACAGTAGCAGGTTTTCCATGTAATGACTGCTCATATTTCTCCATTGTATTCTTTTTAAAAATATTTTAGTACAGTTAGTCCCTGGAGTATTCTTTAGATATTTGCATTATTTAACAAATGGCTTACCTCTTCCCGTTTTTAGTTGACTTACTCTTACTTCAGAACTATTTTTGTCCACTGACCATATTTTCCGCCCCTTGTGTCTTGACTGCTTCAATTTCATGCGCTCAATTCATTCCACTATAACTGTTACTTTCGTCTTCTTTATTCCTCAAGCGATCTCTACTATCCCACACCCCCACATTTTTGTGGTACTTGCATTTTACCTATTACACTGAAACAGATCTACGTCTTAAATACTTATCTCTTCAGACAGAAATATAAAAGATTTTCATCCAAACTAGCTTTATCGCAGCCTTATTTTCTTCTGAATTCTGGTATAAGGAATATAGGTTTATCCTTCCGATTGATGTACATGTCTGTTCTATTTTGATTCAGTCACTGATAATTCTAATCGTTCTTCGTATTCGTTGAACAACACTCATTGTTTTCTAACTTACCGTATATCAGTATCTAGATTAACTTTCAAATTCCATGGCACTTCAAGAGAATATATTCATATATTTGTAAACTAGAAGTTCCCGTTGATCAATTACTTTCCAGTTTGTTCTTCTTACTAGCTTAGTTTCCGAAAACTTCCTCGCGACTGGTTGTGAAAATCTGGTTGAACTTGAGTCCTCATGTCTGATTTCTCTGCTCATCTGAACCTCCAGCATTTTTACAACACTCATTTTAGAACTTTCGTTGCCCACCAAACATCATTTCTCCTCACTGTCTGTCCTGATAACCGGAATTTCGGACTCATAAAACTTCGTTTGATTCTTTGGAACGACTTCTCGGCGAGGCTCGAACCATCTTCTTTCTGGCCACTTACATCTACAGATAACAATCTTGTTTCTGTTCCAGTAATATTTCATTTCACGTAAACTTTTCTCGCTTGCCTGCCTGTATCCAAATTAGAATTTTCTTACTGAATTTAAAATCAAAGAAATGTGAATAAATTAGGGAGGGATCCCATTGCGCTACAAGGCTGTACGAGTTTTACGGAAGACAAAACTAATAAAACATAATGAAAGTAGATATAGTAAAAGATATAAGTAATGATTTATTTAACAATTTTTTTTTCATTAATGGAATTCTTAATATATTTGGAATGAGTTTTATAAATTTACAAAAAGTACTTTTCTGTACAGTTGACTATGCCAATATTACCTAAAGCAGCAGAGAATTATAGAAAAACAGTTTTCTTGTTGAAATAACGATAGATAAGGAAATATAGGGAAAAAAAATTAAAAAACATGAATAGGCTAAGATTTACTGCGCTTTAGTCAAATAACTGTACAGTTAAAGCGGTTAATTTACTACAAATTATCAATGAAATCGATCTGTTGCGGGAGTAAGTACCTTGTTCTAATAATTCCACAAGAATTTATTAATAATATAGGTCTTTCTAATGCTTATCCTTCAAAGTAAAAAGACATTCCTTCTATATGACAATGTCTAAAATTATTTCCACTGTTAATTTCTTTTTCGGCCAATTGACATTCTATTCGCACAGGCAAATTTTATTCGTTAAGTTATGATTCAATTGTATGAGACGTTAAAGAGGATGGACAAAGTTCATTGAAATTATGGTAGTTATTTATCTTATCTAAGATATTGTGCTTCAGATAAGTAAAAAATTTGGAAGATATGTGCTTCATAAGCTCTGGTCTTCTCCCTCTCGGGTAAACCGTAACGTCCCAAAGGCGTTTGCTTTCTTTGGGAAATGTCATTGAAGAGTCTTCATCAGAGTCGCATAAAATTTATTGTTCAGTCTTACATTAATGCTATCGTTATAAACTAATATTACAAAATGTATGCAATTTGTTAGACGTATGAAATTTGTAACACTTATTTTTAAAATTCTCTTCGTCTCCAATTTAAGAACTTTTTAGAATCTTCTACGTTACATGTACAGGACTAGTGGAAATTTGATCTCAGAAAATAATTAGGCAGCCTGAATTTCGAACGAATTTGTTTCGTTGCCTATAAATTATTTACCTCCGTTAATTCACAAAACAGTTTCTTCTTCTAGTTTATGAGTTGTACTAAGCAACTATGACGGCAATCGGTTGAATTTGTGACCCCGCTTTATCGTCTTCTCCTACTCTTACTCTGCTGTAACGCAACGCTCCAGCTTCATGTCCAGAATTACTTATTCTGTTTATAGAAATGGAAAGTTACAAGAACATCGTGCAGCCAACTTCCCTTGCTTGTCTTTCGTCTGTATAATAAAACCATCAATGTACTGCTGACACGAAACTATTCACGTAATAGGTGCTTATAGAGATTTCATGTGTATTTCCAATCTAAACTGCAACGAAAATTGAATGGGTTGTTTAAATTTAAATGAGAAAAAAATAATTCAATTTAAATTCACTATATAATATTGTTATAACCTACAAAAACATATTACAAAAGTTTTCATCATGAGAGTCAAGCAGAAAAGTAAAACATTCTTAAAGCTACGTTTGAGCAGTATAGCAGAGAATATTTAGTCTGGGGAATATATACTTTATTTTTCGTCCCTCGAGTTGAGTTTGTATAGCGAGTTCGCATTCCTACATCAGATACAGGCAGGTTGCAGGTTGGAGGCATTGCTATTTCTTGGAGTCTGTACGACAAAACCATACAGGAAGATCTCTGCGAAAGTTAAATTCCTTTCTATTTAAATTATGATCTCGTCCTCTCTCAGGAGCATCAAATCACACTTTTTCACTACGATAACCTATCGTCTCAGCTGACCACAGTGGTCTAGGAATGTTCCGATCTAACTTTTCAACATTATTACTTTCTCCTCGTCCCTGATTGCTAATCTCTCACCATATTAACGACGCCACGAAATGGGTCCAAGTGCTCGAGGAGTGCTTGAACCAGTACCCATAACTGCTTCTCTCCTTGATGCCTTAAAAATATTCTTCTTCGCCTCATACATTCTAACTGCAATGCACCAGTTCACTATTATTTTTTCTAATATTTAAATTACGTCATTTGTGAGGAAATACTAGGGTTACCAAGGAATGTGGAGAATAATCTATTTAAAAACACTATAGACATTTACCATTAACTTTTCACTTAAAGTTTTCCAAATTTTCCAATATATTGGCAGTTCATCTCCATAATTTATATTAATTATCATGGCTGTGAATGCGAACGCATCACTATAATAAAATTGTTAATACCATTATGTCTCAAAACGTGGCCTATACATCTATCCCTTCTCTTGGTCAAATTCCTCTATGGTGTTCTCTCTTCCCCTATTCTGTTTAGAACTTCCTTGTTAGTTACCCTATCCGCCGATCTGAATGCAATAGAACCACATTTCTAAAACTTCCATTCCTTTTCCTGTCTGCAATTCCTATCGTCCCCGTTCTTCACCCAAATAATGCCATACTTCATATAACATTCCTTTTTTTTAAGCCTTCCTTGGCTGTGGTATCTTACTCTTTATGTCCACTATACATCCATTATCCCTAGTAATTACGCTCCCCAAGTAGCATAATTCCTTAACTTTCTACAAAAATCTTTCCCAATCTAACACCGTTTGTTGTTCCACTATTCCCATTACTACACTCAATCAACTTGGTTTTCCCTATATTAATTCCTATATTGATCCTCTTCTTCCAGGGTCATGTTCATGCCATCTATTAATTCACAAGTCTTTTTCTGACTCCCCTAAAAATACAATATCATCAGCAAACCTTAGGGTTACATTTAAGTTATATATATATATATATATATATATATATATATAATGAAAGTCCGGTGGTGCCAATGTTACTTTCCTCGGCACTTCTCCGACTTCGATAGCTTATTTATTGTTATTAATTGGGCACGAGGTAATTTTACCAAGGAAGACACCAAAAAAATGTTTTAAACAACTGTTAGTTTATTCGAGCAATAAGATTAGAGGAATCTCTCAGGGCGTGGGCATACATATGATTTTAACCTCCGTTCTCCGCCGCGCCTCGCCATGGACTAAATATAAATTATAAATCAAACACAAACCCTTGTAGAATCTCACTACCCTTATTTGGTACTGTGTTCGAGACCCTACACCTACGGTCGCGATTTCACGCGAACCCTATTCCTCCCTTACGCCATCACAGCTCGTCTACGACTCCTCATATGTCCGTACATTTGCACTGTGCCGTGCTCGTACAGCGGCCTCTACAATTTCCAGCTTCTTCTGTCAACGAATCTCAAACCGACAACAAAGGAGTCACGAGCGACTTGACTGCTATAATTTATTCAGGTATGTATTAGCCGTTCGTAAACATAATACATAATTATAAATATTCGTTAAGTGGCAATATTTCTGCATTCAAATACAAATTGACTTCCCATTCACCAATTACGAAACAGTTTCTGGATCAAAATCACTTGTTTAATTTTGAAAATGCAGTTATTTTGGATAAGGAAATTAATTTTAAGGAAATATTTATTTCTGAAATGCTATGTATAAAAACAAATTTATTTTCTGTGAATATTAAACATGATACGTCTCAATTAAATACGTTATATGATGGATTATTGAATTGTCTGTTAGTTTCAACTTTTGGTTACTCTTTGAATTTTATTATCATTGTTCCCTTTACCTCAGTATGTCATTATTGATAAGGATCATAAGTAGTGAAGGCTTTCCCGGTTTATTTGAAGGATCATAATTGTTGGTAGAAACGTCTATTTAGTTTATGTTTTAAATTTATACTTATTTTTTCTTGTATTTGTCTGTTATACGACACGTTTATTTTATTCAACTTAGTCACATTTATGACTGTTTCAATGTTATTGATTTATCTGATATGAAATAAATATCCATTCAGCCCTTGTTCAGAGAAATGAATATTATACTGCTTATTTCATAGCTTCATAGGCTTCTGATGGTCTGTATGGTATCATTCATAGCGGCAATTACCTACAGTCATAACAACGATTAGAATTGTACTGCAACACTTTATCTGGCTCGCCCCTGCTAGCAGCTCTCCATGTCATACAAATTAAACAAGTTTTCCTCGTTCTGCTGCAGACACTCTTCTAATTAACAGAAGCATGGCTCAACTTGTCACAAACTCCGGAAAAAAAGGAGTTGAAATTTTATTATGCAATGTACACGGGCGAGAAATTCAAGATCCCTCTTGTTAAATTATCTCAAAATACTTACGAATTTTCCTCATAAAGTGTAATTCCGCCACTCTAAAGCTAAACATAGCGTAATTTACAGATTTGTACGGTTTCTAATTTAAATACTTTTGAATGAAATGGTCTCTGGCCTCTACTGGATTCTATTATAAATTGTTTTCTAAATTTGTAACACAGATGCCAGTTGAAATTTATTAAAATCGACTTCAAGATTAGTTTGAAAAGAAAGAACTACGGTGAAAGAAAATCAAGAACGACGTTTAATCATGATATTTATTTTCAGTTTCAAAACACTATAATGAGAGACAATTTATGCTTGTAGTGGAGTGAATATATAATATGGTGAGTTGCAATATAGTACCAACACAAAAATGCGGGAAACAGAAACGACGGACAAAAATTCGACCCTTACCCGTTAAAATTTAATTAAAACTCACTTCATTAAAAAAATTCTAGAATTTCGTTTTCCAATTGTAATATTTATAATAATTATGCACAGGAGTTGTGTTTCTAATGAAGAGGTTACAAGATATAGATTTTCATATTGCTTAGTACGATCATCATTATGGGCTGACTCGACAAATTTTTATGGCGTAACCTTTCTTTCTTAGCTTTTACCATTTTTGTATATTTCTTATGAATAATTTTGTCTATGAGTTGACAATATTATCCTCACATATTTATTATATGTTTGCTCATCTTATTAACTATATGTCATTCTATTATTCTACTTTCGTTAAGAGAGAATTCCGTTTTTTCTTTATGGTTTTTTAATAAGCAATTCAAAATATTATTAATATATCCACCTCTAAGGAATAATGGCGGATTGAATATGAAACCTATAGCATTCTTATTCACTATTGCTCCATTCGAGACTAAGTAATATTTGAACAAACAGTATTAAAAACTGTGAAAATAATTGTGAAGTACTGTCCAGTAGTTAGCTTAACGCTTAAAAATTATGGATGATGTCAAGAAGTAATTAAAAAAGATTTATCTAAGTGTAATTTTATTTATGAGAACTTTATCATGTGCATTATCCTACGAGACCTCGAGGATCGTCTCATGAATGTACACATGTTTACCAAACTTCAGCATTGGATGAATGTAAACGTTGATGAAAAAGATACGTCTGTAAGTAACAATGTCGAACAAAAGTTTTTAAGACAATTATTTCCATGAGGTTATTTGGAATGGTGATTACGGTTGTGACAGATTAAAATATATACCTTATCAGTAAACAATACTTGTTTCCATTGACAGTGTTGCATACCTGTTATAAGTATGTTCCAACATTCTAAAACTTTTAACAATACTTTATTTAAAGACTTAAATTACCACAACATTCTGAGAATTATTTATTTTCTCACCGCCTATTATTTGTAGCATTACTCCAGAGAATGGTCTTCTAAAAATTTAACTTTTTAGTTTCACGAGGATAATAAAATATGTATTTTACAGAAAGTATTACTCTAAAGCCATTTTTTTTAATTAGCTTTATTTTAGGTCGCATTAAATGCGTGCTCATTTTAGAACAAACCGTTTAAGCGCTAAAAAGGTGAAAATTTAGCTACAACCAAGTGATTGTTATACATCATAATAATTTATTGTTTTTAAGAACTTGATAATTCTTTCTTGGTAGCCCGGTGAGTGGTTAATTAAGTTTTGATTGTCGCCTCCGAAAATACGGCGTCTGTCTTGTACAACATTTTGCCAATACTTAATAAGGTGCTTGATGGGCATAACATTGTTGCAGAATCGCAAATTGGAGGAGGACTATTTGCGTTAGTTTGGAGGACCACTTGATCTCTTATGAATGGCGAGGGAGTTGGTTGAGCTTGACTTTGCGAGTGATCAATTTTTAATTTTGAAAGGGCCTGTTTCCATATATCCAAGAATGTGTTGACGTAATTAGGAAGAGGAGAGCGTGGAATATGTGTGGCGGTTTTTGCTGATTCGTCGACGGAAATGTTTCCTTTTATTCACTGGCGTGTTGGTATCCAGGACAATACGACCTTCTTTTCTGTTTTATGGAGCTGTGATGATCGAGCTTAGCTTTTAGGGGTTGTCTTCGTTGGTGACGGTTTTTAACGAGATTATGTGGTTCATTTCGGAGGGCGAAACCAGCTTGATGGTGTATATTTCTGTAGTGACGATGGAGGATTAAGGGTAAACTGTCATTGAATGCTGATACTGGAGGAAACTGCAGACTCATCTTTGTTCTTAGCACCGTCAGTAAAATTGCGGTTTACGTTTATTGAACTTGAGGCATAGCTATAAAATTTTCTGTTCCGTTCTTGGGAGGTTGGACAATTTAGGGAATATTGTGTTGTTTCTAATGAGGGTTGTGGGATGCTGACAGTTTGTTATTCATGTTTGTCTACCATAATTTTTCTTCTATTGTTTAAATAAGGGTCTTCGTAACGCATAAGTCGACATGGGATTTTGGAATGTGCGATAGGGGAAAGACGAGATATTTTGGGAGGGATATGGTATATTGTCAGGTACAAGGAGCTAAAGCTTGTGTGAAAGAGGTGTGTTTTTGAGGGTCTGAGGGTGTAAAGTGTCTTATAGCGTACCTCTTGGGAAATGAAGGAATATGTTACGGATTTACGCTACCGATGTCCTATTTATTACAAAAAAGAATTTCTCTTCTTTTTTTAAAAAAAACAAATTGTTAATGTTGTGGTATTCAGTCCTAAGACCCTCCATGGTAACCTATATTGCACACCCCTTTCATGTCCGCATAACTACCACATCACACGTCCTCCATAATCTGCCTCCCTCTTCTGTTCTTACCCCACACACTTCCCTCTAATGCTAATTTTACAAGACCCTCATGTCTTAAAACGTGGCCTATTTATCTATCCCCCCTCTTGGTCAACGTCCTTCATATTGTTCGCTCTTCCCCTATTCTGGATACATATAAATTTAAAAAAATTAATTATTTTCCGAATAGCTAAAATACTCACAAAAGTTCTCTTAATGCAGGGGTTATCGTGAGGTTATAAGGCTATGAACATATTTTGCACAAAACGATCGTCACTGAACAAGATCAGCGCAACCACGTGGTCTGCTCGTGCACTCGTCTGCTCCACAACAGTAGGACGTCCTGCCTCCATCTCATCAACAACAGAGGTGTCTGACCCATGTTGGAAATCTTCTTAAACCATGGTCTGACCCACAGCCTCTGTGTGACTCCATGATTGGTTCCTGCTTATCACACTCTTTTATTGGAGACCCAATCAGCGCCCTTGAGCACTCTACGTCACGTCAGCGCGGGTCAAGCGGGGGGCTGTTTCTGAGAATCCTAAGCGAATGAGGAGGGGGCATTTCTCCGTACGTCACTGCACTATATACCTTTTTTTGTGGTTTCAATACTCTGAGCCTGGAACACGAATCTAATGGCTGAACATTTCTATTTTCCAAATTATTAAATTCAACCAAAAATCGAGCTACAGTCTGGGAAAGATTATGTCGTTTCTAATAAGGGTTCTGAGCGTTTTTAATCCATGTTTGATTACCATCACTTTTCTTCTATTGAACAAATTAGGTTCTTGAGCTTCTAATACTATTTTGTTTATCAGAGCATCAGCTGAAGACAACCGGTTTAAATCCTTAGAGACGCATTATGGATGGAGTTGAGTTGATAAAGGAAGTTCTTGTTTACTGCTCCATACAGAATTAATGCATAGTCGAGTTTTTGACGGTATATGAGAAGTACTTTTCTGTTAACTTACCAGTTTTTACAGGCGAAAGCATCGTTGTTATTGATTGAATTTATCGTCATCTGTAAGTTAGAAGAAATCCATCGTTTCAATATAGGATAAAGAGTGAAAATCGTAACAGGGCACAAAAGTACTTGCGAGAACGTATATATCCACTCCTATTGGATGGGGGAGGTTAAAAGGCTACATGAGGGTGATACTGAAACCGTCATAGGAAGGGAATTGAAATGGAAGGTAGAGAAAGGAAGAGCCTCCGTGTTATAGTTTCAGGATCTTACCAGACTATTGACCTAAAAGAGATGCACAGAAAAATCTAGACAACCTTCATAATGTAGGCCGGGCGTTTAGTACTATTGTCACTCTCTTCCTAATGATGGGAGATGTGTTTTCTTGTGGGGTTGAAGTATTTCCTTCTTCTTGTCTCCGCCAGTTTCAGGAGCAGCTGGCCGACTGATACAATAAGTTTTATAGCATTGGGTAGATGGGGAAAGTGTACTGTTTTGGATTTATTTAATTTTAACTTACAGTAATTTTTTTATAAACCGTATCATCTATACAACCGTATAGTTTAAATGTCAAACTAAATCAAAAATTAAATAAAACTAATTTATAAAGATTTATACATTTTTTATAATTCAATTGATTTAAAAAAATTCCTTAGGTGAGTATTTGAACTATATTATTATATTTAAATGCTAGATGAAAGTTCGAGCATTAAGAATATTTAATATAATGATAAATTTTATGTGGCAAAAATATCGTAGTAAACACATCGCAGCAAGAGCATTACGACGCGTTCTTCCTCACATGTAAATTATTTGAAAGGCGGTGCCTGAAGAGGTGCGAAGGCTATCGTGCCTAATTACCACTATCAGCGCAGTGGACACGCACATCAAAGCCTTCTCACGAGAGGTGCGTATACGCATGACCCCCGGCTAAACAGCGCTCGTTATGTCGCGCGTGCTCTTTCCTGCCTTTTGTTTGACTTTGTGCAGCATTTTGCAGCCTCAAGCGACAATATATGTTTTTGTTCTCTGCGTGTATGTGGCGAAAGTGAGGAAAGAGAAAGAGGCAATAAAAATAAGTGCGAGGACTTAGAGGGGAGAATGAGAGCGCGCTTCTCATTTGCCATTCGCACGTACACGTGCAAAAAACATGAAACGGTCGCCTTCTCCTCTTACTTGTCTTCCCCGCCTCCGCCCCCGCTCATGCTCATTCCAGCACGTGGCCTTCGGAGGCGAGAGGGCGCCACTCCGATACACAAAACGCCAGCTATCCCCGGGTTTACAGTCAAGACGGAACGGGCGAGGCCGCCTCCTCAATGCGATTAAAGGAAACGTGTTCGAGGGAAACGCTGTTGCTGCTTCTGTAAACTTTTTGAACTGTTTGAGCAAGACATCAATACTGAAGCGGGGAACGTTGCACGACTTTTTCACCCTTCCTCACAGCTTAGCATTTCTACTTAAATTGAAGTGAATCAACTAATTACTTACAACAGATACTATATTTTGAATGTAAAGTACATTTTAAAAGGCTCACGCAAACACCAATTACTAAATAAAAATTGATACGAGTATACTACCATTTGTCACCATTAATATTCATATTTAAAACATATTTTTAATCGTGTAATACCGTATTAAATATGCAATAAACTACTGTCATTATAAAGTTTTTTGGGATAAACGAATTTTTTCAATTAATTTTTAATTTGTATTGATACAATCAGGAATTACAACATAGGATATTGTAATGGCCCGTTACTTTTGGTACACATGTTTCGTTTCTTGTAATTTTGTTGAAATGTTTCTCGCAGCCGATACGTATTTCTAATGACGTCTTACGTTACGTAAGATGACCTAATGCAGGTTTTCTAGGGTTTTCCCTGCATCTCTTTAGGTGAAACACCGGGTAGGATCCTTAAACCATAGCCCGGGGGCCCCAGTCAACCCTTGGCTACCTTGCTCTACCTTCCGCATCCCCCTTTTCAATTCCCTTCCCATGCTATTAAAGAGGAGTTGGCTGTTTCAGGTTCACCCTCACCCAAAAAATTTGTTGGAGACGAGGCTGTGTTATCAATTTATTGTTCCCAAAAAATTCTAGTTAAATTAAATAAAATAACAATCATTATTTCATTCATATTCGTTTTCTTCACAAAAATATTACTTGAGGATATCTAAATTAGTTTAAAGAATATTATTTTTTCTGTTAATATCAAAGAAGTTTAATCGCTGAATTTTTCGTTCATGCTTTGGAAAAAATTGAAGAACAGATGAAGGAGTGAGAGAGATGATTGATATCGGGAGAGTTATAGACCGTGGACACAGGACGACCATATAATTTGAGGATCAAATATTAATTCAGTACTTGAGGGCCTTTCTTTGAATGTGCCTTGAAGGAGATTGACGTTACGTCACTGCTGGCTTACGTCGGAAGCGTCCTGTACGGAGGAGAGAGGAAGGGTCTTGTTTCATGGTTCCGGGATCGTCCAGCGGACTGGCCAGCAGACAACTATTGTAAGAAAGAATACAAAAAGAAATTTCATCTCTATTTGTGATTGTGGAATGAAATATTTATAGGTGGAAACTTTTTGTCTGCCGATACACTTTTTTGCGTCCAAAGACTTCATTCAAAAATTAAATTATGTGTGATTATCTTTCTGTTAAATTTGTGTAAGTTCTTTCTTTATATTCCTTTCGTTCATTTTTTATCAGTTTAATTTATTTCTTATTCGTGTGAATTTAATTCCACTAATAGAAGTGGTGGCACCCAATCGGAAACATCAGTCACATTAGAAATTGCCAGAGGAAGGATTTTTTTTGTTGATTTTTTTTTCATCACTTTAACTTTACCGGAAACATACATGCTCAAACCGGAGAATTAGCTACGGCAATAATCCTTATTTATTTCGCTACACAAAAACGCTGGTGGCAGAGAGTAGCGATAGTCACCTCCGCTGTTTTCAGTTGGTGTAATTTGCGAACGGAAGATACTGGGAGGTGACAATATATAGTTGATATACCGTTAAAGATGAAAGTCTAAACACAAATTCATAAAATCCTAGCATTATTCGCTGGTGAATAATCAGATCTAGGCCGATCACAAGGTTTGACAAAAGATACTGGTTAACCTCAAAAGCAAGTAATCAGATTATGATGCGTGATTGTATTTGATACAAAATAGGTATATTTCTTTCACCTTGTCTGAGAATATTGGACAACCAAGACGATTACTCATTCCATTTTTTTTGTAGTGTCACACGGCAACTTTCCTGACCATGACGAGCAGAAGATCCATGCTTATGCCGGGATTCGAAGCATTGACGATGACCGCTACACCGCGGTAGGGTAATTTCGTAATAATCTATATACATAAAACGTTAATGTGTTGAATATTTCGGCTTTTTCGCTAAACGGAAACAGAAATAAAATTTTAATTTGTATTTATACGTTCTCAAGTCACAACATAAACTATAAAGACGAGACACATAGTCTTAAAAACGTGGCATTATTTCCCGGTGACGAATCAGCGCCATTGCTCGAGTATTTCTTTTTAAAAAAGACCTATTACAAATCGAACTAACAGTGAAAAATTCAATGAAAATGTCTGGAATAAAAATATCTATCAGGCTTAAGCTGATATCAACTTAATTTGCAGTTTAGAACTACTTGTTTTCGAGATTAGACTGGCACTTATAATCAACGGTAAAACAAAAACAGTAACCAGGAACTGTCACATAAACACCATGGTCGTGTTTGAGGATTTCTTCAATAATTATAGAAAATAATTTTTAATTTAAAATATGCGATTTACCACAAGATAAAGTTTTTGAATAAACCTCTATACCTCAGCTGACGATAGTCAGATCACTAAAATAAAGTAGAAAATGTCGTCTGTCGTATTTCATTTAATGAATGCCGGTGCCATGTGTCGTTCCATTCAACTAGTACTCGAGGTAACTAATCTCGCCTGAGACAATGCGGCAATTTACCCTAAATTGGTCCAGATTACTTTGGCTCACCTGGTGGTCTGTATTTCAAAGTGCGTAAGCGGAGTTAATGAACATCGCTCTGCAGGTGGTTGAGAAACGTGACGCTGTGCAAATAAGACAGCCGTTCCCTGCTACGGATAAACTGCGATTCAATTGTTACTCCCTGGCCGTAAGAATTCTGACCAACAGGTATCTTTAATGTCTTTGGAATTTCTAACAAAAAGGTTTTAAAATATTTATGACATAACGACCGCAAAAATACTAAATTAATATTTAAATCAGGTATTTCCAATCTATTCTACTACACCCCCTTTAACAAGTCTTTTCTGTCAATAGATCTCCCACGTTTTTATATTATAGAGTGTAAATTTAATATTTTAATCGCGGTTGATGACTTCCCGTAATACTTTTTAAATTAGGAGTAAAGTTTGTTTAAAATAAGTATATAATTTTATATTTAGCCTGTTTATAGTTGTTATAAATGAATTGTTAAAGTGAATAAATTGTGCCTAGGCCAGAAAGATATAGGAAAAACTAGAAGTAATTGTTCGTTTCCATGCGTTAATTTTACGTACTTTGTATATATTATTCAAAAATGTTACGTTACTACTTGTTTTAAAATTATTGCCAACTTCTCCCTCCGGTTGATTTAGACGCATAGACAAAAAGCCATGACATTAGGTGCGTTGTTCAGACCGCCATATGCAAATAAATATCACCATCTGGCTGCCCGGCGATGCCCGGGAATTCGTTTACATTAGCCCGCTACAGTATTTCATGAACGGTCTAGGAACGCCTAAGGAAAACCTTAGAACGCCTTATAACTTTCGGTGTGTTTATACAATTCCGGGTATATAACTCAGAAGCCGGCTGCATTAGCCGTGCGTCTTCTTATTTCTACCGGATCCTCCGTTTAAAATCTTCTGAAGTTTGAATCTTCTGAATTAAAACTACTGGATTTAATAGAAGAAAACGGTTGATATTTACTTCGATGGCCCATTAAGTCCTTTATGTAGTAGCCATGCGTCTTCTACAGTATTTTACGGTAATAGAAATATTAGTAACATTAACCTTTATCCACCTCAAACAAAACAATAAATATTAAGTATGTATGCTATTATAATTTATGGAAGTCTGTAACTTACCCTAAGCAAGACAATTATTAAATAACTACTTCAATCACCTAAAACTAAATAATATGCATTAATTAATAAAAATGAATTGTTATTACGGATAACTGGTTTTAAGTATCCTCCCTGTAACGTAGTTTTCTTGACGAAGCTAAAGCCGAGCGTTTCCCTGGATTTCCGAACGTTTCAAGAAGCTGTTACACATATATTTGTTAAAATAAATAATAACAATGCCTACTATCCTTAAAAAATTAAATAATATTTCAAAATAAACAAGTATTCATCAAACATCGTTTCTTTGTTTCCTTTCTTATGATTTCATTCAGTACATACTAAAATCGTATTTTACGAATATCTAACTATCTCTTTTCTATTTTATATATCTTATTACCAATACGGATGGAAAATAATTGGTGAACGATGTAGGCCAATGTAAATTATACTACGGTGTTGGTGTGGCCTGTTTCATTTTCACTTCCTACACTAATAAAAAAGTCATTGTCAAATAATTCCCAATTAAATTTGTTTGTAATAATTAATGTATCTGTGGTGTTCAAAAGAAGAATGCCGTTATTTTCTTCTATAGATATATACGATAATTAGGCATTATTAAGAAGTGAAATGAATACTATTTCAGTAGGAAAGGTCTGGTGAGCCACAGCTAATAGAAATAAAATCTGTCAATTAAATCCTCTAATAAGAATAGTTTCGTAGTATTAAAGTGAAGGAGAAAAATAAACGCATATTTGATATCGTTCTGCCGATTAATGGAGAATTTATTGTGCCTCACATAATATTTTACTGCTATGGAGTGTGAAGAATCTTATTCAATATTTGGAATATAAAACACACACACTTAAATTTTTACAATAAGTTGAACCACATGTACGTTAAGATATTTACTCCACTCATTATACATAAGCAAAAATAATGATAACGAAGATCATAAAGCTGCTTAGATTGAATACATGAATTGAATTGACAATTGAACTAGGCTTCTGCATTTCAAAATTAAAATTAAAGAACTTGAGCTAATGCTCTAAACATACTCTCAGAAAACTATTTTTTATTTTTGAAATTAAAAAAATACATTTTCTTAAAAGAACAAAGCACAAAACATGTTCTATTAACTACCACTAAAACTATTTTTTGATTAATAATTCTACACTAATACCAGTCAATGATTTAGACTGATATTTTAATAACAGAAACTCTTATAAAACTATCATGGAAATGCTGTTTGGATAATTGTACAGTTTTACTGAAATAAAACTAACTAATGCTTTAATGGACAATTTTATGGTCATGATTAGGGAAAGAATCTCTTTATCACTTTTTTGAACGCTTTAAATTCTTGAAGCCAGTCACTGAAGTATTTGACTGTCGGTCATGACAGATTGTGACTCTTTAGAGAATTGAATATATATGAATAATATAATTTAAAAGAATTAGAAATTTTATTCTTAATTTACTGTGTCTTCTGTGGAACATTTGCAATCTGGTACGATAATTGATCTTGAGATATTGGAATTCCTCCCATTTGTACGCTAACACTAGGATTTTCACCCAGTCCGAAAGAATATGGCATAGGTGGCATAGGTTGCATAGGTGGCATAGGTTGCATAGGCTGCATAGGAGGGTATCCTCCAAAGCCGCCGTAACTTCCATATCCTGGGTAGCTTGGGAATGCTTGGTATGCGCCACCGTATCCTCCAAACCCAGGGTAGGCCCCGTAACCACCACCGTAAAAGCCAGCATTCCCAAAATTCGAAGTCGCCGCACCGAAACTCGTCATATCTAGCGCTTCAAAAGCTGAACTGCAGTCCATGAATGGCCATGCCGCCGAACGCAAGCAATTGTTGGCGCAGAAGTACTGGGGCGGCTGAACCATGATTGGTTGTGGGACGTACTGATACTGGGGTTGAACCACAGGGTAAGGCACCGGGACGATGTTAGGAGGTTGCGGCTGCGGCTGCGGCAGCGGCTGCGGCAGCGGCTGAGGAAGGTACTGACTCACTAATTGGTTACACTGAGCACCGCATCCGATTTTCGGTTCTGGTCTCGGGCACATCATGCCATATCCTATATTGGTACACGGGCGTGGTAAAGCCATTACACGGCAGCATCTATTTTCGGAGGAGCAGTTATGAGAGAGTTGCATGTCACCACCTCTGACCGTGAGGGCGCCCGGCATCAGAGCGAGGCTGGCGTTGCTTCCGTACTGAGTTGTAGACACCTGAGACACGGGCGACGTGTTTATAACGACGGTGATATTGGGTAGTGTCACGTTGATGGTGGCCGGGGCGATGTTGATGCTGTGCGGCGCTGAAACGTTCACGCTGGGAGCGGGATAGTTTTGGATGGGCGCTGGAACCACGACTGGAGTCGAGGGTAGAACCTGGGCAGGAACCTGAACGACTGTCTGTTCTTTGCAACAAGACTCTTGTTTTGTTCCGGTGCAAGTACCGCAGTTGGAGCTGACGCGCTGATTGCAACACTGGTTGCAGCAGGAGCTGCTACCGCACTGGTTGCAGTTTGTGGCCGCACAGTCGCACAGCGGAGCCTTGCAGCACGTGTTGCAGCACGACGATTGCGTCTGCACCATGTTTGGGGTACAAGTGCTGCACATAATGGCGTTGCAGTCACAGCTAGTGCCAGTGCAGCCCGAGGAGCTCTGCTTACATTGGTTCTGGCAGCAAGTCTGACAACAGCTGTTGCCGCCGGAGCACACTTTGCAGTTGGTGCTGGTGCAATCGCAGTTCGTAACAGCGACGTTGGTACCGCAATTGTTGGTGAGGCACGAAGAATAGGCTCTGAAGTCCGTGCCCGTGCACCCAGAGGCACAGTCTGCCTGCACCTGACACGCAGCCGCCACCAACACGAAGATTAGCACGAGCATTGTCTGAAAAGAAAATTTGAGATGCGTAAAGCATTAGCAACAATTCTTTAACAAGTTCAGCGATATTTTTCCATTCTTATAATAATATTTTTTTAAAAAAATGGTTTCATATTGGTAGTATGATTACGACTCTTTTCTGAAAACACTAGAAAAATACTGAAATTAATCTTGAAAGATAAAATACAATGACATTATCTAGATTCCGGATCGGCTACAGCGATAAAATATTCACACGCTGTTCTAACGTTTACGTTGTGTTCATACCAATAAATAAATAAGACCGAAGTGTCTGTCTGCCTGACTGTCTGTCCGCATGTTTGCCTCGAATAGCCTCCAAAAGGGCTCAACGGATTTCAATAAAAATATGAGGGTTTAAAAACATAAATTATAACGTAAATATTCGAGTATATTTCATTTCGATATTGATATTAATATAATATAATTAATTCGAAGGGGTGGTACTTAGATTACGCGCGTCGTATTTCAATTAGAGAATGCGGGTTGCCTATACTCATGATCTGTTTATGTTCCGAAACGAATTTCAATGGAATTTTAACTTAAATTTTCGTGTATGTTTCATTTAGATATCTTGCAGAGTTCACAATATATTAATGTATATCTAAATCTATTGAATTGTCGCGCGAAAACCAACTGTGAGTTAAAAGTCCTATTAGGCGTTCCCATATCATTCATTCTACTTACTGTGTTGTAATAAGCGTAACTTTGAGAGAGAGAGAGAGAGAGAGAGAGAGGGAGGGGGAAGGGCGAGCATTCTCACTCCATCAATTGTTACAAACGTGTGAGAGCGGGACCTGTTAAGACCAACTGCGAGTGATAAGGTTTTCCGTGAAGTGATCAATGTATAGGGCTAAATATATAGGACAATTTCAGCCAGAACGAAGTCGCCAGCATATCTAGTTCTTAATCATTTTTAATACTTCAGATCTACCAAACAATGAGACCTGAAAATTCATTAAAAACATCCAAATCTCTAAAGCAGTATATAGAGGTTAATATTAAAACAATGCTTATTGTAACTAAAAACGCATCGAAGGAGTTAGTTATAAAAATAGTACTGGTATATTATTAAATAAACTATGAATTTAACTGAAAAATAAAGAATTATTTTACAGAAAGGATTATTAGGTTGAAGTGATTCCAAATCGAAAGTATTACGTCATTGTTCCAAATTATAATGATAAATTGAAACAGTGCCCACATTTGAAGACAATCAACATAATTTACGTACGTGAAATAGATCGCACCTAAAAATCATAATACCATTCCCAATTATAATTTCACATAAGATCATTATTTGTGATTTTTTATTAACCAATGCTTTTTATTGTAAAATTTTTTTAACAATGTTACTAATATTTTATACTAATTATTATAATATAATATTACTAATATTTAGAACAATATATAAGAAAAGTTTATTGTGATTATTTAGAAATGGAGAGTTGGTTTCATTGATATTTTCCGACGACAGTGAAATATTTTAAGACAATAAATAAATTGGTATTAATTTAGAAAATAATTAATAACGAAATTTATAAATCCATGATTCCACCACGTTTCAACCTTAATTTTGTATTTTCGACTATAAGTATTATAAATAATATAATAATATTATAAATAATTTGTATACAGTAAGTTATATAAAAAATGTTATTATATACTATAATATTGAGTAAAATTTTAAAGATATTCTCTGCTGTTAGTCAAATTAAAATGTCAGATAATTATAGTTATTACTCATTAAGGTAGTTCAAATGAATAAAAATTCTGTACGTGTATCATATTTCTGAGACGAGAAGTCGTGTTTAAATACAGTAAATTTAATTTTATTCTGGAAACATTTCATTACCTAAATGTGCAAATATTTTGTTATATATTTTAGTTGTTTCTTTACCAGAAGGTTTAGTGATGTGACAAGAAGATCTTCGTATTCTATGCATTCGTAAGAATGTTATGAACTTTACTATTAAAGCTCTTACAGAAAATTCAAGGTGAAGAGAGAGTTACATCTGAAGGTAATAGATAATGAAAAACATTTCTTACGTGTTCTTATACGCGACTAATTCTAATGCAAATTCTTACAAAGCAGATTTATCATTTGGACCGTTGAAGACATTTGATGACACAGAGCTGAAGAAACTTACTCTCTGAAATTTCCGAGAGTGGTTAGACCGGTCACTTACTTTGTTAATAGTTTTATTTTCTTTCGAATTAATGTACGCTCAATTACGTGCCTAATTTTATAGGAATCACTGTTTCATAGAATTGTTTCATACGATTCCTTTGAATTTAGTTAATGAGTTTCTGGTGTCTATGTGTTTGGAGATTGTTTTCATGGAGGTAATGTATGCTGTTTCACAATGCACGACAATGCTGAATTTCTTTTCTTTATTTAAAGGAAATTAATACAAGAGTCATATTTGTCGAATCAATTTCTCACAAACTTAATGTATATACAAACTTGATTAAAATACGATTAAATATTCATTAGAAAGTTCTTTGCTACCCAATTGACGAGAGAAAATTATGTCACTACATTCCCCTATATTCTATAGTCTAAAAAGACCAAACGTGTCATGTAAGTAGCGTGTTGGTAAAATCAGCTTCTAGACGAAATAAATTCATTTACGAGAGCATCTATTGGTGATAATATATTTGGTAATAGAGCAATCAGAATAGTACTCTAATCCAACTCAATAAATATATACCATCAATCGAGATCTAGTATTCTTCACGGAAAATAAGAAAAACAATTTATTAATCACAAATATCAATTGAAATTTTCGTGAACTAAAGCGTACTGAATTGAATTATATTTTAAATACCAATCGATGCATAATACAAAATTAGTATTTATGTATTAAAGTAGCAGTAATTTTTTGGTGCAAAGTTTTACATTAAAAGAATTTGTATTAAACATTAATAAGCTTAAAATTTACGTATTAATAATTTTTGTTTCTCATATTCCTGAACTTAGTATCATATTCTGGAATTCTATAATAAATGACTACCATTTGGGTAGATAATGAAGAAAAGACGAAATAAAATATTAAGTTCTCTAGAAATAGAACAGGGATGGGACAGGATGGAATGTGTTAAAGATAAAAAAGAAAACACTAAAAGGACCGGGCAAATTGGACAAAGTAGAATATTTTTTCAGAGAAGGTTCTCACAGGCTGTTGTTGTATTCTGTCCTTAGACTGGTCTTCCACATCCCCCCTTTTCACTTCCCTTCCTATGCTACTAAAGTAGGTTGCCTGTATCAGGATCATGTAGCCTGTCCCCCTCCCAAAAAAAAACTCCATGCTATCCTATTCTGCACAAGTCTCACAGGCTAATCGCATGAAACTTAATAGCCTTGGCTCAGTATTAATGCAACAGAGGAATTGTATTTTAAACGAGAAGGTCTGGAAATTTGACACTGATCTGATCTCAACATTTCCTTTCTCTCAAAATTCAATAATTAAGAGGTTTCTGAGAAATTTATTAAAATATATATGCATGGCAAGAAAAATTATTCTTTTATCTTTTACAATCGGGATTAGTGAAAATATGTTTAGATTAATCAAATCTACAATGGATTACTTTTTACAATAAGCGATAAAGAAATGCTGATAAATTATTTTTATCAATTCCTTGGAAGATATATTTACGACACACGTGCATTTTCCACTATTGGCCTGAATACATTTAATTAAGAACATATGGGTGAGTAATTCGAGTAATATTAATAAATTTATTTAGTTTTTAAATTTAAGAGCTAGTTTCTATTTGACAAAAAGGAAAATCGGAATGGAAGAGACATTTCGAACGGCTGTATGAATCCAAACGAAAATAACTAAGCTCCGTGCTAAATAAATCTGACATTTAAATAAATATTAAATGAGTTATGACAGTCTCTTTGTCAGTTTTTTTATTTAACATTAGGTAATATATTACCAAAGAAATTTTAAAATCCAATACGGGGTTAATTTAGAAGAAAGACAAGAATGGAAAAATGTAGAGAATATGGTTTTAAAATTACAAAGTTTATCTGTTCATGGACCTCACTCCATTGTAATTTTCATTTTAGTATACCTGAAGAAGTCTCCAATGAGAGACGAAACGTAGTGTAAGTTAAGTATTTAAATAAAATAGCCATATTCATATTTGTAATTAGCAGCTTATAATATATTTCTATTATGGTAAATTTGAGTTAGTAACTAGTGAAATATTTGTAAATAGCATTAAAATGATGCAATAATTAATCATTCTAATTACATATTATAGAAATTTCCAGCATGACAGTCCTGAAATTACATTCTATAAAAACATAACTTTAAATAAATATAATATCAATTGTGGTCTGTAACAGAAGTCAAACTTTTTCTGAAATAGATACTATTATGCTAATACGGCACAACATTTTACCAATATATCTCAGATCTAATCAGGATTGTCTCGATAATTTTAAAAAAATATTTCTGTTGAACATGTCACTACTAATTCCCGATTCATTTTATATCCACATTTTCTTAAACTAAAGGAAACATAATTTTGTATTATAAGTCAATTGGTACCCTACGATGTACAGAGAACTGCTTTAGATTGTTCTATGAGTAATTTCATTTTGGAAAATTAGAAAATTACTGACACTATTTATTAAGTCCCTATATTTTCCTTCTTAGAAGTAGTGCATGGGACTCGTGACTGTAAGGAACTGGAAATTCGGTTTACCATAGACAGCCTCGCAGTCAGGGTGCAATTTATTAGGCAAACAATTTTCATTGCTATCGAAAATTATTATCCTTCATGACATCATTGTGTGAAATGATCCTTTCTTGTGATATTAATATTGATTAGAAGGAAAAATATGGGATTTGGACACACAAACTTGTCCTTGACAATTGTAAAACTAAAGATTAGTTGGTAATAAATTAGTTGTTCAAAGAATTTTATAATGTCATTGTCTTAAACGGTTTAGTTGTAAGTTTAAGTTCTTTCTGAGCTATTTTGTGTCGTTTAATTGTTAGCGTGGAGCTCACCTGAGACATGGTGGACGGGGACGGCGAAACAGCTCTGCCCGACGCTGTCTCCAGTGTGCAGCCGCACCTCAGCTTTGGACCTTATCTGCCCTACTTAGACGTCTATCACTCGTACAGATATAGTAGACATCTGTACAAACTTTGCATTTTCAGAAGAGTTCTTCTTCCATAATCTACCCTTGTCCGATACGCAATTATTTTTTCCAGGATATAAGATATAAGGCCGTATTAGTAAACGGAAAATCTCAAAAAAATTAGCTCTTTCAAACACTTTGAGAGAAGACGGGCAGAAGTTAATTGACTCAAGTCAACGTACATCCTCTAAAATTGATTCTCTAAGCGGATGACGCAAATATAGTTATCGCAAATAAAAATTTCGATAATCTTGTTAATAAAGGTAACATCGCTCTGGACGGTCTAAATGTCTGGTTTAAGGTGAATAAATTATCCCTCAACCTAGATAAGAGTAAGTTAGTTCAGTTCAGTGCTGATACTAGCAACAGACCCACAGACACATTTTCAGCCAATGCGTCTTCACCGGGACTTCGGATTTATGACAAATTGTAGTGGTATGACCATATAGATCTTGTTGGAAAATTAAGTTCAGCTTACTATTCTCTAACAAAATTAATGCTACTCTTGACAAAAAATCGTAATAATGCGTATTTTCATTCAGTTATGTGCAATGGAATATTTAAATTTGTAAAAACGTGTTATTAGAATGCAGAGTGAGTCAAAAGTCGCATTACACTCTGTTATTTAAAAAACTCAGCATGAATTGGAAACCTGAATATTCCAGTCAGGTTTGGATGAGATGGTCTTTTTTGTACGGCATGTACCGAACATGGGCACCATCTTGAAATTGGTCATCATGAATCTTAATAAATTTTTAAGGAAAAGGGGGCGTGTGATATATCAAATAACATGTGCATTATTTGACAAGTTCATTCCTGTAAACCGATTTGAAGTAGCAGTTATGGTTCAAAAGTTACAACATATTGTTTTTGAATGTGTGGAATGTTCTCCATAAAGACAGTCATTTTGTGTTCAATATGTTGTCCCTCTCGGTCAGACGCTGAATCCAATCGTCATGCGCTCGCAGAAGGATTTCCGCAGATATTTTGGCACACGCTTCTTCAATGCATTGCTTGAGATGGTGTATGTTTATTATTTTCTTTATGCATATACGAGTTGCTTTAAATGACCCCCACAGATAAAAGTCAAGTGATGTGAGATCAGGTGATCTGGGTAGCCATTCCACTGAACCACGTCTGCCAATCCCATGATCAGGAAATTGACCATCCAACCACTGACGTACAACTGCCCCATCATGTTGAACGTAATAGAGAAAGCTGCCATTTTCATTCATAGTTAATGGAAACACCCATAATTGGAGTATTTCCAGGAAAATGATAGAACACCTCACCCATACCTAACTGGAATATTCAGGTTTCCCAATTCCTGTAGAGATTTTGAAATAACAGGATGTACTGCGACTTTTGACTCACCCTGTACTTTTATGTCTGAATTCTCGATCGAGTTGTAATCCTTTCTTCCTTATTTTTCAAGTACTTACTTTACCTAGCGTATAAATTCATGAAATATTGAAGTTTATAAAGCGGAATGTAAATATATTTGTGCTTTCTAGTGATTCTTTTTAAGTTAAATATCTTATTTCATTTTGTTCTTACAATTATTTTTACGTGATATAATGTATGACGTATCCTATTTCCTCAACCGAGGACTAATGGAAACAGTGAATCCAAATCTTGATACGGTTAACACATCACGGAGATAACACAATCGCGTTCGGATGATATTCATAACGACTCCTTTACGTCTTTAATTTTCAACTTGATAATAAATTCCTGCTATTATTTTACTACTCCAAAACCTGCACAGTGAAGGTACTCACATGGAAGAAAATCTCATAAGCTTCTGTTTATATACCTCCAAATTTACATGTAAAAATTCACCATGATGCTTTTTTTACACACAAGACGCAGTTTAAAACTGGTAATTACTGTCCGCTGACCTGGCGTTTAAAAATTAGAGTTATTGCTTCGTATCACAAAGATCCGTGATTTTCATCCCATTTCTCATTTAATAAACGAAGTATCTGACAAAGATAAATATACACACTTCTTCAGGTACAGAATTAATAAATTTCCAACAGACGTTAAGTAAGAGTATTTTGCTTCCTGGACTGCGTCTGAGGATGGATCCGCGGTAACCTCCCAGAAACTTTCCGACCGTCACAATCTGGTCAGTGTTTTAAATTATGCCTGAGCACGCGTGGGCATGCAGAAGACTCAACATCTCCGAATCTTCCAGCCCTCAACTTCCTTGTCAGCCCAAACTGCAGTCAGCCAATTTCTAACCAAAATTCCCTGTATAGAAAATGAGTAAAATATTACTCCTCTACCATAGATATCCTTTCAGGTATTATTTTTTATAAAATAAATATATTAGTACTACTCTAACATCGTAACCAATTCAATTAAATTTTTTAGAATTATTAATCTCTCAATTTCAGATACATTAATATTTATTTTCAGTTTTCACTATTATTATTGTTGTTGGTTTATTGCATAGCCTATATCAGATAATCATATTCGTTTATCTATGTCCATATTTACTTCATTGTCGATTCATCAATTAAAATAACGCCAATCCACTCGCATTCCTCCATTTTATAGTACTCTGCCAGAAGGTAAATAAACATTTTTAATGAGACAGGCAACATAACGGTAATCTACTTAAAGGCAAATTCCCTTTAATAGCATAGTAACGGCTAAGAAAGTAGGAAGCGGAAGAGGAAGCAAGATATCCAAATGTTTAAATACGATTCCTGGTCTATGATTTAAATTCCTGCCCGGTATTTACCTAAAAGAGATGCAGGGAAACCCCTAGAAAACCGCTTCAGGTAAGCCGGGTTAATTGGTGCTAGTCTTACGCCCATTCTAATTCTAATTCTGATGATGGCAGTATTCGCTTCTTCGTGCCCTGAGTAGATTTGGAGGGAGCTGACCGACCGTTCCAAGAGGATCAACAAACATCTCTTACCGTATGCTCAAAGCCTGCGGCCCTGGAACAAACTCCCTTCAAAACTAACTGATCTGACTCGGCTAGTGTGAACCTTAAAAAAAATCTGAGAGATGAATAAATCTTTAAAGGTAGCCTCAATTGTTTTTTAGGGTGACAGGCTACATGTAGGTGATCCACTTAATTGAAACTCCTATTGAATAGCATGAATGCGGAAATGAAGAAAACCTCAACGCTTGAATAAGAAGAACGGCTAAAAGCGTTTTTTTATATATCGTATTTCCATTTCTTGTACCGTCTCATAACGTACCACCACAATCATCCCCACCCCTACAAAAAAGATAATAACATATATAATTGTTTCTAACAAAGACGAAATGATTCAATTAAAGCTCAGCCAAAAGTCCAAGCAACAGAATTTAGAAGATCAGAATGGAAAATCTCGACATAAGACTAGAAAATAGATTCAGTGGCAGATAATAATATTGACAGTTTTTCCTTTCGTTTATTTTTCCATTCGTGATGCGAATTAAAGTTGAAAATAAGCATGTGGGCGAGTATGACACTAGGCTTTATTTTTAATATAAAAATAAATCAAATTAAAATTTTAGGCTTAACCACTCTACCAAATTTCATGTGAGATTTGTTGACATAATTTAATTAAAAACTTCCAAACAAATAATAATTTCTGGTCTTTAAAACATATAAATATGATGTTAACTTTTATAAATTCCTTCGAAAAAAATGTATGGGAGTTTCAATCCCTAAATGCGTTCATGACTGAAGGCCATGTTTCGTTATCATCTGACCAAATATTGCCTCAGCCCACCCACCCAAAAAACATGATTGTGTGATTGTGCCAACGCGTTTCTTTTCAAATACAGTTATCTGAAGATAAATAAGTCTCATCAAACTCGTATACTCTTCACGAAAAGGAAAACTTTTTCTCTATGAGATCCGTACTCTCATTATTTTGCCAATATTTTATGACTGCAACAAACATGCTCATTTTATGAAAAATGTTAATTTTATTAACAGTTAAACGTAAAAAGTTTCATATACAATGTGGAAATTGATAAAAAGAATTAAATGCCTACAGAATTTTACAGATACGGAAAAGTGAACATCCAAACAACTTCACAAAGATGATGAGTTTATTTACGAGACATCCATTAAATAGGTTAAATATCGAAAGTTTTCCCGATGCAATTGTTCTCCGGTTTCCACAGCGGTAGACGACCGTAGGCTCAATCATATTCTAAGCCATTTGATGGCTGTGTTACCCGAGTAAAAATTCGAGAATCATTTCTTCATTAAAAATGTTATAACAAGATGCGAAGAAGAGTTAAAAAATTGTTTGCGTCTTCAATTGTGTACTAACTCTTTAAATATTAAATTACACAAACTAAAAACCGAACAATTTGCCTTGAAACGTTAGTATTCCATATTGTAACCAATTATATTCTTCAAAGGCATCCCAATAACACTAATGAGAGAATCGGGTTTAAATAATCAATTTTTTAAAAGTAATATTCACATATAATTTGTGTAATGAATTATAAGTAATCTTTCATTTATCTCTGTTGCTGAAAAGCTTACTTCGGGAATAATTTGCTAACAGTAAATAACTACGATTGGAATTTATTTGTTTGTGTCAAGTAATGAAACAAATGTAGAAAAACGCTTCTGGAAAAAAAGATATATCATTTCCTACTACGTAACGGACAGGCGAATCCAGTCAATCTTTAAAATTAATCATTTAAAGAAGTTATTATAATACAGTTATTAGTGTAATTATTTAATAAAATGTGAAATAAATATTATTCAGTTTTACGTAAGAAAGCTTTGGCAACAAAATAAAAACCATATATCAGTCTTACTAAAATTATAATTCTTGTATAAAAATGTCTGTAATCAATCAAATTGTTTTCTACAATATATATATATATATATATATATATATATATGATTGACACCGAACTGACAAATAAACAAAACCAGTGCATAATATTTATCATAATAATAAAGTAAGTTACTGTTTCCTAAGCAATTAATTGATTAATTGTAACTCTCATAATCAGTATGTGGACATTTGGAAAAATTAGGACTTCATTAAAAAATGTATTTATAAATTGCGTGCCAGTACATACTATAAATAATCAGATTAGTGCTGAATAAAACGTAAAATAATTCTCACCATATTTTCTTTATGAAAAAAAACATAGTTACTCCTTCACTATTAAAAATAATTCAACTTTTCGCTAAATAATTAAATTACTTTCATGATAAGTTTTAATTCTATTTGGATGTTTATTATTATTTAAAAACTTTTACGAACAATACTTATTTATATTCTAATTCGTACAAAAGTTATTTCTGTGTAGTACTTCAATTTAGGACCTTGCATTAAATGCATACTTCTTAAACAATTATTTCATTGTTTAATCAGGATTCATGTAACCTTGAGAGTTATTTTCCGATAAGATTTATCTAAACCAGAAGTTATCATAATTTTCATAATGACATAATATCCTCTCAAATATATTCAACTGACTTATTTTGGATGGAAACAAATTTAGGACAGAAACGAGACAATATGGACCTAATGTATGAAAGATTTCTTTAATGTACGTTATGATCACTGTGAAGATGCATAATAAATTAATAGTCTCACCAAGTATGAAGTATTAGTGAAAAAAATTCAGATAGTTTCAAAGGAGGAGGATGTTGGTCTGAGATTGCGTAAAGAAAGGTCAATGGTTTTCGGAGCGATTGTTTATGGACTGGGTCAAAACGATTGTTTGTTCAAGTGCGTAATGAACAGAGTTATCGGGTCTTAGTCAGTGACTTTTATATATATATATTTCTGGTAAGGAGAGGGTCTGAGTAGCAGAATTATCACAATCGCGTGCTCTAGGTTCTCAGTATTGTGAACTAGAAAATTTTTTCGAAGAGATTGCAGCCTTCAAATCCGGTGAGACGTAATCTTGAGACGCAAATCTGAACTAGAGTTGTTGTAGGGTATCAACCTACAAAAAAAATTGCATCGCCAGGATGTTACTTCACATCATTGAATCGACGTTCAACTTTCAACATCACCCAACAGAGGACACAAAACTTCAACGTGTACATAAAAAACTTTAAAGTTTTAAACAAAATTTAAATTATTATTGCTTTTGAAAATAATTTTGATAATTGAAACTTCAGATAAACATAATGTATATAAAATTAATTGATTGAATTGCCAAGCAACATTTATAGGAAAGACAAAACTATTATTATTAATCCGCATTTCGGAGCAGATGAAGATCATTAAAATCAGTTCATAAAATCATTCCGTATTGTCTAAATAAATAATAATGAATAATCACCAAATAGATTGGAACCATGTCGAAATTCTAGATGAAGAGCAAAATTATTTCTCGAGAATACTGAGCGAGATGCTGCCACATTAGAGAAAACATTCATTGTATTAACGTAAAATGTGATACCAACAACTTAAATTGTATATATGATTCTGGTTATAGTGCATTGTTGGTTTATATTTGTAACGGAACTTCACTCCTAGGTCGGATTTGCGGTTCTTTCCCGCATTTATGCCGGAGTCATAGAGTGAGATTCCATTAACAGCTAAATTTTGTACGTTTAAATTCATGCATAGTATTTCAATTTTTTAAATAACATATTATCAAATGTAATCCATTGTAATTTTCATTATAGTATACCTAAAGAAGTCTTAAATGAGAGACGAAACGAAGTGTAGTTTAATATTTAATAAAATAGAAACATTTAATTTTTTTTTCCAAGTTACAAATTTTAAGTAAATGTGTTACCATTTAATATGCCAGTTGGTTAGTAGATTTTTAGGAGTATTACAGTTGTTTTAGAAGATTTTTGTCTTTTTTCTTGTTATTCGATATGCTTTTACGAATATTTAGATACCGTTCATGTTCACTAGATTAAAGATGAACGTACCTAAACCTGATTTTAACAGGATGTTCAGAGATTTTGTCCGCTTTACTGAAAAACTATTGAACTTTTATGATATCTTGAATTACCTTGCATCACTTGACAGACGTTAAGTCTTCAAATTCAGTCTAACCAATTTGATTAATTTTTAAGTAGCTGGTACTTGTATAAAAAGTTATAAAGAGTTGGTTAAAAGATAATGTTATAAACAGAGAAAAGAATTATCAAAAAGTATGAAATTAAAAATTTGATACTGAATATATGAGTTTGCAGAAATGCGTTTAGGAAAAAAGTAAACACAAGCCGTATTCCATTAATTGATTCTACACCGCAGAAAATAATTCTGATAAATTCTAATTTTAACTGTCCACAATGTTTCTCAGTCCCATATTAAGGATGGCAGAGTGACTAGTTGTTCTCTAAGATAGGAAGGTGAAGAACAGTTAGCACCGGACGGTCTACACTTCAGTGGGATTGCGGCAGAGATATCGGTATGAGGAAGGATGTGAGGCACGTGCAAGGAAGTGGCGTCACGGGAATCGCTACAAGGGCCTCGGCACGTGGATCGGTGTCACATTTCCCCGGAAGCGATCGCGTTCGCTGGACAATGTAACGGCGGATGTACTCGTCTTACCCCTACAGGAGGCGCGTAAGGATTCGACAAGTGGCTTTCTGACTCATCCTGCTTGCTCATTAACTCCGCTTCTCTACTCTCGCCTACGCTGTGACTCAAAACAGATGTTTGGCACGTGCTCATCTTTTACGCAGGATGCTGCACTACGGTTATGTTCCATAGTTTTCCTTATCATTTGTTACGCAGATGTAGATTTTTCAATAGATGAACCAGAATTAAATAATGAAATCCTCAAAAAAGTAAATTTGACGATTACAGAAATATCGAGAATCTTAAACGTAGGTGAACGCCGACAGATGTATATGTCCATATTCAAGTCCATTTGGTGTGAATAAAACTCCCAAAGACAAAAAGAGTTGAAACCTCAGAATGAATGATTTTATAAATATAAAATATAACATGACTGTTGAATGTGCAGGGTGGGTAGAAAGTTCCTTTACACTGCCTTGACCTATGAAGCAAAGAAGGAACTAAATGTGTAATACGAATACAATTATGGATAAGGCAACGCTGGTGGTGATACTAGAAACAATACGTAACAATAGTCACTCAAAATGGCTAGTAATGATTTGTCCGATACGAGTCCTTTCAATGTGGAAGGGCGTTTGGTGGCTTCTGTGTGAGTCTACGAACGTCCAAACACCGGACAAACTATGGAAGGTATCTAAAACGATTTCGTGGCACGTTTTGGCAAGGCACCACTGACAACCAACCTAATGGGAGAAAAAGACTTTTGCTATGGGAAGTGCTCTTAAGAAAAATGAGCAACGCATTGGGCTACCGGGCAATCGAGTTAAAGCTTGTTCCCCTGTGGAAGCGTCAATTCAATGTTCCCCGATGAAATTATTATAGGAACGTTCCGCAGAGTTGGCCATTACTTAATCTACAATGTGAGACAACATAAAGAAAGATTTAAAACTGAAAATTTTCGTCCAACCACTGTTAATGAGTCGTCAGATGCTGACTTGGAACGACGTGTCCATGTATGTCAGTTACTGCTTTTACGCTCTCCGAGAGCATAGGACAAAAAATTCTTGTTTTCTGACGAGTGTACGATTTATCGCAGCTCGCGTACACGTAATGTCTTTTCTGGGAGAAAGACAATCCTCATTTTTTTGAAGAAATTCAAAATTTCCGCCTGATGATATGGTTTGGAGAAGGAACGACATCTGAACACCTGATGGGTCCCTGTTTCTTCCATGGCTCTTTCAATCAACGCACTTATTTATAATTGATCGATGAATGGTTACTTTCTGAATTGATGGCACAAGGAGTTACCGACACCATCGTCTTTCAACAGGACGGGACACCGGCACATTTCGCCATCCACGTCCTATTATAAAATAGAGTACGGTTTATTTTAATTTAAATAAAAATGAGTTATAAAATTGAATTTGATAATTAAAAACAAATTAAATTTATTCACAAAATCAAAAAAAATATATAACAACACTGATTAATAACTTTTGGGTCCAACTTTAAGAAAAAAACCTTGGCTAGCTTAATTGGGATTTGGGAAGACTCTGGGTCATTTTTAATGTCTTTTCTATGCAGCATTCAGACAGTCAATACACACCTCTACAGAGGCTAAGACTCGCACCTGCCTTTCTTCTTTTCGTAATGGCGGCTTCCTTCTAGCGGTGATTTCTGGGCCGGATTAAGTAAACTGGTGGGGCCAAATTGCTGCACGCTGCCGTCTGTCTTCTTTACTTTGTCTCCAGATTCTAAATAAATTTTTAAAAATCCTCCACCTTCCTGCTTTAAAGCTCCATCCCGACTCATCAATTTATAAATACTCTCGTGCCGTGATACACTACCACGCCACCTCCAGAAATCTTTCTCCTTGATAATTTTGTTCCCGACTGGCTCAGTTTTGGTCCTCCATCCTCGCAGGTATCAGAACTATAAAGTCGCAAGGTGGCATTTTTGGCACGAACTCACCAGTCCGTCTCGCCTTTCTGGTGACTTGGTGTTTACCTGGGCTGAAGAATACTACACTACGGGGAAATCTTCACCCAGTGGCGAAATAAGACCACTCATTGCAGTACACCAACGCCTGGACTAAAATTTTCCAAATCGCTGGATTGGACACGGGTCAGAACAATCTCCGGCATTATCTGCAATAATTCCGGACATCACTACACCTGATAATAGGCTGTGCGGTATTGTGAAAAATAAACACCGATACCTAAACTATGGAAAGCTGAGAAACGCAGTTTGAGCGGCGTTTAAAAACATCACCCGTAATACGTTGTTACAGAAAAACAATCGGCTATGGAAACGCATTAAATTATGCGATGAACATGTAGGAATCCATACCGACGCTTTGGACCCATTGGGGGCACTTCCCGCTCACCCTGTTACAAAAAAGTAGTGAAACTGCAGCAAAAACATTTGATAAAATAAATACCATCAGACGTTTCTTCTTTCTTTATTGCTTTCGTTAGGTGACTGAAAATTGCTAGAGCCACAAGGATGACGGAGCCGTATAAGCCATTGTGTGGCATTTATTTTATTACCTATATTTGTGTGTACTTTGGCATTCTCATTGTTTAACTTCAATAATTTTAAATAGTAAATCAAACGTATATTTTCCCAACTATTAAATGAAATTAATTAATGACAAAATACAGACAAAGTTTATGTTCAGTAGCATCAACATTTCGACACTATATCTGATACTTCCTCAGGTTACATTAAATTTTTAAATTTTGATGAACAAAAGACGCCGAATATTTAAAAATAAAAACATAACTGCCTACAAGGGCAGTTTCAACAAAAAATACGATGACGACACGTATATTCAAATAAACAAAAACTTTTTCTGTATCTCGTCGTTAACTTATTCATTCGTTGAATTTTTCAACTAAATTTATCTTTTTAATTCTATATAATGTCATATCAACTGCTAAAGTAACTAGCGGCATTCTTCTTACGATTCCTGAAAATCATTTTGTTATCTGTAAGGGTTTCACAGAATAGAAACTCACCGGGACCTCTGTGACTGTCTCGAAATTCCGCATTACTAAGTAGTTAATAGTTCAAATCAGAAATTTTCCAGTTATTAACAAAATGAATAAATCGAAAACTCTATAAAAACACAAGAAATATAAAGATTTTATAAAAAACAGCAAACGATTATTACTATGGGAAAAAGACATAACAAATTTTAACGAGAAGTTTGAGATTGCTTTGAAATCTTTTTCCTGGCTAAAATTGAAAACCAATGTATGTAGAATGTTAACTTTTAAGCTTTATCTAAGGAACGGAAATGATCAGTTTGTATGAGAGTTGGACTCAGGAAAAAATTCCGTGTCGCCTCTTCTTCATCGATCTTAGTAAAGAGAATTCTGGACAGAAGATAGGAAAGGTTTGGTTTGTGAGGTTTTGAATTTCTGAGGACCGCCCAAACTAGAATGGAATAAAAAAACGCTAGAACGCTTTTGAGGATTTAGCTTAATAGAAGACAAAATAGATTACAGAGTTGTAGGAAGGTCAGGAGCCTTCACTGCTTGACGCCAGAACGACTGATTTACCATTCCTCAGAGTGATCTCAGATTGACCCCCACTCCTACTGCTTTCCACGCAGTGGGTAGTCAATCCCTAGTCGAGAGATGGTCAACGAGGATATTATAAATCTAGTTTAAACTGAAGTTATGGAAGTCTATCTTTTAAATCTAAAGCGCCTCTATAACAGTTATCGTCGTCTCGAAATGTGACGCCCTTGTTGCTTATTATTGCGTTATTTCCAGAGAGCCACATCCGGTTAACCTTCAAGGGAAATATTACAGAGGTTCAAATATTTTGAATTTTGCTAAAATGTAATATATCATGATTTGAATTGCAAGCTTTACCAATGAATGAAAATTTTTAAAGTCAACTTTTGTGCAAAAGTTTGATACTGTTTATTATTAATTTTATATTTTCGAGTTTATAGGTAGTAATAAATCAGAACCGTGATTTTAAGTAAATCCATACATATATTTTAAATTTTAATGTCTATAATATGGCAAATGTGTGATCCACTCGCTCACGTAACACTCGGCTTTATCAATGTCCTCGGAATGTTTACTTCAGCGGATAACGAAACGTCTGGGACTGTTCCGACATAAGAATTCTTCTTGATTTTATGCATTTCCGTTGTTATTTTATTTGGTAAAGTCACGGCTAAGTCAGGACATAATCTGTAAATCAACGGTTTATAGATGCTAAGGGACGTGAAATTGTATTTTTCATTATGGAGTTTCGAGGAACTACATTGTGTATACAGGGAGGGGCAGAGGTTAGCACATCGTCCTTGTTGGAGAACGTTGGAGAGGAAAAGGCAGAAATCATTCAAACTCAGCAGCACGTGTTGTCCTTGAAGGGATCAGTCAACAAAATGAATTCGCGTATGAGAGTTAAGTTAAAAATGGGGAATCAGTTTACAAGCATTTCATGGAAAATTCAACTTCCCCCGTAGAGGTTCAATGTCCACACTAAACCCCATCTTACGTTGGATGCATTATTTTTGCATGGAAGGTTCATTGGTGATAAATAAACCACCAGGATACCCAAGATCAGCACATACACCTAAGCCGTAGATATGGTAAGAGCAGAATTTTTGAGAAGTCAAAGTCGTTTCAGTCGACGACATTCATAGGAACTGTGAAAGAGCTATCGAAGCGTTAGGAGAATATTGTATGAACAAATGAAGTTTCAACTTAACAAGTTAATTTTCTTGCAATCAACTTTTAGCTTCATCACACACAATGCTCGACATTTTCTAAGAGGAAGGTAACCCATTCCAACTTCCATAAGAACTGACGTCATTGGGATCCAGAACTGCATGAAAACCTCATTTATTAATATTTTAAAAGTGACTGTGTGGTGTGCAGCTTGTCCCACTGGCCTTATTATTTTTGAAGAGGAGAGAGAAGCCGTCACAGTAAAGTAAGAACATTACATACCTATATAACAACTTTCTGCGACCAGAACTGCAAAGAAGGATTAATCTTCTAAAAAGTTGGGACAACAAATAAAGTTTGATGACTATTCTCAGAGCTATGTACTGCGATCAACTTTTATTTCATGTTTTGAGGAGAATGCGTGTGAATCAAACCTTCAGACACTGTTAGCACCAAAGAATAAGTCTCGACAAAATAAAGGGAACTAACAAGTACTGGTTGCAGAGTATAGAAGAAAATTTTTGTGAACGGCTCCAATTTTGAGTCAACATAAAAGGACATCTAAGAAATAGTTAAAATTTTCGTCTTTGAACTATACTTTCCGGAATGTTACTAAATATGAATTTCTAATTTAAAACTAATTTTAAAGCGAAAATGGCAGAATTATGCTTTTTTGAAAAAAGGCCGTTTATTTTGCCCCTCCCCTCATATTTAACTGGAAATAAATGTTGAGTCTTGGACATTAAGTAATATAATGATGAATTTTAGAAAACTATAGTGAAACAAAGAATAATTGAATTAGATGTTTGAAAGATATTTTAAATTTTCTAGGACTATAGAACTATCGTATGATCTACTTTGTTCGTATTCGAGAGAGCGAAGCGGTATTACCGCCAGTTCATAAGCAATTTATTGTGAATGATTTAGATTTATTGTTGTTTCCATTAGTCCTCGATTGAGGAAATAGGATACGTCATACATTACAAATGAACAAAATAAGGTACATAATTAAAGACAAATAATCTTAAAATAAATTAATAAAAGAAAATGTATATAGACAAATGTAAATAAAAACACAACTTTAGACACACGATGTCACCCACACACTGGGAAACACAAACAAGCACACACTGAGAAACACGCAATGGAGTTTTGAGCTACTTGGAGCTCTGCGACCAGGAAACTATCCTTCCGTCGTAGCTCTAGACAATACACGAAACAAAAAAACAACAAAAGAGCAGAAAAAACTGAATAGAGATTTTAAAGATATGTGGTGTGCTAATTTACAAGGCAGCTCATTCAACACTTTTTGCAGGAACCTTGATTTAAATACTAGAAGGACGATTAAGAAAATCCTGTACCGAGTAAAACGCGTCATTTAAAAGAATAGTTTTACTGTGCTTCACGAAGCTTTTGTAGGTACTGTTTGTAACCTCTGGAGGAAGGCTGTTGTACGAAATTATACCGGTATTGTGAATACTTTTCTGGTGTAGAGCAAGGCGATGCTTGTCCGACCTTAGAGCTGAACGATTTCTGGTCGCGTAGTCATGAAACTCGCCATTTATTTGAAACAAATTAGTGTTCCGCTTTACAAACTTTAATATTTCATAAATATATACGCTTGGTAAAGTAAGTATTTGCAAACTTTTGAAGAAAGGTTTGCAACTCGATCTAGAATTCTTGTTAGAAAGTATTCTAATTGCACGCTTTTGCAACTTAAATATTTCATTACTCCTGGAGCAGTTTCCCCAATTAGAGATGCCATAGCTCATAATTGAATGAAAATACGCGAAGTAAACCATTTTGACGTACTTTCTGTCAACGTGTTGCATTAGTGTTCTCAGAGAATAACAAGCTGAACTTAGTTGGAGAGGGAAACGTACATTCTGCATTTGATATGTCTATGGTCAGTGCTTTTGTGACGTAGTCTTGTCTGTATCAGTGCCGTAATAACCCTGTTTCTGGAGTATTACTAACATTCCTAACTAGACAGTCGTCAAAACTATTTCTCGCGGCATCTCCAAGATTACGACCATCGCTTATTGCTCAGAGTGTAATTTTATATATTGCGGCTGCACCCAACACTAGGCAAAGGTCAGAAACGGTACAATTAGTCTTAGTTTGTGGGACGAGACATAATCGCCTTCTATACATGCACGGAAACTTTACCCATTTAATCGCGCATGTAATCTATCAATAGTTGTTAGTACTCAAAAGATGGATTGAAATCAACGTTTCCGTAGTCGATAATGTTAGCACTCAATAATAATTTAAGAAAACAGTAGTTGTTTACTGGAAAGAATGGTATATTGTATAAATTCTTCTCGGGTTCCAATCGGGTCTGAAGATGATGGCAGAGCAAGCCATCGAAACGACACTGTTAAAATCTTTGACTCGGTTGGAAACCCGAGAAGAATTTATACATAGTATTCACCGGGAAAGACCTCGTACTTTAATAATGGTATATTAATTCAAATCGATGAAATATAAGATCCTATTTTTTTAGGGAACATGATTAAGACGAGTAAAAACGTAATACACAAATCAGGATTCATTGCTGACAATGATGCGGTCATTTTGTATTAAGACAGAAACCCTAAAGATACCCAAATAATGAAGATATCTATCTGCAAAGTCAGTGTCATCACACGGAAGTTAAATCTGCTTTGTAGAATTATGAAAAATACGATAAGAGCAAGGAAGTACCATCATGAAGATAAAATTATTTGCACAGCAGTCTGGACTCTTGATTGTAGTTTATTTATCTTGTAATTCTAAATTTCCAGCTTTTCAAGTTCCGCGAACTTTCCAAAAGAAGTATATTTATCTCTTAGATTTTAAATGTCTCACTTTTACGATTTATTCATGAATAAGATTTATTAATACAGTAAATATTAATTTTTAAAAATTATAAATGACATATTTTAAACCTAAAGGTTAAAATATATTCTGATTCATAACTCTCTTCTTCTTCATTGGCTCTCCAGTCCATACAGAGTCTTGGCCTCCCGGGTCGACTGAAGACGTTCATCTTACGTGACACATTCCGAATTTGGAGTGATACGTTGTCAGCGTATCGATTCTCCAGAAGTGTTAACCCGTGACCAGGACAACGCAAATGCCGAAGCTCACGCCAGGATTCGAACCCGGAACCTCTGTGTTGTGAGGCGGCGACACAAGCCACTAGACCACAGGAGGTCGGTTAATTTATAATCAGTCATACAAATTTTATATTCCTTGAGGAGGCTTGATTTAGATATGTAAGATATGTCTGTCCATGTATTACATAGACAAATTCAAGATTATATTGATAAAAAGAAGCTTATAGATAAAAATATTATATAAAAATCCTTGTATTGCCGTTAAGATGTGTGATATGACAAACATGTAGCTAAAAATCTGAAATACTAAATGTGCTTAAGCAGGGTTTCCCAAACTTTTCCTTTTATGGAACATTTAGTAAAATCGGACATTCTAACGGAACACTAGTCTTATTTTTTAGGATGAGTCATTCCTAGTCGTAGAAAAAAATTAGTAATTATATTTAAATATAGATCTGTAATATTATGTAAATATATAAACAAATAAAGTGCTTAGTGACTTTGATAATTTGGGTTCTTGAACTGCATATCAGGTACAATATTTGTAGATTTCTAAATTGAATTCTAATATCTGATGTGGTGTCGAGCCTGTTTCTACACTTTGACTTCTTTGCAGCATGATAAGAAAATCCAGCTTCGCATAAATAAGTTGTAGAAAACGGAAGTAAAACAATAATCGCTTGTTTTGAAATATTGGGGTACTCTTCTGACATCACATAAAGACTGATCATTGTATTTTCCTTTCAGTGATTAAATCAGTTAGATTTTCATAGTCACTTGCACCAAAACTTACAGGTTTAGCTGCCACAGAAAATGGATTCTGATCCCAGGAATCGTCCTAACTAGTTTTCGAAAAATATTGCAAAATAGTTGATTTCAAGTTATGTAGATGTTATAACAAAATTATGGAAACATCTACTTATACTTAAAAATTTAATTCATTCAAACATTCATGTATGGCAGGAAACCAGTTAATCCAATATAGTATTTTTTTTAATCAAAAGATCCAAGTTTATATCTTGTTTAAAAATTATAATACTTTTTTCTTGTAATGATAAGTTCATTGCACTTTGTAAAAATATCAGCCAGATAAGCGAGTGTAATCAGCCACGGAGGATTTGGTAAAACTTCAATCAAATGTTGTCCGGAATTATTTTATGCCATCAAAAAGATTAACAACTTATTTCGAAGTTCAGAAAGTGCTTTTCCTCTGGATAACCATCTCATATTAGGACATAATTAGAGTGTTTTGTATTCAGTAGCCACGTTATCGAACAAAATTTTAAACAATCTGGATCGAAGTGGCCACTAAAATTTTCCTGCGAACCTCCGGTTCAGAACCGCAGCACTGAATTGTTCTGACAGACAGTAATTATGTGTTGTTGAATTAAATTCCACAAATGAAGAAGTATAAGGATGGCTTATTTTATGGTCATAGCTGCCCAATGTCAGGTTAAATAAAATAATAACTGCATAATTCTCGGCTATGGCAATCTCTATCTCACTCTTATAGGATTCGGGTTGACTGAACACGTGCACACTTGTTCATTGTTACTCATGTTGCCTATTGTAGCGGGAAACAATGAATAGGGTTCGATGCAAACGTAGTTTCTGTCTTACAAACTGATTAAGTGGTATAATAACATGATATTATAATCCATAGCAAAGATAGAATCACTCCAATTTTTTGCGGAACACCTATTCAGGAAGACAGTTTGGGAAACCCGGTGCTAGAGTATAAATATAATATTATTATATTATACCAGCGTATAAATAGAATAATTGCCTGAGAATACATCCAATCTGTGGGTAAGGACAAGAAGGGACCAGTAGTTCCAGTTCTGATTTATCACAGACATTCTTTTGATGCAAATACTCGACAAAGAGTTTAGCATGAAGAGGTAACGTAAATTTAATTGCAACAGTGTAATTATTACACATTAGATGAAATATATGGTAATTGAACTAATGTATTATATTTGATGAAATACAGGAAAGGAGAGACCGTTTATAGAGACAATACAGGTTTTATTTACAAAATGGATTAAGTGAGGTTAAAATAGATTAAATTCAGGAATGTCAAGAAACAACTTCAAGTTTAAGATTGCTTCCTTACAAACTTCAGGTGTATTAAACCATTTCCAACTGTAAAAAAATAAGTACGCAATTAATAAAAAAATTGGAATTTTTATTTATTACACTAATAGCCTGTTTTCTTGAATATCTATAACAGGCCTTATTTTCATTTCTTACAATATTTGTGTTACAGATTTATTCTATTTTATTTTATAAATATTTATTTTTTAACAATAATAAAACTAATAAACTAAAACTAAAGACAGAAGGGTATAGGGTGAATGGGAGTAGGAGGATTGAAGGGAAAGTGCTGTGAGATCACAGCTGGCGGAATATGGAAGGGAAAAATTGGAAAATAGAAATTTGGTTTCAAACGTAGTTGTGTCGCCGACCTTGGGCATACGGTAAGAGTACTCCGTAGATCCAATTGAATCAGTCGGCCAGTTGCCTCCTAAAACTAGTTGAGACATGGAGAAGGGAATGCGGCGACCATACAGAAAACTCATCTCCCGTCATGCGGATGGGCGTGAGAATGGTTACCAATATCCTCACCTATCGGATGCAGGTTCTTCTAGGTGAATCACCGGGTAGGATCCTTAAACTATAGCCAGGAGGTCCTAGTCTACCCTTAGCTACCTTGCTTTACCTTCCATATCCTCACGTTTCAATTCCCATCCTACACTCTTAAAAGGGCGTTGCCCATTTCAGTTTCACTGTCATGTAGCCTATTTCCCCAAAAAATTGTTGCTTATCGTTTTAAAGTGAGTCAGATTATGTTCAATATGAAGATTTATTGCTGTATCTTAAGTAAGATTTCAACCACTCAAAAAACAATTTTGCGTTTGTCGTTGGCTATCAAATTGTATAATCATTTACCGTATCTAATCATAATAATTAATCGATAAGGGGATAAAAACGAAGCACCTTCTTTAAAAAAACTACTGTCACGCAGTTAATATATATTAAGAGAATTATATAATACATTTAAAATGAAAAAAATTCGTAGTCATTATATTATAAAGAAATTTATCTTTATATATATAATACTGTTTATATATAACGTGTGAGTTTGCATGTGTGTGTGTACTAGGGGGAATATGCACTGATGAAATATCCACTTATGTTTTGTAAAATATACTAAATTCAAAGTCTTCTATGAAAATTTCTTTTCTTCAAGGTTGGGAATAGTCTCGACACGGGATAATCGTGTTACCAAAATCAAATTATTTATATTTTTTGTATTATTTTGAACTAAACGAAAATAATTTAAACAATTCCGTTAACGTTTCGCTGGGTGTACTCTAAAGATACATCTTACAAATACCATTTTGATACATACTCAGTGACACCAAAAACGTAATACGGTATTCTCTTTAATCTGCCTCTGTTGCGAACAATAAATAGACGCTCCTTTGGAAAATACAGGGTATCTTAATCGTTTACTTTCGTGTCAATCAAGTAATTTCACAATAACATCTTATGAGAAAGGATCGTATTGTATGCGGAGCTTCTATTTCCCAATAGTGTCGGATCAGGCAGACTTAAATTGTTTCGTCACTTTGATTATGGCCACTTAGGAAAACCCGAAGGGCTAGCGCGACAAATATAATTAATAGGTGACTACCGTGTATTTTCGAGTGGTTTCGGCATTAACGTGTTTCTTTTAGCGTCACAGTCGTCTTCAACATCCGAATCTGGTCAGATTTGAAATTTGAAAATACCTTCCTTCTTAGACAATGGAGTGGCACCCTGTTATTACGCAGTGTCTGACAGTATTAAAAGTCCTTATCCTGATTTATATAAACAAATGCAGCGCCACCTTACAATGTACAGAGATGGGCTAACACATGCTTCAGACATGCTTTATATCAATTTAGTCTTATCCTAGGATGAATCCCGCCCTTTTTTTTGAGGTAGCTGACTACATGAAGGTTATCCTGAAACAGGCAACTCCCCTTTAAATATCATATACAAATACAAAAATATATACAGTCGAATCCGGAGTGAGACTGGACCGTCCCATCTTTCTCCTATTAACCAGTGTTTATATTTTTAAATAAATCTAATCAAAATACATTTTATTATTATAATCAGTCTAAATTCATTGCGTAAATAAACTAAATTGAAATATGTAAAATATGTGTCATAAAAATTAATACAAACTTCTATTTAATCGTAGATAGTACACGACATGATGCTCCTCAAATTCGAATCTCATCTAGTGTCTTAAAATATAAAAAAAATACAGCATAATATAGTTATTATATTCAAATTAAAAATTACGTACGTAATTAAGAAATAAAATACACGAAAATTCAGACATATGTAGAGATCAAAATGACGGTCCAACATTCAAACATTTTTACCAATGATGAAACGTAATGACAGTAGAGAGAGAATCATAAATTTTTAACATAAATTACTAAATATGACGTGGAGCAAAAGTCTAGAATAAAGATTACATTTAACATTAACATTTTAAAAATATTAAATAACTAAATATCAAAAATATTTTAATAATATTAAAATTTTATAACTTGAATGTAACTAATTTTATAATAATTTTGCTCTGACGTATAGACTGTTGTGCTATTTAGTCAGATGTTGTAGGTAATTAAATTGAAATATAAAATATTCATAGAAAATCGCTTTGCTAGGGGAAGGAACTACGTTGAATTTTATACCACTCAATTAATGATGAATTTTAAACTTATAATTTCATTGCACTTTTTATGTTGTTTTCAAAATTTGAATTGAGATGTTTACCCTTTGGTGACGTATAAACATAATATACAAATTGGCAATAATAATAATAATTTCAATTGAGTACGATTTTGTTTTCATGAGATGTAATTGTATTAAATTCACATTATTCTGACGTTTTGAAGCAACTCATATATTTTATTTATGCGTATCGTCAAATAAATATAAATTATTGATATCAGTAATTATTAATATTGATTTTATAAAAGTAATTATAGGTCATATGAAATTTAAATTCATTAAATTCAATTTTATCAACAGAAGAACTTTAAACTGATAGGTAAATGAGCCTTCTATTGACAGGAGGCATTACCGGATATATATATAATGTCAGTTTTCATTCTTTAATAGTTATTGATTAAAAAAATATATATATTTCTGAGAGTAATGGAAGATTTTCCCGATAGATTCTTTCTTTGCGTTGCATAATTTCCAAATTTACAGTGTAATTCCATTATAAACAGCTAATCCGGATTTTTCTCCTAATACTCGGCTTTCGTTATATGCCAGTAGTTTTCAGTTTTCGAAATTTGCAGAAAAAGCAAAACAATACAGGTTGTATTATGATTTTAAAGAATCAAAATTCCATTACATTAGTAAACTGAGCCGAAATATAAAAGTTCATAGAAATATATTCCTGCCAAATCGTTTTAGATGTAATTTCAATATAGGAGAATAAAAGGTTGGCAGAAATTATGTTTAATTTTAAACCGTTAAAGTTATGTAGTCAGTTAGTACCTCAATTGGATACTTCTAACTTTCTTTGCAGTTATGTGCCTCAGTGACTATCAGGCTGTAGTAGATGTAGTTCCAATTTTTTTTTGCACACGTTAACATTTTTAACGCGTAATTATATTTGTCTTACGATTTCTACTACCTTGCTGATCGAAAGCCACGCATTCTTAACTCATGCCCCTAGAATTTTAAATGAAGGAATTTTCTCATTCACAGTCTTATAAAGGGCTGGGTAAAATGAGACAAGGTTAAAGTCACAAACTTAATGTATTTTCAGGACGCATAATGCAAGTTAAACGTTCATTGGTTTGGTTTTCGGTTTTTATAGAAGTCGAAAGTACTGACTGGAATTTTTCGCGAGAAACCAGTCGAGTATTGTTCATACTTCTGTCTGCCCGTAGTTGCCCTGAGGAAGAGATTTGTTTAGTTATAACTTTGGTTTATCTCGTTCTATCCGGTCAATTTATACATAAACTCGATCATTTCAATTGAAAAACTAAGATTTGATCATTATATCCGAGTTTGATTGTCCAAAACTAATAAAAATATTAAACTTATTATAACTTTAGATGTAAGACGAGCAGATAATTGTTGATCTGACGGCGATTGCAACGTAAGGAACTGTAGTATAAGGAAAAAATGAAATTCTATAAGGATTTAAATATTTATGCTGGATGTTGACAAGTAATTTCAAAATACGTATTAAGTAATATCACTTGCGAAATACGCACGATTTTTACAACTATGCAATTCTTTCTTGTGTTCCAGACTAGTCAATATTCTTTGGGTGAAAAGGTGGTGGGCATTTGCTCGGACTGTCCAGTAATTTGGTTGATCCGCGAGTTCGTCTGCAGAGAGGGAGCACGAGGTGCCCTGGGAGTTAGGGTAATACCCTCCGTCATCAGCATTATTCAAATGAGCCTTGCCAAAGTGGAGGGACAATAGAGTCCATGATTACTGACCGGAGCAGGGCGCCCGGAACAGCGGCATAGGCAATGCTTCCTTGCTCTCGTTGATTCATCACAGGGTGTGTCACGATCCTCAATTTCTTGTAAAGGTAATGTCCACCATATCATCATTATGAACCCATAACATTTTGGACGACGCAAAAGCAAGCCAATAGTTTTCAAGCCATCAATGTTTTCCATATTCATATTTGAAATATGGGCCGAGTTATAAGAATGAAATAATTAGGACAAAAATTTGGTATTCAATATTAAAATACATGTTCATCATCACATACCGTAGGTCTAAATGATTACTCGAACTTTTATTTTTGTGTACACAGATTCTTATCTAGCCTAAATGCTATTTTTAAGCATGAAAACAAACGATGCAGTAGTAGTGAATGAATAAAAATGAAAATTTTAAAACGTTACGCCCCAACTTCCGAGACCTCTTCAGTTCATTAATTTAAATCCTATTAAAATTTCGTGTTGCTACCGCAACATCTGAGACTATCATTCTTATTTTATTTATAATATTAAGCCACTAATATTTAATTATTTTATTTGTAAATGAGGAAACGGTGGAAATCACAACTTATTTTCTAAAAGTATGGAAAAAATATTTGTGCCCAGATTGCAGTATTCTGCTTATTTTCAATTCAAACATGAGCAGAAGAAATGATTCTCATTCAAACAATGTTTCAATATAATTCCAAGTAAAATTTTGATCTTAAATTTTTGTAACACGAAGCTCTCATAAGAGTTTTTTAGCCAAATTGAATATGTATACCAATGAAAGTAGTAGCCAAGGAACAGACAAAATTAAGTGGTATAGTAAACACCACGCAAGGTTTATGTAATCCTTGATGCTTTCGCTAGATGACTGAAAAACGCAAGCGCAACAAGAACGACACGACCAGGTGACGAACTCAACCAAAACGAACGTAGAACAAAAATTAGCTCATTTAATTTGTAATTATGATTAATATAAATATATATTTTTTAAACATTGAACGATAATATAAAATCAAAGATTTAGTAAGGGACCAAAGCAATTCTAGAGAGTTTCACATAAAGTTGGATGGAAAGCATCTGGAATGGTTCCTAGAATCATAATACAAATGAATTTTTCAGGCTTATGATGTGTTTGGAGGTTGCATAATATTTGTCATGGGAACCTAGATATTAGAGCGGTGTTTTAACTACACTACCAAGAAAACAGACTGTTACCTTACTATATATGTTTATTAAATAATTATATTGATTTTTAATGTATAAGACTAAAATAAAAAATGAAGAAATGCACAATTACAATACCAGAAACAAAACAGATTTCTTTCAGGTGAGCTAAAACAGAAAATCATCGAATAGAGACCCTACATCATAGGCATTAACCTATACAATAAGCTAACCTAAGCGATCAAATAGAGCACAGAAACTATTTACAAGAAACAACTTTAAAAACTTCCTGTGTGAAAGGGATTTATACAGAATAAATGAATGGTCTATTATATTACGTTAGTCATTTGTGTATCTGAACTAAATAATATATTAATGTAATAAAATTTAATATTGCTTGTCAATTACATATGCTTTTTTACAACAATTTTTGTGTCAGCTATATCTATCTGTAAAGCATATTTGATTGTAAAATATACATTCAAATTTGTATAGACGTAAATGTTGTCACTCTGGACTAGGGTAAAAACTTGTAACAAAGAAATACTAGAAAATTAACAATTTCTAATAATAATAATAATAAGCAATGCTATTGTAAATGTGTAGTTTCAATTTTTCGTAAGAATATGATGGTCTAACTCTGTTGTAGCGCAAATTTTATATCAGAGTTTGAGTAAACTTGTCAGTGACTAATGTTCTATTCAGATTTTCGAACAGCGTTAATAAAATATAGGGCTGGGTGACGTATTCTGGGCGCAAGAGGATCTGCGGCAGCTGCGTGCATTTCCCAGCTGGGGATTCCCACAGCACTGCTGCAAATTACCCTGACGTCACGCTCGCTGGTCCGTCCGTCTGTCCACCTGTTGTGTTTGCTGCAGCTGTTTGTAGCCCTCACGCAACCTTCATCCACTGTCGGGGTCCAAACTCAAGCTCCTCCGGCAGAACATCGACCCTCAACTTCATCTACTTTTATTCTGCAAATAGTTCACATACTGATTTGTGCTACCAGATTTCGCCGTAGCTCCGATTAAATAACAGAATGTAAAATAGAATATTTTGATTTTCCCCCTATATTCAGATATTGTGTGGTAGCACTAATTAATCGATAAGGTGGAAGTCCTAGCAATGCTACTATAGTATATATATATATATATACTTTTGGCTCTACTGCCCTTTGAGGGCCTGGGCCTACCGGGGTGGCTGCTGACTGTCATCGGGCGTGACACATTCCGAATTTGGAGTGATACGTGGTCAGTGTATCAATTCTCCAGCAGCCCTAATCCCGGTCTTCGTGACCATGATGACAATAACATGCCAGGATTCGAACCCGAGACCCGTGGGTTGTGAGGCTAGCCACTATACCACAGGATATATATATAGTGTAATAGCAAAGACTTAGGTGACTAATGCATAAATAATTGGAAGCAAAATCCTAAAAAAGAACAACGGTACATTTCACTAGAAAATCATCAACTAATCTGACCTGGATCTTCCTGCCGACCTTCCCAGAACACAGAAACGGATTCTAAGTAAAATAAGAACCCCAAACACTCACCCCACCAACTCTTACTTATTTTATAGATCTCCTCAACCAGCATGCACGCATTACAACTCTCCCATAACGACTCAGCACATCGTTTTCGAATGCAACAACCTCGACAAGATTAGGGTTGAAACCATTACTTAAGTCAGGGACTCTGCCAAAACTCAGCTACAAATTATATTTATACAACGATACCTTCTAAAAACTCGAGAGATGAAAATGGTAAAAAGTAGTAGAGACGCTTGAAGAATAAGATAGATAGGAAGTGAAAAGCAGTCATGGAGGCTTGGCTCTAAGAGAAATGCAAAGTGTTTGAAGATTTTATGGTGAAAGGCAAAATAGCCACAGCTTTTAGGAAAATCAAAGAAACGTTCGGAGAGAGGACAAATATTAGCAATAACATCAGGAGAGCAGATGGGAAGCCAATTTTGGATACAGAAGGAAAGTCAGAAGGAAGGAAGGAAAATCTAGAAAAGCTGTGTTACGGTGGAAATCTATATCAGTCAATAATATAAGAAGAAGAGGAGGAGGTGGATGATAAAGAGTTGGGGACCAAATTTTGTTTTCAACAATAAGATTTATCGTAACTTCTCTGAGCTTAATAATGTGAACTTTTGGTTATGTATTTTGTAAATATTTTTGGAATCTTTGGTCAGTCTCCAAGTATATCATCAATTAGAACATAAATGCGATTGTAAAAATTGAAAGATTTTAGATGTGAACACTAGGTACTCTTCCAGTATTACTTCCAAAATGTTACAAATTGAATCGAACATTTATGCAATTAATGAACAGCCTAATTATTTTCTACTATGGTTGTCATCTCCTATTTTGAGGATAGCTTTCCTTCTGTTGTATTACCATTGCTTAAACTTTGCACTGAATTCGTCACTTGGTTTGTGCAGAGTTTCGTTCTCGCGACTCTGGCGTTTATCACCGCCTGATGAAAGCTATAAAGCTGTGTAACTTTTATTTCATCACTAACCTGTCTGTATTTCGGCTTCTTATTTTTATAATTAAGAGTGACTAATTAGAACTTATATGGTAAAATATCAAAAATTGTCGAAATAAATCAATCAATGATCAGGATGGAAAAATATCGCCAAATAAGGTCTGGTCTAGATTTTTCTATCCTGCTAGTTTAATTCAATTTCATCGCATTTATGAATAATTTCGTTAGTAAACATTTCGCCTGTTCTTGAAAGAATTAAAATGTTACGGTGCGTAGACACCAGTTTTATCCCCTTTCTAACTTTGTACTAATATTTGGAAACACTTTGACAGCTTTAAACACCGCCCTAAGTGTAAATACTTTAACTTCTATTGAGTTTCGGTGTTTATTACTTGGTACCTTGTAAATTGCACAATTGTGGTAAGCTAAATTTGTAAAAGACTCTATTAAACATCTATTACACTAATTACTTATTTAATACTACATTCATTTGTTGAGCCAAATCGTAAATTACAATAATATAATGTATTCATATCATTTGATTATAGAAGGTGTTTATCCTTAATGATCAGACAAAATTGACATTTAATATACAATCAAAACATCATGATATATTGGAAACGTTCATAAAATTTTATATGGTTGTCATGAATAATGTAACATGGTATATTGAGGTCTACCAATAAATATGTAAGATTTATGTACAGGACATAAAATTATAAATTAGATTGAATAACACGAAATATGACCGTAAATAGTAAAAATGAAACAGAATTTTTACAAGAATGATAGATTCATAAACTCTATACTTTACCGAACAGAACGACTGCTTGGCTGCTACGATGTCCAAAACCACAAGGAGGCCAGATATCGTGTGGGCGGGGCTGAATATCAACAAAATCTTAAATTTTACGATAATCTCTCACTAACTCACTGATCTGTTTGTCTACTAATGCGTCTCGTACAGATGGATCGTGTTCACGTCGTGTGTCACGCCAACAATAGTGACGCCGGCGTTTGTACCTCACCAATGACACTGAGAATTCTTGCACTTCATTACAGCTATAAAGTTATACGATACGGTCTACCATTATTAATTATTGTCCGTTTTTGAACATCATTAACATTCCTTTGCGTTACGTTGAGCGCCACGTAGAAAATATGACTCGTTACTAATGAGAATTTAAAATTAATTAACTATTGTAACATAGACATTCATTACAGAGAATTACGGATTAAATAATAAAATCTGCTTTCGTAATCGGCCTAAATTATATTTATCGTTTGAGAAAAGCGATCTGTAGATTATTTAGTCTTTTACTGAGACCTATCATAATTGCCTACATTTCAAGGACTTCAATCTGATTCACTATAAATAGGAATGAAAGCAAATTGTTTGATCTCAAAAATGAATTTAACATTTTCCCAAGGACGGCTGCTTCCACGCAAGATCCCTTAAACTTTCTCAGGAAATATCAGGAGAATACCAGAATATTTACAGAACTAAATTGAGATTGTCGGCTCTGGAAATAATGGTATGATTGGGATGATGAAGACGTAATGTACATTGCAATCTGTGGAGTAATGTACTTTAAAATCGTCTGGAAAGTTGATTTAATGAACTAAGATAATATTCACTATCTCTATTCGTCAACTGAGGCTCAGACTGAAAATGTAAAAGCTTCTCGTCAACCCAGCAATAGCAGCCCCTGTATGACAAGTGATTGATGGTAACAAAAAAAAATTCAATTTATCCGTTCCATCAAAGAAGGTTAATTAAGTTTCTACATTACGTGTCGCTTTTAATTTTCTTTCTTAGACGACAAGAAAAGGGAATCATGCAACAATACTGACAAATGATCTGTTCATATAAATCTAAGAATTACTACAAAGTAGAAATAGTTATCCTTTAAAGTCACTTTTTCTTCTTTAACACTCGAGGATCGTAACAATTCCTTACTCAGAAAACTTTCTCCAAAAGAGTTAAACTGGATATAAATTTATAAAAATACTAATTATTCATCAAGAGTTTTCATATTGTTTTGAATAGCTTTAACTAAAAATCTAATTTACCAAGACTTTGACTAAATGGAAACAGAAATTATTTTATAAGCTAGGTTGGCAATATTATAGATTAATATTTTATCTGTAAACAATTTACATATTCAACAATTTATTATTTCGATTATTTTTCGGGCAATAGTCGTCATAGATTCTCCATCTAGAAAGTCAACTTTTTCCAGTAATTTAATTTCATTATTCTTTTTGTCTAAATTCTCACTTTTCTCAAAAATGGATAAAAACGAAGTACCAGAGGATTCTAATGGTATGGAAGAATATTAGACAAAGATTTTTAGTATAAACAGCAATTACCACTGTTCGATGTAATAATTTCCGATAAAAAAAGTAAGATAGAACAAGGTGTAAAAGTGTGTAATGGGTCTATAAAAATTAACGGTCAGGAAATGAGACAGTTGAAGCTCCAAAATAATCATTCTGTCGGCACTGGCAGACGTTTTAGTGGGAAATTTCATCTTTATCATAGCGCAAGGTGTTTCGAATTTTATTTTCTGAAAATCTAAATTATCACTCGACAGTTGTTGTAACCTGGGTCTAAAAACCTAAACTGTCTAGGTTCCCCCTAAAATAGGTTTGAATTGTTCTTCTTTTCGTATGTTTCCCGAAATTTATCACTGGTATTTTTGCTGACCTCTCTAAGGCTTTCGACACCGTAGATCATCAAATATTAATAAAAAGATGGAATATTATGGAATTCGGAGAAATACGTCACTTTTACTAAGATCGTATCTTACAAACCGCAAACAACAAGTAGTAATTGAAACAAAAGACGGCCAACTTCACTTATCCGATTGGGAATTTATTACATGTGGAGTTCCTCAAGGATCAATTCTTGAGCCCTTCCTTTCATTCTGTACATAAACGATCTTCCAGGATACGTAAATACTCTAACATCGATTCTCTACGCGGATGATACAAATATAATTATTGCAGATAAAAACTTCGATAATCTGAATTAGAAAGTAGACAACGCTCTAAATGGTCTAAATATTTGGTTTAAAGTGAATAAATTATCTCTCAACCTAGATAAGACTAAGTTAGTTCAGTTTAGTGCTGATGCTAGTAATAGACCCGTAGATAACTTCTCAGCTAATGCACCTTTCCTCGGCCTACGTATTGACGATAAATTAAAGTGGAATGACCATATAGATCTGCTTGCCGGAAAACTAAGTTCAGCTTGTTATTCTCTGAGAACACTAATGCAACACGTTGACAAAAAGTACGTCAAAATGGTTTACTTCGCGTATTTTCATTCAATTATGAGCTATGGCATATCTAATTGGAGAAACTGCTCCAGGAGTAATGAAATAGTTAAGTTGTAAAAGCGTGCAATTAGAATACTTTCTAGCACGAATTCTAGATCGAGTTGCAAACCTTTCTTCAAAAGTTTGCAATACTTACTTCACCAAGCGTATATATTTATGAAATATTAAAGTTTATAAAGCGGAACAAATGGCGAGTTTCATGACTACGCGACCAGAAATCGTTCAGCTCTAAGGTCGGACAAGCATAGCCTTGCTCTACACCAGAAAAGTATTCACAATACCGGGATAATTTCGTACAACAGCCTTCCTCCAGAGGTTACGAACAGTACCTACAAAAGCTTCGTGAAGCAGAGTAAAACCATTCTTTTAAGTGTCGCGTTTTACTCGGTACAGGATTTTCTTAATCGTCCTTCTAGTATTTAAATCAAGGTTCCTGCAAAAAGTGTTGAATGAGCTGCCTTGTAAAATAGCTCATCACATGTCTTTAAAATTTCTATTCAGATTTTTCTGCACTTTTGTTTGTTTGTTTCATGTATTGCCTGGAGCTACTGCAGAGGGAAGAACAGTTTCCTGGTCGCAGAGCTCCAAGTAGTTAAAACTCCATTGCGTGTTCCTCAGTGTGTGCTTGTTTGTGTATCTAAGTGTGTCCGTGTTGTGTTTATATTGACTTTTGTCTATATACATTTTCTTTTATTAATTTATTTTAAGATTAATTGTCTTTTATTATGTACTTTATTTTGTCCTTTTTTAATTTTAATGTATGACGTATCCTATTTCCTCAATCGAGGATTAATGGAAACAACAATAAATCTAAATCTAAATTGCTCTTCTTTTTAGATTTCCCATATTATCACTAATTTAAAGTTTCTTTACTGAATTTTCTTGTCTCTGTCTCTAGTCCTACGTAGGTTCATCACTATATCACTAACGGTGGTATAAACAGACCTGTAAACATGTTAATTTTTGTTCCATAGTTAACTCTCGAAGCCATTAACTCCAGTCCTCATGTTCATCCCGTTCTTTGTTCCACAAAATTAAAATTTCAGTCTTGCGATACCTGGTTCGAATTCTAATTAAGGAGGCGCATCCGTTTCAACGTCTTTCCATGACAAGTTTCGAAATGATAATGGAGATGTGAATCCATGGTGTGAATATTGAAAGCACCTTTGCTTTTTTTCCCCACTTATATTTTACGCTTGAACCTCCATCTGTCCCTGACTGCTTGCAGAAGCTATACACACTTGCTAATTTCAAGGCAGCTTTAAATATAAATTATTACGAAAGTTTCATGACAGGAATGAATATATTTCAATTTGCTCCTCTCGTTAATGGAACGTCGGATTTAACCTTGCTTTTCTGTTGTTATTTTAGTTTCTAAATTAAATTTATTACTTATCAATTGAAGAGGAAAGGGCAATGTTTAAGGAAATCATAAATTATGTCTTCCACATCTTTGGGAAATACTTTATGTGATTTTTGGCATGTTTGTCAGGCTCGCCTGTTTCTACCAATGAAGCTATTATACACAAACACACAGATTTATATTATATATATAATGTTTTTTTACTATTGTTGATCAGTAATCTCCGTGTGAAATATTATTTGACAATTTTTCACATTAGCAATTTAATATCTAGCACGTGTATTATTCCTTTCATCAATATAAACCCTGAAATTTTACGTAGAAATGTTGAAGAATGCATGAGATAAGTTAAGAATCAAAGTCATTAAGTAGAATTGTTATTTATTAAAAAAGAGAATTATATCAAGGATTCAGGGAGACTTGTCGAACAAGTAACCCTAAACAGTATCCAGAATTAAGTAACAAGTGCCCAATAATTGCGGTCTCAAAGTCTATCCCATTTAACGTAATCTTAAATCCCATTGCTTCCATCGAAGGCATGGTGAATATAAAAACGTCATATTTTGTTTAGCTTACTTGTAACGGCCTTGTTTAACATGATTAAATTTTGGGGCAAGATTCGCGGGCTGAAACGCAATTATGAGCACTTCTTTCACGGCGACGCGAATTTGAAGAGTCGGTAAGATAACTAGCAGAACCGCGGGAGGATGCTGGGGTGCGAAGGCTTCTGCATCTGGGGAATCCGTGAGAAAAGCGGCCGTGAATATGGCCTAACGACGTCATTAGCGACTGTGTGGTGCAACAAGTTCCATGGAGGGACGAGCTCTCCATAAACAGACGCTCCTTGCAGTCACCAGCATCGATCAAGGTACAAAAAAACTCCCCTTACAATTCTAGGAAACTTGGAAAGCTTAAGTCACAATACAAATAAATTCAGGCATTTTTCACCGAACAAGTTGTTCTTACCAATAGACGAATTGGGACAGGAAGAATATCAATTATTTTACATTTATATTAAACCTGTTCTTGTAATTTACATCCTTACAATTTCCCAAGGATTACTTAACGACTATAAAAAATTACTAGCTAAAAAAATTGGTGAACTATTTTCTTACATAAAAAGAGTAAACGGTATTGATTCCTTTATTATTTAATTTATTTATAATTCCTTAGACGTCGTCGTGAAAAATGAATATTTGAAATTACAATGGAAAACCAATGAATGAAATTTACAATTTTACAGAAAAATAAAGCCTAAAATAAATTTATCGTTCTGTAGAAAACGCTACAGCTATATTGTTCGAATAATTACACGTAAACTAAAAAATGAAACATCCCTCTAAACAAATAAAATGGAGAACTTGAAGTTCTTAATTTGTACAATTAAAATCAATGAATGGTATCAGGAATGAAAAGATAAAAATATTAACTTCAGTTCTCATTTTTATCACATTACGGGCCAAAAAAATTAGCATGTTCCTAATGTCTCCTCAGCCGACCTCCTGTGACCTAGTGGCTAGCGTCGCTGCCTCACAACACAGAGGTCACGGGTTCGAATCATGGCATGACATCGATGTTTGTGTCGCCATGGTCACGTAAACTGGGATTAAGGCTGCTGGAGAATCGATACGCTGACCAACGCGTCACTCCAAATTCGGAATGTGTCAGGTAAGATGACAGTCCGCAGTCGACCCGGTAGGCCGTAGGGCCAATAAGAAGAAGAATATCTTTTAATGGTGTCCTATTACCACCTTTAATATGTTAAAATAATATATTACAATTATTTTCAAATGGGAGCTGAACTGACCTTGAAAATGTTCCTTGTGCCTTCTAATCAAATTCATAAAACTTTTTTACATATTATAGTCAACGCAGCTGTGGTGCAATGAGGGTTAAATATTAATTTGCGACTACTGACATAGTTTATTTAATTCTCTGTTCTTATTCGTTGAAAGTCAGAACGGCTCTCATTAAAAAACAATTGAAAGAATCATCACGACGTTATTTGAGCACTCCTATACAATATCGGCCATTTTCTTTCTTCGGTAATTGTTCTATTCATTATTATTTATCAAATATAAAGATTCATTGATGAAAAATAAGATTGATACAATTACACGGGGGAAACTAAATACGTCAAAGTATAATTTGTGCTGAATATACTATTTTTAAGGTTATCAACATAAATGCCCATAAATTTCCGAATTTAACTCGTTGTAACGAAGAAGCGATTAATGAATGTCTAATTATACAATTTATTAAGTCATAATAAGTGGAGCTATTTTCTCTCATAATAAATAAGGACCGAGTATACTGGTTGCTTAGGAAGTGTCGCTCAATTAATCTGTCTTGGATTATACATTAATGTAATCTGATAACATATATTCAATTAGCTTTAGTGCTGTCTCTGCTCGCAATACATTTCTATGATGGAGTTCAATGAAGGAAGGATACAGGGAATTTTTTATCAGTGTAGTTCAAATCATTGTCATTTATGTAATATAATTTCATGGGATTACTTTCGGACAATTTATTTGTTAAAATTGTTGGCCTGCTCATTTACTTTGTGATATTAACAGTTTTTATAGTAAAATATGAAATCGTTGACGTAAATATTTTGTCATTCAATTAACTGTCAGTCTATTAAAGGTAGGACTGAATAAATTTTCATAAAATATAAATTTATTTAATCTAGTTAGTCTCAAGAGATTCTGTTTTACCAGCAAATAAAAGGATTGTGTTTGGCTTAAAGTGAAGTCATAAATAATTCTAAATGTAATGAAATTGAGAAGGGGAGCACCAAACGTAATGGGGAGGAGAAAGCTGAAAGAAGGGGGCACGTGGGTTAAGGGTTGAACTTGTCTCTATTCTCTGTCGTGAAATGTGTAAAACTTAGGAAATTAATTAATTATCTTTCCGGTTTAGCGGAAAATATTTCTAAAGAAATAAATATTTAAATTATTTTTAGTTTCTATTCTGTGCCTTTTGTGTATTGTGTGTTTCCTCAAATTTTTTATCCTAGTTTTTTATTTATATTACCAGCTGTAAGCATATTTATAGTTCTCAGTAATATTTCCTACATTTTTCTGTGTTGCTTTGTAGTTGGTTATTTAGTTAAAATTTCTTAACAATCAATTTATTTTGAATTTTACACTCCATTATTAATAATATTATGTCTAGGATCACATAATACACTTTCTAGTAACTATTTGTAATGAATTATATTATTTACACAGGCGAGGATTAGTGAAATTCATTAAAATCCAAATATTGAGTTAGAAATAGTTATTATATCTTACAGTTGATTAAATTAAGTGGATTGATGAGTAAATGTTGTGGTTAAAATAAAAAAACGTTTATTTGATTGTTATTAATGTAATATTAGTGCCCTAGTATTCATTTCGTATGTTCGTTAGCTTTATTAACTGTACCAACGCTATTTGAAAACAGTTTTTCTGTGAAATAAATAGTCATTTTCCCGATATATTGAAAACATTTGTAACTATTAATATCAATTATGCACAATATGTTCTATACCGAGAATCTGTAATTACCAATAACTTATTTTCAACTAATAATTATTTAATGGTATATAGTTTTGTATTCGTACATTTTACTAGTTTAGACATCTTAATCTATTGTGTAGCATTATTAACTTTAAAACGTACTCCCGTGAGAAAAATGTTTGCGTTTCAATTAAACCATTAATTCTCAGTTCTCACTCATATGTGACACGTGAATCTAAAAAACTTTTCTTATGAATATAAATTCTCTCTCTCTCTCTGTTAAAATATTTTTGTAAGATAAAGCGTTATTCGACGAGGAGCCTTGCTGACTACCTATTATTTTGATTTAAGCTTTATATTATAGTAATAATTAACACAGGAGTGTCTTCATTTATAAATAAGTAAATAAATTATTTGACTTAATATGAATAATATCCTAATTTGTTTTATAATGTTTAGTTTTTCATTTAAGATTATTTAACTTCGTAATATATACAGATTTAATTTTTATTATATTCATACACGTTCGATTTTAAACGTTCCCTTCCTTTCTTTATACGAAGTTTTCTCAAATTAATTATACGAACTTACATTACCGACAAATTTTAATATGAGGAAAATTACATATATAAAGTTAATTATACGTTTCAACGCCAACATGCGTTTTCTCCAACGGAATAAGAAAAGCAAAGACCGAAATCTAAGGTTAAATGTAAAAGTACCAACGAATGTAAGATAAGATAATATGATTCCGTGAGAGTTTCGGTATCAAAATAAATATTGGCAGTTGAATGATTAAAAAAAATAGTATTTATAAAATTTTTATTTTATAGTAATGCTGTTCCCCGACAAGTATTCAATATCAAAAAAATGTTATTAAATTTATAATTGTATTTACTAATAATACATAACATACTCTATATAATACAAAAAGTTCTATATTACGTTGATATTCATTTCTATTCGTAAACATGCTATTTCGTTTGGCCCATGTGGCATGAAGTACAATTTGGAAAATTGGTTTTATAAAAATATTAGACGTGGTGAACAAATTGGAAGGAATTTTGGGTCATAAAAAGAAACCAATTTAGCCTTACGAATGAGTGAAAGTTGGAAAATTTAAAAAATATAATTAGACTGATGGTCAAAGCACCGCAATATGATATTATTAAATAGATTATTATTATTTTGTGATTATAAATTAAATTAGTCCTAGGGAATCTGAAGTTCACATTACAACAAAACATTTTAATTCAAAATTTACTACATATTTTACATTGTAATACGTGAAAGAATTCAGACGGCTTATTGAAGTTTCACTATTTAATGAAGAATAAGTGTATCTCTCGCTACAGACAATAACTTTGTTGTGTTGTAAACGTTTAGGAATGTTTGTTAATCTGTTTATTAACTCTATAATTTATTCATGAAAGATGTGTTTCAGTCTGAAGTGCATACAGAAAAACAAACAAGATTTTTTGCACCCCTGAAAATATTCTGTGAGGTAATATCAGGCTGAGCGGGGATATGTATATATATATATATATATATATATACTGTAACGGTAAAATACATCTACTTGGACTTCGGAGGTGCCGAGTCAAAGGCAAGAGACATTATATGATAAAAAGGGGTAATAAAAATCAAACATTTAAGCGTCAGCGGTGTTTGTCGCACATCCTCTGGAATGTGGCGACCCACGCTGGAAAGAAGCGTGGTTTTCCCTAAAAACATTGATGTAGCGGAGCAAACTATTCCTCCCAGAGAGGCGTGACAATTACCTTCGGAATATGAACTAAGGATGTGGGGAAGAATTATTGAAAACCGTTGAAGAAAGTGACGGACACACATAATTGAAGGGACAAGAGCAGATGATCACATTATAGTACAGACAGATTGAGGAGAAGTGGAGTAGTGGTTATTACCTGAGAACCGAACCACGAACAATAGCAACGGCAGTGAGGCGTGATCGATACCAACCCAAATAGGATGAAGTGGCAACAAGAGAAGGCGCTCGAAGTGCCCAATAAGGTGACATGGTTCATATCTCTGTAACCTTTTGCCGATTTCCTGGTACTGTCAGGTCTGGGTAGATTTTGTGTTAAATATTTCAGCTCTATGAGAAGACCTATATAATACGACCATGAGTTAATATTATATATATATATATATATATATATATTGTGTTTATTATAAAAAAGGCCGGCTATGTAAATTAAAACTCTATTTAATCAGTATTCATTCTACTAAATAAATGTTAAAATTTAATCTAATTTACATTGCTAACGATTTTTCATTATTATAAAATAATATATTCCCTCACCCAATTCATTTCAATACATTCTACTTTTCTGGTTTTTTTCTCATAACGTAATTGTCTGGATGAGGCGAACTTCTTTTTATGTGTTCTGTTAGATAAATTCATACGTTGATAATGTAATTCTCGCTGGATACAATTACATGATTCTGAATTTCAGTTTATTTACTAAGCCATTAAGTGTTGAACGTTGCAATCTCCGCGCGGGAAAGAAAACATCTCAGAGCAGGGGCCGCACGCGTGGTTTGTTACATTGATGGTGCTCGGGAATGAACCGCCAATGACTATGTTCATGCATGTTGCAACGTTCTGCGAAAGAAGGAATGGTGCCATTCGGGCGGAAAACGACCTTCCGAAACAACAGGCCCGCAGGAGTCATTACGGCGATGCACGCCACATTGAACACAGCCCGCCATCAAATTATGCATCAGCGTGGGGACCTTGCCAATTGGAATGGGATAGATTAGCAAATAAAACGGATTTAAAATGCGCATTTTAGCTAGCGTTGCAAGATAGGGCGGATAAGTCGGTTAACTCATTCTGGGGAAAAGGAACTTAATCTGCAACGCTAACACTTCAACTACACCTCAAAAGGTGAATGTTGCGTGCGTCAATAATACCTGTAATTATCCGTAAAACACGTTTTGTAGCAATCTTACATTCAGTATTCAATTTCCTACCTTTTTCTTTTTAAGTCGTATGACAGAAAACGATTTTAATGGCATATTGGCTACAACGCACCATAAAGAAAGGTCTGGAACCTCATTAAATGAGAATAATTCCAAATATTTGATATGACCAATTATTTATGCAACTGAGACAGTTGTTATCGTGGAGTGTATCTATTAGCAATTGTATAAGCTGTTTAAATATGTCAATACTTAAAGTTTAGTAGAGATGGACAGGATATAGACAAAAATAAGCAGGAGAAGTGAACGTCGGTGTTGGAGGGTCTTTGCGAGGACCAGAAAAAATGAAGAAAGGAAAAAAATTGTCAACGAAGAAACCATGCCGACCACGTTTTCGAGAATTCCACATAATTAGAAGACACTAAGCTGAAATGTGTATACATATATGTATATATATTTTGCAACGTTTCTCTCTCCTCAAACGACAAGAATATTTATTAAAAAGAGGAATCTATAATGAATGGCACACTACAAATAATGAATGTAAATAAATTTATTAGCAGAAACTATATAAAAGATGAATATTCACACTAAGTTTAATATTAATTTATTAAATTTTCTAGTAATTATAATCTCCACGTTTGGGAAGCTGACAAGACTCATTCAAAGTGTTTTGAGTTAGGGTTTAAATGCATTCTTGCGAAATAGTCTCAGCATTTTAGACTACAGTTTCCTACAATATTTCCTTAAAGTGTTCCTTAGATTCTCTCAGGAAAGATTCTCAGGAAACATTGACAAAAAATTTATTTGGTTTGGCATTGAAGAGTTGGTTTAATTTGAATCTTCCATGGCAGGATGAATCACGAATATTATAAAATATATAAAAATATATAAAATATATAAAAATATATAAAAAAGTTCTAAAGGAAAACAACGGACAACGAAAATATTAAACAGAAACCATTCAATCAATTCAAACTAATCTCAACAAGAGTTCCTAAACTATCGACAAAATCAATTTAAATAATGTGTTTCATCGTGACGCCAACACTGCTCTGGAAGCAACTTACGAAGGAAACGAACTCACTATCCTTTTAAACAGCTAACAACAAAATTTAGTTATTTATTATCTCGGTGTGTTTACGTAATAAAGTTTGAAACATAAGTACGTATCAATCAAACGTATTTACCTAAGCTAGTCTTAATGCAAGATATTGTCCAGTAGATTCAATACGTTGCAACTCAATAACCCATGCATCCGAAATGTATCTTCCTGCTTCTTCCTCACCATGTCTTTTGGAAGATAATGAAACAGTTGTCTCTGGGAAAATTATAACACTCCTCTAGTCAGCTAGCATTCAACATTCAAATATCGGCGTCATGTTTTATTCTATACATACATTTTTAACATATTATTTAATTAATTAGTGTACGTAAGTATTCCCCATATTATAGATATTTGAAACGTGGTTTTACGACACGTTAAAAGATGTAGCATTTTGTTAACCTACAAGTAAAATCAAAGTAGTTTCATTTATTCATATCGTAATTTAGCATGCGATATTTTCCAACTAAATTGAGTAATGCCCTTAAATTAACTGAGCAAAATATTTGTTAATCAAATGTCTCTCATCAATATATATGTGTGTGTGTATTTCAACATGAAGTAATCCAAGATGATATATATATATATATTATATATATATAATAGCAGGTGATGGTTTCACCAGCTTTTCTTCGCGGATTTTCTCCTTATCCCTTATATAATTAGGGCGTCAGGTATTTTTTCCAAAAGAAAACTACAAAAGGATTTGTAATTTAAGCAACAGTTCATTTATTAGAGCAATGAGAATATAAAAAGTCACAAGACGTGGTGGTCAATATCGTATTTTATCATCCGTTCACAACGGCACCTCGCTGCGAACTAATTAGAAATCAGATCACACACCAATTCGCGTTGGCATCTCACTACTTTATTCCGTAGCGTGTTGAAACCCTTCACTTACGGTCGCGATTTCTCGCGAACTCAAAAACGTCTTTATTCTATGATAGTTCGTGGACGACTAATTCACTTAATTTTAGTGCACTCGCACAATACTGTATTCGAGACGCGCGTTCAACAACGCCGGTTTTCAACCGAGACCGACAGAAAAGAAGTCTGTACCGACCTGGTTGCTGCAAGGACGGACTACATATTTACAATATATTTATATAAATGTGTGTGTGTGTTTTCCAATCTAAGTTTCTACAAAAAATAACTTTGTACCTCAATAGACGCCCATAATAACCTGTTGTTATTCAATTATAAACGCCAATATATAACCGAGAATATATATTAGTAATTTTTATTTAAATGCTTGTTGAAAAAGTTTTCGCTCTTTAGGCTTAAATTTAGTAATTTATATTTCAAGAACTACGTAAAGTTCACCTTCTCTCGCGCGAGTAATAATTTAATTTATACTATACAATTTATTTTCACCATGGCAAATCAATTCAATATTAATTTTTAAGTCACTGTGTGATTGTGTTCGGTAAAAATTTTCTAATTATACCTTCAAATACTCCTCTTCCAAGTAGAATGTACTCGTATAACCTTTATTGTTGCGAAGCATTCCACTGCATAATATTCTCATCTGCAAGCAAATAAATTACTTGTGCTATTAGAAAATCATCGTTAAACTTCGTATAATATTTTTTATTTGTTATTAATTACAATATTGTCAAATACTAATTTAGTGGAAGTTGGGTTTACCTTTCCCAATTGATAATACAAGTAGCCTGATTTCATACCTTTACTACTACATAAAAAAAATTCTCATTTTATTTTTGCCTACTTTAAATTGATTTATGGGTATTGACTCTTATGTTATCAACTCTATTATATAAAAGTTGATTGGTGTGTAATGTCGTTCGTTAATACAGGAACAAACATTGTTGTAAATAACATGGTAAGTGATTTGTTGTGCAGCCTCGCTCGCACCTGCCCTTCAAGAATGACCACCCTCAGACGTCCAGTAATTGGAGCACGATGGCCACGTCTGACCACATCTGAAGGGGCTCTTCGGAGTTGTTACAACGGTTCGAGTACTCTCGCAAGTCCTCAGCTCCTTAATTGCGTCCACTTTGGGGCATTTCAGCGACATGGGCAGCTGACTTGTGACAATTGGATTTTTCGATATCTTCGTAGAACCGCGTTGCTTAACTTGGCACAATTGGAAGATAGAGTATCGTTAGGCCAATCATTTGAAATGAGAATTTTGTTATTCTAATGAGCGTTTAGCTATAAAGGATCACAGACCGATGAATTAAAGAATTCGTATAATTAAAATTAAATAAACAAGTGTAAAAATCTCTAATTGAGCACAGTAATTAACTTCTGCAAAACATGCGAACCACTGTGAATACCTCACCTGGATCGTATGTGTTTGTGAAACATATTTTTGTTTTGTATCGCAAACCTTGGATATCGACCCAGGAAATCGCATAAGGTCACGGCCGATGTCTGACTTCACGACAGACAGACTTATCAGCCAGTCGGACCAGTATAAGGTCTGTCTGTTATCGCATCTCAACACCAATAATAAAGTCTTGAATACATAGAATCGTTGACGATAACAACCGAGGAAGGCGCCATGATGTCGGTTGAATCAATTGTTTAGCGGGATTGTGAAATATGGCACAGATTTTTTAATCCAATGAAAACACCACAAAATTATAAAATTGAGTCCTTGGTAAGAATGATTAAAAACTGTACCATTCTGTAAAATGGAAACGTGACTCTATAATATAAAATTATGTAACTAAAATTGACAAGAATTTGACACACAAGTGTAATCGTATTGTCTAGAAACTCATTTACCTAATTTTACTTACCAAAGTCAGAACCTATGTAACGTATATTTGTTAATTTTGTGCGTGATGTATATTACCTGCATTCAATTGGGATATTAGTGGCTGATACATTTTTTCTGGTTAGTTATACTTTTTCATGTTCCTCGCAGAAATCAGTGTACATATATCGTAGAAAAATAAATCATAATTTAAGCTCTTGCTTTGTCTAATACCTTATTGACTATATTTCCTACATGTCTTTATTTTACTTTCCATGTTAAACGAAATATATAGTCTGAAATAGACCTAAAGATATGTATTATTATTCATTAATTTTTATTATAATTTTAACTCAATATTTGATGATGAAGAAAGTTAATTTAAATGTGTCACATGTATGTCTACATACATTATTTGTATTTCAAGTTCCTTGACCATGGTCCTGATACACACGAAATACGGTACACCGTAACGCAACAAAAACGATGACTGAGGTTGGCAGTGCCTTTATTCTCTTCTTAATTTAGCTTTTATGCGTATATTACCTACGAGAGTTATTTTATAAGTCTGGTAAAAATGTAAAAATGGGAATTTTTTTTGAAAACTTACTTTATTTCTCAACATAGTCTCTTGGCTGCACACTTGGCCCAGTGTGTTTCCAATTTTTTTCAACCTATCAGAAAGAAAGGTTTGGCAAACTCAGCAAAACACTTCACAGCCTCGATCATTTCCTCATTTGATGAAAATTTTCTAGTTTGGAAACATGAAGCCACTTGGTGCTAGGTCTGGTGAGTAGGGTGGATAAGAAACGATTTTGAATCCCAACTTGTACCCTTCCGCCATTGACACTGCTTCGGTGTGCGCTGGTGCAATGTCCTGGGGTAAAGGCTCTTTCTTGTGCGCCAATCTTTCTTGGTTGTTTTTCAATCATCACCCGTTTCAAATGATCGAACAGAACAGCGCAATAGAGCCCAGTTATGATTGTGCCCTTTTCCTATAAATATCTGAATATTATAATCTAAGAATCCCAACTGGTAGATTCCATCAAATTTCCAGTTGACAAACCGTTATTCGCCTTTTTCGGTATACGATCACCAGTTTTGGTCCACAGTTTTGCTTGTTCAGTTGTTCAGTTGAAAAGCCTACAGCATTTTTAGACTGTGATCTTCGATTACGATTTTGTGAACTATTTCTATGTTTTCCTGAGTGGTGACCTCTGTTGGGCTGCCGGAGCGAGTTTCAACTTCCGTGCTTCTGCGACCACGTTGAAGCTCATTGTTGTTGTGGTATTCAGTTGTGGTACTGGTCTGATGCAACCCTCCATGCTAACCTATCTTGCGCACGCCTTTTCATTTACACATAACTAACACATCCCACATCCTTCATAATCCAATTAGTGTATTCCATTCTTGGCCTACCTCTTCTGTTCTTACCCCACACACTTCCCTCTAATGCTAATTTTACAAGACCCTCATGTCTTAAAACGTGGCCTAATAATATATCCCTTCTCTTGGTCAACGTCCTCCATATTGTTCGCTCGTTCCCTATTCTGTTAAGAACTTCCTCGTTAGCTACTCTATCCACCCATCTGATTTTCAGCATTCTCCTATAGCACCACATTTATAAGGCTTCTATTATTTTCCTTTCCGCAACTAATATCGTCGTTTCGCATCCATATGACGCCACGCTCCATTACGAACATTTGTAGCAACGATTTCCAATACTCACGCTTATATTACCCGTAAGTAAATTCCTCTTTTTCGCGAAATTCTTCCTTGCCTGTGTTATCCTACTCTTCTACCATATCTAGTTATTATGCTTCGCAAGTAGCAGAATTCCATAACTTCCTTCAAATTATCCCTTCCCAATCTAGCACCTTTGTTATTCCAGTGTGTCCCACACTACATTCTAATACTGAACTCTTTCTCCAGGACCACGTTCATGCCTTTATTACGGTTTCCAAGTCTTCTTCTGACTCCCCTTATACTACAATGTCATCGGTAAAGCGTAGGGTTTTTATTTATTCTCCGTGAAGTATGTTCCCTTTTCCATACTTATACATCGCCCGTTCTATATAGAATCAGCTCGTAAATCATAAGGAAATGGTCTTCAAAGCTGGTGCATAGTCAGCATGTACTTCATACAATTCGGTTTTAATATGTGTAGCTGTCGAATCCTTCAATTAAAATGACAGTGCGAAATCCTTTTATTGCCTCCGCCTGGCAGAACATCTAACACTACAGAAGACTGTCAATAATAAAATTACGACTGGAATACTGTACGTATTTCTCTCAAAATATATACTTTATTCCAAACAAATGTAAGATACATAATCTTTGACATAATTTTGAGCTTGAAAAATGAGCTGTGGTTGATGTTTCTTTTACGGAATGTACTGATTATTCTTGACTTTAATAGTATCAATTTGCCTGCAAACAAATTCTGAACCGAAATGAAGTAATGTAACTTTTTATTTGGGTGAGCTTGTGAGAATAAAAATAATAATAAAAAAATTCAAAAATTGGCTCTAACTCCCCACCCCTAAAAAATTTTGAGGCAGAGAAAATCGAAAAAAGTAAAATTGAAAAGCGTCATTCATATTGTACCAAATTTGGGCTCAATGGAAAAATTAGAAATTTATTTAGATAATTTAACAGTTCCAAAAATTTTAGATAGCTCTAAAAGAATGGATTCTCCTTATTTTTCTAGTTTTCTAACAATTGTGTAGTGACATTATTTTAAAATCTATCAGATTTTTTGATGTTATGTTTTTTATTTTTAGTAAATGGCTGTTTACGATGTATTTATGAACTAATTTTGAGAGAAAGATAGTCTCTGTTGTAAGTTCTACCTATAGTTGTTGATAGACGAGTTCCAAAAATGTAACCCAGATTAAAATGTCGTTCACGTTTCACGTTTTAAGTCAAAAGAGAACGTAACCACCTCAACCTTTTCGTCGTTATTCTTTCTCTCACTGAACAGACGAAATCGCATTTTGCAAAACTTTTGTTGATGGTTCGTAAACGTGTACTTGCCCTTTTATGGCAATGATATTACAATTATATTAATCGACGTTGTGACATCTATTGTCTAATGGCATAGAAAAAAATTGAAAGGGTGTGTGTGGAATGTAGAGCACGGCTATAGTTTAAAAATGCGATATTCCACAAGAAGTGATACAGCATCAGGTACGACGGACTCTTGTGCTTGTCGAATTCTTTTCCGATATCCTTTGCAGTGGCGCGGCATTCGATTCTCCATGTCTCGGAGAGCTTCGGAAAAAGCTGACAGACTGCTCCAATGGAAATCAAAACATTTTCTACAATATATTTAATATCAGCGATCCTATCAAAATTATCTCTGCTTGATGGTACAAATCCATACAGAGAGTCAGGATTCTCCTTCTTCGACAGTTTTTGTTGGCGGTTTAGTCACATAAAATTTGAAGCGTATAAATCAATCTTAATTTTTTTTTCCTTTTTGCGTGGTATTGTCCTACAAACTGTACAAATATTACGGTAAGGTTTCAAAATGTTGGTGATATATAGCAATTATTCTTAAATTTCAATCATTTATTCAAAAGCTGTTTTTAAATTCTTTTTCTTCTTCTTTCTATGGTATTCTAGCCCACATTCGGGCCTTTGCTGTTGACGACTGCGGACTGTCATACGTGACACATTCCGAATATGGAGTGAAGTGGTAAGCGTATCGACTCTCCATCAATCTTAACCCCAGCCTCCGTGACCCTGGCTTTTAAATCCACCGACCCGTATTTGCCAGAATGTTCCACGTCGGCCGAAGTCGAGATTTCTGTTTGAAAAATTTACAGCTTTCCCATTTTGTAGGTGCATTGACTGACTACCTTTCCAGTAAGATAGAACCTGTTCCTGCAGCATGTTGTAGAGGTGTACTGCAAATTCTGCAAGGCCGTATCAGAAAAAAATTTCAGACGTCAAGTAACAAACATTGATTGATGCGCCGCGATAACGCAGGCTGCACATAGCAAATATTGAAGAAGCTGTCAGTGAATTCTAGTATGTATTTGAGCTTTGGAAAATATAGTGGGTGAAGTATTTTAAACGCCTTGAAGACGACCTTGACCTGGGCTGCCAGGATCTCCTGTGGTCAAGTGGCTACCATTGCTGCCTCACAACCCAAGGGTCCCGGGATCGAATCTTGGCATGGCCTTGGAAGTTTGTGATGTTTGAGAAGCCGTAGTTTGATACCCCTAAATGCATGTGTTACCCTAACCGTGGCCAGTCGCTAATAACCTAACTGTTGATGAGACGAATAAAAAAACGTTAGGATAAACGTAAATATTTGTAACAAGAGATATTGTGATTACCATTTTATTTTGAGCAGCTGGTCTATTGTAATTTTTTAATCCACATCAACAGCTACGGTCGTTAGTAACTGCTTTACCATTTTTTGAATATTACATTCATTGGAAGGGTTACTAGAATGTGAACACAAAGGCGCACATAGACACCAGAGCCCTTGCTAGGAATCGAGCACTGAACCTCTGTGCTGGTACGAGGCATTGTTGCTAGCTACTAGACTAAAGAGGCCGGCTATAATTCTTACAATGCAATGTAAAATTACTGTCTTAGTTTTATTTGTCCAGATGTGCCAATTTATTAAATTTCAAACATTTGTCATAATTATTATTACAGTAATGTGATCATGGTATTTATTATTTCGTAAATAAAAAAGATTACACAAAATTTTCCATAAATGTTTTTGTATAGAATATATATATATATATGATATTTTATTAAATTAATTGAAAAAGGCCCAAATAAGATAAGAAAACTCACACTGAGTCTTAAGTAGTTTCTACTCCGGAAAAGTTACTGATGTAAACTATAATTAAACAATTTGCTGACTTATAGAACTTCAAATGAAATCTGGATCTCATAATACAGACTGCCCTTGCAAAATAAACAACTTTTCAAAATTCAGAAGAAAAATAAAGAAATAAGTATTGTGAATTTAAAGTGATGCATCAAACTGATAAAATTTTAGAAAGATGCCATATGATTTGAAAGAATGGAATATGAAAGAGACTGTCGAAGTTGTGTGGAAATTCGAAGACAGGCCTTAAACCGATGAACACATTTTCATAACGATCCTTTGGAAGAACTAACTTCAAACCGCGTCTCTTATCATAAAATGGTATTTCATCAAATGTCTGATATCTCTTTTATCTTCTTTTCAATTTTTAACACTAAGCTGGTCTATAATATTGTAATCCTGATGTTTCTTCTATGTCACGGTATAGATATGTGCTAATAATAATAACAACAACAAACAAACTTAATTTCATTTGTCATTATTAAAATGAAGCGCAATAAACTATTAATACATAATATTTAAAAATAATCCCTTACATTTATGATATTCTAATACGACTTTGAAGAATAGGAAATTCTGGAAATAAGCAACCTTTTAAAGAGAGACACTTCCCTATTTACTAAGAAGGTAGAAATTTCCGATAACTCTTCTCAAGTTCCGTAAATCAGGCAGAATTGTCAAGGATTTAGCAACAAAACTACTTGTAAAAACTAAAAATTATAATAATTATTAATTCAATAAAATTTTATATGTATATACTGTAAATTTATACATTGGTAGTTATTAAATACAGAATATAATTCTAAATTAAAACATAATTATACCCAAACCGAAGAAGAGTGGGGCTGGAAGATGCGAACAGCACAGAACAATTAGTATATTATCTTATCCTTGCAACATATTAACTAAAATAGTATTTAGAAGGATAGAACGTCAAATAGAATGCGAGTTACGAGAAGATCAGTTTGGTTTTAGGAAGAAATATAGACTATGCGTCTTGTGTGAGATAAAAAAATACCGGCCTAAGTTCATGGCGTTTACAGATTTAGAAAAAGCCTTTGATAATGTGAACTATTAAGGATTTTGAAGAGCACAGGAATAAAATATCGATAAAGAAGGTTTATACATAACCTCTACAGAAGCAATCAACAGTAATTAGAATTAAAGATCAAGAAAGAAAGCAGAAATAAAAACATAGTAAGTCAAGAGTGCAGTCTGCCGGCCATGCTGTTTAACATATTTATAGAACAGGTGATGAAGAAAGTTAAAACGGAATATGGAAAAGGAATCATACTACAAAGAGAAGAAATGAAAAACCAAAGCTTTGGCGATGGTAATGAAGTATTAGGGTTTAGACGATGAATTGGAAACCATAATAAATGGCATGAACGTGGTCCTGGAGAAAGTTAAATATGAGGATAAATACAGGGCAAAGTAATGATTTGTAGTACTGGAAACAGTGGAATAACAAATGGTGTTAGATTGGTAAGCGATATTTTGATGGATGTTAAGGAATTCTGTTACTTGGGAAGCAAAAGAACTAGGGATGTAAGACGTATAGTAGACATAAAGAGTAGGACAGCACAGGCAACGAAGGCTTTCGTGAAAATGAGAAATTTACTTATTGATAATAAAAGTGTGAATATTAGGAAATCGTTACTTGTAATGTTCGTATGGAGTGTCTCGTTATATGGCTGCGAAACGTGGACAGTAGGAGTTGCAGAAAGGAAAGGAATGGAAGCTTTAGGAGAATGCTGAAAGTCAGGTGGGTGGATAGAATCACTAGCGTGGAAGTTCTTAACAGAATAGTGGAAGAGGACGTATGAAGGACGTTGACCAAGAGAAGGGATAGATAAAAAGGCCACGTTTTAAGACATGAGGTACTTGTAACTTTCGAATAAAAAGGAAGTGTGTAGTGTCAGAACAGAAAAGGGAGGCAAATGATGGAATAAGCTAAGTAGATTAGGGAGTGTGCGGAATTGAGAAGGGATAATTTGAAGGAAGTTAGAAGACTATTTGACTATATTGTCCTATAACGAATATCCAATTTCAGTGTTCGTTTTGTTTCGAACAGTAATCCAAGATTGTTCTACTCTGTTCATTCCTTGCCTCTCGTCAGCTTGTGTCCTACCTTCTCTTTCTCCCCCAGAAGCTTTTTGGCACCATGTGATTCCTTCTCTTTGGCCAATTACTTTTTCATTAGGGACTCCCTCCACTTGTAACCTGCCTTTAATGAGGAGCTGGCCAATGTGAAATTTAGAAATTTCTTTTAAAAATTCTCACTTTCTGATGCTTTCACGGTCCGTAGCTGGACAGGACGACTAAGTTCATGCCCTTTAATTTATATTCAGTATAGAAAATCTGTTAATATCCTGTTTTACTATTTCTTATTAATAAAACACGCACGTGCTTTTCAATGTTGTCTTACTAAATCTAACGCAAAAATTAAACTTTTTATGTATAATAGAGCAAATAGTAAGTTACAAGACGTTAGTTGAATAAGATGATATTTAATTCATTGTAGGCAATAAGTAAGAAAAACGTGAGAAAGATTGAGGTGTTGGTGTGATGAGGTATTAGTTTTTATGTTGTGTGGGAATACCCGGGGCTAGAACAAAAGGTCCGATGGGCAGACTCGCACGCTGGGTCAGCAGTGTTTCCGCCTGACAGGACCTCAGCACGCCACTTGTCCATTACCGAAGAATAGCAGAATAGCAGCGCGTGCTCAATTACAGCTCAAGTGATGCTCCAGCGGCCACGCACACCCTAGCGAGCTGCACTTTTGTCTCTAGTCTTTAAGCCGAGATCTGCTGCTCGCTCTCTCATTAGCGCGTCAACTTTTAAATGTGAACGGACGGCGAACATTTCAACATGAAGCCTCCGATCGAGTAGCTCTTTTTCATGTAACACACTTGACTTCTCTGTAATTACAAGCAGCGTGTCACTTGAAGCGGGGCCTAGCTTATTTGCTTAGCTTAAATTCGTCACATAACCTGTCGTTTAATGCTAATCGTGCGTTCCTCATTCATATTATCATATCTCTTGAACAATTTGAGAATTATTCAATCACAATTTATATTATAATAATAAAAAATTAAAATAATACCATAATCTTTTATTCGGTGAGATGGAAGCAACTCACGTCACTATAATTTTCTGTAAACATTTACAGAACTTGCCGATCAATGTTTTCAGTAACTCTAATGTTGAATACGAAGGTTTTTTTATATGCGCCACAGAGATTGTGTTTGAATTAAGTTTGTTTGAAGCAGTTTTTCCGTTATATTACTTATTCTTTGCACCCTCTTATATAGCGAATGTATAATTTCAAACAGCACAATCAGATAACATTAATGTATCACCATATGACACCAAGAGGAACATTATGTGTTATATATATATATATATATATATATATATATATAGCGATATATTATATGGATAATTTACGCTCAATAAAAGTTGAATTAAATATTTAGTTATTAATTAACCTTTTTTTAAAAAAAATATCCACCTAAGGAAATTTATTATAATAACTCGTCCGCATGACGTTCTCATCGGTTCATTAACAGATAATTAGATCATATTATAAATGATGAATCTAAATGTAAACATTATCATTATAATATACATGTATGCCATAGAGTACATTTTTATGCAGTAGTATTCATAGCCACGTAATTTCGTAGTAATTAATAATGAATCGAGGAAGAATATAATTATTTCATCGAGAATACAATTTAAAGCACATCAGTTCATGATTTGGGAACTGTGTGTGTCTGTCGTCGAGGACTTTAGATTTCTGTGATAAATTTCATGACAAAAGGATTCCAGAAGTGACAATCAACAATAGAAACACTGATTAGATAATCTTAAACGAAGGTCTGTATGATAAAAATATATGGGTCATACGATTTGCTAATCATATTTCCAGGAAAGTGACAATAGACTCATTGTGAACAGTGACTAATAGTACTCTACTACACTGATATAACTTTCTATCAATTCCGATTGAGTTATATTTTCGTATGATAGACCATACATTACTGGACCATGCGGTGCCCTGCAAGCATGTTTTACCATTTTTATTTAAATATAAACTTATTCAATGTAAAAAATTGTCTTAAATACTCCTATGTAATAACTGAACACAGGAATGTGTTTTCAATAATTAAAGATTGAAATACAATTTCAGAATTGTACCTTGACATTTTTTCTAATTGGCTAACAGTGAGCCAATAAAAAGAATTCCGCAGCCAAGAATAGAGTGATAAGATTTTATTACTCGAGATAAAAAAATGGCGAAATACGGTAACAAATTATTACAACGATAGCTTCAGATGAACATCGACCACTCCCCAATTTAGTGATGAAAGATAAAAGCAGTAAGATTTTAAAAAGTATTTCTTGTTTTTTTGTTACTTAAACGTTTCCAATTATTCAAACACCATTAAAGTCTGTATCTTATACTGTAATGTTACATAAAAGGCATATTATCTTGTAAGATCATAATTTTTTGATCAATGTATTTCAATAATTTCTTTATCAAGTAGAATAAAATCATATTTCTAATTATTTGTTCTTATTGTTTTATTTTCTAGCTAGTTCAAAGCTTTATTTTTGCCTATTAAGTGATTCTATTACTCCAAAGTTTGTCTCCAAATATTAAAATCCTGTTTCTCCTGACTTTTGTGAGATGGTTTCTGATCCGTGATTACAATTGTTTTGCTTATTTTGCTATTTTAGTAAATGAGAATAAATTATAGCTACTTTTTAAGGCGTATTATTGTCCGACACATAATTCGTTAGAAACATAAGAAAATACTTTTAGTGGTTTAAACCCAGTTATTTATTTAGGAATTTTTATTGAAATCTTTCCTTGTAATACCATATAGCCTTATCTCAACTATCTATAATAAAGGAACACTGACTCACTCAACCAAGCGTCTGTCTAGGCTCTTCCATCTCCAGTCTTTTCGTGTTAAATATGTATTCAACGGCCATTTTATCGAAGTATTTCCCAGTTGATATAATAGTAATGAAAAAATATAAATACCTCCAGTATGGCTGTGTTTGTTGGGGGTCCGTTCAGAAAATACCAGCTCGAGGCACTGGAAAGAGTGCAAACGGGAGCGGCAACATTTGTTGAGCGGTGTCTTGCTCACGGGAATGTGAAGGTTCAAAAATTAGGTTCGCATATGTTAGAAAAAGACGGCAAAATTAACGTCTCAAACCTCTTTTTACAGCGTATGCAAGCCAAACAAAGGGGGAATTAACTATAAAAATATCAGATACTTTGGCTGGGACCATTACGGCGCCAGTTTGATGAGATAGTCATGGAGTTGTCTTAATTGATTATCTTCAAATTGGAAAAAAAATCTGAATGCAGAAATTGCGGAAGAACAGTCACTTTTGCACAAAAATAATTTATCAAGAAAATGCGCCGTTGCACTCCTTAGCGGTCGCCATGGTGAAAATTACGGTTTGAATTGCTTGATCTAGTCCCAACCGACTTTTATTTTCTCCCTAAGCTCAAATTTGCGATCGAATGGCAATGAATAGACTATCACCTTCGTAAACAATTATTTTTCAGAAAAATACATCGAGTTGTATTTTAACCGTTTAATGAGATAGGATTATGGCTGAGAGAAGTAGTAGAATAAAAATAAATTAGAAGATGTCTTCTCCTTTGTTTTGTCACCTTCGTATCCATGAAACACTGCAATTATAACGTTGTCACAAGTGTAAGAGTAGGAACAGCAAGAGGTTTCGCAGTAATCTATACCAACAAATAAAACTAAAGTGTCTCTTTATCTAACCGTATGCATGTCCCGAATAGGCTCCAAAACGGCTCAACGGATTTCAACGAAAAAAATGACGTTTAGTTTAAATGTTCGTGCATGTTTCATTTCAATACATTGCAGAAGATATGAATATAATATCAATCTAAATAAAAATATTAATTTTACGGGAAGATTTCTTGGAAGTGCCGCGGCGTGTAAACCAACTGTGAGTTGTAAGCCCTATTACGCGTTCCTATATCATTCATCCTACTTACAATATATCGTCGATAGATATATACATAAATTCATAAATTGGTTTTATATCTCACGTAAGGTAAATTTTGAAATATAGTAATTGCTAATATGAAAAAAAAAGGAAACTGTCGAGTTTGGTGTCGAAATCGGTGTAATGTGAATCGCTGTGTTACATTATGACCTTTGTTATGCATTTTAAGTAAAAATGTGACCATTTAGCGGGGAGAAATTTTTATTTCGTTAGAATACTGAAACTATATTTATTCCTGTCATTGTAACGGGGGTATTTTGGACTCTCTCGAGATACTGGGAGTATATTTCAGCTTCATATTGAGACGTTTACGATGTCGGTTTAGTTATGTGATGACCAAGAATTAAATAATGTACCGGGATAATATAAATAAAAACCCGGGCAACGCCGGGTGCCCAGCTAGTATATAATACAATAATGCAGCAGACGCTGCGACCTTTTTATATTAAAAGAAGAAAATAAACTTCTGTTATGTTCCTTAGATTTGATTTTATAAATACCTGGGAGCCCGGCGATTCCTGGGATATTTTTATAACATATTCATATAACAAGCATTTTACTTAAGATCTGATACTTTTTTCCTTATCGCCATCGTCGTCGTCTTTGCACGCATACGTCTTTGCAGGCCACGTAAGGGCATAAAGCAACCTGTTCTATATGTCATTTGGGTAGGACGGATACAAATACTGTAGTGAGAAGTACCCTAAAGGTAACTGAGCCCGAAAAGTATTTATTCGACGGAAATACTTGCCGATTTTGCGTATTTAAAAGTTTCCTCCCCCTCCAACCCCATCAAAAGTGCTGATTTCTGATTCGCTTTGAACAAATTTGCAAAATTTGGTTGAATCTATCCACGAGTTTAGCTTTGTATGAGGAACATAAATACGTATACATATTAACAAACACACGTACGAAATTTGAGCTCATTTTACATATAAACATTTTATTTCAATTAAAAGAATAATGTATTTGGTCTGTTTAGCGAGAAATATATTCTAAATTTAATTAACGTTGTATTTACGTAACAATATATTTTGAGAACTTAAAAAATTTACAAAAATGTTTCTCCCGACTGCGGCGCACACGTTGCACTATAGAAGCGAGGAGTTGGACCGCTCACAGCCATCAGTTTTATTTTTTTTTACGATTAGACAAAACACTTTTTGAGTAATTACATTTGATTCCTTTAAGATTAGTTTATCTTTATATGATTCCTGCAAACAAATAACCGCTTCTATGAGGTTGAAGGTGTAAGTGCACACAGAAAACATAAAGTCAAAATCTATAACCTTGTATGTATGCAAACGTTAATTACATTGACCCAGCAACGTTTTAAATCTGATTTATACTTGGTGTACTGCCAATTTATGAAATGAGGTAGCAACGTACGAGGACATGAAAGTGACGTGGTTGTCAAAACGCGGACATTAAATGTAGTGTAGGCTGCTCGTCTGCTTGATCACGACGGTAAATCGTACGATGTAACATGCCATTAAAAGGATTGTATATCACAATACACATTGCTAGTAATTGCTAAACAGTTAAATGGTTGTAATTAATCAAAACGCTGATTAAAGCACTGCTCTCAGGAGGCAAAATATGACGCTGATGAGAAAATTAGTGGCATTAACTGTGTAAGCCGCGGAAAGATCAAAGGCCACGCGCAATTTGCTCCGACGCAGTGCGCAAATATCCCCATCTCACAGTGCATGCAGTCGGCACCACTTGTCGGACACACTGTGCTTACGTGTCAATATTAGTCCAGCGTTTGACAGCGTATTAAGCCGTGTCAACAACGCTTAATCGGCCGTCGACACGACTTTTAACAGGAAACTTGTCCTCGTGTTCCAGTGCAGCTTCCACGCCTCCAATATCGCCTGCAACTGCTGCAAGCTGCTTGATAATGGGTAGGCAGGCCAGTTACACTACAATGTCAACATTATATTCCATATAAACCATTGTGTTACTTACTTAAAACGTAGCCCAAAACACACGTGCATGAATGTTCAAAGCAAAGCCGAAAAATGGACGGCCCGAAATAAACAAATACATCGACAATATTAACAGTAGCATAAACCTAATCACGTAATTAATTCAAAACTATCAATAAATGATCTTAAATAAATTTTTCGAATGGAAATATATGCAAGATCATTTTAATAAAAACATTCCAAAAATATATCTCAAATATACTACACGACATCGGTAAAGCAACAATGATATTAACAAGCTATTCGAATCGAGGGAAAAGAAAGACTCGATAGTCTAGTTCGATCGTATGGAAGGACATGATAAGGGACTAGTTGCAGTAATAAATAATCCTATATAGAGAAGACTAAGGAGGAAGAGACCTGCGGAAATAAGGCCAGATGTACATGGCACTAACTACCTAGCCTAACCTACGAATGGAGTACAAGGGACTAGTCAACGAACTATTAAACTACACGCCTTACAGCTCTGTCATTCATGAAAACAAAGTAGTGTATGGAAGGATGTGTTGCGAAAAAATGAAAAATTACTGGGTGGTTAAATAGATAAATATGGAATTAATCTTAAAAACTTAACTAAGAAAATATTTACAAATTTAAGAAACTTTTGGCTAGTTTGACGAAACAATCAGGTCTCTTAATAATCTCTTATTTAAATCGTAGGGGTCAAATATTGGGAAACTTGACGGCGTACCTTGTTGGAACGTACAGTTGCACCTCTCTGCCAGTTTCATTGTAGGACACTTTGCTCATCATCGACAGGTTGATATCCTTCAACGTCCAAGACCAAACGACGGTTCCATTCCGTCCCCATTGACTTCAGACAGTAGAATCAACATTCCCACAGCAAGACCAGCATGGAAAGAAGAATCAAAATTCGACCTTTTCAATCTGTTATTGGTAGATCACGAAACCAATTGGTTGTGTTTGTCCCTACGTGCCGAAATACCATCCCTGAGGACTAGAGACGGCATACGGTCTGAACATACTGACGACATGTCCAGTTCCCAACCCTCGATAACTTAATATTAATAATTGAATAAATATCAAATATCGCGCTACAGTAGTTAAGAAACACAAGCGTTTAGTTTATTTTTCATTTTTATTGACAAGTCTGTATTGATTCTTCTTCATAGGAATATTGTAAATATTTTTAAACAAGTAATTATAATTATATTTTGTACATCTTAAATTATATGTGACTCAAATTTACAACTTATAACACGTGAGTAATAAGAAATGATAACAGAAGACATGAAGTAATGTAAACAAAATAAATACAAACGTTGTAAAAAATAAAAATAAGGACGAAACTCGGTCTTGACACTTCGACCGCTAACACCAAGCATTCAGTCGGAGGCACAGAGCCACTCAGACACGACATTACCGTTCTGTTATTTGCTACCATGCGCCTTGACAAGTGGTGCGAAGAAACTGTAACTTCATGGAAAATTGTGGACTGTAAGTGCGTCAGTGGCCCCCCTTTTCACTACTTACAGTTTTAAACACTATCGTACTCACTCTGTATTTACTTATTCCAACGTATTTGTTGTATATTAGAAATTAGCAGTCAAATAGAAACAAAATTGTATTTTTCAACTACAACTCTCAAGATGTATACTGAAACATCAAACTAATTTACACCGAACGAAACAATACATACCGATGAATTTATGAGATTAAGAAGCCATAATAAATCTATCGAATAACTTTCAATTATTTTTATCTTAAGTTACTTTTCATAGCGATACGAATATGAAAGTCAAGTGGATTTCGAACTCAGATATCAGTGCACGATAGTTCTGACAATTTGTGAGAAGGAATTCTGAAGGCCGTCAGTTCTGGGAAACATTTTTCACACCGTACGGTAATTGAGAAGTTTATGGACAGGGAAAGTTAAAATATTTTCTTTGTAATGCTGTGCATAGTCCTTAACTAAGTACTGTAGGTATCTTTTCTTAGCAACGACCGGAACACGACGATTTCTCTTTATGTGTACGAATTTATCGTCTTTGCTAAAATATTGTAATACTTTCCGACAGGAAATGCAAACATCCGATACTGACAGTTTTTTACTCACCAAATTGCTGTAAACAATATATAAAATTAGACAAAAACTTTCATTATGTGACACAACTTGCAAGGAAGAAGTTTGCTACCGCGATTCCGCCATGCGAGCTGCATCAGACTATAACAGTATGCTACACAAAAACATCTTTTATATTTTTATGTACTGTCTGTAAATTACGAGGTGAGAGGTAAAATAAATGCTATTATTATAATGAATTCTCCTACTAGCTGAACTATACAGCATATAGATGGAGTAATAATACATTTCATATCCCAGTACAAAAATTATAAACGCATTAAAATGGTACACGATATAACAAATTAGAAATGAGTATGTTTTATAAAATCACGAAAGAGATCGCTAATTACCTCTGATGTACATGCGACTTTAAATAAATATTATCAAAAAGAGGGCTCGTTACGTGTATCAGTTAGTGGTGTTTACTATCTCAATTCAGCCTTCCTTGGCCGAAGAAGGTCAATTTTATTAGACTCTAAGTTCTCTAATTTCTATGTGACACCGTAAATTAATTAATTTATTTACAGTGTCACATAGAAATTAGAGGCTAATAAAAATGAAAAAAAATTAGACACATGACGGTGTTACGTATTAGTATTTAACAAAGAGGATTACCGGTTGAAAGAAAAAGGACGAAACGTTTTTGGTACGCGCAGCAATTTTCGGGTTTAAAAACTGTCGGCCACAATTTTAAATCCAAAGTAAATTCTTCACGCGAATAAGGGGGTGTATTAGAAAAAGGACAACTTACACATGATTGAAATATATGTACGAGTACATCCCTTGTTCTAATTAATGGCCAATAAATTAAATGATAATTCAAAATTAGTAACAAAATCAAGTAGCAAAGTTAAATATCAGACTCGTCTATTCAATTTGATGTGTTATTTATGAAAATTAATTATTTAACATTTTGCATTATATAGTACTTCGACAATTAAATGGAAAATCTGGCTAATTTTCATGGGTTTAGTGTTCAAATAAAAATATTCTTGTCGGAAAATAATCAGTCCACACGAGTAATATATTATGCCATAAACGTCATGAGATCTTCGGGTCCAAAAGATAATTGCTAGTGAGAAACAACATGACACTAATGTAAAAGCGTTCTATGTCAGTATTGTAATTGTATATTGATAAGAATTTAAGAAAATATTTCGACAAATTTAAATTACGAGAAAACAGTATTTATTTGCTTTACATATCAACCGTAGCACTGTTGACCATTACAAAAGGGGAATTATTCCCACCAGTTGTTTTCAAGGAACTTAGTGTTTATTTTTATTACTATGAATTGAAGATCGAATCACAGAAATATATTTTTTGTATAGTAATTTTCACAGCCATATTCGTACATTAATATATTCATGTAGATCCTAGAATATTTCATTTTGTACCATTAAGGACTATATTGTTGAGGGTCTTCACCTACGTTTATGTAACGTCTATTGGAATGTCATTTATTCATTTTCTAAGACCGTGACTTTTCACTTCCAGATTTTACGAAGTATTATCTTATTTTAGGAAAGCATAACAATGAAACAAAATATTTTATGTTATTTATGTAATCTGTATCAATTGTTATTTTACCTCAGGGCCAGATTTAACAAATATATATATATATATATATATATATATATATATATATATATATATATATATATATATATAGGAATTAGCATGCTATAGTCATGTGTCTCTTTTAGGCAATTCATCCTTCAGTCGTGTTGTGCAGATAGTAGAGATCCAGGAGACGCTCCAGATTCCAGGACGAGTTGGCCAATCTAAAACTTTATCGCTACGACGTATGAAACGCTTTTATAAGTTTCGGGCAACTGATTTCTTAGCTTCAAGGTCGGAAGTAATTATAAAAATAAGCAAAACCAATTAAACCCTGTGGCTCTGAAAACGAAACAGATTGTTAACTAACAAATTTTGTAGACGACAGTAAGGATTATCAACTAATACAACTTCTTTAAAACGTCAGTTTCTAAACTAATAGTATTTTATAATTCATTTTACTAGCAAGAATATAGTTTCATAACGAAAATGTCTTTTAAGTTTTATTGACCCAAATGGTAATGAATAGTATAAAAGTTTCGATAACTGCCTTGAGAACTAAGTGGTATTTGACGACGAGAGAAAAGAAACTCTAAAATAAAATAACGGGAGAAATGCCAAAGAAAATGTAATTAAGTTCATAACAAAACTGAATTGTACCCTAAGTTGTAATCCGTAATTGTATATTAATTCGTACATTTAAATTACAGAACTGAATACATAAATGTAAAACTAAAATTATATAGTTAATTTTTAAGATAAAAATGAATTAATAGTTGTAAATTTAATATTGTATAAGTCGCTAATGAATATATTGTTGATGCCACTAAAAATAAAATTTATAAAAGAAAGTAAATGGTAATTATGTTGTATACATAAGTACAGATATAAATTGTTGTTAATTGATTTTAAATAAGTTGAATTATAGATTAATCAAGTATTATGTTGTGTATTAATATTCGATTGGACAACTAAACATAAACTATACATACAATTTTTTTAAACTATAGAACTTGTCTTTATTAGAATAAACATTAATGGATTAACATAAAACATTAGTGTTACATTTTATTTTATAAAAATCCCCGACAGTTTTCCATAACAGAATCTTGTTCCCTAATATAAAATACTCTAAATCTCAGAATTCTTCATTTAATTGTCTTGCATGTTCTTCCAATAGAAACAATATATGGTGTTCTACTCGAAGTAAGGTTTGAATCGGGAACATCAGACTAATTTTTCATCATGAATAAAAAATTAAAAATTTTACAATGAAACAGTAATGTTTTTTTCACAATATTACAAAACCTTCAAGTCCTGATTTACGCTAAACAACCATCCATCATATGTTTACAAGAAACAAATTTCAAGGATAATAACCATTGTAAAATAAAAGGGTACAAATGTTATTATAAAAATCGATTTAGACTATAAAATCTAAACTTTTAGTATATATTCTTTTAGGTACATTTAAGGTTAGCACTAAAAATATAAATTTTGAGTTCAAATGTACAAAATTGTTAATTTAATGGCCAAAAATGTAACGGATATTGTAATATCGTATAAGTCGCTAATGACTTTTTTGTTTATGCGACTATAAATAAATTAATAATAAAAATATATATGGTGTTGAAGAACCACTAAAAACTAATACCATTGGTGTGAAACATTTGTGGAAAGTGTTTGACTTTTATTATAACTATAATATATAATATAATAACTAACATAAGAAGAGTTACTGTATTGCTTCCTGTTAACCTTAGATATTGATTGTAATTATTTATCAAACGTGAGAAACAATATTTTCTGAATTGCGAGAAAAATAATCCACTCCAAACAATAATTTTTGGTTAACTTCAATTATATCGATTGCAACTGAGCCTCATCAACGGATATTCTTACGTAATCCTCTGACAACTGCCGTCTCATTATTCTTTATTTCTCCACGGTTTTTTAAATTGCCGGGCAACACGATAATTTTGTATTAGATGACGAACTATTCAGCGCCATCGCGCTTTTAATACGTGATTTAATAATTACATTAATTTAATGGAGTATAATTGACGTTTCTCTCTGTATCTAAGTTAATGTTGAGGAGTCCATTTATGAATGCGGTCCTTTTAATGACTAGCGTTTACCATCTCGTGTAGTGGTGCTATACTCTGAAGAGATTCATAGCCGTATCCTGACTGCGAGGGAAGAGGATAGAGACGTCATTTAGCTAATAGCTCCTGCACAGTAGTTATAATTCAAAGCGCAGACCAAAGGAAGTGTCTTGTGAAAGAAGCCCCTTTCCACGAAGCAGACAGCACTCAGCTAATATAAATCCAGGTGTACATAAACAGGAACCAAGCATTTCCCTACCTAGTTAACTGAGTCTTACTTAATAATTACTAAGAATCGTCCATTTACTTACAGTTTTCAACCTCTATAATTATAACAACCTTACGGATCATTAAAGAAATACTACTAAATATATATTTCTTTTACAAAACACTTTGTAACAGTAATTTAATGTTCATTTGGTATAAATAAATAAATATAAAGCCAAATAAGTCAGCAAACAAATTTAATTAGTATTTAATTAATATAAATACAATGGCCGAAACCGTCGTGGGGGATAGTACGCGACACCAAATTACAACGTAATTAGTATTTCCATTTAAAAATTTGCCTGAAGAAGTTTAAAAAGCTGGTTTAAACGTTGTATTTATATTAATTAAATACTAATTAAATTTATTTTTTGACGTATTTGGCCGTATTTTTATTTGTTTACAATATTTATTTGCATCATGTCAGGAAAATGATGTTTTAATTTATTCGATGATGATAATCTTTGATGAAAGACATATGTTTGTGAACATAGTATGTAAGTCTAGCCGTTACAGTAAAATAATGTTTCAAACTAATTTTGAAGTGTATAATGTTATATTTATAGTTTAATAAATTAATTTCATAAGTAGATTAGTGGATAATCTGTATTGAATACGGAGAGTACATACATATTGCTATTCTTTTAAAGTTGGGTCTGATTTAGACTTGATAGTACTCTAAGCTATTTGAAACATGGTGTCATATATAAGTTCAGATATTCCATGTTTATGAAATGATTTTCTGATACATAAAGGGTTAAACTGGAACAGAAATTTAGTAGTATATTGATAGTGAAATAATTTTATCTAAAAATCAATTTTGTTCAACTTAACGTTGCAAACTTAATAAATTTTTTATCTCGTACTCTACTGGATTAAAACAAAATTTTATTATTAAAATAAATTATTTTTTTAAGATAACTGTTCTTGGTGGTGGTTTTTATTGTCTTTCTGAATTATAATTCACAATTTCGTGTTATAGACATTATTTGTTGTGGTATTCAGTCCTAAGACTAGTCTGATGCAACCCTCCATGCTAACCTATATTGAGCAAGCCTTTTCATTTCCTCCTAACTAGCAGAACATAGACATACCGTTTAATTAAACTTTTTCATATTAATATATTATTAAGTTACTTAATTTGAACCTGCTTGGGACAATGCTTTCCTGCTTTTTATTTGTAATTGCTTGTGTAAGGACCTTATAAAATTATTTACAAATTCAATTCTGTTTGAAATTCTTTCTTCATGACTCTTGTATTTTTAGTTAAACATCGTTTCATCGACTTGAACCTACAAATTTATTAGTCGTAAAATCAGTCATACTCATATATGATATTAATACATCACAAACTCTTTACATTGTTTTATTTAAAATATTGAGATATTTTAGATATTATAAGGTGCTGCCTGACCCTATATTTTATTAATATTCTCGCAATATTTTAAGCTCAGCAGTAAATTTATTAAAAATGTTATTCTTCTTATAAAATACTTATTTTTAACTCTATGTCCACATGTTTTTTCTTTGTTTTCGTTTTTTAGGGTGGAGGGGGAGTCGTTGGGTCCTCACAAAGCAAGGTGCTACAAGCTATATAGCTTTTGTAGCTTATATGTAACTCCGGACTTGTTACAAGTTTGAAGCCCTATTTGATATTCAATGTGGATTTCTGTCCAATGGAAAATTAAGTTAAATTAAAGTTATTACGAAATGGGTTAAATTTTACTGAGATTCGAGAAGATTACTAGCAAGTGCCTGGGTGTTGGCGTGTGGGTAACTGAGCAAATTACCTATTTACCTAGATGTTGGTGTGACTATAAAAACGGATTAATACAAACTTCTCTCTTTGATTTGATTTTTAATTTTAGTATATAATATACTTCTTTTCAATTAAACGAAATATTTAAGCCTTATATATCTTTTATATTGTTAACACACAAACAACATACAAACACCTGTTTCACAATAGAATACTGATCGTATTACTCATTTTTCACAGAAACAATCACAAACACGCAACACTTACCGACACTGCTACACTGGTCAGCTAGCACGAAAACTTGCTCTCGTCAAAGACGTGCTGATTCACGGTAATTAATGTATGAAACAGAGGAGAGAGAAAATATATATAAACATTAGCAATTAATATACTGATGAACGTATATATTTATAAAAGGAAATGTCAAATGTCACGCTAATTAATGTATGAAACAGAGGAGAGAGAATATATATATATATATATATATATATATATAAATTAGCAATTTAGCAATAAGAACGTATATATTTATAAAAGGAAATGTCAAATGTGACACCCATTGTTGTGAATATTGATGAGGATTTTTTAAAAAAAATTGCTTATAAATAGTAAGCGAGTGACTACATAAACTTATTTTAGAAATAATAATTAAAACTAATTTTAATTAATCATATGAAAATTAATTAACTGAAAACATCGTCATTTATTGATAATTCCCCCTATTCCGCAATCTTACATTAATGCTTATTTACAATTTTGTAACACTGATTATTCGTAATCTGTATACATAAAGTACAATCTATGCGACGGGTTGCTTGTTCAGTTGCGAGTGTTTTTTACTTATTATTTCCTTCCAGTTCGTTGAATACGAAAGGAATACTTTATTATCATATTATCTTGTGTGTAGGTTGAACCACTTAATAAAGTTGTGGCGCTTTATAGGTAATCTACATTTAAATCAATTTCTAAACTTCGACCTGCATTAGTGAATGTCAGAAAAGAGATGTTTAAATTTTCTTAAAACTTGGAATTATATCCGTGAATCCATACACACACACTAACAGACTTACAAGCCTGGGAAAAGTGTCATACTTATTTGGTAAGACTTTGTAACCGAATAATGTATTTTTGTTTATGTATCCTTCGCATGGACTATAGCGACCAAATTTAGAACACGGGTTCGTTTTGACCAGAAAGTAATCTAGCGGTGGAGGGTATGGAAATTTTTAATGCACTTAAATGACAGATTTTGCAAGGAAGGAGCAAGGAAGGAGATTGATAGTGTCGCCTTTAGTATTTTACACACTTTTAGACTTTTAAGTTTTGGTATTAATAAGGTATTGGAATATTTATTGACTCAATTATACATTGTTATGGTTATGATGAAATTCATCTCTCGTGAAGTAAGAGCTGAGGAAAGGTAATTTTTCAAAAATGTGACGCTCTCGCTGATGATTGAGTCACGTGTTGACAAAGAGATTACTGTCGAATTAAATAATGCAGGGGGCTGTTATAAATGAACTTCCGGAGTCGCTGGGCACCCAGCTATTTGAAAATTAAGTACGGTTTTTAGTAAGTTTGCTAGCCCAATATGATAGTGGTAACAAATCGAAGAGGAAAAATTAATTGGTTAAGTAGGAAGTTTTATGCATTATGTTGTGACAGAGGTTTTATTCTAATATTTAACTCAACGATTTTGGGTGAGAATAAATTTTTGCCTAATAGAAAAGAAAAATTGATCAGAAATGTCAGATCAGAAAAATTGCCTCTAATTAGCCTTTAAAGGATATTGACGACGAGGCACGCCTCAACCAGTATCCTGGCTGGGCTCCCGGCTGTTTAATCTAACTTACTTTTTAGTTTTAAATTTTAAAATAGGGCTTTGCCTGACACAACAGCTTGATATATGCGATCATTCTTCCCTTCAGATATTGTTAAGTTGCAAGAAAGAACCTACTGCAAGTTGGCTTCAATGAATGTTTTAAAACTTCTAGAGGGGCGCTCGGAAAGGCAGAAAATTAATGATTAACGAAGTTTTCAGCATTAAGTGCCGCTTAAGTCACTGAGGACGGTAGGAAGGGGCCGTGAAGGAATTGGGCAGGGTGGGGTGCGGAATGCGGGGGAGGTTGGAGTGGAGGACGGTGGATGGCAAATGTCACGTGTTCCTAATCTACAACATTCCCCTTCAGCTGAGAGCTGTTAAATCAGCTTACAAGCGGCCAGCTGCGACTCTGCCAGTTAGGTAGAAAGTTGTCTCTGGAAAAAAGAATCCGATTTGACACAGATTTTTTAAAAAATTTGATGATACATAACTTATGAGAGGAAGAGGATAACAGTGAATTAGTAACCACTTTATAATACGATCATCCAATTTAGGACGTGCGAACTGATGCTACTGGTACGTTTTTCATATTATTATTCATGATAACGCATTTAGGAAAGGTTGGGAAAATATATTCTGATAAAAATTATTTGAAGACCCAAACATTCTAAGATTTAATCGAACGTAAGAAATATTTTGATGCTTATACAATAAACTATAAAAAGGTACTTGTAAAATCAAAGCACTAGATCATTCTGCAGTCATTTACATGAGACGGTAACATAAGACGCCGTCCTTCAGTGGTTAAGGCTCATCCATTGTGAAATGAGTCTAGATTTTAATGTTCTCAAAAGTCGAGGCTTCTTGGTCAGTTTTCAAGGGAATTTCAACACAATTGACATGTTCAATTAGACTGTAGAAAACCCACGATGATTATCGGCGTAGATTGGATGGTAAATGTTTGCGGGAGTTGGTGTCCAATAATATTATGACCAAACAACACAATATAAATGCAATGATATTAAGCGTAAATTTCTTTGTTAAAAGGGAAACCATTCATAAATAATTGTCAATGTACAGGACAACTTCCCAGCTCCTCATTCTCGCCGTGTGCGTCACGTAATCGATAGAAACTTTTCTGGACCGATGAGAGTTTTGAACCATAATGATTGCTGCACGTTCTCCAGACCTTTCACCGGTAGATTTCTTCGTTTGGATACATCTAAAGGCTATGGTGAAGCGTAACAACCACGCAGAACCTGAAGACGTGCATAATTCAGGTTTGTGCGTCTGTAAAGCAGGTAACTACATGAAGCGAGTGATGGGGTGAATGGTCACCACTTAAAACTTTTTCTGACTCCAAAAGCAAGAAATATGTTGCTTAAGTGGGAGCTTTCATTTCTGTTATTTGTATGCACATAGTAGCCACGTTTACTTTGGGTGTCGTGGAAAACTTAAACGGAAAGGGGGGTCAGTACGACAGTTTTCTTCTGGCTTGCTAAAAATTTCCTTTATTTACTTGTGCATTACGAGCATTGGTTATAATGAGGCAATGTCAAACTGATGCCATTCATTTTCCGTTCGTTGTATTTTTGTTTCAAAAGTTATGTCTATGATATATTTATTAGTCGTCTTAACCCGCGAGCAGTGGCGAGATTGCGCTTGAATTTAAAGGGCATAGTATCGCCTGTTATAGCGTTAACCAATACTTGCCAGTTATTTTTATAGAAATCACTAGTTTTATTCGTCATAGGTATTAAAATACACAAAATTTTAATTTGTGTGTTAAGAAATTTAAGTAGACTTATTTCAGTAGTTATGCTATAAAGTACGCGGTTACATCACTTTATGCTTTTGTATATATCCTAAATAAGATAACTGAGTTTACATCAATCTTTTTCATGGTATTGTTTATTAATGTTGTAGTTATTTCATTAGAAGAATTTTGAGCTTCGTCATTTACTCTTGGTAGATCCGTATCGTGACTTTACACTCCCGTCATGCGTCTGCCTGGCCCTCATTTTTCGCTCTTTTATTCCTGCCTACGAATCTCTGACTATTTGTTCCCGTTACTGTATTGCACGGTATATCGCCTTGACGGCAGAGGACGGAGATGTTCCGTAACGTATACGGACAAGCGGAGGGGAGCGAGCGCGTGGAGTGAGCACACTACGAACAGCGAGCGGGGTTCTTCTTCATGTGGTCGACGAACTGACTTGCCTAGTAGTGCTGCCCTCAGAAGCTGACGGCGCTCCGAGCATGGAAATGCTTTTGACTTGATACATATATACATATATGAACTTTTAAATCTTTTCTTTCTTCATTTCATCCACGTGAATAAAACGTCGTTAATTTCTGTTTTGTGCTTTTCGTTTCCGACTATTCCAGCCTGCCACGTAGCAACCCGAGGGGTCCGAACTAAATTTACGACGACGTAAAGGAGAGTTTCGTTACAGTATCTACATTGAAAAGAACTTGTCCTATTGAGCGCATGAAGTGGAGTCAGACTCATATTTTACCTTTCCTTTTAAGTACTTTTTCTGTAACAAAAAACAGCTATAATCTGTCAATTTCTAAGATTCATACTTATTGTGAGATATATTATCTTCAGATCACTGTTCACATTTCCCAAAATATTTTCAGTTACTTAAAAAAAACATTCAATCAATATTCGTAATTGCTCCCGTCGTTTTATTGAAACTATATGAAGTATTTGTAAAAATAATGGATGGCAATATCCGTATTACTTCATGTGTACAAGGCAAACAAAGTTGTTACTCAAATACTGACGGGAGGAGTGGCACACAGAATAATAGGGAACCGGAAGGTATAAATAACTCGGTAATTCCAAGAATGAGCATTGACGAAAGTCAAATGCAAAGGCATATTCACATATGTACATTGCTGATTTAATTCCTTTTTAATACAAAGCCAAAAAAATACAAATCTGGTATCCGTCGGGTCCAAAAGTTCCACACGCTATCTGCCGCGGGATATGGAGTGCGATTGCCATAGTTATGTTATCTGAAACCGATTAAAAATACCAGCATTGTCCTTGTTCTTTTTAACTCCTATAATCTAGGTAAATTATATAACGAAAAATCATGGAAAAACAACTAATTGTTTGCTTCTTTTTTGGGCGCCCCATTACCATGAGAGTTGGGTATTTTGTTACCCGCTGTCAAATTTAACAATTATTTCACGTATTTGATGAAGATCTTGTTTGAATGCTCTTTAGGTCAGAATCCATTGTAGACTGATCTAAACAAGAATTGAATTTAAAAGTCAAGTTCGCATTTTTAATCCATAAAATATACATTTTGTAGATGAAATATGTTTGATTATTAGGTACGATTTTTAGAAAATGATGGAGTCATTTGCGCCTTCGTCGAGAAAAAAATTACCTTTTTAAACTCGTAACATTAATCTTCCCCCTTTACGTAACTAACTTCCAAAAGAAATATGTTCAATATCAGGTCAGGAATAAAAATTATAAAGTTGTAAAACTAGAAACAATGGAAATGTTGGCATAAAGTGCAGAGAATTAAGAAATTACAGTGGGGGCTTCTACAGCTTCAAGGGATTGAATGGAAATGAATACGATTATCGTTTAAAACAATTCAATAGCAAAGACGTGAAATAGTCAATAGTTTTAATGAATGCTTCAACTTGTTCGTGTTCAGATAACGTAACGTGTCGAAGAAAGGGGTGCAAGTGGTAACATCTGCATGCTCCGATGGGGAGATGGGGAATTATCCCCGGGGTGATAGCAATTATTAAACGGGCAAGCTGGCCGAGCTCACTCGCGGCTCGTGTGTCATAGCCCTAGCTGGTCCCGTCTCCGCCCGCACATTTCCGCTTTAAGCTCCTCCTCTCCTCGGACCCCACATCCGGCAAGATTCGCTCGCTCTCGTTAAATATTTCAGAAACACTTTGCTCTCCTCGCCGGGGGTGGGCGCGGGGATCCCCCATTCATCCGGCTGCAGCTAGGCAGTGTTGACTCGATGAACAATGCGCCTATGGCGTCAATAATTAACGTCGCTTGGGCTACCTGAGGTAGTGGCGCTGTAGGCCGCGAGATAGCTCTGCAGGCCGGAAGCTTTCAGAGGGCGCTATGAATAAATGACCGCGGCTCGTCTACAGGTGGCAACGTGGCACGGCTCAGTCAAGTGGAAATACGCTCAAATGAAAATAATACTGGAGAACAAACAAAATGCTTAACCCTCCCCTCCCCTTAAGGTTTATATAATCTGAGAGAAAAAAGCAAATGACGCTTAGACCTAGATCTTTAATATGTTCTCCATGGTACTATATATTTGAGAAGGCTTCTTTAGCACCTCTTACCGCCATTTAAGAGGCAGTGAGGCGTGTCACAATCGTTTGCAAGGTTAGTCACGCAAGACCACGACTGACTTATTTCGTCAATCCATCAGTGAATCAAGAGTTTAACCCCACTTACCACCTTAAGTCCCACCCAATTTAGATTTATGTATACAACTCAAAGTTCATATAAACATAATATATTGTAATATACAGGCTAATTTAATTAGAGAGTACGCTGCCTTTATAAAACTATGCTCCACACAAATTATAATTGTGAACTAAATAGTGAACATTTTATAATATTGTAGGGTGTGAAAAACGACAATCTGATTTAATTTACGACTTAAACAGGCGTAACAAATGTGTGTGTGCCGACAAAGGGAACCAATTGTTGTTATCATGCATTGTCGGCGGAGACGGATCAGCTACGAGTGTGGACGCGTGATCGAAAGATAGACAGAGTGAAAGAAAACACACAAAAATAGTAAATATGTGAAATGGCATTTGTATGTGGATTTAGAAAAAGCGTTCGATAATGTGAACTGGAAAACGCTATTAAGGATTTTGAAGACAACTAGAATAAAATATCGAGAAAGGAGGTTGTTACATAACGTCTACAGAAGACAGGCAGCAGTAATTAGAATAGAAAAGAAAGCAGAAATCAAGAAAGGATTAAGACAAGGATTCAGTATGTCGCCCATGCTGTTTAATTTATATATAGAACATGCGTTGAAGAAGTAAAAACGGAATATGGAAAAGGAATCATACTGCAAGGAAAAGAAATAAAAACCTTACGGTTTGCTGACGATATTGTACTACTGGGGCAGTCCGAAGACGACTAGGAAACTATAATAAATGGCATGAACGTAGTCCTGGAGAAAGAGTTCAATATGAGGATTAATAGAGGGAAAATCAAGGTAATGGAGTGTAATATTGGAAACAGTGGAATAACAAAGGGTGTTAGATTGAGAAGGGATATTTTAAAGGACGTTAAGGGGTTCTGCTACTTGGGAAGCGTAATAAATAAGGATGGTAGAAGTATAGTAGACACAAACAGTACGATATCACAGGCAAGGAAGGCTTTCGCGAAAAAGAGGGATTTAACGGGTAACATAAGTGTGAATATTAGGAAATCGTTGCTAAAAATGTTTGTATGGAACGTGGCGTTATATGGGTGCGAAACGTGGACCATAGGAGTTGAAATGTGGTGCTATAGGCGAATGCTGAAAGTCAGATGGGTAAATAGAATCACAAAAGAGGAAGTCCTAAACAGAATAGGGGAAAAGCGAACAATATGGGGAATACGTTGACTAAGAGAAGGGATAGATTAATAGGCCTTGTTTTTAGACACGAGGGTCTTGTAAAATTAGCATTGAAGGGAATTGTTGTGGGGTAAGAACAGAAGAGGTAGGCCAAGGATGGATTACACTAATACACTAATCGGATTATGGAGGATGTAAGATGTGTTAGTTATGTGTAAATGAATAGGCTTGCGCAAGATAGATTAGTATGGAGGGTTACATCAAACCTGTCTTAGGACTGAAAACCACAACAGAATAAATAACGTGAACATTTTTACATGTAGCACTATTCTTATACATTCCAGTAATGACAGATTATCTGTCCACAATAAACTATGACCGGGTTTCCCAAACTGTGTTCCTCTTAACCATCGAGTTCCGCAAAAATTTGGAGTATGCTATGGACTATAATATCATTTTGTAATACTACCTAACTACTTCGTAATACGGTAACTCCGTTTGCATCGAACTGCAGTGAACAGAATCACAACGTTCCGAAACAAAGAAACCCTATTCCTCGTTTCCTGCTACAATAGGGAAAGGGGCAAGAATGAACAAGTGTGGACATGTTCAGTCAACCAGAACCCTGTACGAGAGAGATAGATTGCCATATCCGAGAATTATTCAGTTATTATTTTACTTAACTTACCAATGATCAGATATGACCAAAAAATAAGCTATCCTTATACACCTTTGTTTGCGTAACTTAATTCAACAGCACATAATTGGACCATTCAGTGCAGCGCTTGTCAACCGGAGGAGAAAATTTTAGTGGCCACTTTGATCCAGATTATTTAAAGTTTTGTGCGATAACATGCCTAGTGAACACAAAACACTTTTATTACATACTGAGGTGAGAATGAGCTGGTCTTGTAGAAGGCACAAAATAATCCCTAAGCACATTTTGTTGAAGTTTTACCAAATCCTTAATGGCTGATTAAACTCGCATATCTATCTGGCTGATATATTTCCTAAGTGCAATGAATTTATCATTACAAGGAGAAAAAATTATATCTTTTAATATGAAATAGGAGATAAGAAAATAACCAGCCCAAGGAAATCCAAAACACGTGCAGGCAAGAAACTTTACATATGTTAAACAAAGGTATGGTGAGTTCTGAATCGCCGTTTTCACATGAAGGCGTATAAACTGCAGTTATTGCAAGCTTTGCATCCAGACGGCAAGAAAACGTACTAATTTTACATAAGCATACGGAAGTTGTCACCTTTTTGAACGTTGTTTCCCATGAGTCCAATTTTAATTTTCCCGTTGAAGTTAATCGTCATAACGTCATACTTTTGACAACTGAAAATCTTATGACAGTAATTCAACATGGAAGAAATTCACTGGAAGTTAAATTCGTTTGGGCAAATTCGGTGAGCAAAGTTCATGGACCTTTCTTCAGCGTGGAGAAAACTGTGTCAGGACTCACGTATCCAGACAAGCGTCAAAACTAGTTACATTCCCAACTTTAAGATGATTCAGATGACTTCATCTACATGCAAAATGGTGCTCCGCCTGTCTTCTGCGACAAAGTTCGGCGTTACCCGGATAGCATCATTCCAGGACGTTGGACTGAAAGAAGAGGAACAAAAGATCAACTTCATCGCCGGTGGCATTCCAGGTCACCAGATTTTCTCCCTTTTTTTATCTGTGAGGTTCCTTAAATTACCACGTTTTTGTCCATCTTATGCCATACTCTTCCAGATCTGCGACATTCAACTGTGAAGAATACAGTCCAGCTGATTCATGTGAGTCAAGAAATAAGACTACGCTTTGATATGTGTGTGTAACACATATTTACTGCATAAAAGTTGGATTTTTTGCCATACAGGAACGTTGGAATAATTTTTTGTAGTTTGTAAGAAATATTTTTTTAAAATCTGCTCCAAATTTTTGAATAAGCTTGTAATAATACAATACATGAATCAAGAATATTATAACATTAACGAAAAAAGAAATCTTAATAAAAAAAATTGCAGCTTAATGAGGAAGAAATGAGTTTTAATAATTTTTAGAGCCTTATGACATGTTGTTCCTGACTAAAACTTAAGAAAAAAGGTTTTTAAACTTTGATGTTTTAGCGAAGGAAATGATATGCTCTGTCTGTTTGGGAAATTGACTAAGAAAATTTCTGTAGTCGACTCTTCTTCAGCGAACAAAGTAGACTTTAGGATAGAAAATAGGAAAGATTCGGTACGTGAAGTTTTTAATTCCTGAGTACCGTCCATTCTTGAACGGAATCAAAAGACACTAGGGAAGGTTTGAAGATTTAGCATAATAAAAAAATATCGTACTGAACATTAATGAGCTCAGGACCCAGTTGCTGTTGGAAAGCCAGAACAAAGACTGATGACTTAGATCTCTTCAGGACAAATAGCAAATTATATCGTTACTTTCTGTGGAACCTATTTGAATGCAAATGTAAAATTTCTTAATTATTTATTTCGTGAAATTTAATGGAGAAAACTTTGAAGTGTGCTCACTCATTGCAGCGGAAATTTTTTCGACTGCAATGTGTTCGCTAGCTCAGACTTAGAGCCTACAATAAATTTCATACAGTAAATTACTAATATAAAATTATATTTGTACGTGAATATGTTCTAAATGAAAGTGCAATTTTTATCATTATATTGTATTTTGTATTTTATTAAAATTTATTTCCAGCTCATTTGGCTGTTGTATTAACTTAATTCAATGTATTCAGTTAAATATAACCATTGATAATATTTTATTTTAAATATTATAAATAATTGTGTTCATTCAGACGAAGCACAATAATCTATCTCCGTTACACTATCTTCCAGTTCTCTTTATACTTCGTAGAATACATGCGTATTTTCGGTAAAATTGTTTCCATTGAATACATTTAGTCAGTTCCGTGTACGATAATGTATTATTAATCATTGGTAACGCTGTCAGAGAAATGTTTCCTTTAGGTTTGCGTATATTTTAGAGTAGCGGGGAAGCAGTAATTTTTCTCTCCGAGTTCGGAAGCCCGGTCAGAGATGAAAATATATTGGTTGCAGGGAAGCTATCGAGCCGTGATAAACGCTGTTCACGCAAGTTTCCCGAAGCCGCGCTGTGGACACTGCAAACAATATCGCTGAGTGGTTGGCACCGCTGCAAATGTTAGCCCAACAGTTGGCAGGCTGCAGATTTGCCGCTAACTGTGAATAATTGATGACTTAGCGAGTTTTACGTCAATATAGCAGCAGCCATTGTGAAACAAGTGCCGCTGCGGCGGGCTTTTTGCTGATTATTGTAAATGGTACAGAGGTTCAAAAAACAATTGTCGCTGGATGCTTACACACGGGGATTGTTGCCCGGTAGGACGCTGGTCGAAGCTGCGCAGGCAAACTCCGCCGCTTGGCAACTCTGCTTACTGTATTTTAGCACATTCCATCACAATATGTATTTGTATTGCATTTACTGTAAGTCTACAATTTGGGGCAAGCCCGGTGGCAGATACAAAATGAAATTGCTTAAACATAAATAGTCCTAATCTAAAAAAATAATCATAGGCCTTTAAAATAGCCATGAAAGAAAAAAAAGAGAAACACTACAAGAATTATATTAATTTAACACTTCACTTTGACTTTAACATTTAAATTCGAATATGCATTTATATTATTAAAAATAACCACCTCAATCGTTTTCTGAGATTTGTCCTGAAGGGGATTTCCTCCAAACACTCCCACGGGTAAATAATTGCAGTCGTAGATGGTCCTATTTAGGAATGAGAATTTGCCAACATCTGTTTTTCGACTTCTACATTTTACTTTGAATTGATAATCCCATCTACCTATATAACTGGGCTTTTACATTTTGGAGCTAATTCCAATCCATGTTTTTTTTGCCCCGTATAAGCTTTGAATAGCAAATACAGCGTTGCTTTCTCCCTCGTTTGTGGCAATATCTCCCAACATAGTTGTTCTACTTTTTCATTCCTATGACCCGGTCCTACTCGCTCAAAATTAGCAGCCTTTTACTGAACTTTCTCTAATGATTCTATTTGATTTTTTTCTGTAGGGATCCCAAAATTGTTCTAAGGATAAATATGACACCTCCTTTGATTTTGAATTTCCCTTTTTAAGTTCCTCATTATGAAATGCAAGGAATTCCACGCTTTTCGGCCCCTGTTTCTACCACCCAAGTATGTTGTTGAAATATATCCCCAGATGTTTGCAGCTCGTTACCCTTGGAATTAGTTCCCCGCCTATTCTATATTCTGTTTCATTCAACAACGTGCGTTTTGTAAACGAGATTGAGCTGCTTTCTTTCTATTAATTTTCATGTCATTTTCCTGAGTCCAGCTATTGAATTTATCTTGTAATAATATCCCGTCTTCGTCGTTCGTTATCTTTCTGTAGATGATACAGTCGTCAGCGAAAAGCCTTATCCCTATATTAAAAACAGTAATGGTCCGATTACAGACCCTTGAGGAACTCCCGACGTTATCTACTTCATCTCCTAACTTTCGCACGAGAAGCCTTCCCGAAAGCCATGCTGACCATTAAAAAACCACCCTTTTTTATCTATCTATACTCGTTTCATGACTACAAAATACGGAGTGTCGTTGACTGGATAGAAAAAGGATTTCAGCTGATATATTCGAATTCATTACGGATTTCACCACTAAGGAGACACAGCCTACAACATTGTCCATAATTGCGTTTCGAACCATTATACTTTTACCAAACCGTGTTTTATAAAATGTAAGACACTATAGAGAAGTAGAGAATCGATAAAATTATAATTAATTTTATAATCTGTGAACGAAGCTGACATATTGATAGCGGGTAGATGTTTAAAAACAAAGTTTAAATAAAAAACGGACAGTAAGTCAGCATATAAATTTATTAGTATTTATTCAAAATCGACGTTTTAGACGAAAAACAATTACTTCTCGAGAATTAGGAGTGAAATGTTGTGTATCAGGTGCAATCCTAATGCAATAAATGATAAAAATGACACGAATAATTTGGATAAAATTTACAATCTTCATTTGTTTTAATAGTTGAAGTTTTTAATATTCATCCTCCTATGTTAAAATTTAACTACCAAAAGCACTCAGTGTTACTACATCATTTCGGGTGAGGGTGCCAAGGAGTAAATATGATGAACTGCTAATCATGTTTTACATATAAATTTAAAAAATTGTAACATAGAAGCCATATATTAATTTATTGTAATATTATGTTTGTAGTATGCCAGAGGAAGTCTCAAAATGGAGACGAAACGTAGCTTTTGAATAAATATTGATAAATTTAAATGCTAACTTACTGACCGTTTTTTTAATTATTGTAAATTTAAAAGTTAGAAAAATATGTTGTCAAGCGGTTTATTAAAGTTTAAGTTTGTTTGCGCAACGTTGTTTAGTGTTTCTATCAATTATGAACGATCTCACGGAGAAAATACTTTTATTTAAAAATTCTCAGTCCAAGCAATATGAAAGCCGATCTAAATTTTACTGTGGGGGAATCTGCGCCTTCGTTTATAACCTTAAAAATATTGAGTGACAGAATTAAAATCATGTCCGTACGAACTGGATAGACGAAAATCGCAGAGGTCGACCAAATTTAGTGATGACCTCAGAAATGGAGACGAGAAATCCACAAAATAGTTTTGGATGATCGTCAACAGAAAGTGCGTGAGTTAGCAGACAACTCTTAAAAGTAACTCTAATAATAGTAATCATGGTGGATTGATAATATCTGTGGTATCATGGTAAGTCTCGTTAAGCGACATCATTGTTCATATTCTTGATAACTTGTGCGTTCAAGCTGCTTCAGGTCAGATATTTCTGTTTCCATATAAACATTAAACAAACGAGAAATTATTGTTTGAGAGTGAATTGGAGTTAAAGCGATGAAGATTAGAGAACGGACGATGCAGCTTCGTAATGGGAGCTAAAATACTAAAAAAATTAGTGATTCGAACTTTTTCATTAATACTCTGTCCTGAAGGAATAGAATATGAATCACTTTTGTTTAATGTAGGCCTTTGGGATTTACTGAAGTATCTTTGCTTTTTGATTTTGTATAACTGTGTTTCTTACTGTGGCTTTAGTAGGCCAGTTACAGCCTAGCGTTTCAACAAATATTATTATTTGCTGAACAGATTAATACAGGAGCACTTGCTGAGAATTTCCATCCCGCCCTTTTAGTTATAAGGTGGACTGTTTAAATAAATTGGATGTAACAAATCAAAAGAAGAGAATGGCAACGATATAAAATAAAAACACGTTAACTCTCTAGTGACCTTTCGTTCTAAAGGTAAAAAATATACATTTTTATTACTTTAATAAATTATAAATTTTTTATTTGTCTTCCTCGTTCATTTTTAAACGCGTGTAGTAAAAGTAATAATTTTTAATGCGACAAAAGTCTTGTCAGCCAGATAAAATATGTTTCTCGTGTTGATTCACACAATTAGAAATAACAGTTTTTGCAAATTCCACAGAAACGACAAATATAATCGTCGCTAACGTGAAATGAAGACCTGTTTCCGACAGTTGCAGTGAGAAAATTTAACAGTTTTAACAATTCTTTCTGTATATATACTAAATATAATTAATATTTACTTTTTAATGTTGTTATAATAAATGACTTTTATGTTTGTTGGCAAAATAGGATGTAGAAGAGTCCCTTCACCATGTACAAAAATACAGCAGAAAATACTTGTTGGGCCTTAATTTTTCAAACGCTTTATCAGATTTACAAGCTTTGCCAAATACTTCCAGATAGGAAACAAACAAGATCAATTGTTGAATGAATCATCCAACACAGTTTACAGAGTGTTAGATGAGTATTTACCGAATGATGATAGGTGTAATTGCACATGCGTAGCACGTTGTATGCTGTCGTGTTTATCATGCAGATGATTTGCTACTCTGGGGCTGAAGTAATTGCGGTTTTCAATCATACTATTACTTGATGCTATCAAATTCAATTCTCTTCTCTACATGTGCTAGTAACGGAGTGGGTTTTAATGTAATTTATCTGGATAGATCATGAACGGGAATATATATACTTGGTTATTTCTGACTAAACCTTCCTCAGCTTCATCATAATCAGGCACAGTACCGAAACTTCTATTGTATTGTTCTCAGTGTCGAGCAACGTTTTGGGTTAATCATCTCATCCTAATAGTTGGAAGACCAAGTTCACATCTTTTCAATGTTTTCCCTCCAAATATTTAGCGCCTGTCCCTGTAATCAGATATTTATTACTTAAAACAAAACTAAAATTACTAATGTAATGCCAACTTCTTTGATTCACCCACTGACCTACGGACATTATTTATAAACACTGACTGCAATCCCAATTCGAACTATAACTTATTTTTTCATTAATTCGGCCATGATATTATTAAAACCATAACTTTTAAAAATAAACAATTTTTTAAAAATGCTTTCATCAAGTGTAATTTCATGTATTTCGTGACTTAATTCTGAACCTTACACATATTAAATTGTATAAAAATAAAAGGCTTTAGTAAGAGAAAAACTGCCTTTTTCTTTTACAAGATAGTGTAGTATTTTTAAGGAAGGTCGCTTCGGATTTTAAGTAAGTTTTTATAAATACTGTAATTTATTTTAAGTATAGTAAATGACTGTAATATCGATAGCAGAAGAAAAATATAAAAAATACCGTAGAAACTAACCTCAAGGACGATAAGTGATAGTAAGTTAAAATATTCTTTATTTGCGTAGATAAGAAATTTTCCGCGATATTTACTTTCTCTTTTTGTTTAGAGCCCCTTAAGTAGTCGTTTCTAGGGTTAATAATTATTTCTGACTGTCATAATTATTTGAAACCACACATCTTTAAAAATGTTTATATTCTTAATTTTGAACAAAATTTATACAAAAGGAAATGATACACATTGGAACCACAAAGAGCACGCTCAATACGCAAAAAGACACGAGTAATTTAAGTTATACTTATAAGTCGTAATTTTCTTATTTTTTATATTTTTATTTTTTGTTTTGGTTTAACTAAGTTCATTTACTACTAGTGTTACCTATAAATCCTTTTCTCCTCTTGTTACTTAAATACTTGGGATACGACGCTTCCCGTTACTCTTTGTCACACTAATGCCACTGGTAGGAGGGTTGGAAATTCCCAGATTCCTGGCCAACATTTAGTCTGGCAATAACTATTTGTGGAAAAGTATTACTTGTTGCCTCGGATATCTACCATATTGTTGGACTTCTGATGTAATTTTTTTGTAATGTTTTGACACTATTGTGGTAAGTTTTTGTATCAAGATATATATTTTTTAAATCTGTCTCAATTTCACCTCCCTACCGTTAATTTTTTCTACGTTTTTCCTCTACTGGTAGGAAAAAACCTGAAGTAGGCATAAAATATGCCGAAACGTTGTTACGAGTAAATTTATATAATAAAGTCTGTACAAGGCCACCAATTTGTTTAATCATAAATCATTAATTTAGTCTTTTACGATAAAATACTTCAACAAATACCAAGGCCTCTGCTTGGTTTTCTGATGCAAAGTCTGTTCATCATGTTAATCTAAATCCTTTTACAGATATTAAAATTTCAGTTTGTTACTCACGAGTAATTTCTCGCATGTATAAATAATAATAGTAATGGACGCTGAACTATAAAATCTATTTTAAACTAGGTTGGTGATGTTGTATTTTGAACGTTATTGCAAGTAGCAATACATATAATTAATAATATATGTGATCTTGATATTAATCAAGAGTTATTGACAAATGTAGATCGAGAAAGAGCCGACAATGCAGAAGTCACTAACACTTTTAACCTGTCGACAAAGAGAAAATTGAAGCACTTTTCCGCCTAAAATATTAAAGGAACTCCGACAATGCAGAGTCGGATGTATCCACGTTGAAGTACTTTTCGAATTCTCCTTGTGAGGCCATGACAAGTGGAGCATTTTATTTATGAGGAGTAAGTTGTGACCCCAGGCGCATGTATGCAGAGCGCCGGGCGAGTGGAAGGTTTGCCTAATGGAGACTCGTAAATTAATGCGAATAATTCATAGCCCTGTGTTGCGCACTGCCTCCCACTGAACTGCATGTACGTCTAGCCAAAACCAGCCTTATATGGTTACTTTTTCCACCACCGTAATAAGTAATATCTGCATTCGCAACTTTATAAAATATATGTCGCATTGAAAGTTATTTAACAAGCCTTTGATTGCTATCATCAGAGACTCAATGAACGGTAAGTTAAGTTGTGAATAAGAAGTAATAAGGAACCTTTATACTTGTACTCGTGAATAAGGTGTAGGATTGATGAATTCATGAATTGCGGATTGCATAATTGTGAGTTGAAGTCATATCAAACTGAAAAATCTACAATAAGAGTAGAAACCGATTTACTACAGAGGTATGAAAATTATTATCAGGCTTGCTTGCTCAAGTATTTACCACATTTGGTACGTTTGTCCCTTTTCAGAATTTTTCAAAGATGCCTTTACGTATTAGTTTTCTACTATCTGAAATAAGAAATTTCTTTACGTGATTTTTTATTTGCCTTTGGCATCCTTTTTAATTTGAAATAAATGGATATGATGTCGATTAGTTTCTTTACCTTCCGGTTCGTTTCATAAGTAAAATTTTTGAAATCATTTTTAAGAATATATTGGAATACGCCTGTTAGTAAAGCACAATGTGTGTAATTGTCCACTGTCATTCTTGCCAATTCATGTTGAAGCAATCAATAAAATTTTTTGAAAAAGTACAAACATACAAGGTGAAATAAATAGTTGATCGAGGAAAACTTTAACATTTTCAAGATATTGGATTCTGATGCAAGGAAAACTAATAAGTTAATAATAACTTGTTTTAGTGTAATAATTTTCGCGTCACTGTAATAATTTACACTCAATATTAATAGTTCTACATCACATATTGTTACCTCCAGTCACCAGAAGGGCGTGGAACAGGACCTACCTGATGTATTTCTAGAATTTGCATCAGTTTACACGAATTAAGGCTTGCATCCTTAAACTATAGTCGCATTTTTTGGATACATTCCCGTTTCACCTCCCTTCTTAGGCTATTAATGGGGAGTGGCCAAAAAACTGATAACTCTAATGTTACCTGTAACCATAAAAGAGTGGCATTGCCACTATGTGGATTCCCTTAACATAGCCTGTCACTCTCAAAGAACAAAAAAAATGTATGTAACTTAATGATTTTTTAAAAAATGTTCGAATATGTATGGTATTATGGGGAGAATAAAAAATTTGGAAATGGGTGTAAATAATTTTCAATTTGTATTTTAGTGAACATTCGCGGGGTAATGATCGCGTGGGGCTTTCTATAGTTGTTGACTAGCGAAGGGAGCGAAGGTCGAGGCCCTGACTATTACAAAAGTTCAGGAACATAATGTAGTATAGGTCGTGAGAAATAGCGAGTAGTATTAGATGCGTAATATGAGAGGGGATAATGGGGACGTTGGAGAGAACTTTACTTTCAAAAACATTCGTTATATTCTTGGATACACAGACGGCGTAGAGGCTTTTTTACCACGTCCGATACTAATCACCAGTTAACTATTATAAACAACCTATCGTGAAGTGAACTCAGTATATATTCTTGCGTTAATGTTTTCAGAGAAGTTACCACGCTATAAATTTGTCTTAGTAAACGTCCGACCCACATCAAATAAGCTAGGTAAATGGACCACTGCACAGTTAGAGTAGCCATTTCTCTCCAGTTATTCAGTTAATTTCCAATTGAATTCGGTCTTCCGACATTTTTTTAAATATACGTTACTTCACAGTTATAATATCCTCGTTGACGTGAAAATGTGAACTAAAATTATTTACCGTTAGTTATAGAGTTTTCGGGCAGCTCATAAGATCATTAGTGGGGCAGTGCATGAAGCTTACAGATCCGGCGAACGTCTCGTCTCCTCGCCGGGCTTAGATTACTGCAAGAACAGACTTGGCAAAACTTCCCCTTCGCGTCATAACATTCCAAATGAAGCCGGTATCCGCTGAGCAAGGTTGTTTTTGTCTCTCCCTGTGCGTGATAGGCGGCAGGTTTTTGTAATGACGCGTCGTGTTTTCGGAAGAAGAAGAAGGCGGGCCGCGTGCGACAGACAACCACGCCGCCGACATGACAGCTCAAATAAATGGAAGTCGCACAACTTTTCCCGCAAACTCGCGCCCAACTTTGTGTCGTGAGAAATTGCAAGATGGCAGACGGCAAGGGCTCATCTCAAATCTCTCGTTGCGGGGAAGGGAGCTGTTAATATTCTGACAGCAGCTCGGAGCTGACGCACTTACGGCGGCGCGTCGATCCCACGTCGAATCAACGTCAACGGGACGCTGCCTCCGTCATTACACCAAGATTTATTTAGAGGGCTCGGTGCTCTGTGCGTTTAAGATATTACCTCCCTTACCTGGGGAGAAAATGTAAGCGTCATGAATAGCTTACGTCAATGGTTTTCAATCTCGCCAACCCTTTCAATGTCTCGTGCCGTCGAAAAATATTTGCATTCACAACGTAAATAATTACAAGTGAAAATAATTCCCTGTGCTTTCGTTTTGTAATTAAATTATTTTTAAATCAGTAAATGAATTCTGGTATTTTATTAATCATCTTTCTTAGGTCCTTTGAGATAACATTTTGAGTTTGCCAACTTATTAATAAATTGTAAATTAAACATGCGGACATATTCGTACTAGGGCATATTTAAGAGACAAAAGTGTTGTTTCAATAAGGGATTGAAGAGTGGTATTACAAAGGTATCTGAATTGTATTAATTTACTCTTAATTGCAAATGACGAAATTCGTCATACCTTAAATAGAAGAAAAAGGTTATTAAAGAATTTTACCAGTTGTTATTACTACCCTTTAATATTTAAGAACAACTAACCTACAAACATAAAATAAACACAATTATTAACGGCCCGTATAACAGAAAATGTTTAAAAATTGCAAAAATTTAGAAGGGAATCGATATTCAACATTTGTTGCTGAGGCTAGACTGAAATGTTATCAACATAGCACATAAAAGAACGAAATATATAAACACATAGGTAAAAGGTTATTGAATGAACTATCATCACATTTAAATAAAATTTATTGTATTTAATATAAAGCATTTCAGATAATAACCTTTTCCCATAATTTAATTTCGTGCCTGAAATAGCAGTACCATGAAAATTAAAAGAATTATTAGGTTAATCTAATGCCCAGTTAAAGGAGAATGTTTAGTACATGGGAACTTGAAATTACCCTTATGTTTCTAGAAAGTTTATTTGTTCTGATCAATATAAAAAAACACTACAGTAATCGAAAGTATGGAAAAACCGTTACGTCTTTTAACAGTCTCTGTGTTTTTAAAAAATGTCAATTTTTTAACCTTTTATGTTGTTAAGTATGTGACTAAAAGATTGTGAGAATCTTGCTCGACCGTGCACAGTGCAAAGTATTTATATTCTTAAGACTATAATTTGTATGTCGAGGTTTTGGTAATTTATTACGGAGATTTTGAATACTTTCTCAAACACGTTTAACCAAAACAAAATGATAATGGGAAGAAAAATTAGTTTCAACCTTACAAAAATTATTAATAGAATCTAGCAACGTCCTGGAATGTTGATAAATGAGTAATGGTTTTCAATTAAATATATTATAAATATTGGCAAGGTTACGACGAATGAGTCTATATTCCAAATAAAAAAACAGTCGAAATGGCATTTTAAGTTTTTCGATTTATTTTAAAAAGTAAATAAATTTCATTGCAACTGAACGCATATATGATGTAATACGATTATTTTTGTAAGTTCCAGAAAACCAATTCCGGGGTCCTGTCGAAATTTTTCCATTCTGATCTTCTAAATTCAGTTGTATTGCCATTGCCTGGTTTTCAATTGGAAACAATTCCTATCTGTTTGGAATCTGAATCACATTTCGGTGAATAAGACTTCTCTGAGTACTCCGCTAAGAGTATAATATGTTAGGGTGAAAAAAAATCTGGCTCGAAGAGAACGATGTTATTTACCAACTAAATATGAAAGATAATAGAAAATATGGCCGCTTTTCTGACTTCAGAGAAATGTTATACTTTCACATTTTCGAGTATGTTTTTTTTCGGTATGCAGTATTGTACGTTTGATCGTAAATATACTAATACAATTATTAGAAATAACTTTTTGATATACAGACGGAAAATAATTGTAAATATCGGTGTGTTTACTAATGCAGAACTGAACCTCAGAAAAAAAATACCCATATGCGTTTCTTACATCTGACAGTGAGAAAAAGACATCTGAGCTAGCATGTGTTAATCCGACAGAAGGCACACTGCGGAAGATGTTCTTTCTATCGGCGAGGAGCGCCTTTATTTACTACCTGTGTTAAATGGCTGGTAACCCTGTCTTATGAAGGAGTCGTAAAGTAGTTGTGTCACGGGTTGAAAGAGTTGTTAAGGCGAGACCTCCCCGGGTAATGGTGGCTCATTATGGGGGATCCCATGTCGACACGTCGTAAAGCAGCGTCAGGGTTCTGAACGGAACAGGTGTGAGGCCAAGTCAAGGCCACCTGCCGTAAATGCAGTATCGCTGAAAATATATGGCAAATCTCGGGACTTCTCTTAGAAGAAAAACTGCCTGCACTCGAGCAAGCAAGAGAAATTTCTTTCATGAGATATGCCATCACAGCTAGGGTGTCACTGCACGAAGAGATAAGAGGGATTACGAAATGTCCAAAAAGTACACTTCACATCCCCTCTTTCCAGTCTACTCACAGCTTAGGGGGATGTACTTGACAAAAACAACATAGCTTTATCCAGACTTTAACATAACTCTTCTCATTAGGTTCTAACATGGAAAACAGCGTAGTTACCATTGATTCCTCTCAAAATGTACAACGGAAATAAATAATCAAATGCTAAAATTTTCAGTGAAAAAGCAACAGATGTCCTGAGCAAAATGGTGAGTTTATAAAGGATATAGCGAATCGTTTTGATATAATAAATATGGAAAAAATATCCAGGAAACGGCAAGTTGTGATTAACAGAATTCCAACATTGCATTCTAAGCTAACGCACTCCTACGTATTTACAGGAAACGTAATGTTAACATGACGATCCCATACATTTCATTGGAATGTAAAAGTTAGAAAACAAAAAGGGAGAAGCTTCTGGGACATTTCAATCATAATGAATTGGCAACAAACAAGATACTATCTTAGAAGTTATAAAATTTACTGTAGAAATAGGTATTTTTTCTGAAATTTAAATTAGTTAATTTTTCTGTTTCAGACAAATGACTAGGTGATCAGTTTTATTTTTAAAATGTATTTAATTTTCTGCCTTGAATTAAAATTTTAATGTAATTAGTTAATAAGAAGTAACAGTCTTTTACTCTTGTAATTGTAAGATTGGTTTTTATGCATTGATTGCAAATTACGTTGTAAATAATGTAATTGTATGGTTCGCTAATAATATGCAAAATGAAGCCTTAATTAAAAAAATGTTAATCTGATCTGTCGCCTTGGCACCCATAATTTAAACTTGATTTACACTCACTGGTTTGCGTCGTAAAGTAATGGCTCTGAAAAACTCCCTACTCAATCACTGAAACACATACTGCGTGTTGAAGAGAAAGTCTTTCCTCAGTATCCGTATCGTCGCCACTTTTTGATGAAAATGGTCACTAAGAACCATTAATTAATTGATGATTTAATCTCAATGTGGTCATTCGGATAGTATGATACGTTATCGGGACGTTTGATCTGAACAAATGGTCGATTGTTCTGAACGATCGTTGTCAGTTTGAGTATCATATGAACAAGTAAATATTAACTATCGCTTTTAAAGTTCCAAATCTATAAAATCTCAATACTTGACGTGTAACCGCGCGTTAACCTCGGGTATTTTCAAATAACCTTTTGCAACGTTGCAGGGATACTTTGACTTCTGATGTCCACGAGTTCAGGATCCACCGTTATAGCTCAGACAAAAAACCGGCACATGTAGCCCCGCATGAGAAATTTTTCATCGGTTAAAGACATTATTTGTGCTGAAATCTAAGCTATGCACATTCATGTAAAATGGTTATATTAACTATCTAATCTTTCTAAGCCTATTGTAAGAGTCGGTTACAGATATACGAATGTAGAGTAAGAAGAAGAGGCTTTTGTGATCTGTGAGACACTATAATTAATGTCTGTGGGAAAATATCTTGTGTCAGAGACTTGAGAAATGTTTACATGTATTCTAATGTGTTAAAATATGTAAAATTATTGAATATATTTAGATTTATTTTTGTTTTTATTAGTCTTCGATTGAGGAAATAGGATATGCGTCATACATTACAAATGAACAAAATAAGGTACATAATTAAAGACAAATAATCTTAATTAATTAGTGAAAGAAAATTTATATAGAAAAAAGTCAATATATACGAAGTTGTGTTTAAGTATGAAATACATATTATAGCAATTCTAACGCTTGTGTATACCCATTTACGACCCTGAAGAATTGAAGACGAGCTATCTGAGGTAAAATATATAAAATATTATTGCTGAAAGCGTAGGAGCATTAGGCCAATAATTTTACGTCACGAAATATTTTCGTGGTAATTGCAATAAATTAGTTTTATATTTATGAAATTAAGAATATTCTTAAGTAACGATATTTACGTAGAGGACGTATTATAAAGATCGTTTACACAATACATCTAGAGACGATGAATTGTGCATAGTCCTTCCTCAGTTACTAATTTCGGAACTGGTGGAGTCATAAACCCCACGCATACGTCATGACCTTAAAGTCCCGCCCCTAACTAGTCATTGGTTCACAACCAGCGACGTCATAGTCTGTTAGAACGTGTATGTACATTCAACTGCAAATGTATACGTAAAGAAAAAAGTAAAATTATGAAATGTACTTCAATGTTTGGAGAAATTGTGCCGGTGCACAATTATGCATTAGAACACGTCACCAGAAATAATATTTCAGGAAATAGTTAGTAGAACAATTCATGTCCTTACCGCAGTCACGTATCACCACTGAAAGACTTTTTCAAATATGGCATTGCTCTCCTATTAACTGCGCCCTTACATCTACCCGATAATTATCATAGTGTTCGGCAAATTCCTCAAAAAAACGAACGAAATTGTGAAAACCAGCAATTACGCAACACAAATACAAATAATCCAATATACTTCTTTTTTCTTCTCAGGTTACAGTATAAGACCCTTCTCAAAGAATTAAGCCAAGTCTTTTCGTAAATATAAATAGAAGTATTTTAATGATAAATTGTTAAAAATAAATGTCAAAAAAGTATATGAAATGAAGTAAACATTTTTACTAAATTTTAATTATTGGAATGAAAAAGTCTTTAAATTAACTTCAAAACTGTATAGAATGGATAAATATGTTTTACTAAATTGCAAATATTTTAATGAAAAATTCTTTAAATTGATGTCACAGCTGTATAGAATGAAAGAAAACCATTTGCTGCATGAACAATATTCTTTTTCTTCTTTTGGGTCTGCAGCCCATTAAAGGCCTTGGCCTTCCAGGGCGAATGCGGACAGTCATCTTACATGACACATTCCGAATTTAGAGTGGTACGTGGTCAGAATATCAAATCCCCGTCAGTTTTAACGCCAGTCTCCGTGTTCATGACGTCACAAACATCTAGCCCGTGCCAGAATTCGAACACGGGACCTCTAGGTTGCAACGATAGACACTAGACTGTACAATAATTGAATGATAAAATCTACAAATGACTAAATTACAAATATTTTAATAATTAATACTATTATAAAATATTTTCTGCAAATGGCGTTTACTTTTGGGGATTAGTCTTCCCCTTTAGCCCTAATTTATTTAGTGTGAGTTTGTGGTAGTCAGCTCTATCCTGCGCAAGCCTTTTCATTCATACATAGCTACCACACACACATCCTCCCTCATATGCTTAGCGTATTCCAACCGTTTTCTTCCACTTCTTTTCGTACACCTCACACTGCCATGTAATACAAATTTTACAAGAGCCGCATTGGTGTGTTTTACTACTGAATTTCATCTTGTATTCTTTATAACTGTTTTTTATATTCATATAAATTTATGTGACAGTCTCCGGCTATTTGGATGAATTGGCGGCCACGTTTGTTAACCGACCGTGAGGATGCACAAAGTAGATAACATCCACGTGAGCTACAGTCGTGCAGGGACGAACAAGACTGGCAGGGGACATGACGTCATAGCCCATGACCGCCATTTTCCACGAAAAAGGGGTAAGGAGACATTCGGAGAGAGTAGAAGAATTCCAAAGTGAATTTTGGAAGAGAGACATAGAATAGAAGGGGATGTACAAAACTGCTAGCAGAATTTTGTTGAGTGTTACCCAGCACCAAGAATTTTTTCAAGAGTTGCTTAGCAACGAGGAGATTATTCTTACACATTACCTAGCATGTAAAGAATATATTTACGCGTTAACTAGCAACGAGGAGGTAATTGTTTTACGTGTTATGTAGCAGTTAGAAGAATGTATATTTACAAGTTGCGTAGCATTCAGGATGTGATGAGCAGTACAATGCAGTGGCTCTACAGCAAACGTAAGACCAGTTTAATATAACCGTAATCCTCGTTAGTCTTCACTCGTGCATAAGAAACTGTGAGTAATTTGCTTTTTCTTATACATCATCATAAAGCATCATTATTCGTTGTGTGCCGCATTCATTATTTAGTTAACGGCAGTAAGTTTACGTTAAGATGGACTGAATTTTTGGAATCAAAAGGAAATAATAGTCATAGTGCTAGCCAGACATCGATGCTTATTAATCGTTGTTTCAAAAACGGACCTTTGACCTTTGAGTTATATTTAGCTTTTATTATGTGTATGCTATGTTTTTAAGTATAATATCTAACTTATAAAATAATAATTAGTAAAAAGTTTAACTAAAATTGTAGTACACTTCGTTTCTCGAGTACTCTTGTTTAAACGACTATGAAGGAGATTCAGATACACAGGAGGTAATTGTCATTATTAATTTTAAAAAGATGTATTCGTCGCATTAACATGTTTGGAAATATGGTTCTGTGATACCATATTTTCTTCAATATAATATTGATTCCCTTCTTTTAGAACACGGTTAAGTGATACAAATATAGTATTATTACCTTCGAATCTGTTATATTAAAAGAATTACATGTGAATATTCGTACAAAGTATTGTTGTGATCAGCGTTTTCACTATATTAGGTTAGGTTTACGTGAATATCCGTTCTGTAACTCGACGGTTGTTTCGTAGTTTTTATGCTAGGACTAAAATATCTAAATTCTAAACCCAACAAAGAATTTATGCTCATTCACAAAAAATAATTGTAAACAAACTTATGTAGACAAAAAATACATGACATTCGAATTTCTATGTTACTCATAGCTAACATCTTAAAACATTTCATGTTACAGTTTAAATTAACATAATTTGTCTTTTCTTCTTTGGTAAACCATAAGTCTTTAAGTCCACCAGTCTAGGTCAATCTGACACATTTCCTTCATTCTCGAAGACAAAAATGGAAAATGTCGACCGTTCCCAGGACTCGAAACCACAACCTCCCGCTTCCCGGGCTCTACGTTTCGACACATCTCTTTCTCTTTTTCTAATACTCATCAGAAAGTTTCGTATTGTCAATCAAAGATTATTCACCTTCACCAAATCACTTGGAACATCCCCTTCGTCCTCTAGCCCCTTGCCTACAATGAAACGCCATTTTTGCAATCTTCCATGTCAATTGTGAATGCAGCGAATATCATCAAGACCCACGAGTATCAGAAAGATATTTTAAAGTTTTTAAGAATGATAAAACTACATAGGTAAATTAAACGTTAACTAAACATACGGAAATAACTTTAAGTAGCACAAATTTAATTATTAAAAAATATAATTTTGTTGTGAAGTGGTCCACAAGCTACCAACATCAGATATCTTTTTTTAAAGTACATAGCCCTTAACTTTTTAAGATTTATTAGCTCCAATTAGAATTATTGATAAAGATTTAAGGGAGGATATGAATAAATATTGTAAACTGTGGGGTGAAAGCTTCCAAATGAAATAAAATATGTAACAAATCCAGCGAACGTTTCTTTTTAATTTTATCATGCACATACAAACTGTGAGATTAAACTAATAAAATATAGGATTTATTATGTCACCAAGGCATATGCTTTACGAATTTGGCATTAGACTTCAAATAAGTAATAATATTTCAGTTTTTATTTGAAAAATATTAGTATTATTTCATAGCATAACTTTTACATTTTATTAATCCCTTTCATACTCATTGTTAGAAATTTCAGAGAAAATGATCCTTCTTAACAGCATATTCCATCGTTTATCCTGACGAAATCGTACGTCATACTCAGTCTCCAAAAGTTGAGTTCCTCGCCAGATTTAATTTCGAAATGTCAAATATTTACAGATTTTTTTGGAGGATGAAAAATTCGCTAATTTTTTTTGTGATTCCTGTGCACACACAGTGAAGGCCAGAAACGAAAATCGCAATCATTCCCACGGGGATCCCCCAGCTTCCTGTCCGCCTCAGGGCCAATCAATTCCTTTGTGCCCGCCGCGTTTAATATGAAATACCGTTTCCACGCCGGCGTTATGGCTTTACGTACCATTTACCACGTTATATTAGTCATCAAACAGTACGTTGTTCATCAAACTATAGTTATTTGACGAATTAACATTTAGTTTAAACACATGTCCCGCAGATGACATTGGGTGGTGGAAACCATTAATTTTTAATTCAAAACTACAAGGAATTTGTATAAATTAAGTCTACAAAAACTCTAATCTCAATTCTCAATTTTCTAGTTCTACAATTCCAATTATATCAGACACTAGCTTTCAACATATCGCCATAGTCATCTGTTTTAAAAACCATTCATCAACTACTATTCAAACAGTTACTGAAATTTGTAACGCTTTTAATGATTATAAAGGGTGAATTTATAGCAATTTTAAAATTTTTATAACATATTTAATAATAAATCTTATCTTCCTGCTCTATAAAAAAATATGCGCTTTAGAAAATGAATTTACAATTAAAAATAAATAGTAACGAAGCAAACTGATTCTTTTTCTAAGAGGATGCTAAGCTCAAATAGCTGGTATTTATTTTTCTATCACTAATTGTTGGTGGCGATGACCACTGTGTCATTTAGCTGACGACTTTGATGGATTTATAGTTTATTTGTACGTTACCGTCGAATACACCGGATCCCATGAGTAGATCTGTATGGAACCTTTTGAAGCGGCAAACTTTCTGGATCTCGATGGCCACCTTTGAAGTCTCGCTGAACACCTCGTCACTACTACCACCAGGTGTTTCCGTCCGCTCAACAACTTCAGTAACGTTCATCACTTTCATTACTTTCCCTTTCTCGTTCCTTCGACAACCGTCCTGACTGAAACATTATCAACCGCTTCAACTACTTTCCTCTCTATCTGAATTCCTTATTTCAACTTAACCATTACTTAACAGCGTGCTCTCCTAAACAACAACATAACTCAACGACCATTCTACAACCTCAATCTTTTTCCACCAACCTCTAAACCTCTGATCTTCTTCGCTCCCGACGAATTACCCACGACTTTATCCTATGGGAATTCATTTTACATTTTAGAATGCTCAGTACGGGGTTCACATGTCTCACCCAAAGGCGCAAAAATCTCACATACCAGGCTATTTTATTTTATGTAGAAAAAATTCAGACGTGTCAAAATGTTGAAACGTAAGATTATTGCTTATCCACCCAACATATTTGTGATCCTATTGGGTAATCCGCGGCGATTCTCTCAAAAGGTATCTGAAGGGCAACGGCCCCTGGACTTTCGCAACACGGAAAACGTAAATTAACAAAATTATTCAATTAAAATGAAATACAAACAACCCCTGTAATAATTTCAAATTCCAAATTAAATTATTACATCATTCTATTTACATATGTGTGTAATGTTAAGTATCAATTGTACAAATCAGCTAATGTAAAATTAATATTGTTAACATAAGAAAACATATAACATTAATAATAAGTTACAACTAATTGCATGTTAGGTTTACACACAAACATACCAATTATGCCCTTCACAATAATATACATAGGTTAACAGTCTATTGAATTAACACTGCTGGGTTTAACAAAAGTTTATAATTGATACACATTCCATTGATAATATTACGTACAAGTTCATGAAATAGGTTAATTTATAGATGTAGAAGTAACACTGACTAACTACTTTGAACTCAAGTGTACTCTCTGTACCGTAGTTTTTGTTTATACCATAATTTTAAGATTAGAAGTTATCTTTTGGGTTGAGTGAGCGTCATGTAAACCGCTTGAGATGTAGCGGAGTGATCGGTGTTGTGAAATATCTATGTATTTACGAGTAAAATTGAAAAATAATTTTGCGGGTATTGAAATCATAAATATCTACATTTACTAAATTAAAAGTCATTCACATAGTTGCCTCTGTTAATAAGACTTCTAAAATAGTTCTTAGAACCAGGGGATAGGGAGGTCCGACAACGCGCTCTATACCGCTTAAATCATATTATAATAATGTTAAATTAAATGCTGTACCGGACTTATACTAATAAATACCCGGGAATGGCATGGAACCCAGCTATTACATTAAAAACACTTTATCTCGTTAACTTAAATTATATGTATTCTAATGCACACTCATATACATTTAATATCCCATAATATATTGTAATTAAGTTTTAATTAAATGGATTCATATACAAAAGTTTTAAAACTTTATTATGAAAAGAGTTTGAAGTATTGACTTGTTTATGTGCTGCAATACTACATTATACTGTGCGTTTTAAGTTCTCTTCTGGATTGCCTTAAATACTATTTCAATTATATGCTGCAGTCTGGTTTAGACGGGGTGTGAACTACATCGTGAGTTCGGCTGGAAACCAAACACTCCCGACCTGACAACAAATGGGAATCGGGCAGAGACAACATAAATTTATTTGAAGAAACGTTTCTTGAAAACCTAATTGTTCATAATACTAATTGAAAAATTAACGTTGGTATTAGTTAATTTTCTTATTTCGTTTAATTTAAACAATGTAATTATTAAAAGTAATAACATTTGACTAGAATATCGTTTTACAACTTACGCGATAAATCACATATATTCCATGTTTCTTTCATGTTGGTACTTGTGGCACTGCAGCTGTCTTGAAGTGTTCGGTTTCGAGTCGAACTCCAGGTAAAACTCTCATGATTTATTCAAATATTTAATTCAATGAATTACAAGCCGACAATATATTGGCTTTAATTCCAATATCTAGTGGTATAAATCCATGAAAAGTATAAACATTTCTAATAATATAAATACTTCGTGCTATGAATTCCTTTATATTTTTATATCAAATAAGAGCTTATAAACCTCATTCCGTCGCAAGAAACCAAAATATCTTTCAAGCACGTACGTCATCTTCATGTCCACAGTCAAAATTTATCACATATAGATTTAACATTCGTTTTAAAGATTAATTTCACGTCGCCAAGATCTAAATTGGCAATCATACGTCAGGGCACCTGACATTTGGCACATTACTAAAATTTAATGAAACAGTTTTGGTGAAATATATTATTTAGACGATATTCCATATTAGTTACGGCCCGTTTTATTGAAAAGGTTTCTCATATTTAATGCCCCGTAGAGAAATAATATTAACTAGCTATCCTCCACGACTCGATCACGCTGATATATTTCTTTTTATTTTGCCTTAAAAACGAAATATATAAAAAGTACAGTATCTTATTTTTATGATCGCTTCTGGGCAAAACTTATAACTCGCAGTTGGTATATAACAGGACCCGTTATCATACGTTTTTGAGTCAAGAAAAATGAGCAATTACTAAATATTAAAATTTACATGACGTGACAAATAAAACTAATTTAAGGAATATGTCATATCGACGATCCAAAGAAGTTTATTATTTCTCAGGGAGGTAGCTCTCTGCCAACAATAGGTTAATAACGGCGCGAATCCTACTTCAACAATAGATGGAAAGCTTTGAAGCAAAAACAGATAAAGGGTATAGGTAGCCTCACTCACTTTGGAGACTTTGATGTGCGAATAATAAATATGTATTAATATCTCCTATAATTTATTGAAATGAAATATGCACAAATATTTCAGTTGAATTGTCTGTTTTTAAATCCTCAAAGTTTCATTGAAATCCGTTGAGCCGTTTCGGAGCCCATTCGAGACAGACATACAGACACTTCAATTTTATTTATGGTATAGATTTAACAGACGCACCGAAAAATTATTGACAGTTTACTAACTCATTCTTTATATCGCCTGAAAAATTTTAACAGCTTCATTAATTAACTATAACTCTTTAATAATTTTTGTGAATGTGACTAATGTAGTGTGAATATAATAAATCAAAGTGATTCTAATTTTGGAACTTAAATGCTGAAAATTATTTTGTAAAATTATAATTAATTTTTTGTATTTAAATTGCTTGAACCTTGCGGTCCTTAGCTACATTTTTACGTCACATATTTACATACATATAAAACATTTAATTGGTTAGTACAGTACACACCAGTTAAAATAACATATATTAAACCGTCAGTTAAATAAAAATTATTTTATAGAAAATAATATTGATAACATTAAATATGAAGGAAATTATATGGTTTATACTTTCATATTCTTGTTTACAACTTAAAACATTAAGTGTAAAATCATGGTCCATTCTATAAAAAACTAAATCTGCCAACTCACCAATCATTAAATACTAATTTGTTGAATGACGTTCCGATACTGCATTAATTGAACGTGTGTATTTCGTTGAATTTCATTATCACATCCAGCGTAATTGTGTTCTTGGATTTGGTGATCCAATCATAACATTTAGCTTACGAATTGGACGAGCATGTTAAAGTGGGTACTACATATATATTATTTATAATACACGAATAATGTCTTTGTCTATGGAAAGAAAAGTAAATTAATCAGATAATTTTAACATTAATTTTCTCTAATTGTATTTGTATAAGACACAACAAGGCAACCTAAAGATATCTACCACTTCAGCCAATTTATCTGTATAAAGCAAACAAAATCACAGCCTAATCTATAAAAAATATTTGTAACGGTCGCCAATTTATACTTGCGACTGATAAACCGATGTTACTGAAACATTCTTGCAGCTTTATTTAACACTGAAATAGCTTAACGGAAGTTTGATGTACCTTTTTTGTGTAAAGAGATCAAAATAAACATGACAAACAAGAAGAGACAAATTCAGATTATGTGGGTTTCTACATTATTCATGGAAAGTGAAGATATATAAAATCAATTTACAAACATATATTACATACAGATGAATATTTTTTTTAAAAAAATTGTATATATATATATATATATACTGTTGTACTGAGCCCAATTGTAATGTACAGGTATTTCATATTATTTGTTATTGGGTGGGTTCGACCAAACAAACGCCTTTGAAGATTAAATCACAATTAACACAGACACATTGGATTCCTTGGTTGTTGAATTTGACAGCTGTAAATTGAAAATAAAATACCTTTTGGACGGTCACTAGTTTTAGGATGAATTATATATTGGGAACCTTCATCAACTATCGTATCATAACTGTCTTTCTATTTTAATTAAAATTTACTTATAATAAGATAACTTAATCCGTACAATTAGTGACCGTCTAAAAGTTTTTTTTTTAATTTTTATGAATTCACAATTCACATCATTATGAATATTACAACAAAACTGCCAAGTATGATACACTACATATAAGTTAATGTTTAAATGAGGCCAGAACCACACAAAAAATTAGTAAAACAACCCACTAGAATTAAAAACAACTGCATGTTTTGGACGTGATCAGGACCGAAACATGTATTTTTTAATTTATAGTTTATTACGATTCACTAGTTGTTTGCTTCTGACCTCAATTAGACATTAATTTAAACTTACAGACATTAATAACTATTATGTACACCATATTTACTGGAAAGGATCAGTTTGTTTCAGGCGAGAAATATAAGTTTTCACGGCTTAGCATGGGACCAGAGATTTTCTCATGATGTGGGTCGTAATTAAGCAGAGTTTTATGATTTATGAAAGAAAACATCAATTTTAAATTGCCGTAGAGAACCCGAGATCCGGCAGTAAATGGTGAAATTGATATAATTTTTAACAATAATTATAAATTTATTATCTCTACTTTTAGAAGCACTTACCTGCTACAATCTACAGAAACCAAGATCTATGATTTCCACAGGATGACCATATACCGTATACATATGTATATACATACACAGATGGAGCAAATAATCAGCAAAGTTTTTAATGTGCCTAAAGTCTTGACTTACTAATATTTGTATCGACAATGAGTGACAATAGGGACAGTTTCTATCAGAAATTTCTAATTTAAGATAAAATGAGCTTCCTCCTAATCTAAATGACATCATCACAAATTTAAATTTTTTGGAACTGGATGACTGCTACATCTAGAGCGCTCTCGTGCATTCTTGTTCCGCATCACTCCAATAATACTGGCTCGGGCATTTGTACCGCGCCAATACTTCACAAAGCAATAGAAGTGTACAATTGTAAGATTTATTTAATTGGAGAAGTCTGATATTATTGCGGTTTAATGCATGATATGTATTGGCAAAACAGTCGGCTGGCTGTCCTATTAGCAACATCAACCGCTATTGGTTAGCACAATTCCTCCTTTAATAATAAACGTAGAGTTGAAGTCCTAAGACTGTTCTGGTATAGCCCATCTTGCGCAAGCCTTTTCATTTCTGCATAACTACCACACCTCACAACCTCCAAAATCTACTTAGTGTATTCTATCCTTGGCCTTCCTCTGGTGTTCTTACCCCACAGATTTCCCTCTAATGCTAATTTCACAAGACCCTCATGTCTCTTAATCTACACCTTCTCTTGGTCAACGCCTTCCATATTGTTCGCTCTTCCCCTATTCTGCTTAGAAACTCCTCGTTAGTGATTCTATCCACCCATCTGATTTTCAGTATTCTCCTATAACACCACATTTCGAAGGCTTCTATTCCTTTCCTTTCTGCAACTCCTATTGTCCACGTTTATCACCCATATAACGCCACATTCCATACGAACATTTTTAGCAAAGATTTCCTTAATCGCACTAATTAATTACCATTAAGTAAATTCCTATTTTACCGAAAGCCTTCCTTGCCTGTGGTCTTTATGTCTACTATACTTCTACTATCCCTAGTTATTATGCTACCCAGGTAGCAGAATTCATTAACCTCCATCGAAATATCCCTTCCCAATCTAACACCATTTGTTATTCCACTGTTCTCATACTACACTTCATCACCTTAGTTTTCCCTATAGTAATCCTCATGTTGTGCTCTTCCTCCAGGATCACGTTCATGTAATTTATTATGGTTTCCATGTCTTCTTCTGACGTACAATGAATGTCGGAATAATTTTTCACTTTGCTTTCATTTTTCAGTAAAATTATTCAGAATAGAACTCTTTAATGGTAGTCATTATTATGCAAAGCGTCGAGGGAAGGGGTGGGGGCAAAGTTTTGCAGAAGGAAACACTTTTGATGATATATATCTAATGTGGAGTGGTCAGTATTTACACCGTCTACTCGGTGCAGGCAGGCACGTGCCTCGCATCCCTGTAATAGCAGAGGTCATGAACAGCAAACAATCAGCGCTCAATGAAATGGGGCTATATAATCCACTTCACGTTTAAACTGCAATAAAAGGACACGATCACTATTATAAGTATATCCGTTAAAATTGAAGCTACCGCGCGAGGAAGGCTAAGGATTTACAAATTACTGTGTTCATAATTCACTGAAAGCCCTTTACTTCCGCCCGGGGTCACGAAAAATTACGGTCCTACGGGAATAAATGAGCAGTCTGGTAATATCTGACCTCAAGTTAGCCTCTATTCAAACGACTTAACCCCAGTCTATTAAATTGTGAACGAGCTGGTCGTGTCAACTCCCCCGCCACCGCCGTAACAGGCCCCGAGACGACACAAAAAATAACCACAAGGCAGGAAGGTGGCTCGATGCGAGATAACGCCGCTCTGCATCTGGGCGCTGCTGGTCGCGGTTAATGAAGTTGGATTGGGTCTTTGATGGAAAGTGTGCCCGGCCAACTGGCCCACACATCAGCTGCCGCATTCTTAATGCAAGGGAGAAGAGCGGAGAGGAGCTGCATATATCGTCTCCTGTTTCAGGTGAACAGATGCGTGCGGCGTGTCACGCACCTGCGGCAACGCGCTCTGCCGCTGGTGTAAACACTGTGTCCACCCGGCACGGCCGCCCTGGTCCATGCCTCTTCATCTTTATCAAGCCTAATTACATGACCTGCGGCTGCGTGCCGTGTGGTTATCGCTCCTGCAAGCGGATGTTAGCCACACGGGCCAGTACTTTGTATAAGGAAAAAAATTTAATTCTTACCGATAATTATCACACGTATGCCTCGATCCTTTCTCCATACTAGTTCTAGGGTTTAACAATTTAATTTCAAACAAGAATAACGTGCAATGAGGTGAACTCGAAAGATGGGATTTTTCCCTACGAAAACCGCTACCGACTTCAGCCATGATCAGGAAAAATTTCAACAAAAGAACTCAGAATATCTCGGTCAATACATTTAATAGCAGGCTGACGTAAAAATAAATGTACAGTTATGAAATAAAACACCGGTGATGATAATAAAGGAAACGTTACGTTAGGACAAACAATTTATACAAGTGCAAAACCGGTGGAAATAATTTATAATAAAATAAACAGAAATAAAAATTAATTAAAGGTATTGATTTGACTTATAATTAACATCGAACTACCGAGAAAAAATTGGAAAGCAGTTCCTCTATAATTCGGATCTATTTTATCAAAAAAAAAGTCATTCTGGAATTTCAAATTAACTTGAGGTTATTCTTTTACCAGTAAGACTCATAGATTATTTAATTACATTTTTTTAAATCTAGAAAAAATACCAATATGTATTACTAAAAGTAATTTTAAGTAAATAAAAATACGGCCAAATAAGTCAGCAATAAGGCGGCAATAACATTCGCGAGAGACAACAAATTACTCAATGTAATTAGTTTATCCATTTAAAAATTTTACCTGAAGAACTCCAAAGCGTTGCATGAAACGTATTTATATTAATTAAAGACAAACTAAATTTATTTGCCGAGTTATTTGGCCGTAATTTCAATGATTTATTATTAAACATAAAGCCAAACAATTTTACTTGTTTCCATATTTGTAATTATTATTTTTAAGTTAAGCAATTACATAAAACATTGTTTTAATTTAGAAAATATTGAAACGTCTGGAGTAGATAAAAATTAAGAGATTGACAATAAAGTAGTCAGTTAAAACACTAAATTAAATGTTAAAATATGTAGCACCCAATGTTCGTTGTTTTGGTCACGTGATTGAAAAATCGTAAGTACGACACGTCATACAACCAGGTGACTAGTAAAATGCATTACAAAATAACAGCACAAAATTTTATCTTTATTTAAAATAATTATATATTTGTTAATGTTATGGTTAAGATTGTTAGATGTAAGTATATAATATATATTTTAATTTTAGGTTTCAAATTTTTTTTCTATATACGTGGACAAAAAACAGGAATATGGATATGGTGGTGAATTCTTCGACCACGAAATTAAGTGTATGCTACGAGGAAAAATGGGGTGAATTAAAATCAATCTTAATAAAATTTAATTATTCACATATTGAAAAACAATATAAATATTATTTTATATATGTATTTTATGTCAAAAAATATAATCGTACATTAAAGTAGAGGTAACGAATATAATAAATTTTCGGAAGAAGTTGGAAGTTAGTAATATAATCTTCATTTTCACTTCTGGTTAACTAGTTTTCGGAAGGTGTGGGCGGTGATTTGAAATCATCGTTCTGCTACTAACTTTTTCTCATTGAATGGAAGCCGCACACGCCATTCTATATCAAGATGAGTGGGCGGTGTTAAGCTCTTACATTTACTCCTTTATTTCACATCTGGATCTCGCTTTTTTTTAACATTTCCTTTACTTGAATTATTTTTTTATTTCATCCGTGACTTTGTCTCTCTGTTTCCTTTTACGTTATACACTATTCGATCACTGATACTTGCACACTATTCATTTATAAGCTTTTTATAAAAAAGTGCACTTATAGATATTTCCTGCGCAGGTTCAATGTACTCTTTATTTCCATTACAACCTCTCATCACTAACTGAAATTAGCTGCTCTCTTAATTTTTGCTATTATGCTCCTGTTCTAATAAGTTTTGTGTACCAATTTTCTGCCAACAACACGGTATTTAATATGCATATATATATATATATATATATATATATATATATATATATATATATCACAATTTGTATGGAAAATTTTGCGGAATTGGAGAGGAAAATTATTTCGTACGCGATTGAATAACGAAAACATAAAAAAAACATGAAGATATCATGACTTTCTCCATTAAAAATTTCTAAATGAAAACGTGCAAACATGTGAACGTGTGGAGCTTTCAGTGTTACTATTTCGCAGTAAGAATTTGGAAAAAAAGCTGTGAACAAGGTAAAATGATTGTACCTTTATTACAATGTTAGCACACGGGTAACCTAAAACTGAACCTTATGATAAAAAATTTAATCCAACAGCTAATTTTACCTGTAGGAGGGTGTATACTTGACGGCAATGAAACAAAACGAAGGAAATCATGTTTAAAAAATAGTTATTTTCAACACTGAAATTATTTTTGCACCCTGGCAATTTTTTTTTTTAAACAGAAAAATTCATTTACGTCTTGATTTTTTCTCGTCGTTTGATATTAGTCGTTTTCCAACTCCCAACTAGGAACCAATTTCATGATTTTCAACCTATTTATAGAGGTTTTAATAAAGGTGAATCGCTGCTTAAATGTAATGAAAGAAGCCAGTGTGAGGTATTAACCAAATTATTTTTATTTATATAAATGTTTGTTTTATTCCATTTCAACATCGACCCTCAATTGAAAAACCCTACGTCATTCCCGGATTGAGAGTATAATGCTTTGTCCAATAGGAAATAAAATTATTAAATACTAATAAACGATTAGCAAAAAAAACAAAAGTTACAAATTACACATATGATGAATTATATTGAGACAGGTAAATAGAATAATAATGTTAGTGATGAAATGGGGAATTTTGAAGAAATGTTTCAGATTAAACCCAAAGCCAACGTGTATGATGTGATTACATAAAGTTGATCATGATCACCTGATTTGTGATGTAGGACGACTTGTTTCTCTTAGGAAAGAGAATTATCTTTGCCTGGAGTTTCGTCGAAAATATCAGCAGATTGTAGAGAAATAAATTAAATTGTTGTTTGTGGTTACTAACTCCTTAAATGTTTATGAAAACATACATAAATTATCGCATTTTTACATACGCAAAAACTAAGAGAGACAAGTTGTTAACAGCATTTCCCTTTTCAAAAGTAGGAATTTCTTTTATTTCTACTACCTGTAGATAAATATCTTTTCAGTGTAATTATTATCACATATGACAGCTAGTTTACATATGAAATTGATTACATTAACAATTGATGTTACTTCTTCATGATTACTCGATATCAGTATCCCGAGTCAACTATTCCAGGAAGTGGGATATGACGGAGAAAACATATATCATTTGCTGTTTATATCAGTATCCAAATAACAATTTTACTTTCCGTACTTGATATCACAGAAATGGTACGATGATTTCCTGTAAACCCGTTTTGCATAAAATCACCTGAATTACTAATTTTTTACGGCTAAATAATTCAAATGCTTCTATTTATTTAATTGTAGTTACTACACAACCGTTAGTTCAATTATGTAGGTACCATGCATATACTACAATAGAAGAATTTAGAAGTATGAACGTTCGTATACAATAAAACATTGAACACGGTATCATATTACAAACTTTTCCTACATTAACGAGGCATTTCAAATTGAGGTTAGTTATAAATGTGAAAAAAACAACATATTTATATATAGTAGACAACTAGGAATAGTAAAATAAAGAATTTGAAGAGTATATATTTGAAATTAAATAAAATGGGATTATCGAGAAAATGGTTTTCTAATATGAGAAATACTAAGTTGGTTAATAAAAGAGAATTTTCTAGGGTTGTAGAGAAGAATCACTATAAAAGTTATTATTTGTAGATTAGTAAAAATTTTAACTTCACAATGTAACATATTTCTCGAATACGCTGCACTGCACTGTGAGTAATACGCGATGTCCACATAAATTATAAGAAAACACGCCGCAACAACTTGTATTTATTTAATCAAATAAAACATTAAACTAGCTGTGTGCCCTGTGATGCCCAGGTTCTTATTGTATTAGCCCGGTACCGTATTTAATTCCACTGAGCGCGTTGTCAGGCCTCCAGAAAGTCTTGTTGACTAGTAATTACGGAGATATCAATATCCATTAAGTTTCAGTTAACATAATAGGTTAAGAATCTATTGAATTAACACTGCTAGGTTTAGTAGAAGCAAAAGTTTATACTTGATATTTATTTTGATGATGACATTAAGTTTCAGTTTATAGAACTAAACCAGAAGTGTATAATTTATAAAAGCAGAAGTATCACTAACCAACTACTTTTAACTGAAGTGTACTGTCTGTTGTATTCTCTGGAACGCGGTTTCTTTGACAAAGCTTAAGCCGAGCGTTTTCGAGGTTTTCCGATGAACGACACTCAGGGCTACTATATAGTGACGCGTATAAATTTTCGTCGTAAATTTTATTTTATTTATCTAAATTAATTTACAAAGTTAAGAATTCCGTAATGCTTCCATACAGAACAGATCCCGAGGTACTCGCAAGACACCATTCCGGGGTAAACCCGGCAAATAAACACAGTCATAAATTAGAAGTCTGACAGGCGCCTGAGCAGTCTGCAAATATTGTTGCGGCTCGGCAAAAAACTCACGTCGGCCAAGGTCAGCAAGAAGGTTGACCCAAAAGGATGGCTAGGGAACCCCTCCCAAATTTTTGAATTTTCGGGGAAGAATGATATGGACGTCAATCCCATTGAAGGACCTGAAGAAGATAGAAAAATCGGCGAGGCGAATGAGGTTTTTGGGAGATGGGAGTTGAGGTGTAGAGGACCTCGAAATGAGCCATTTCGGAGAATAGTGTTGGAGGTGAGGGGTCAGAGAGGAGCTATCGAGCCTATTGTTTAAGAACTTAGACATCAAGAGATTGAGTGATTATATTTAAAGAAAGGGAAGCTGACTGAAAACAGGTACTGATCGTAACTAATGCAAAGCACATGTAAAGACACTCGTTCACATCCAGCGGCTAAAATGTTGCCTATTGGCTGAAATTGTCTAAATACCAACCAATGGGTGATATTTTAAATTGCAGCTGACTGGCTATGGGAAAAGGTATAGTTGGCTTAAAATTCATAAAGGTTCACATTTCCAGACCTAATTGCCATAGGAACTTTGCTTATTTTGGTTTACCCCCCAGGTGACCTGTCATTAATTGGTCTGAATATAGAATTATTAACGCTCAACCGTCTTCATTTGTAAATTATTTTATTCAATTTTCTTGTGGTTTTCATATCGAATCTAACTTTATTGTTATTAAAATTAAAATAATAAAATATTTTCTTTTCCCTTAGAATCTTACATAAATTTATCCTTTTGATGTTTAAGTTGAACGCTGATTATCACAATTATTGCCCAACCGTGGATCTTAATTAATTAGTATTTAAATACTTAAATAATAATAAGTTACATCATTCCCATTTTCTATTTTATTGCAGTAGGTATTATACTCAAAAATTATTTGACAATTTTCTGAATCCAGTGCTAACACCTTGGGTTGAAATAAAATTGTTTTTCTTTTTAATGTCAAAGTAAGATCCAAAGCTGAGGTCCTGTGGTGTAGAGGTCAGCGTCGCTGCCTCAGCCATAGAGGTCCCGGGAACGAATCCTGTTTAGGTCTTATAAGTTGTGTTGTTTGATATCCCAAACTGTGATGCCTCTACATAAGAATAAGTTCCCCAAATTTTAGACAGTCGCTAATGATCATTATCAGTTGGCGTGACTATAAATAAAAATTTTAAAAAATTCTATCGATCCCCGTTTAAATAAATTATTGATATACATCCACGTCACAAATATATCACGTAGAATTATTTTGTTTAAAAATAAGTTTAACAAAGATGGTAGCTGAAGTTATGACAAATAATAATAGTGTTAATCGATTTATGCTGTGATAATAGCGAAGAAAAATATAAACTTTGATAAAATATTTTACTTTCTGTGTATTTTTCATCATTCACTAAAAATTATTAGAATTTATATAATGAACATCGGGGACTGATTCATATAAAAACTGGTTAGTGTGTTAATAAAAGATAAGGACTACTGGAAAACCCGACAGTCACAGACTGTATGAGTTGAAATTATAAAGCGTCTTAAGTTGCACTTATCTATCCAGCTAAAAAACAATTCAATATTCCAAATTTTGTTTTGAATACATTATTGGTTAGTATATGTATTGAAGATCAAAAACGTATTGGTTACAGTGACATTTGAGTTTAATACTACGTTTTTTTTCTTTAATTGGCTACTGACCTCGTAATTATTTTGAGGTCTTGTCTAGTGAGATCTTGCTTCCGCTTTCCCGTTCAGGTCTAAATTTCTTACTATTCGTATATAAACACGTTACACTATTAATAATAGAATTTTTTTATATAAACATCACAAGGCACAATAGTACTTCTATAGCTTAAGTCCACGAAAGCTTTTCTGCCTATTTTTATAATCTTCGCGCTGACGTTCTAATCAGTGATGTAGCAACCCAATCTAAACATCCTTGAACTCATTTCAACCTCTCCACTGACCAGAACTGAGCAGCGTTATTATATTCGATTCTAATTTCTGTAATTTCCTTAATCGCAAATGGCATTCTCACACAACCGTGAATTCTTTTTGTGCGATAAGCGAATCTTCTACTCGTGCTTTCTGATTATATAAACTACCACGTAAATTTAACTTAATTAATAAAAGATAAACACATATTTTTCAATCATTTAATCGTCAAAGTTATTTAGTAGTCCCCACTTCAAACACTTTAACCGCTAATAATCTCAAAATATTTGGAAAACAGTGCAAAAATATAAAAGTGGATGGAGATATTACTTAACGAATAAAAGTGTTTTGATCGAATTTTCATAGTAGAAAAATGTTATACTACAAAATTACTGTCAGTAAGTGCTGTATAAATAAGTAAAAATGTTCTCATTATCTCAGATGACGGAAAGTCTTAATTAATTATCTCGTTAAGTTTTATTATAAATTATTCGCGTTGTATATTTTAAATTAATTTTCTTTATATTATGATTTATATCTAATAGTTAGTCCCATTCTATGTTGATTTATCTGTCCTCCGAGTCTAAAATATTTGGTTTATATGTATGTATAGAGTCAATAATAAAGCAAAAAAATTAAATTCAAATGACTAAAAAATCTGTCAAGTATTGTAAAATTGTAATGCGTGTAGGTTTGATACTCACTTTCTTAATTCATTGTAGTTTATTTGAATTTTCCTGACAGGTTTTAATAATTTTACAATTTATTTATTATCTTCTTGTCTTATTTTACTTTCAGTTTTCATTTATGAACTTTTATAGTGAAATATTTTCCTATGTATATATGTTGCTACACCTATAGTAATCAAATTTTGTTAATTTATTGTTCTTGACTTGTTTTATTTCATCAGTAGGCCCAGAGGACTAATGGAATCAATTTATCTAAAACTCAATACATAGAACTGTTTCTCAACATATGATATAAATATGTCAGCCGCTTTCGTGATTTCATTATAAAGTAAAAAAAATGGCATCGAATACACTTTCTAACATGAGATATTTTACGATAAATAGATTAAAAAAATTACGAACATTTTTATTCTATACAGCATTTGTTAGCATGCAGTGCAGAAACTTTTATATTTTATAGGCCTGATAATTAATATCTGAAAGGGTCCATCGTATTCTAAGGAAAGAGTTTTACCTGTCTGTGAGAATCTGCAATTTCTTTATATACTAAACTTTTACAATGTAATTAACTGATAGATTCAATTTCATATGTAAACCTTTGTCCTAACAGCAAATGACTATGGCCATAGCCGAAAACTTCTGTACCTCTTTGTGAAATAAATTCAAAAGTACAAATATAAGGCTTTTTTCCCGGAAATCTGCCTTGACCGTATTAGGACGGATAATTTGGCTACATGTAAATAATCTATTATAAAACCATTAATTTTATTTGATAACTGATTTACAAATGTGCGTGTAATCGAAATTAAAAGAGAACACTTATATAGACAGTCCTATATGCGAAGTAACAATGATGTCTCAACAAAAATCCCGTGACCATCAACAAAACTCCTGCTGCAACGATAGATGGAGTGAAAATGCTGCCCAAAATTGTACCTATAACAACACAGTAAGTTGTGCCGTCAAATCTTCAGGGGAACCGGATGAATGGTATAGGAACGCTTAATAAGACTTTAACTCACAGTTTTCAGGCCGGTTTTTGCGCGGTAATTCATTGAATTTATTAATATTTATATCTTGGAAGGTATCGAAATAAAAACCAACACGAAAGTTTAAGTTAAAATTCCTGTTTCTATCCCTCAAGTTTTCATTTAAATCCTTTGAGTTATTTCTGAGTCTGACAAACTTCTAGACAGATACTTCAATTTTTTATTGGTATAGATAATAGATCGACAGTACAGGCAACCGCATTAACTTTTGGAGATCTCAATGCACGTTTAGGCCACAAAACATTCCCCGTAGAATCTTTTTCACTATGGTGCTCCGGGTAATGTACAGATTGATTCCTTTTAAATATTTAATTTTCAATGTCTAAAGGAGTTAAAAGTTAGCAAAAATTTATCTATTAACTGAATTTCTTGCAAATCATGTTTAATCCGCGTCTTCGCTGACACAGAGCCAATATTGGAATCATTGAGGACCCAATCGTCTTCAATGGTGAAAACAAAACCCACAAATCCAGTTGGAAAGCTTTGAAGAACTGAGAAAAACTGATGTAACACAATTACAACCCAGCAAATACTGAGATGATCCTCAAATTATAAACTTTTGTATTAGGCTAGACAAGAAGCTGCTATTATAAATTTGAATTTGCTATGAAAATAATAGCTGTCAAAACTATTTAATTTCATTAGAATACAATTCTCGGGTTTTAAACCGGGTAATAATTTGTTTACACAGCGTTTCGTCGACAAGCTCTGTCATCGTCGTCAGGTAGACGATGGCGGAGCTTGCCGTCGAAACATTGTGTAAACAAACTTTTACCCGGGTTGAAACCCGAGAATTGTATTTGAATCAAATTCACCGGGAAAGCCTTCGCTCTTCAATTTTTAATTTCAGGTTAACGATTAGAGATGTCAAGTCATTCAACATTTCAAATATGTCATTACTAAAATTGTATTGTTGTTACTAAATTACTTCTTCGTTTGCTACTTGTATTTATCAGATGTTACTAAATTCAATGGATATGACACGTCACACATAGATCAGAGAGTAAAAATCTCGACCGGACCAAGATTCAAGCCCGGGATCTATCGCTGATCTGATCTGAGGAAATCCGAGTCGACATCCGCGCCGCTAAGAGTTTTGTTGGAAGTTCACGTAAATCTTATTTAATAACATTCTACGCTGCCTAATTTCTAGGATATCAATGGAGAATTGACATTCTGTAAGCTGGTTAAAGGAACATGATTTTAATTCAAAGACTGAGTTCATTCCTGATAATTAAGTAACTAAATAGAATCTTTTTACGATTTATTTTCCCCCCTTTTTAACAGCCCTGAGTAATTTCTGGCTTCTTTCGATTAATAGTCAAGGTTTCATTGATAAAATTTGTAATTCCGTTACACACCATTCACTTTGCACTTAGATTGGCAGAAATGGTAACTAATTAGTACTACATGCAAAGTATTCAGTACGACGTTATTGAAACTGGTTTGTAATGTTACGTGACACTATCGTCTATCTGAAAAGGATTTGTGAAGATAAAAAATAAGGTTAAGTATTAAAAAATTTTTAAGAACGTGTAAACTGTGTTACCACAACAAAAAACTTTTTTATGTTTGGATTATGAAGATTTGTTGGTTTATCATCATTTAGAAATAAAATGCAAATAAATGCAACGAAGAGAAAGGCAGTCGTATTTACAAAAAAAGAGAAATGTCCCTCCCGCTAGATATAAAATGGGGAACGAAGTTGTAACGGAGTCAAATAACTGTAAATATCTTGGGATCACGATTACTAAAGATTTAAATTGGGGTAATGAGGTGAGCGAGGTCCCTGGCAGGTAAAGGGTGGAAGGCGCTGCTGCTTCACTTTGTAAACAGGGTCTTGAGGAAAAGCACGAGAAAAACCAAGATTTCTGCTTACAAACGCTTCTTCTTCTTCCAATGGCTCAACAGCCCTATTGAGGGCCTAGGCCTACCGAGGCGGCTGCGGACTGTCATCTGGCGTGACACATTCCGAATTTGGGGTGATACGTGGTCAGTGTATCAATTCCCCAGCAGCCTTAATCCCGGTCCTCACTTACAAAACGCTGGTCAGGCCAATTTTAGAATATGGGGTAACGTGCTGGGGTCCTTATCGAAATGAACACACTCTAGCGTTGGAGAAAATATAAAAACGGGATGAAAAGATGTTTGGGGGTCGATTCGCGAACAATCATCAAAAAAATTTAGAATGTCTCAGTAATAGAAGGAAACATGTGAGGTTGTGCGCAATATATTAAGCTTATAAGGGTGTACCACAGGGCCTGGAAAGAAATAACAAACCATCTTACTGCGACGAATGATATTTATGAAAATGATGACTCGTTGAAAATTAAAGAAAAAGGGCAACGCACAGACGTAGGAAAATTTTCAGTTGTAAATAGGTCAATATGCGATTGGAATTCCTTGCCTGCAGAAATACTGACGATTTTTCCGGGTAGCGTTAATCAGTTTAGGAATAGGCTAAGAAAACTTAAGTGAGTAGTATTTTTTAGAATCAGTTTATTGATAATAGTGAAGTGCAGTGGAGTGATTTCTGTGTGACTCCTTTCTTTTCTTTTTCAGATCAAAATCTACACTTCAAAATTCTTCCCAAGTGTGAATTGTGTTTTCTTTTTGTAATTGTATTTGTGTTTTCATTGTATATATCTGCCACCGGGCAAATGACCAATAGCAGCTAAGTAATAACAATAATAAATAATGGAAGGATTGGTTCAGAGGTACTCCTGTCTTGTTCAGCGTTCTGGCTAAAGCTTTTGACGTCATCGGCCAAGTTCCTTCCTTTTGGTCCCTCTTTTCATATTCTTAATTGAGATCCGTTCGCTGCGGAAGGACGTGGCCGGGGCTAACCGGAAAGTCCGGTGCTACACGCTTGAGGTCTCTGGACAGCTGTATCACTCGCCCAGCTCTTCTCAAAGCACAGAGCCTCTCGGCTTACAAGCACTCACACCTGTTGTGGGAACTCTATACTACGGACAGGATATCGAGCCACATTTGCATAGACACGAGCCCAGCGAGGAAGGCAATTGTCCTACTATATCCGCTCTTCTGGGGAGGAAGTATCGTCTAGACACCCATCAGCTGTTGAGGGTCTTCAACAGCTGCGGGGACATACCTGTCTGACGGCTGCGGAAATTAAGCTTGCAGGTCATCGGCACAAGTAACCCTTTGAGACACCCATAGGGACACTGTCTTACCTCGCTCTATTCTGTCAGAAACTGATACTGTCAAATAGGAGATTTTGATTTGGTCACTAACATGCCGTTACTGTCAGAAAAAGACAATGAACAAAAACTAATATTCCATTATTTTCAGGAATTATCTGTTTTATGGTCAGTGAACAGTAGCGAGCCAACATCTTGGATTTTGGCTTGGATTTTTGTGACACCATGGTCACGGAGACTGGATTAAGACTGCTGGAGAATCCATACTCTGATCAAGTATCACTCCAAATTCGGAATGTGCCATTTTAAGTGTGCGCAGTCTACACTGTAGGAAAAAGCTCCTGAAGCAGAATATCAGCATCGAAGTTTATTCTCACAAAACATCTCTTCCCGCCGTTACATACGAAACTGGTGGGCAAATATCCATCGAAGATTTTCATATCCAATACTCGTCTCGTTTATGGACAAATTTAGGGTAATTTATCCATAACATCTAAACCAATTATCACGAAATTTTGTAATCAGATTACCTCAAACGGGTTTAGTAAAAAGTCCGAAATGACGGAGAATCCAGAGTATCTTTGATAACATGGCAAACATAGTCTGTAACTTGTTTATGCATCTGTTCTGCACAAATGCTTGTATACTCTTTCAAAGTAGTATCTATTGTGCGGATTTTGTCTCATAATTTTAACATATAAAATCAAGCAATAATACATTACTAAATTTTTTAAATAAGCAAACCAAATTTTTAGTGCTGAGTAAGGTCTGTCGTGTAATCTACAAGCAACGAGAGAACGGTGTGTCATGAAATCAGATCTTTTTCTCTTACTATAAAATCTTACACATTAAGTAGCAAATTTACCTAACTGAAAGCCATGGTATGCGTGCAGCAGTCTTTCAGTTACTAGGTCCTGCAGGCTATATCTTCTAACAGAATGATACCGCAATATCTTGTTAAAAAAATTTCTCTCTCTCTCTCTCTCTCTCTCTCTCTCTCTATATATATATATATATATATATATATATATATATATATATATCCCTCTATCTCCCTCACACACACTGTCTCACAAAAAAATTATTTTATTTCCATTTTCCACTCAAAACCGTACCAAAGATTGTAATTAATCCAGTCACGTGTCATTTATGAGCAGTTGTTTCTACATCGAAGTCTGTTAGTGGCTTTCCGCCCCTTACCGTGTATTTCAATGTACGATAAATTTCATCGAATTTGAGCACCAATTAAAACATGAAGAAACAGTATGGTGCTAAATCGGGAGGATATTTAAGAATTGTTATGTTCATGTTGAAAAAAATGGCTTAATAACGTCGCATTAATTACATTCCATCAATTGGTCATAAATATGTTCGTAATATGGTTCTTAAACCCTGGGTGAATTTGTGTGATAAAGATGCTCTTGTTATTGTCAGAAAAGATTATCATTTTCCTGTAACAAGACTTGTAGGCTTCTCGAGATACCTGATGTTAACGTGCTGTTCATTGTTTTGTCATTTTACAGCGTAACCTAATAACACTATTATATTCAACAAGGTATTCCACTTCCTACTGTTTTGTTAGTAAATGGAATGTCCTCGCTTCTGTTAGTTTCATTTTACAAACGTGATCGTTTCTGAGAATATAGATTTACAATTAATATCTTGTATTCATTTCTACGTTATCCATTACCATATGCTAAAAATCTACATTTAAGAATATTTTAATAAAAACAGGAATGCTCTGAAGGCGCTGTCCGTGTAACCTAAATTTCACTCAAAGTTTATTTATTTTTAACACCAATTTTTAGCATATCTTATTGACTTTGGTATGAACCTGGTCATGGAGAAAGAGTTCAATATGAGGATTAATAGAGGGAAAATCAAGGTAATGGAGTGTGGTATTGGAAACAGTGGAATAACAAAGGGTGTTAGATTGAGAAGGGATATTTTGAAGAACGTTAAGGGGTTCTATTACTTGGGAAGCGTAATAAATAAGGATGGTAGTATAGTAGACACAAAGAGTATGATATCACAGGCAAGGAAGGCTTTCGCAAAAAGGAGGAATTTAATTACGGGTAATATAAGTGAGAATATTAGGAAATCGTTACAAAATATTGTTCGTATGGAGTGTGGCCTTATACAGGTGAGAAACATGGACGATAAGAGTCGCGGAAAGGAAAAGAATAGAAATCTTCGAAATTTGGTGTTATAGGAGAATGCTGAAGATCAGATGGGTGGATAGAATCAGTAACGTGGAAGTTATAAGCAGAATAGAGGAAGAGCGAATAATATTGGGGACTTTGGCCAAGAGAAGGGATGGATTAATAGGCCATGTTTCAAGACATGAGGGTGTTGTAAAATTAGCGTTATAGGAAAGTGTGTGGGGTAAGAACAGAAGAGGTAGGTAAGGCTGGAATACGCTAAGCAGATTAGGGAGGATGTAGGATGTGGTAGTTATACGGAACTGAAAAGGTTTGTGCAAGATAGGTTAGCATCAAGGGTTGCATCGGACCAGCCTGAGGACATTATTGACAACGAAGACAAATTCTTAGTAATACTCAAACCTCAGTGTATGAATGGTGAAATTCTATATCAAGGACGAAGCGTTGGGTAACTATATTTTTTATCAATTAAATAATATATTTTAAAAGTTAACAGACTGGTAATTAATTGCGCTTAGGTGGATTTACAACTTAAATTGGCCTAGCCTTTTCCTTCTTCCCAAGTCTGTAACCCAACAACCTTCAGTTTTGCTCTATCTAATATTTTTCGCTATGCTATATTCGATGCTTTAAACTATGTCATAACGCGATTTAGTGTTATTTGAGATCAACTTTGTTTCTTTACGCGCACAGTACAGTTCATTCATCGCTTACCAACTGTATAATGCATAAGATATAGTCGAGTATTGAATATGGCGTGATCCGGATCAGTCGTACTACATTGTAGCCGTCTGCAAAGGTACAGCGTGTCACTAGGTCGGGTTACGAACTGGATTATAGGAGTAACCTGAGCGCCGGAGCTCGCTAGAGTATTATTTAATTTGCCATCTGTTGAGCAACCGCACGCGCCCGCACAACCCTTACTTACCCCTGCAGGGCTCGTCGTCTCCCCTCATGGCAAAGTTTGGCCTGCACTCGCTCGCGCGTACAATACATGCTGGAGAACAAAAAGCTCAGCTCTGCTCCCGGCATCTGCCTCCGGGCCTAGCATGGCCAAAATATGCCTCCCCCTTTCATACGCCTCTTCACTTCTACTTTCTTACAGCCTCGGCATCACTTGCCCGAGAAGAGAACGGGACCTTGTTACAAGTGCGGACCTCTTCTCCACTGCTCTTGGAAAGGAGGAAAGCGAAGCATATGATACTCTCTTTGGTAAACATGTATTCGACATATCTCAACTGACCACATACTTTTAAACCGTTCTCAGTCTTTTACTGTCAATGATTTAATTCGCTCTCGATCTCAAGAGATGTCATATATTGCACTATAGATAGATCTATTAATTGCGTCACAATGAACGGAGCCCGGTGGCAGCATACATATCGTATAATATAAGTATAATAAAATATTACATATAGGTCAAATAAAAAAATATTAAGACCACTACCAATACTAAGATATCATATTTTAACATAATTTTCACGCATTTAACTCATACAACGTTTCTAATTCGCTCCACTCTTCGGGAAGGTCTCTATTAGATTTGTAGGCAAATCATTCCAGTCTCTCACGGCCCTATATAAGAAAGCGTATTTACCCACGTCAGTCCTTTGAGTTCTCTGTTTAATATTGAATTAGTGATCACTTTTTGCTGCATACGTCGGTAAGTAAACACGCGCTTTGATGTCACTCCAGGCCGGTACGTCTGTATAAAACTTGTATAGTGCACAAAGCCTTGCCCTCTTTCTTCTAACCCCTAGCGTCTCCAGATTACCCGCGGTTCTATAAAAAATTTGCTATTTCCGCCCGGTTTTTAACCCTGCCCAATGCTCGTATCTATTCGTCTCTCTATGGGTCCCAAAACGAGGCTCCATATTCTATTATAGGCCCGTATCAGGGACCAATAAGCGATGTCTTTGTGCTTTCCGCAGAAATATATTTACGAAGTGAAACGTATTCCACCCTTCCCCATTAGAAGAGGTGGAAACCGTCTTGTAATTGACCGAGAAAATAAATTATTGACGAAGTGTTTTGGGGAATTCAATTAACGAATTTTTTTATTCAACTCTTTTCTCAAACATAAGCTCAGTCCAGTTTCAATTTTAATGGATACTGTTGGCTAATATAAGATGCCACATAATTAATCATTTGAGTGACGAATTGTGTACAGACAAAAAATTAATATGATGAAAATGGTTATAGATAGTGAAGTGATTTTTGGGCACTGAATCATTATTTTCTTTCAATTCTTCTCGTTGAAATAACCCCAGCCAAATTTCAACTCTTCCAATTTCACCTTTCCGCTACATCACAGATAAACACATCTGATTATTCCCCTTTTATTCCACTGGAAAAGACCTAAAGATATTTAATAATTTAAAAACTAGTTCATTTGTGCTCATTTTACTATATTTTACAATTACAATTCAATAACGATAGGAAGAGATATTTGTTAACAAACTTTACGTTTACACATTACATATTTTGAGTCACCTAGATTTGATATTTATTGGCAACGATGTAGAGTGACGTTGAGGGAAATTCCACTTAATTTGGAGATATGGCAAGTTGAAAACAAACAGTACTCACGAATTGTGCAAAATATAGGAATGAGAAGGATGGAACGAACTGAATGTATTGAACGAGAACTGAGCAGAATTAACGATAATTATAATTGATTTCCCTGAATAGTAACAGATTTTTACTTTGTGTCCCAAACGTTTCTGCATCCCCTTCCTCTTACCAATGATGTCTCTAAGATATTATAGTCCGTTATTTTATTCTCTGGTATGTGTAACACACTCTTCTTGCACTGTTTGACTTACGTCAGTTATAAGGAAAACGTACACAAGGAAAATTGGAGATGTAAAATATATCAAAATACGACTGAACTAGGAAGACGCAACCACTGAGTTACACCGGAATGTACACATGTTATAATAAATCATTTATCTGATATCTTCAATTATAAATAAAAATGCTCAGCCAATAAGTCATCAAACAATATTAAAAATTTATCCATGTATTCATATATGTTATCCAATTAAAATTTACCTGATGAAGTTCACAAATAAGAAAGAAACGTTGTAGTTTTCCTTATTCTTTGCTGATAAATTGACTGGATTTTTATTTGTTCATATTATATGTAACATTATTTGTAATTTAATTAATTATTTCATGGCGATTACAAATGTGAGGTATATTTGTAAATAATGTTGTATTGCATGAAGTGTCTTATGTACTAGTAATCTATAAAAATATCGCTATTTTGTGGAGCATGTAACAAATAATGCACCCACATTTCTTCGAAAACTAATTATTTTCTAATACTACAGAAAGCGTCATAATTCGTGTCGTTTTTGTACTTAACACTGCAAAATGTAACCAAATTAATATAAATAAACGGACAGCCTTGAGTCATAATACCATTTATTCTATTTATTATGACGTTTAATAAACTTCTGGGACCTCTTCAGGTATTAAGAGCTTGTTCTTCAATTTAGAAAGTAAATAACATATGTACTTACATGAAACTAGAAGCAAGTGTAACTTCTTAATAAATTTAAAACAAGGTTTATTTGGTCACTAAATTGTATACCAAACATGCTATACCTGCAAGAGTTCGAAACTTCATAATTTAATTTTAAATTCATAGTATATATGATTTTCTGACTCAAGTTTTTTTTGTTTATTTATATTATTGCGATATTCATCAAATCATTATCTAATCTAATTGTTCGTCCGCAGCATGGATGCCAAAGGTCATAATTCTATATTGCATCCCACTTTTCTGCGGTAGTGATTAAAGTGAATTATTTTTTAATTCAAAGACTTTGTAGTCTAAGAGAAAAACTGATTCATTTTCAGAATCAAATAAAACACACAAATATATTTTCTGTTTTCCAATCAACATTCCTTTTGCGTCAGAACAGATTGGTTGTGAAGTTGATACAGGGTAACCAATTTCACAAGTGTGTAGAGATAATCATGTATTTATGATTGATTGGGATTGAAAGGTGTTGTAGAAGAATGATAACTGAACACCAAACTCTAAAAGTGTTTAGTTTATTGACTAAACCTGAATGTGTTATTTATGACTTTTCTATTCATAAATACGTACGCCTTACTTCGGTTTTAGGATTTATTTAATAGTTTTCCTTTCGACTCATCATGTAATGTTTACAACTTCATGGTAAATTATCGTGTGCATTTTTTATTTTTAAATGCTTGACCCTTAAAAAACTCTTTTATTCAAGATATGATTAACTGATAACACAAAATATTCAACGAAATTATCGTCTTTATAACTGACAAGTAATTTCATTTTCAGAGATATCTGGTCCAATTAAAATATTTCATCGTTATCTTATCCGGAATGAATTGCCGAGCTGTAATGTAAAATTTTAATTTACATTTTATAAGAATATTTACCCAATTTTTCCCCATTACAATTGTAAGGCTTAACTTACTTGCTTTTTTTCAAAATATGTTAGATGATACTAACTACGCATATTTTCTACTAACAGTATATGATATATAGATATGATTGCTTTCACCTTTCGTTTCTCTCGAATTGAATGACTTAGTTAAATGTGCTACCTCCACATGTGACCAATGTTGTTATTATTGGACTGTGGCCCCTCAGGTTGGTTTGATACACCTATCCATATTCATGTATCCTGCACTAATTCTGCACATAAAAGCTGATTTCTCTAAGATATTCTAGTGTTCATCCTCATGCTTACACCTCACACTTCACTCTAATACTAATTTAACCAGTATTTCGTGTCTCAAAATTTGGTTATTTTTCCTTTTTAATCATGTCTTACATAATTCTATTCAAGATTTTCTGATTTGTGACCCAATCTACTCAAAAAACTTTCAGTATTCGTCTCGAACATCACATTTCAAAGACTTCTATTCTTTTTGGTTCAGCGCTGCCCTTGACCAAGTTTCATTCTAACACTTTTAGTAATTTCTGCTCCCAGTTATGTAAAAAATGGAGCAGGAATGTAATTAAAGATAAGTTTAGTACAATACCTTAGGGTACACTGCAATCTATTTCTGTTGTCAAAGCTATTTTCAATTCTAGCTTTTGTAAATGACAAAAAAGAATCGTCCAAATGCTAGATTTTTTTACACAGAGGAATCATTTTGTAGCATTTCCGTTGGTCTAAGATGAAACGGTCATGTAAGCATAATTGTAGGGAATCAAACTTACAATAGCCTGTGTCCTCAGAAATTTTATAAAATCCTGTTAAGCGTTACAGGAGCCTAAAGTTGGAGGGGTTCCAAAATTGAGTTTTTTATTGTGTTGTAGCTCAGGAAGGTGATCATCCACTCTGGAAATAAATATAACTACCTATGGGTCGCGGTGAGATAAAAAAAACCATTACTCGTTTCTTCAACTTGAGTACGGACTTTGCTAGAGACTGAAACCACCAAATGCACATTCAAAAAAGTAAAGTAGAGTTTTGTTCCTTTTCCACATATATACCGAACTGTTGTTATTAAAGTTTATTTACTTTAATAATTTTACGTGTGAAAAACGTTACTATGAAATGCATATTTTATTTGCAATTACTGTAAGCAATTACTAAATATTAAAATTTACCTGATGCGAAAAACAAAACTGATTTGTATCGTATCGACGATACAAAGAAGTTTATTATTTCTCAGGGAGGTAACTCTCTTCCAAAAATAGGTTAATTACGTATACATCGAATCTCTATGCGCGTATGGGACACGAAACCAATTATTTACAATGTTTTCCACTTTATTTTCAATCATAGCTTCGGTATATTTAAAAGGATTAAGAATCATGGACAGATTCGGACCGTGAGGAACACGTGTGCCAAATTTAGTCAAATTAGGACCAAATACAAGATGTACAAAATCAAACCTAAAAAAAATTTTAATCCCTTTCACACATGATGAATTGCTGTGGCGAATAAAATTAAAATAAGAGGAAAGTTTATAAGAAACTGAGGCTCTTAAAAATTCATTATTAATTTAGATATGCCAATTACAAACTTTGTGGATTAAAGTAAACCTTGTGAATCTAGTAACTGATAGTGACGATGGAAATCCTGGTGCATTTCACTTGATGGAATCTGGCGATTAATTTTGCTGGAGTAGGATAGGGAAGAGTTCGTAAGCTGCTTAGAATCCTCGCGCAGCTGCTGAATCAGTTGTCAGGGAAAGAAAACAAGGTTCATTCACACTCGCTCGTGCGACATCAAGAGAATCCTTTCAACTAAAATCGATTCCGTATCAAGTACGAGGAAAAGAACTTTTCAGACTCGGCGTTGAAATACCTCAAATGGTTCTTCACCTTTATTTTTAAACAAAATCTGTCTTTGACTGGCGTTCCTTTAATTATGCTTGAGGTTCGTAAATGCTGATTGCACTTCTAGCAGTTTTCCAATCAAGCCTCAATCAACGCATTTTTAAATGCAAAGGAATTATGCAACCTGCTATCAGTAACGCGAAAGAGATTATGAATTTCAATTAACCCCCTGACAATAAAATCATGAGTTTATTAATTAGATAGTAAAATGATATCAGAAATGTTATTCATTGAATTAAATAATTTATACCAATAAATAAAATTGAAGTGTCTTTCTATCTATCCTCTGACTGTCTGTATGTCCGTATGTTTGTCTCGAATAGGATCCGTAATGGCTCAACGGATATCAATGAAAATTTGAGGGTTTAAAGACGGCAATTTAACTGAAATATTAGTGCATATTTCATTTAGATAATGATATTGCGTGATTCTACGTGAAGGTTTCTTTTCTATGCGTGCGTTAAAATATCCAAACTGAATGCACGTAAACTATACTCATGATCTCTTTATGCTTAGAAACGGCTTAACGGATTTAAAGGAAAATTTCAGTGATTAAAACAGGAATTTAAACTTAAATTTTCGTTTATGTTCCATTTCGATATTTTGAAGATTGCAGAAGATATTTAGATAAATATTGCTCTTTTTTGCGGTTAACAGGCTGCCAACTGCAAGTTATAAGATTTGCCCTGAAGCGATCATAAATAGATGATACCGTAATTTTTATATATTCAATGAATGCAACTTTTTCAAAATTCTGTACCTGTTGTTTCGTTTTTATGGAAAAATAAAAAACAATTTTGACGCGAACGAAGTCGCGGGGGTAAGCAAAAATGTGCAATACCGCAGGAGTATCTACAACCAACTAATAACAGGGTAACGTCTTTGAGATAGTTATAGTGTTCATTTTTTTGTGTTGAGATTAATTACTTTATTATAAATTACTTTATATTATTAATTACTTGTTATAGTTAGCATAGCTTGCGATATGAAAAACCTGACGCAAGCAACAAAGATTGTAAAAAGTTTTGTGGTATTTATTTTATCGCTTCATTTAATCTATGAATTAGCTAATTAGTGTGCTTCAACATTAAATTTTTATAATTTTAAGACATTATTTGTGACATTAAAATTTTTATATTATGTAATAGTTCGTTGTTCTTAGATCTACAGTTACTGACAGTCTTGTGCGCATTATACGTGTTGTTTGATTTAATTTTACTGAGTATAAAAATTATTACATCCATTATCATGAAGATAAAAACATTTTTTGACGTATGAAAATAGCTGCTCTGAAAGTTGTCGACTCGTAGGTATCAAGCTAAATGTGGGTTGTCTGAAAAGTCGTTAATCCTCATTAAGCAGTGAATGAATACATGCAGAGTAAATCTGTTGAGCTGTAGGACGGGCCGAACTCGCTCTGCCTAATATACGTTGTCCTGTCCCGTAGAAAATATGGCAGTCGTAAAGCAGGCCACGGCGATTCCCGAACAGATGACTGCCGCCTGCGCACGTGTGGGGAGCACGACTTAATCCTACATAAATAACTCCGTCCACGAATAATACAAATCGCCAGTCAACGGTGAAAAAGCGAAATTTTTATCCGGGGAAATATTTACAAAAGATGCAACGCTGGGCAAATGTTGCAATTGAATAGAGCAATCAAAATTCGTAGCACCCGTTGTCGTTGCTATTAATAACAATTTTTCTTTTGTCAAGAAATGTTTAGATTCAGGGCAAGTAGAATTGATAAGATCAATTTCTCAAAAATCTCTTACGCTGTGCACATAACTTATCCGCTTCTTTCCCTCTCGTTCTCCCTCCCTTCACCTCAATTTCTGACCTACTTTCTGGATCTCCCTTCTGGTGTCTAAGGAAACGTGCGCATTGTGTTCAGACTTTGCTAAGAAATTTCTCGTGTGCTGATAAACTTGCAACGCAAAGATGCATTTTATAGTACCCATTACTATTATAAATTAAAGTTTAAAGTCGGGTCGACTAGTATGTCATTGCCGACGGTACAGTTTCCTAATACATTACATAGTAGATCTCAAACAAATTCAAACATTTCAACTGATGCATTGAATTAAATTAGATTGAAAATATTAGTGTCCTTAAGGAAATTTATAAGCTTAGTTATTTATTTTTTATCTTCATTTAATTATTTAGGCTGTCATCTGTTGAGATGAATTGTGTGAAAAATTTATTGCAGTTCAAAATAACGTTTTCCATAGGTATCTGTACCATATAGGTGGCGCCTCTTTAGAAAATAAATGTGTAACCTTAGTATGTAGGAGCACTTGTTCCTTTCTCGTGTTTTAGGATTTTTACATATAAGGATGGGACCTATGTTGTTTATTCTTCTCTTATCCATAAATTCTGTGTAAGCTTGTTTTCTAATATATACTTTAATGTCTTTCTGTTTAAACTATATCCTTCGTTTTCTCCCCTCATGGCTTGTTATTTTAGCATTTTCGTCTGCGATCTCACTTATGCGATGTTATCCACATAAATATTATTACCTTGTTGGCCTGAAAAATATTATTTATAATATTGTTTAACATTTTGTCGTTTCTTGAGCTGTCTTTTATGGATCTTTGCGCTGCTACTGCATCTGAAAGTATGCAAATTTTCTTATGTCTTAAGGCTGTATTTTGTTGCTAAATCTATTGCTTTAGTTTGTTATAAGATGTGTAGGCGTGAATTTTTATTGTTATTGGCCTTTATCTTCTGTAATTACCGCCCCCCTAGCCTATTATTCTGTTTTGCTGCATCAGTGTATATAATTACATAATTCCTAATAGCTTGCTGTACTAACTTCTTTTGTATGTGTCACGCCAGATGACAGTCCGCAGCCGCCTCGGTAGGCCTAGGCCCTCAAGAGGGCTGTTGAGCCATTGGGGGGAGAGAGAGAGAGACTAACTTCTTTTGTAAGTTGCATCAGTTGCATATCTATTCTAATTTTCTTTAAATGCCAATCCATTACCATTTTTCTCTTTCAACTTCTACGTCCACTGATCCGTCTAAAATCGAGTAACAAACATTATTATGCTCTTATGTGACTATTCCAACAGTATGAAATTATCTGATTCTATTCTTACGATTGATTTGTTACCGGAGGGAATGGGGACGGAGAAGTTTATTATTTCCAGAAACCTTGTCACTGCTCCATTTAAGAATGAATGAATGAATGAAGTAGGACCAAGAGTTTTCCAGTAAAAGTATTATTTCGTCTACATTAATTGAAAAATTTGATCTATTTATAGAGCCACTGTTACCAATCCTCTCTATATATTTGCGGCATTTAATTTAAATCACTCGAATAAATAAATAAGAATAAATTTTTTCGGCCTTCATGAAATTGATTGTGTATTGTAGTAAGCACTTCTTAGATTGGTCTTTATGCAACCCTCCATGCTAATTTTCTGCGCAAGTAATTTCATTTCTACATAATTATCACATCCTTCCCTAATCTGCTTATTGTATTCCATGTCGCAAAACGTGGCCTATTAATCTATCCCTTTTCTTTATCAAAGTCCTTCATATTCTTATCTTTTCTCTTATTTTGTTTAGAAATTCCCGTTTTACCCGTCTGATTTTCAGGACTCTTCTATAGCACTACATTTATGAAAATTATAATAATTTAAAATAAACCGACCAAGGTGTCAGAAAAATTTATATAAATTTGCAAATTGCTCAATGTTTCGTTACTTTTCTTTGAATTTCAAGTGTACAAATATAACAAATTTATTATGGATATATTTTACAATTATGAATATCTAAAACTTAAAGTAAATCATTCTTATATATAATTGATATGAAAAATATAGTAAAATGTTGAGAATACAAAAAATATTTTCTCATATATATGGTAATTGCAGTTAATAATTTAGTTTTGGATGACAGCGTATGCCTTTTACACACAGTGAAGCCGAAATGAGAGCTTCAGAAATAAACCAAATGTTTAGTAATATTGATTAATAGAAAATTACAAATTCAGAAGATATACAATTTTTAAATTCATAATGTGCTCAACGTATGAACATTGCGGTTGAAATGAAGAGACACTGTAATAGTAAATTATTCATTTTATTATTATTATATTTATAATACTTTTGAAGATCCAATGAACGGAACGCAACGTCGTCTTGCACAAAATTAATATTATTATTTAATTCTTTCTCTGATTAAGGCTTTTTATTCATTTATTTAAATGTTTATTGTCTATGCCATCCACTTAGCTTACAAGCTTTCAAGTAAACCAGATACAATGAATCGTCTTATTTTTACTGTTTTGAAATACTTTAAACTTTTAAAGTCACTCTAAAAATAATTTTTACTGTTGTTTTATTAATATTATTAACAAAACAGCACAATAAAGGATTTTAGTCACCGTTCAGTTTCATAGAATCAGTAAATATGAAACATTTTAAAAATACTTCTGGAATATTACCTATTATCACCATCTAAAATCTTAACATTTAACCCAAATAAATTAATATTTGTAATTGATGATTGGTTTGGAGACTTGTGAATGTTGATGGGAAGTTTGATATTCGAGATATGTTCGCTCATCAACTTTATAGTCACTTTTTTGTTTCCCGAGCAGAAATTGTACTCAATCCGTTACTATTAGGTTAACTTCTTTGCTTTTATATTACATTCCTTTTGAATTAGTCACCTGGTTTTCGCAGTGTATCGTTATTGGGGTTCTAGCAATTTTGAATCACTTGACGAAAGTAGCTAATATTGAAGAAAAATTATGTGGGAATCATCTTTTTTCAGGATTTTGTCTGTTAATTGACTTCTAGTTTATCCAATCAGCATACTTCAACAATTACTTTCATACTTTAAAAGAATTATTTCATCCCAATTAAATGTTTATTTTCTGTGGCTAATCATTTAGATTTAGATATGTAAGTAAAGTAATATGCGATTTAAGTAAAAATTTAACCATTAGGTGAGGGAAAAATTTTATTCTGTTAGAATACTGAAAATATATTTATTCCTGCTATTGTACAGTCTGTATTTTGAACTCTCTCGAGATATGGGGAGTACGTGTGAGATTCGCATTGTTTTGACCAAGAAGTAAATAATGTACCGGGATAATATAAATAAATACCTGGGCAATGGCGGGTCCCCAGCTAGTTGAAAATAAAAATATTACACCTCGTTTTCTCGGATAAATAAGCGTTTAATTTTATTTCATTAATAGCATGCAATCGTTAGTTTCCGTTACATCACTCTTATATTTATATCAATTAATACTTAGAGTTGAGCTGTTCAAGATTAGTTAATTGGCATTAATTTGTCATATTTATTAAGTAGGGATCAAAGGATGAAACAAATAAATATTTGAACTCATAAATACTGTATCAAAATATAGCTGTTGCATATATTTGATTGCTTGAATGTTTGATGTCCCCGTCCACTTTGGTACAGAGAGGAAATTTATATAAAGGTACATAGAATATATTAATAGCCCAGATAATGAAATTACATAATAATGAGCCTTTTAAATTAATTTATAATATTATAGTGTGATTGAAGTGGCCATTTTCCTGGGAAAAGAGATAATACAATACAAATATACTGTAGTTCAACATACAAACCTATGAAACTGAAATAATAATTTAAAGTAGTTTAGATAATATTGTTTTTGGTACATAAAAATTTAATTAGTTACATTATCTGACTGTTTGGGAATCAATAAATAGTAAAAAAGCCTATAGGTCAGAAAAAAAATTTATTAACAGTAGTTCGTGTTGACGTTTCGGCCTCTTCTCTTATGAGACATACTTGACTAAATTTTTAACCTTTTAAATTTCTTGATTCCTATTTGAATTACACCTGATAAGGCTTAGGGGCCAAACGTCGTGTAAGAACAATTGTTAATAAAGTCAATTGCATTTTTTCTGACATGCACTGTTTTGCTAACAAAAACTTAAATTTCCATAAATTATTGTAACTACCACCAAATGAAGACATAATTATAATGGTAAGAAATAAGTTATTTTTTGAAGTTAAACTAAACTGCTTAAAACAGTATTGTTTATTACAAATAAAAATGTTTCATATGAAAATATTTTGTCTAATATTTTTCTACACATTACTTAATTGAAGTTATACATATAAGGAGTAAAATTTGATAACCTCAAAGTCACTGAAGTACGTTTCATAACTAAACGTTTAATTAATTTCTGAAATATTATTTTGGAGTACTCTAATTCGTGTTGATTTATAAAATAATATCTTATTGTTAGCTATGATTCAAAATATTTTTCTTTGTTACTGACTGTCTGAAATGAAATGTAAGTGACTACATTTAAATTTAATGTGTCATAAGACGTTCAGCACACTCGAAGGTTCATTTTTAGTTTTTCTCGAACTTATTACCACTAATCGCTTCTGGATTAATGAGCTTAAACGAGGTCGCAGGGGTACAAAAGTTGAAACTTGCTCCGGCCTGCCAATTAAAGTTACTCCTCAGGAAAACATTTAAAAAGTTCAAAATATCCCATTGGAAGATCACACACTATAAGTCAGTGAGGTAGCTGATGCCGTAGGCTTCTCAGCTGAATGAGTGCATTTCATTGTCCATGAGAAAGTGCTTTGCGTGATGGGTCCCGTCACTATTGACATTGGATCAAAGACGGACTCGGCAAAACATTTGAACGCAGAATCTAGCATCATTTAGGCGTAACCTCTGAAGAAACCTGGATCCACCACTTCACTCCAGAGACAAAAATAAAACATTAAAAACAATGAACAAAACGCGTGAAAGTATGCCGAAAAGACTAAGGCCATTGTGTCAACTGTAAAGGTGATGGCCACTGACTTTTTTGGTTATCTAGATTTCTTTGAAAAGAGCGCAACCATAACTGGGATTACGCACTGTTTGATCGTTTGAAACGGGTGCTGATTGAGAAACGACCAAGAAATTAATGTTTCACCAAGACAAAACGCCAGCACTCACAACAGCAGTCTCAATGGCGAAAGTGTACGAAATAGAATTCGAAATTTACACTTATCCACCCTATTCACCAGACCTACCACCAAATGAGTTCTTGCTCTCTAACTTGAAAATTTGACTTGGTGGGAAGATCCAAGGGGGAAGGATATTTTTATCGGTGCCACCTGCAGCACTATTCAGAACATGTTCCCCGTGAAAATTCACTACGAAAAATTTAAAAGATTTCTTGTAGTGGAAAAAATATTGAAGAACTGAGAAAATACGACGAAGAATGGCAAGAAACGCGGAAGGAAATTAAAATAGGTATTTTAGTAAGGTGCAAGACCTACACTGACGTAAGGCCTGCGGAAACACTTTATGGAGTTCTGCGTGCCCTCTGCTGGCGGAAAATCAAGTCGAGGAGAGTAGATATTTAAAGACGTGTTAACTCTATAAAAGAAGCCTTTGAAATATGGTGCTATAGGCGAATGCTGAAAATCAGATGGATGGATAGATGGATAGAAAAGGGGAAAAGCGAACAATATGTAGGACGTTGACCAAGAGAAGGGATAGATTAATAGGCCACGTTTTAAGGCACGATGGTCTTGTAAAATTAGCATTAGAGGGAAGTGTGTGGGGTAAGAACAGAAGAGGGAGGCCAAGGATAGAATGCACTAAGCAGATTAGGGAGGATGTTTGTTGTGCTAGTTAAGAGGGAATGAAAATGCTTGCGCAGGATAGGTTAGCATTGGGGGGTTGCATCAAAACAGTCTTAGGACTGAATACCACCACAACAACTCTTATAAACTCCTCGAGGAAGCCAGCAGTCAAAGGTTGTTTTAAAAGTTCTCGGGCCGCAATATCGAGCAAAATAAACAATAAATTTTCCGAAAATTGGAATTTTTTTTGGGTAAAACAAAAGCAAAAGAAACTTTATTGCAAAGTTTGTATGGAACAAGCTGGGATAAAAAAGGTAAAACACCAAATAAAGTTGCATCGATGTCGGCAAAATAAAGTAATTTCCGAACAGAGAGCTTTACTGGGTTTCAGCTTACGGCTTTTGGCATGGTGATGAAAGGTTTATACGACTGTCTTTGTTTTGTTTTGTATTGTACTGAAAGGTGTGACTCGTGGAGTTGTTTATCTGTCGTAGCAACAGGAGCATGTTTGTGTCGCTGGTCAGGCCCCGGTAGCCGCCAGGTGCTAATGATGTACCTGGCTCGCGTCGAGACAGATGTACTGACCCCTGCGTACAGGGGAAGCAATTCCCCCAACCTCCTGCTCTGCCCTGCCCCAACCCCATCCACCGATTGATTATGCACTGCAGCTATTATTGTTGCGGGGTGCAACCGGTGGGATTCTCATCTTCCTTCATTACAATAGAGCGCCGCGACTTTCCATTGTATTTCTGAACGCCTAGATTCACGCGTTCACAGCTGCTGACACTAGGTCGCGTCCTGCTGCTGTGTGCACAGAATTCGATCTGGTGTACATCAGGTCTCATGTCGTCAAGCCGCAGTGGTGCTCGTCGTGACCACTCGAACTGATTTGCAGACGGTGTCTACAAGTGTCTAAATCTAGCAACGATTGGAGAGACCTTTAAAATCTTAAATATTCGTTATATGATGATATTTTTAAATAAAAATAGCCGTAAATATTTGCGGCTTTTACATTACTATTAAAATAAAGGAAATAATACTGTAGTGTCATATATATTTATTATATTCTGAAACAGACCATTCTCATATTATGTGACGGACCAGTGATTGCTACTGCGTCAGATGTTTTTTGATATTTTTTCCTATCGTTTCTTGACTCAAGAATATAATTTTTGTATTAATATTCGATTGTCTTTCTATAATTTGCTGAAATTACCCTCTATTTTCAATATTTAGTTTCCGAATTCTTGACTAAAGAAATATAAAAATGCTCATAATTTTTTCGAATTTTTTATGTTTATCGCAATTTTTTTTACCTCGAATACTTCTCGTACTTTTCATTGTAATTATCCTTTTCAGTACATCCAGTTGTTGCGATAAACAGATTGTCAGGGTTACAGAAAAATTGATGAATGGCATCTTTATACTATTCACATTGTTGATTTCTCTAACTCAAGAATGATTTTGATTAGTTTTCTACGCAGTTGATGCGTAATTATTGAGATATTTCCAGAATCTTCAAAAATAGGCTACGCCCAATTTTGATTGGGGCACCGTCAGTTTATTCGTTTCTTAACGTTATTCTAATTATTTAATAGTATTTTTATACCAATCGACGTAGAAAGCTATTTCATAATTTACTGCCTAATTTACTTTATTTGACTTCGTTCTATTCTCTTAGAATTTGCATTTTTAGAAGTTTAATCTTATTCTCTACTTTTTATCACCAACTATTTTTCATGCGAGGAACCCACTTCTCTGACTGAGAAATAATTCCTCGACTCGAAGCGCCGGAGGGGAAAGACGTTTGTCGCTGCGTTCCATAAATGAGTTGAGTCCAAGTTGGACTTAAAAAAATTTTACGAAGTCTGCCCTTAGCCTGAGGAAGGTCCACACGTCGGGTTTGTTATCCAAGATCAGCGCTAAGCACCGACCCAAGCCCGTGCTATCCGCCGTGCGTCTGCGGTAGCGTCTTGCTCCCATCGAGAACACCGAGGGGCAGCAGCCACCGCCAAATCATCACCGGCCTGTCAGGAATCCAGCCGGGACCTGATTTCAACACCCACGCTTGAGACGATTCAGTCTATTTCTTGGGAAAATGCATCGCGTCAATACTCAGGTGAAATCCATCCTGAACTTTTTCTGAACTTGAATTTTGGACCAATTATGTACATTTTTTAAAGTCAGCCGGATAGGAGTGTTGGCAGTGATCAGCTGTTCAGTCTTGAAAAGTGTAAATAGTAACACCATATTCATTATTGCTTTTTTCATAGTCCGTTGCGCATATTATTGTAATTATAGTCGTACTTCACAATTTCTAATTTCACGTGCGAGAAAAGAGAGTATTTCTACAGAACTTTTTTTTCTCCACGGCTCTACAGCCCATCTAGGGCCTCGGCCTACCGAGTCGACTGCAGTCTGTCATCTTCCATGAGTGGCACGTGGTCAGCGTATCGATCTTCCAACAGTCTTAATCCCGGTCTTCTCGAACATGCCAACACAAACATCCAAACCAATGCCAAGATTCGAAGCCGGGACCTCTGGATTGTGAGGCAACAACGAAAGAACATTACATTACGATAAATAATCTCTCGCTGAAGATTCTCATTTTATGTAAATATTATTTGAGTTCAAGTTATTTTGTGGCACGATAAATTCCTATCACTGTATATACAGAGTTTTTTCCTCTCCATCAATAATTTTGTATTGTGTAACGATAACCGAAGGACAATGTCCTGTACTTTCACCCCCTCCCCTTTTCAATTCCCTTCCTATCTTATTAAAGGGTAGTTTCCTGTTTCAGGATCACCCTCATGTAGGCTGTTATCAAAAAATTTGCTTGAACCTGTAGGAATTTTCTCTCGTAGGAATTTTTTCTCTAGATTGACTGCGGGGCTCACCTGACTCCGTCGGGAATGCCTCGTACTCTCTCTGTTTTTTTAAAGTTCTCACATGTATTGGTTCCTTCAACTATTTTAGGAGGCGTATATACTGGGATCGAAGACCTTGGGCATACGGTAAGAGTTGTACTCTAATCCCATTGGATCAGTCAGCTAAATGAGGTTGCTGAAACAGGCAACTCCCATTTAATAGCATAGGAAGGGTATTGAAAAAGGGGAGATTCGGAAGGTAGAACAAGATTTGATTAAGTCCTCCGGGCTATAGTTTAAGGATCCTACCCGGTGTTTCACCCAAAGAGATGCATATATTGGCTAAAAATGGGATATATGCAGGGGATATCTGAAAACATAGGTTGAGCTAAGAAGCGAGTGATGTTATAAAAGGCAAGATTCATGAATAAGTTATAGCTGGGTACATTAGTAAAATAGAAGAAAACACATTTCGAGAATTAGTGGGAAATATATTCGATTTGATTTATTTATTCCATTAATGTTCGAATAAAGAAATAGGATACATTACGTTAAAATTACAAAGCAATTCTTGCAAATTATAATACATAGTAATTACAATATTAAGTGAGCATAACTAAAAATAGGAACAAATAGGATACGTCATTACGTTAAATTTGAAAAAAAATACACAAGATGTAATTAATATTAATGAAATATTAAGTGAACATACTAAAAATCGGGACATTCAAATTTCTCTATCCAAAATTACTAAAATTACAATTTAATAATATAAATTACCATAATTATAAAATTGTAATAATTAAAATATAAATTACAAAAGAAAAACGGCATAAGTAAAATATTTATTCAAAATATGAAATGTTTCCAAACACTAAATATGAAATTTATCAACACACGCACACTACTGTCATCGTCAAAATAGTAGAGCCCTGAGTATGAAGCTTCACTGTAACCACTCGGATTGACCTACGTTATTGTAAAATGTCTCATTTTACTCAGAATTTAATGGTATTTTATGATATGTATAATTTTTAAAATCATTTTATACACGCGTTTTGGTAAGAAAACTAAAAAAAGTCAGGTAATTTTGTCTTTCTTTCATATAGCTCAACTTTGACAACTAATAGATTTCAAACTATTGCTTCAAATCGTCTGAAACTGTAGTAGAATACAGTTAAAACTCTTCCAAATCCATCCAAAAAGTTTAAATTATCTGTGTTTCTTACCTTTTTTTATAAATTAAATGGTGTACCTCCACTAACTCTTGGACAGTGGATTGCAGAAGAGTGGGACAAAGCTTTTCTAGTAGTGGTTGAAAGTAATAAATACAATATTTAAGCTTCATTGATGTAGCAACGCAAGAGAATTTTGTCAGATTTTTGAAAAATCGCAGGGAGAAAGGAAAGGTTTCTTTGAACGGGAGGCACCCCTGACTGGCCGGGCCCCTTCCATTCTCCACCACTCTTCCTGGTTGTTTATATGAGATTGCTAATGGGTCGCAGGATTCTCTTCTCCGTGCCTGTACTAGTTTAGGGGGCAGCTGGCAGACAGGTCCAACAAAATCAGCGGACAACTCTTATCGTAATGTCTAAGGTCGGCGAAACCGGAGCATGCGCCTAAATGAGATCAAGTTGCCTCGGAGAGTAAGAAAACCAGACAATGTGGCATAAGTCATATGTCATTCTATACCCTGAAAGCAATGTGGTTATGAGGCTGTTCATCAACCTAACCTCGTACAACCGTCATCGAATAATTCCAAATTTGTTTTTTGGGAGGGGTGTAGGATAATAGGCCACATGAGGGTGATCCTGAAACAAGCAACTCACAATTAAATGCATAAGTTTGGCTGATTACATTTTCTACGTCGTATATAAAATGCATCCGATGGATCTGCCTTCCAGACTTAATTACTTTACGGATGTTTTGATTGTGCCTCCTGTGTGGACTATGAGTTCTCAAGAGTTACTCAACCATCTGTCAGCTGTTGTTTGTTCGCTTGTAGACCATATGTTATTTGCTAACCACCCGCAAAATTTCCCAGAATATGGACTTTCATTTTATCCTTTACCGAAATTTACCGATCGTAATATTTATATTTCCTACTGTACCTATATCATATTGCACACTTGCCATATTCTCACGACACGCCTCCCTGGTAACTCTGTAAATAAATTTATGACAATTTAATGGTAATAATTATTCTCAAGTGATTCTGTGTTCATAGCAGAGTAAAATGATAAATTACATGGACATAATTTGGAGCGTCTGTAGAATATAGCACTACTTTATTCAGAGTGAACTGCGGATGAGCCTACACATCAATGGACTAAGTACATGGCCATTCGCCGAGATGGCGATGACAGTAACCAACAAGAAGTATAATAAATTGAGTCGAAAACAAACTCTGTAGGAACAGCAGTCCGCCCCCCTGCTGCTGGGTTGATTTGAAGATTTATCGCAGTTAACCTCCAGCACTCGAGCCGACAAAAACAGCCCTTCATTCATATGGGGCAGCACCTGCGAAAAGCACGGGAATGCGCCAGCTGCGATCCTCCCTTCCCGGATAAATATTAATTCAAGAATTTCCACTCAGTGATTTGTAAAAGTTTGGATTTGGAATTATCTGCACTCTTCTGGTAGATACAATAACCCATCTCTGGTGTTATGCTGTACAATTTAAAACCTGAGGATTATTTCGGTTAGAGAGGAGTTCATCCCAATATGAACTCAGCATATCCGTGAACTACACAAGTGCCCAAACGAAGAAATATTTGGATTGAATAGTTTTGTACCGCTACAATAAACCTTGAACAGTGCGTAGGTTAAAATTCTGATTATAGTAATTTTCAGTACATCAATACTACTTTTGATACTAATAATATTAATGTTGATAGAATGTTGTTTTTGTTGTGGTATTCAGTCCTAAGAGTGGTCTGATGTAACCCTCCATGCTAACCTAACTTGCGCAAGCATTTTCATTTACTTATAATAATAATCATATTCCGTAGATCCTGTAAAGAAGCTAAGCTTCAAGGATGTGGAATGAGACAGCACAACCCACATCCTCCCTAATATGCTTAGCGTATTCTATCCTTGGCTTTCCTCTTCCGTCCTTACCCCACACACTTCCCTATAATGCTAATTTTACAAGACCATCGTGTCTTAAAACGTAGCCTATTAATCTATCCCTTCTCTTAGTCAACGTCCTCCATATTGTTCGTTTTTCCCCTATTCTCTTTAGAACTTTCTCGTTTGTGATTCTATCCACCCATCTGATTTTCAGCTTTCGCCTATAGCACCACATTTCAAAGGCTTCTATTGTTTTCCTTTCCCCAACTCCTATCGTCAACGTTTTGCACCCATATAACGCCGCGCATAATACAAACATTTTTAGCAACGATTTCCTAATATTCACAATTATATTACCCGTAAATAAATCCCTCTTTTTCGCGAAAGCCTTCCTTGCCTGTGCTATCCAACTCTTTATGTCTACTATACTTCTACCATCCCTAGTTATTACGCTTCCCAAGTAGCAGAATTCCTTAACTTCCATCAAAATATCCCTTGAATACCTTAACGAAAAATTTAAAAACTGAAAATAAATTAATAGTTATCTTCGTGATTCTGTAACAATTATTTGCTGCCGGTTGTTTAATTAATAAAATAATAATACATTATTTTATTCAATACAGTTCTTTGTTACAACAAGCAGCAAGAAATACATTTATAAAAAAGCTAATTTATACCTTTGATACAATTTAAATAAGGAAAGGTTTTTAAAAATTTACGCAATTTTTGCGGTTGGTGGGAGCTTATATAAAAATCAATAAAAGGTCATTCATATTGCCAATAGATATTGCTTCAGGAGGAAGATTTTTAACAAAATGAACAATAAAAAGCTGGTTACAGTAAATCTAATTCTTTAGAACGCAGAATTATGTTCCAGAAGATGAGCAGTGAAGGGTTTTATCGGCCAGTTTATCAGGACATTCATGTTTGATTTTAATTGGCTGATCTCTATTAAATAATCAAATTTTTATTATCAACGCATATATACAAGATCTACGGTGCTCTCCAAGACTGCGTCACTCATTTTATACCTTCTTCTGTCTCTAATCCCAGTTTCATTTCAATTTTCTTATTGGTGAAAGCACTCATTCAACACAATTATCGTCTCAAGGTATCCAGATTCCAATCAACCCCTTGGAACATTTTCGTTTTTTTAATTGGTTAGTTTTGAGTCGCACCAACCATACGGTCCTCAGCGAGTGGTGGGGGTTAATTACAGTTTACATTAGAAATAGTCTTTTGGCCCCTGCGTCATGTAGCTCCTGAAGGTTCAACTTGATGGTTCAGGTGAGAGTGCCATGTAGGTTGTTTTCTAGACATAATTGAAGATCCCTGCCGCCTCTGTAAACTTTAGGAAGGCGAGCTCCGTCAACTGCGTTGAACAGATCTCCCGCCGGAGAATCGGGTCACCATTGATCTTCTCTGGGATTCGTTGGGGCATACTGGTTGTTAATTACCTGAAAAAGAGGTGAGTGTGGAGCGACCTTCTTCTTCTTTTTCGTCTTCCAATGGCTCAACAACCCTCTTGAGGGCCAAGGCCTACCAAGGCGGCTGCGGACTGTCATCTGGCGTGACACATTCCGAATTTGGGGTGATAAGTGGTCAGTGTATGAATTCCCCAGCAGCCTTAATCCCGGTCATGGAGCGACCTTAGTCTAGTTAAATCAATTGCTGTGGTTTGTATATGTTTTCGGGGAAGGAAATTTCGTTGTAGAGGTCAATTTCACTGGTGTTATTTCAACTGTCTAATGGTAATTGGAAAATCGTAACTTCACATCCTTAAGTGTGCACGGGAGGTGGAGTTCGCAATAGTTTTGAAGGGAAGCTTCCAATCTCGATGTTGGCCAGTTCGTTGCCTAAGATGCCCACGTGGGCTGGGATTCATCTTAGGGTGATTTTATGATTGTTTCTGTTTAGTTTCCAAAGCATTTCTCTGATTTAATTGATTTAAACATGCTGTGACGAGGGTTAGTGACGGAGTAGGGCGAGCTATGAGCGAGTCAGTAAGAATCAACGCGTTTTTTCAGGTTGGCTGTCGCATAATCGTAAGGCTAACAGAATCTCCAAGATTTCTGCTGTTAAGGCCGATGCGTATTCTCGGAGAGTTAAAGAAGCATAATGTCCAAGCGTTATGTATGCGTTTGCGACTCCTACGTTTGGTTTTGAGACGTCTGTGAAGTTTAATCGTTTGTTTTAGAAATAATTTGGTTCCTTCGGACCTATAACTACAATACTTTGTCCAACTACCGCCCGTTCTGGAGAAAAAATTCACTCCCAGTACTTACTTTTTTCGCCTATCTGCTCAGAGATACCAACAGCATTTAATTTGTACGCAAAATTATCAAAATTTTGTATTGGGAGTTTTCGTCATTACTTTTTCTAAAATGGAACAAATATTTCAAAAGAAATGGAAATAGCTTTTATAAGTTAAAAAAAATTTCAAATTTTAGGAACAAAATATTTTGAAATGTTATTAGACAACTGACATCTTGAATATAAGTCTTACAGAACATTTATTTATTTCTCATCACAATTTATTTGATAAGTATAAAAGTGTCTATGATATAAGAGGCATTATTGGTGAGGAAACAAAAACGTAATAGAATTTTCGCTTAAAATTTATTTCCGGAAATATGAACTGTTATTCCCATTCCCTCCAGAATATTTACTTTACTTTTCACAATTTATCATGCTATAGTCTATATAAATTTTAATTGGGCATGTGGTTGATCTCCGTGAATCGGGTTAATTCCAATCTTATTTCAATCGCATCGGTCCCAACCGCTCACCACAACAAAGATCTGGCCTCCCATAATGAACCAACGTGGTTGCTGGTCGATTCGAAACCGCATATCAGGGGTCACGGGATCCATGTGCGGCCAATTTCCTCTCCTGTCAACTCACAGAAGACATTATCACGACATTGCTACTGCGGAAAATACTGCCCTCGGCGTCGGATACTTTTAAACTTCCACAGTGTAGCAATCACCAAGAAACAGGATTCAATCTATACTGAAGTATAATACTAAAGTACATCTAAGGAGATATATCCATCTTTGTACCAAAACATTACACTACGATGAATATTAATATAGCAATTTCCGTAAGATAATTTTTTATTATAGATAAAAGTTAAGAGATTAATAATAGCCAACCAATAGCAGTAACTTTAACAAATGCTGTACGAAATTGATAATTGCTGAATTTAACTGAAAGTTTGACAAATTAAAGAGGTAATTTTCGAATAATGAGCTGCAAAAATTTAATTCATTTTTAAAAGTGTAAATATAGTGAATATTTATTAACTGCGAATGTGTATTCGCAGATTTCACAAGTAATAGAAGTTCTAATAAAACATTCAAGTGTTTCTAGCTGCATTAAATATTAATTATTACATAATATTTCAGTGAGGTTGCGTAATAAAAATTATTAACCCGGTTAGAAACCCGAGAAAATTCTATTTATAATTTATACCGTCAAAACCTTCGCTATATTGTATGTAGAATCTTTTTAGATTAAAGGAATACAAGTTATGTAAGCTATTACTAAGCATCTTTGTGTTCAATAATCGATTAAACCAATAACATTACTAACAATAAGACTGTGATTGGTTTATTTCCTTTCTTAGAAGTTTTATTAATTATTTGTGTCACGCTAAAAAATAACAATTAGCTACCAATACTAATTTAAACTGTAGTTTTATAACAACGCTATTTACCTGACACTAGGTTTGTAACATACATTTCATTTACGTAATATAGACTTAATAAACTCAAATGAAAATCATTCCCAATTTGTTGTGAATAACTCTAAATTATAGTTGGAAAGTATTGTAAAATAGTAAAGCAATATTTTTGTTAACTGTAAACAAAGTTGTGGTGGTAAATTATTCAGATAAATAGTTTCATATCGGTAGTTGCAGGTTATAGGTAGGCCGGTGATTCTCGTGCAACACGTTCGTCTTCAGTGGCGTGCAGGTAGCGTGACGCCTCCAGATCATCCATTACACATCGCGAGGAGGAGGAAATTAATCGCGGGCCGAAAATCTCACCGGCGGGCCCATTGTGGTGGCGTCATTCAGCAAGACGACGCCGACGCCGCAGAGCGAGGAGATTAATGGCCGAAGACGGCAAGCTAGCGGCGCGCGTGCTAGCCTCCCTCGTTTTAATTAGGACCCGCCCTCTCGATAATTAAAGTAATATGTTTTATTCAGTTGCAGCCGTGACGGCTGTCTGTCAGATGTGTCTTAATCACGGCAGCCGGGAGCGAGTCGTGAAAGGATCCGCAGCACCGCCGCCCGGAGCGATTCGTTGTGCCACTGACAACCTCATGACTGTTCGTCTCAAATCAAGGGGAATGTAATTTTCTTTCACTACTGTTGTGTTACCTAGCTTGCCACGTCTTTCTGCAACTTAGTGAGGTCTCCGTGTTGTGTTCACCAGATCCTTCGCAACAACCTGTAATCGTAACATCAAAATACAATTACAGAGAAACGTAAAATGTTCCAAACTGAGGGGAACATGCTAAAATTTAAAATATCCAAAAATTCTGGTTACTAAACTTTAATCTAAAACGAATATCTTATCAGTATTCATTTCTAATTTAGCCATACAATACTGTCTTTATTTTTAAGGTAATGAGAAAAATACTCTAGAAAATATACAGTGATCGCACATTTAACCCTATAACCGACAGTCAGCGCATTAAAATTTTGGAAAGAAACTCGAAATGTTTGATTTTTTTTCAGTATTTTAACTGTTAAAGTTTTTCAATCTGAATTACTCCCAGTGAATGAAATATCTCTGTACTTACCTCAACGCAGATCACTCAGATGAGAGAATATGAATCTCTTCAGCTTCTAGTTGTTCCTTCGCCTCTTTATCAGACGAATCTTCTTTCGTGTTGTATAGAGCGTGGGTAGAGTTTCAGTGATGATCAAGGTTACTTCTTCGGAGTGATCTTCGTTGGTGATTGTTTTTAAAATGGAGAGGATTGGGTGGTTCATTTTGAAAAACGACGATCAGTGGTCAATATACAGCTTGATGCTGTAGGTTTCTGTAGTGACGATGGAGGTTGGCAGAGCTGACTCCCATCTTTGTTCTTGGCGCTATCGCTAAAAACGAATGAATGAATTTATTGATACTGAAATTGAGATACACTCGGTGGCAGTTAAAAAATAAGCTTAAACTAAAGAATATGAATAATTACAATTACAAACAAGCAGTAAATTGCAGTATTGAAGATAAAATTAAAGTACCCATAGTTCAGGTATTATTTCGTCGCACTACACTAACACATCACGATCACTTACACTTACTAACACTTCCCAGAAAAACTTTGCTATTGGGAGGAAATTTTTTAAAAAAATTGCAGGTAAATTGTTCTAATCCCTTATGTTTCTTCTAGTCCGCATTCGGGCCTTTGCCTACCAGGACGACTGCGGACTGGCATACATGACACATTCCGAATATAGAGTGATACGTGGTCAGCGTATCGCCTCTCCATCAATCTTAACCCCAGTCTCCGTGAACATGACAACACAAACATCCAAGCCCATGATTCGAATCCGGCACCTGTGGGTTGTGAGGCAACAACGCTAGCCATTAGACCACAGGAGGTCGGCTGTAATCCTTTTAGTCTGGTTTAAAAACAAATATTTCCCAACATCAGTTTTAAATCTTTTCTGCCCAATTTTACAATTATGATCCCCTCTACTGTAATAATTTATTTCTAAAACCTTTGATGCAATATCCTCCCAGGATTGTTGGCCTGCGTATTGATTGAAAAGAGCCCCGTCGTCGTTTATCTAACATATCCCAACCTAACTGGTAAACCTTATCATTTTCGTGACCAGGACCGCTCACCAAAATTTGCTGCCCCCCTCTGCCTTGACCTGATACTTTCGGAACGGATCCCAACAAATACAGCCGTACTATAGTAGAGGAATTTATACGCAAGTTCCCGTTTATAGCGGTTTCCTCCTTTTAAAGTCCGCATAAACTATATGTAGTGCCTTCCACGCTTTCCTAGTCACATATTCTACTCGATTTTCCCAGCCCTTATTACTGCCCAAGTATACCCAAATGCTTACAGTTACGTTCTTGTACTATTTCATTACCGCTAAGCTTATAATTGAGCACTATTTCTGCGTGACGCCTACGAAAGCTTATTGCCTTGCTCTTGTTACAATTTATTTTCATTTTGTTAACAAGTGCCCAATCTCTTATTGTATCCAAATCGTTTTGTAGAAATTCTTCATCGATCACAGTTATTTTCTGATATATTACGCAGTCGTCATCAAAAAGACGCACCTGAGAAGTCATTTACGTAGACTAGAAATAAAAAGGTGCCAAAAACGGAACCCTGTGGCACTACCGATTTAACATCACAAATGGGGAGTGGGGAGTGTAATAAATTCTCTAAAATATATTAATTTACTAAAAATGCTGAAATATATCAAGGAAATATGAATATAACATATCAAAGGTATGTAAAATTTTTCCTCTGCACGACGGAAGATCATATCATTTACAGATTAGAATATGTAGCTTATGCGGACTGCCAAAGTGCAATGGAAACGTTACACTTACTTATATTCATAATTTATTTGTCGATTTGACCATTTTTATAAAAATAATAATCAAAGTAGAATTAAGTTCGAAGTTTTTTAATCATATTTGTGATAGACTCAACTGTTATATTAAGCAGGCAGAAAGTATTTCCTACTTTGAGGAACAATAACAATTTCAAAACTACTAATAATGCCCCATTAGGATCTTTCGGTAACGTTCACTCGAGGAGAACGTGAGGTTCCAAAGGAGAGGAGGGATTGTAACTGTTGCTGACTTGTTTTTCTTATTTGCAGGTTGGCGCCCTGTTTGTATTTGTGATCGAGTCTGTTCTGCAGGGGGATAACCCCTTAATTAAACTTAGTAATAAGCTGACCGTCTGGCATCTGTCTGCCCTCGCGCGTGGGAGAGAGCAGCTGCAACCGAGGAGTTGGCACGCCTGTCACGACAAGGTGCTGTCAGGTGCCGCACTTCACAGGTTGGCATTATTGACGCCTACATAAAACAATGACTTGACAATTTATTATAACTAGAAAATAGTTTCATTATATGCTTCAATTGATTCTTTACATATTATTATTATTATTATATACTATTACTGTCGTTTAAGATAAATAATTAAAAATGTAAGTTGAAACACCAAATAAATAATCAATCGTTGTATTATTGAAACAATTGAAATTATTAACAGAAATCTGATAGAAAATAAACGTGAAATAATACACTCAAACTATTATTGTATTCAAGCATCTTTAATCGTCATGTCTGACGAAAGCTCTAAGTGACTGTCGATAAAACGGCGCCTATAAAAACAGTTTCTGTGTAAGAGAAGAAAATCGCAAACCAATCTATGATTTGGGAGCAATATTCTGTAAAGAAGTAGGCTGTAAACATACCAGACGTTTGACAGTGAACTGTGTGGGGTGATTATGTCACTTAACACGAAAATGAAAGACACACTTTGAAAGGGAAAATATAGCGCAATGCTTTACTCTTTGCTCAAACCTTTTACACATGAACCGCCCTCAGAGTACACTACTTAAGTATCTCTAAAAATAGACTACCTAGATGCTATGGATTAAATGTTGATATTTACCATTGTAAATAATATGTAATATCGTATTATTGTACTTATATACGTATGGCATCCTATTTCCTGATTCTATAACTTATGGAAAATTCATCTGTTCTACTTCCTAAAATAGCGATTAGGAATTAGAACGATTTTCCTGAACTTACACTTTTTTACTTTCATCCATAAAAATAATATATTTTAATTGATTAGATAAGGAAACTTGGAATGTACTAACAGTAAGTATTGCTTTCATAATCCTTGCATATGTTTTACTAAAAATTTACCTTGCTTTAAAGCATGTATTAATAATGTAGGTTCTAGGCCTCGCATATTCGTTCTGTGTCCTGTCCATCGTTTCTCCTCTTGTTCACAGGTTGGCATTACGAGCAGAACGATCAGTGAAGTATGAATACGGATGAACGAATTATGTTGAATACGTTTTTATAGTGAATATGAGACAATGTATGTGTTAAGGGTAAATTATTAAAAAACCCACGAATAAATAAGGAGCTTTTCCTGACATCCTACTAAATCACTTACGTAGACTTTCTATTTATCATTTACAATCTGATTAATTTATTAGATATATATACAAATATATTACTCCTAATTCCCTTACGATTACTGAAAATTAAATCTAATCAATGCAAGTAGACCTGATGCTCACTGTGATTCGATCCATATTGTTTGTAATCGTCTCATTCTCCCGGTAAGAAAGAAAGTTTCCAGCTATATTTACGTGGTTACATATACTGACTTCTGCTGAAACATCTGTGCAAGTGTTCTCGGGCTGTCCACTCAGCACACGACATTTGGTGGCAACATCTGCCGAGTTCCTCAACTCCTGATTTTTCTATCGGTGTGCAGTTAATCAACGTTTATAATTAAAATTCGTGGATAATTCGTATACCATTCTCCTTTAAATTTTGTGTTAAATAATGCAAAATAAGCACATGTATCCCAAAGTTCTCTCTTAACTTGAGGAATAGCTCTGTGAATTTCACAGCGGTATGCTTCCAGTTTAACAAATCATGGAAGGCACTTCATTTCGTCATGCGGAATTTAAAAAAAAGGGAAACTGTGAAACACGGGTACTTGCGTATAAATCTCTCGTGCGTCCAGTACTAGAATACGGCTGTATTTGTTGGGATCCGTTCCGAAAATATCAGGTCGAGGCACTGGAAAGAGTATAGAGGGCGGCGGCAAAATTTGTTAAGCGGTGTCCTTGTCACGGAAATGAGAAGGTTCGTCAATTAGGTTGGGATATGTTAGAAAAACGACGACAAAATATACGTCTCGGGGCTCTTTTTAATGCTTACGCAGACCAAAAATCCTGGGAGGATATTGAATCAAAGCTATTAGAAGTAAATTATTTCAGTAGAGGGGATCATAATTGCAAAATTCGGCAGAGCTGCTTTAAAACTAACGTTGGCAAATATTAATTTTTAAATCGAACTATAAGGAATTACGTGCAGAAGTTTTGAAACATACCCTCCCAATAGCAATGTTTTTCAGGGAAGAATTAGAAAGCGTAGGTGATCGTCAAGTACAAGTGTAGTGAAATGTAGTGCGACAAAAAAATCTAAACTATGGGTACTTTTTTATCTTTTTTCGTTAAGATGTTTTTAATATTATTATTTGTAACTATCTATATTTTAATCTAATTTTTTTGTAATTGCCAACGAGTGTTACTCAATTGCAGTATCAATAAATTCAATTCAATATTAAAGAAGACACTTTAGAATAAAATGATAGTTTATTAAATTCTCTTAGTTAATTTTAACTTTTGGTTATGCCTTTGGTTGATTTATTTTATAGACCAGGACCACAAAGGATGGTCGGAACGTCTACTTTGTGTGAAAATTTTTTAGAAAATTTATTATCTAAGGTAATTCTTTATATGTATTCACAGACGTTAATTGTTCCTATAATATTTATATTGGGACACTAAAGAAGGTTAAAATTGAAATCCCAGCATGGCCTGACGTATCTAATTTTATAATTTTTTCTAAATTTAGAAGAAAAATTGTTCCCTTGATTCTTAGTTAATACAAACATAATCTCTAAATTAAATCACGAATATAAATATAATTGGTGTGATTTCAGTTAATGATGTTTTTATGTTGACAATGATTTCTATAAAATTTGTTGTATTAAGTACAGTAAATAGTTCATAAGAAAGTTCAATAGAGTTGGTGTCTCAATTAACTTCAATAAAAAATTGTAAGTAAAATAAATCGGAAAGAGGGCACGCTTAATATTATTTTACGTAGACTAAGTATAAATAAATTTTTTGAATCTAGATTTCTAAGTGTTAATTGGCTGAAAGTTTATTGGGATTTAAGATATTTGTGCCCTGGATTCTTCATTCTCACGAAAGGTTTCCTAGTATTCGATAATGGCAATAGTTGTACATTATTCTAATTCTTAAATGATCATTTAGCTTAATGTTTTCATAAAGCTATTTACAAGATTAATACTGCGTTTATTTTTTATTTTTTTATTATTTTTTTTCCACGAGGTGAAATCGAGGTCTGTCTTCAGGAAAGGGTGTTAGGACCTTGAAAAAATGATATGATTCAAACTATCCAACGTGGTGACACCAACTCGTAACTGAAGATTTATACATCGCTATCTGGATTAAATGGACTTTATTATGATTTATTATTTGCAATTTGACTGTGCCAATTTTAGCTGTGCTCGGTTAAGCAGATTATTAATGTCCAGACAGTATTATTAGTGCCTCAGTATCAAATTATTGGTATTACGCGCATCCAATGTTAATAGTCGGGACGCTACTTGGGACACTTTTTCCCCTCGCATTATAGAAGATACATTATTATTATTTGTCGATATCATCCGAATGCGGATAAGCAACGAAGGGTAATTGTGAGAACTGGAGACTTTGGGACCGCCTGATCGAGGGAGACAGGTACTAAGTGAGTGTGCATCATATTGAAAAGTGTTTAAAATTTCTCTCATTTGTCTTTTTGGTTCTTCTCTGAGATAGATATTATTGATTTAATGTTTCCCTTTACCTAAATTCAATGCTTGGTCTCTGAAATCTAGGGTCACACGTGGAACAGTAGATAAACTTGTCACACTGCGTATTCTGTTGTGTGGAAAACTCTACGATCATTTGAAATATCTATTTTACTAGTCAAAACTCCATGTTGAAATGAATATGTGGCAATATATTGTTTTCAAATAAAAAATGATTATATAAAAATGGTATTCCATGAAATTTGTATATATTAATTGTCAATATACAATACTTTAATCAAGATAAATTTACGAAGCCGGCCTTTTATGAATAAGAATACATACCTTACACAATATCTACAAATATTAAATCTCTTACAAGCTAACATTTACAGACACAGATATGATATCTATTCTCGGGTCGTATTTACGGGCTTTCTCTTACAAATATATTTTAAAACAAATCCTATGCCGGATTGGTAGTACGAGGAAATAGTCAAAAAGGTTATCAACTTCTGCCTGGCATGGAACTCGCAGCTGGACATCAGATTTCGCACTGGTCGTAGTACCTCTCAAATTCCTTGTTGGACAATACACATTAATCCGCTGCCACGATCAAGAATATTCCGCCCTGAATCATCAAATTCACGACCACTCAGATATTGAAATAGTCTCTCAAACCTGCTGATAGTATCACACTATCAATCACATACTTATAAAGTCCACTGCCAATTCCCAATCTCTTAATGCTGGATGCCACTGATGTTTTGCCGTAAACACCAGGTCTAGTCACAGCCAGACGTTCCGGAGTCTCAATCACTTTAGAGAAATAAGACCGGACCAAACTGTCTAGGTTTTATTACCGTCTGTAACCGTCTTCAATTTCTCTCAAGCAGACTGTCTGATTTTGTACGGCGAAATTCCGTATTTCGTTGTGTTTTACCATTACAATGTGTAATTTTTCATCAACCTTTAAAATCTACACAATGCATTTATATCTGCTACCGATCTTGGCTAATATGACAAGTAAATACGTCCACCATACCCTACCGGGAGTGAGTCCCATTTATACTTATCTGGGTAAAAATATAACCGGATATTTTATTAATTTTCTTTCTTTCATGTGTGTGTAGTTGTACATGGCGTATTAGATATTAACTTTTAATTATGTAAAAATGTTGAATCTTTTAGGAGTCTCAAACCTTTTAAAAACTTAATAAAGTGCACAATTTTATGATGATTGTTTTTATAATTCAAATGGAGTATTTCTATGAATTCCTTAAATACTGATTCCTTTGTCAATCAGAAAATCAGTACGTGAGGTTAAACTTATATATTCGGGGAAAAAGCATCTGAAAATAAAGATTTGTGATACACAATATTGGTTATCAAACTTTTTGATAATAACTGCAATCAACAGTTTTGTAATAAAAATATCTGTATCAATGTGCGCGTGTGTTTAGTTATGCGTCTGTGTAGAAGATCGTTTCAGGTGTTTTAACTTTATCAAAATTTTAATTGCAACAATTTTCATAGGTACAGACAATAAACTAAGCTGATAATTCACTAATAGATAACAGATTAAGTAAATAACTGTAATATTGTCTCTAGTATATAAAATAATGTACTTTTTATGGTAAGTTTCTGCCTAACGTTACACCACATTATTCCGGTTTAGGAGATGTATCTATATTTATCTACGGCATTTCCATACGCCACTTGGATTGTTGGTAGGTGGACAGTCGTTTAAATCCACCTTGATCTATACAGCAAATGGTTTCCTTGAACAGTCTTTATCGAACAAACTGTTTATCTATAAAGTAATCTTGAAGCCCATCTGGACTTTAACGACATGCCATGTACAACTTCAAAAGAGAAATGCAACCACGATTTCACAGTATAGTATTGCGTGTTTCAGTGAAAGCTTCTCAAAGAACTAGTTTTGATGACAGTTCTTAGACCTATTAAAGCAAGCAGAGAACGCTATAGCCATAAAATAGAAGCTATATCTGATCAACATTCTACGTAAATAGACGAACTCTTGTAAATAAATTTTTGCAAATTTGAACTTGTGATCATTGATTAGATTAAATTTATTTTCCACTTTTAAGTTAATGAAGAAAATTGGTTTAATTTTACATAAATACATACTATAAATATTAAATTGGAATTTGCTACGAATTTGCTTAATAATAATTTTAAACTATGAGCCAATTTCGAGCAATTTGACTCCCCAATTGACCTATTGTAATAATATTCTTGAGTTCACTTACGTGCAGTCAACTCGGATAGCTTAGTATTATATGGCAACCAATCTAGAGTTCGAGTCCCAGTCCGCGAGACACTTTTTAAGAGTAAAATTTTAATTCAATTTCATCGCGTCTTTGGCTAAGTTTTGTTGTTCTTGAAATGTTAGTATTATCATCGAAAAATAAAAATTATATCACAGTTTGTTCCTATTCTAATAACAAGACCTCGTGTTTACAATAACCATATTACTGACACTCTGAGTGGCCAAATTATTATGACCACATTTTGTTCTCAATAATGCTTGAATTTTTTCTGGTCATAGATTCTTAAGATGTTGGTAGGTGGTAGGAGGAATTTGAGACAAAGCCTGATGAAATGCACTTTCCAATTCCCTAAGACTTGATGGTACTTGATCCATCTGCTTGATGATCCGTTCGATCTCATCCCACAAATTATAAATTGGATTGGAATCTGGCGATTGAGCAGGCCAAAGAAACAAGGAAAAGTCTCCGTCATGCTCTTCAGACCATCTGCGATAATGCTTAAATACACTTGGGCATTCAGAAGTTGTTTCACGTGAATCAAAGAGCTCATACCATACCAAGAAAACATCCGTGAAACCAGTATACTGCCGCCTTCAGCTTGAAGTGGCGATGAAGATGGCGTCCATGCTTTCGTGTTGTTTTCTCCATATCCAAATCTTGCCATTTGCATGGTGCATTTGAAATCGAGATTCATCAGGCCACATGACCCTTTTGTAGGCATCTACTGTCCAGTGTTTGTGCTCCTTTGCGAACTCGAAACGTCTGTTCTTGTTCAAATCAGACAGTAGAGGTTTTCGTACAGGCTTCTATAGCCCATGTTGAGTAATGTGCGGCAAAAATTCATTCAGAGACTTTAACAGTTAGTCCTTGATTAAGATTCTCCACATTCTTGCGCTTCCGTTTCCATGGACAACCTGTCACGTCTCCTTTAGGCTCGAGCATTAAGTAGACTGTGATGATGTTGAGACTCGTATTTTTGCTCTGTAGTCCATTCTACATAAACATTAATAACTGTTTTCTCTCGTATACTTCACAAGTGCAGCCGTTTTGTTGATAATGGCTCTGACGCTTCGTGCGCCTACGTTTATCCCGCGTTCTAACTCAGTTAAATCACGTCTTCCGCCCATATTTGGCCAACTGATGATTCACTTTTCCTGCAGTATAATTTTTTATGTATCTGGCCTTCTAACGACAACACTGTGACGCTGTTAGGTGGTCATAATATTTTGGCCACTTGGTTTATTGATACCGGAAGGATAGTTTTCCACTTCTGGTTTAACTCTTACATTTATTTATGTCACTGATCGCTTTTGGATAATGGAACTCAATGTCGGTCCATGATTGGTAGCTTTGTTAACTGTATGAATCCATTTTCTGTTTACACCGAGTTTTTTTTTTCACATTTAATGTCGAAGGAAATCAGTAATCTCGCCCCTTCCTGGCCTGGGTTTTAATATTCTATAACCCACTACCATATCCTGTTTAGGAATAATGCCAACACTCGACTCCATTTTCCAAAGCAAATTTAAATATTTTTGTACTATATTAATTTAACATGTCATGTGCTACGTTTCTGTAGAATACTACGGGACATTAAACTATTGTTGCTCTTCCCAAAAAATATTTTCAGTTTTTGCAGATTTTAAATAAAACGATTTTGTGGACTGAGATACATGTTTTGAATAAAACGCTTATTTCAAATTTGGTTAGTACTTTGCATTTTGATTTAAAATTTTCGGATTTGTTGTGTCGCTTAAAGCAGAGATTTGTAGTTATCAATGATTGAATACAAATATTTTATTATATATTATAATATTTGATATATATGTTACTTTTGTTTTGGATAAATAATGTTAGAACATAAAATTTAATATAAAAGGTACAATCACCCCTAGTAAATAAATATTAGATTATGCTCATTGACGTATTTTAAAAAGATTATCTTGGAAATTGTTCAAAATTCTGTCCATGAATCAATAAGTCACCTGTTGAGAAATTATTAAAAATTTTACTGCGACCGGGAAACGTTTTTTTCTCGCTAATTACTTCACATTTAGATTAATTTATATCACAACTGGTGATTTACCTCATTGGCTCTATGAATATCATATTGAAAATCGTTCTTACATAAAGCCGTTTTCTACAAATAATTTAATATTGGAATGATTTTCTGTCAAAAAATTGTTTTATACAAGTTAGTGCTGTTTACACATTTCTATATCTCTCCAGAAGAATTTTTGCCAGAGTTTTGATAATTATTCCTTTTAGCTGCAATTTTCCTCAAAAGTTTAATAATCCAATCAACCATTCAAATGCATTCATTAAGTACTGTTTAACAAAGGGTTATGCACTAGTGGACATTATTACTGTGATATAGATGAGAAATTACTTGTAGAAGTAAATGAGGAAGCTTATTTGCAGTTATTGTTTAGTTATTAATAATTTTCTACGAGTGAATGAAATTTTAAAATGCAAACGGTTATTTTATTTGCCGTTGAAAGTAAATTTTTCTTTGTGCACGTGTTATAAGATTTGACCTAATTGAAAAGACGCTGACTGTCGCCGGCGCGTGAGCTGTAGGTGACGGCAGCTGCCCGTAAATATGCTTGTTTGTCGCCATCAGATAGGGCACCAGCTGTAGTAGTAGGTCCACCACCCGCAACAACAGCTGATAACCACCCTCGCCGTCACGCTAATTAAATAATGGGGCCTTTGTTTAGTATACGGCACACCATCAATTACGTGATTATCGCAGTGCCACCCGCGCACATTCATATTGCGCCGCTAAGACCTTTTTTTAATAAAGGAGGAAATATATTCTTCCTTACTCCGTTTCGGCTCTGTTGATTTCGCGTGCGACGAGACAAAAAGAAATTCAACAGATTTAATCTCACCCACTTGTTTATTTGCGCAACAAGGTGTCAAAATGATAGACGCTCGTGAAATGGTCGTAGATCTAGTCCGTTAACGGAGATTCCAGTTCCCAAATTTTTCCCGTGTGTCCTAAATTTTAAATGAATACTTGTCCTTATCTAAAGCAATGGAAAATTTTTTTGTTTTCTTTTTCTCCAGAAAGGGAGGCTACGAGAGGGTTATCCGCTTTGGTGGCTCTCCCCTATAATAGCATAAGAAGAGAGAAGATGTGACTGGTAGAGCAATGCACCCAAGGTTTGATTACGTCAAATGGGCTATAGTATTAGGATCCTACCAGGTGATTCATCTAACAATCATACAGCTAAAACTTCAGAGAAATTTTCATCAGGTAGGTTACTACTCCCATGGCATACCCATAACGGGAGACAGAGGTTGTTGTGAGGACGCATCAAACCCGTCTCCATGTCTCGACCAGATTTTGGGGGCAGCAGGCCTCCTGGTCCAATAAGATCAGAGAAGAACCCTTAACGTACGCTCAAGATCTGCGATCCCGAAACATACATTCCTCGGAACTGACCAAAGAGTTCTTAGCTTCTGAGAAACACAATTAAAATGCTTGGCCAAGAGCCAAATAGGGAGGAAAGTCCAGTAGGAGGAAGTCAACCCTTTCAGAATATTTTGTACTCCTCTGAGATCCTGCGCATAAAACTGTTTTTTCTTTTAGAAAGACATGCTACGTGAGGGTTATACGCTTTGGAGACTCTCTCTTATAATAGAATAAGAAGGGATGGAAAATGTGGCATGTGGAAAGTGCAGCCAAGGTTTGACAAGACCGCGGGGCTGCAGTTAGGTATCCTACCCGCTGATTCACCTAAAAGTGATAAGGGGAACATCATAGCTAAACTTGCATCATCTAGGTTGGGTATTTGAAAGTACTCCCACGCCCTTCCCACAAGTGTTTGTTTTGTTTCGATTGCCCAATATGGCAATGTTAAATTTATTACGACATTATGAATATTTTAAATATTCACATTGTCAAATGACGTATGCTTTCCTGGTATATTGATTTAACTCAAGATTTCCGGTGTTTTAATTGGGTAAATTAATTACATCTATGCACCTGATGACTGTGGAAATGAATTTTGCCGAAACTTTGCGTTAAAAAACTGAATTAACCGTGTTGGTTAACCCAGCCTTTTTTAATTATAAGCACATTGCCACGGTAATGTGTGACATCACGCCCGTGGTGGAGGAAGATTTTGGCTGTAATCCGAACATTTTGTTTATTTTGTTGTTAATCTTTTCTCACACTCAACTACACATTGAATAATTTGAGAGGGCTATAAGCAGCACTGAGAGTATCAATATTCATATTAATTATCCCGGTAAGAAAATATTCGACACTAGTGCTCGTCTTTGAATATTTTTTTACGTTACCCGGTTACAGCCCACACCTCCAGATGGCTACCCCAAACAAACAATTCATACGTGGACCTTGTTTGGTTGAAATTTATTCCTGATTTTCAGACATTATTTTAAACACGTCCTTCAATTATAAATACATGTAGATATACATTAAATAACAAATTATAATTACTAAAAATTCCTAAAAATTGCATCCGGTCCCAAAAATTAAAATCAAGTAAAGGAAAATTTCCTTTCAATATGCCGGTAAATTTCAGAAATAAAGTGAGAGAAATGTCGATTCTATAGTTATAGTCGTCGAATACATGTGACATAAACTTATGACAGTTACAAAGTATCTCCACTCTGTTTTTTAATTCAGTTTCATGACCTATGTGGCTCAGCATTATGGTGAGTATTTCTTCTATTCTCATTTTTCTTGCGTAATACGTTGTTTATGAATTAATACACATTAAGTACTGTACACTAAGAAGCGTATTATTAACAATTAAATTTCTTCAAACGAACATAGTATACTGTATTTCGTGGCTCTGTTCCTCTTTCCTTATACGAAGTATCACCGAATCTCTTCTTGATTATTATTGCTTTGTAATTATTGTTACAAATTTCAATCATGTCAACACTCCGACTCGCAGTTTCATTTAAAGGTATTGAATATAATTATACTATCTCCAATCATTTATTTTAATTTTAAATTACAAAATAAAATTCTACAATTGACAATCTACGTATTAGCAATTATAGGTTTCAAATTTTTCCTTAAGTATTTGTGCCGACATAAGCGAAAATATTAGAATAAATTTATTAAATGTTTTCCATAAGTTCTAGTTAATGATGTTAATTTTAATTGTTCAATTGGACAGTTTTACATTATACAGGAAACAAATAACAATCAAAATTTTTATTTGTACTTAATTTTTAATAACTTTATGCAGCAATTTTCCTGGCCTCGCTTTATTTTCTGTATAATTTTATATAGACTTTATTAACGGGATATACTCCTTAATTTTTATATTAATAATGCTACACAATTAGAAGTTGGCTAATGTTAGAAAATTTAGTATGTATCATTTCAACCTTCGTTTAAAATTTTTTGGGCAAATATGTTTGACGGTACTGTTGTTGTGGTATTCAGTCCCAAGACATCTGATGCAACCCTCCATGTTAACCTATCTAGCACAAGAATTTTCATTTCCGTTTAACTAACACATACTATTTTCTCCCTAATTTTCTTAGAGAATTCCATCCTCGGTCTCTCTCTCGTCTGTTCTTGCCCCACACACTTCCCTCTAATAATAATTTTACAAGGCCCTCGTCTCTTGAAACGTGTCCTATTAATATATCCCATCTCATGGTCAACGTCCTCCATATTGTCCACTCTTCCGGTATTATGTTTAGAATTTCCTCGTTAGTGATTTAAGCACCCATCTGATTTTCTGCATTGTCCTATAGCACCACATTTCAAAGAATTCTATTTTTTTCTTTCCGCAACTCGTATCTTCCACATTTCGCTCCCATATAACGCCACATTCCATACGAACATGTTAGCAAGGATTGCTTAATATTCACACTTATATTACCCGTAAGTAAATTTCCTTTTACTATGACTATGACGGTACTATGAGGACATATTTTAAACTGAAACAATTAAAGTAGGCAGCTAGACGCAGAGTTACATGGTTGTTGGTCTAATTAATTAATTATAAATAATACTTCGGTCGGTGGACTTCCATCATTGTGATGCAGAAACAACAGTTTTATACACAAACTCATTTTTTTCCTTACTTATATTTTAGTGTTTCCAATGCAATTTACTATACGATGGAATTATACAGTACATAGAAAAGGTTCACATATTTAAAAAAAGTTAAAGTTCTCAGCTATCTCCGATAATCATCTTCTCAATAAATTATAATTAAAAGAACAGCGAAGATCTTCAAATATTTTATAAACATAGTCCGCAGCTATTGGTATTCGATACGCAATTGGTGATGTATATAGCGGGTACCATTTATACGGAAAAAATTTACCCTTTTTGTCTTTCTAGTTTGTAATGCACCCAACGCGTACGAGGAAAGTAAATTAAAATAGGCCTATTCCTTATTTTATTACTCGGATTCTTCTAATTAGACTGGATAGCCGAGTGTACTTATTCACAATAAGTGCAGAATTTTACAGTAATCCAATGCCACGACACATTTTCCGTCCTGGCTCGCATATTTGAAAACCAAATTCTGTCCTCTTCGTGGTAACAATGGGAAGCTTTCAGCTGTGGAAACTTTTGAAAGGCTGTTGTGTCCACAGCCACTGTTTCTGAGTTATTATGTGACAGTTGGAGTATATTACTTAATTAAAAACCAGGTGGGTAAATCTAAAGGGTAGGCTGCTGACGTCCACACCCTACCAGGGTTTGCATAAACAGGGGAAACACAGAGAAGAGAAACGCCATTGCTCTATGTTCATGCCAGGCAATGTACCACAGATTCATTCGTAGACGATTGCGATGTATGTCGAAAAACAATTTTAAAGTTGGCAATTTTGAAAACCTTTAGTATCACGTTGTATGTTTTCATTTTCAGTTTATTTTAATACCTTCATTTAAATGTTAGATAATAAACGAAACATTTCCGCTAAACGTATTTGATGCAATAGAGCAACAATACATTACATATACACAATATTCATTTAGTGAGACAATTAACAATTTTTGCCCTGATATTAAATGACATTGCTGTAAATGTTTGAATTACTCTTGTTGGCTCATTATAAGCAAACTTTTCTTATATTTACAAAACCAAATTAAATATCGGAAATATGTTATACTTTTTCCTAAAGAATTTTAAGGGACTCAAAGTAATCATCATATTCAGACGAATAATGTATAATATTTTGCCAGGAAAGCATTCATATTCATAATATTATTAAATACCAGTTATGCTCGCGACTTCGTTTGCGCGGAACTTAGACTAATAGTTCCTTTTATTTTGCACTAAAAAATTAAGCTACAGGTTTAGAAATTTTATAAAATTGGATTCATTGAACACATAATAAGTACGGTATCATTTATGTATCTATGTCATTTTTGGTATCTAACCATACTAAGATACATTTATTTTCATATACATGCAAATACTTTTTAACACCTTGTAATTTATACTTTTTATGACATGGGATCGTTTCAGGGCAAACCTTATAACTCGCAGTTGGTTTGGAACAGGTCCCGCTTTCACACGTTTCGGAGCTTATTCCAAATAAACTTCCAGACAGGCAGAAACTTCAATTATAATTATTCGTTTAAATTACATTTATTTTTTTACCTTTAAGAAGAGAAATTACAAAATATAAAAATTTACCCGCAGCGAAAAAGAAAACCAATTTACGTAAACATCGTATCGACGATCCCGAGAAATTTATTATTTCTCTCTGCCTACGGTTAATTACGACGCGAAATATATATTATTGTAGATCAAGAGTATAGACAGCCCGCATTCGCTTTTTTGGAGGTCTCGATACCTTTCCCGTAGAATGTTTTTAACTTTTTTGTATTTATATCTTCTAAACCCTATAAGATACCAAAATGAAACGTGTTCAAAAAATTAAGATTCAAACCCTCAAATTTTTATTGAAATCCGTGAAGCTATTCCGGCTATTCGAGGCAAACTTCCAGACAGATACGATAATTTTATGTTTATATCTATATTATAATATATCTATATTATAATATATTTATATTATAATAATCTCAGAACTAAATTATGGGTATTATTTTAAACTATATGTTCAAGGTCACACTTTTGAACTAGTGACTACCATTTTAAAAAACAAGAGTAAAAAATAGTAAATATTTTTGGTAATCATTTTTAACTTAACATATTACTGAAGAACTCATTTTTCCACCAGATAAATAACAATACAAATCAACTCTATTCTCAAAAAGGAAAAGTATACCTGTTATTCATTGGAAGATATTTCGAACACTGGCTTGTAACAAGATATAGTATAGTAATTTTTTAAAAATATTGATAATACTTTTCTATTACTGTCTCACTTATTAAAGTATTGAACAATAGTGGAGATGATCCCTATTACACATTAATCGAAATTCAAATCACGTTTTCATTACTAGGAAAATATAACTAACTTATTGTTTAAGGAAACTACAAGCGGGGCAAATATTCGACTATAATATTTCTTTCTCATGGGTCGCGCGTGAGGATTCATTTATAGACAGTATTTTCTGGCTTATTTAAATTTTACATACTGTTTTTATTAATATTGATATACTGTAATGTGCGGGTAACTCAAAATGGCCGCATCGAACGAAAAACTGTTGTAGTTATTGAGAAATGTTTCATATTTAGTATTAAGAAATTAATGGTAATGACAGGAACTTAATATTAAATGTAAGAAGTAGAATAAAATAATTAAAAATACACCTTCATTGGTTTAAAGAGTCTCTAAGTGAACGAATTGTGTGAAATAATGCAACATTCCTTTCCATTGCTGTGAACTTACATTCAGGTTGCGTCAACAATGAAGTAAAATATTCTGTCTGGCTGCTTAGGAGTCACATCGCATTAACTATGATAAAGCTGCACAAGTCAACATTAGGGATGACCGCTAATGACGATAATCCAGACAAGGGAACACCTGAGCTCGGAGATTACGAGTACCCTAATATTCTGTGAATCGTCGCTCTCAAGGAACAGAATGGAAGATTTGATTGAGTATGATATAAAAATGTAAAAGGGAAAACAAAACCAAAGTCAATGTCACCTATGCCGGCATTACTACAGGTAGTTTCTAAAATAGAAATTCGCCACCAGAGAATATTTATTTATATTTGCTTACTCGAATTATATACTTCAGAGACTAATTTCTTACCCCTTATAAGTTTTGAACGGTATGAGAATACAGAAAACATTTTGAATTAAGAATACAATTTATATATCCAGTATACTTCACGAATCATGATATCCTGTTTATAAATAATTATTATAATATAAAATTGTAATATAACATTATATTAGTATGTAATAATTATTACCTAATTAAATTCAACATAATTAAATGAGGAACGGTATAGTAACGGGAAGAATTCCATTTGTTGCGCTATTCTACAAATTCCAGACTAGTAGTGATCCAATTAATATGAAACCGACCCAGAAAATGAATGGCAAATATTAATCTTGTGAAATGGCAAAGTATTTTGTAACAGAAAAGAATTAACAGTTGTCATTTGGCGGGGAAGTAATTTTGAAGCCCAGTCATAAAAACTTATTCATTATGCAAATATTTGCATAGTTGTACATATTTTGTCTCGAATATATGTTTGGCGTTACATTATTTATTCTATAATAACAATCGGCAGTGCAAACAATAATAAGTATTGCCATTCGTTTGTTTATTATTCTTTAGGATATAACTTTTATTCGCATTATTTCGGAGGTTATAAATTTCACGCTTATGAAATATTTGGTATTATGTAGATTAGTTCTTCTCTGAACTAATATTTTATAAAGTATGGGATGTTGGGTAATAATATAAATTTCCATAGAAAGTTTTCTTATACCATTTGGTAAGCAATCTAATACCAATTGTTACGTATAATATGGAAAATGAAGTTGATTTCAACTTCTTGTACAAATTTAATTTTAGAATTACTGAAGTTAATTTCTGTGGTGGGGATGATTATTATTAATTATTAATAATTAATTATAAAAATTGGGCGTTGCTAAAGTCAACGGAGAGCAATAATTTTATCTAGGGATCTTGAGGGTATAAAAACAAAACTTGGCATCGTAATTTTTACTAACACTCAAAATAAGCAGCGGCCAGGAACGTAAATTTGTTTATCACCACTCTGATGGAAATCAGTTGACTCAGCATGTTAGCTGCAGTCGCCGGAAACAGTAACTCTCTCGTACGCGCACTATCAGCCATTCATAGATGATGTGAATCTTCCTGGTAATTGCGAAATCATCAGCAAGGATGGCAAAGCTGCCGATTCGATATGATAACCACAAAATGAATGTAAGTCTAAAAATGTATGAAAGGAATGAAAAATTTCCCAAAATCTCCACATATAGCAAAACTCTGAATTGAGCGAAAATCTCTTCAGTTCCGTATTTTATTAATTCTGCTTTGTCTGCCTGGCAGGGGTTGAAAGATATGTTCACCTTAGCAAATTGTCAGTATCTCTCTTTGCATTTTTCTTGAATTGACCTTGTCAATAGAAGATCGCAGGTCAAATGCCCATGCTACGACCTTTTCAGACAAAGTGTGACAAAGTGTGAAAAGGGTGTCTAGCACGACCTACTTTTTTCATTTCCTCAGGTGATTTGATACGGACTCTTTCCATATCCTGTCCCTTCCTTCTCATTGTCACAAGGGATACCTTTTTTTTTTGCGAAGTACGCACGTGTAAGTAGCTCTTACATCCTGTTTAAAAGTGTCAATCTCAGGCAGATAACCAACTCTTGTCACATTTTGGGCTAATTTCATATACTGCATGCTTAAATCTGAAAATATATTAAAGAAGTTTCATTTTACTCGATGTTAAATCAATGTATCTAATGCAACGAAAAAAATTGTGAATCAAATTAAGTGTTCACGATCGATGACCATAAGATACAGAAAATAATTTTACGTATTGTAAAAATGAATTTTTATTTTGCATCAATCAGGAAATGTTCAATTTCACGTATTTCTCACTGAACGTTTCATTATCTTAATTCTTAAGAATTTCTATTTAAGCGTGTCGTTGTTCAAGAATTTTCGAATTTGGCTCGTCTTCCTGTGGAATGATCTCTAGACTCATTCCCTCGCCATGAACTTCTGAAAATTTCAGCGCTCATATTTTTTAAAATTCATTTGATTTCAATATTTTTCGGCTACCAGCCACAAAACTGACAGAATTATCTTTACGAATATCCCAACTGTTCATATTCGTTTCAATACCATTCTGCAAACAGTCTGCACTGGTTTAGAACCCGTAATAAAAAATGTTGGGAAGATGAAAATTTTCAACGCCAAGTTTTCCCCACCTTTACGTTTATTATAATCTATTGATCTGACCAAAATCATGATGTGCTTGCTGAATGAAACCATATTAATAATTTTAGCCGTAACAGTAAACGTTTCTAAATACTTCAAATTATGTTCGGAAACGTAGTGAATGTCACTGGATATATAAACACAATTTACTGACTGTCATTCTGATCGCGGATTCCGTGATTCTCTTTTGGTTTATTAGCTGCGTTTGATTTATGAGTCTGTCTGTAGTCGATATTAACGCAGTAAGATAAAAATCAGGTAACACAACCGTTAGGCTCCTAGATTACTTGTCCAAAGCTTGATTGGAGTTTATGATTCATTTGTTTATATTATGGTAGTAATTAACTACGTTCTGCATTCATTGGTGCAATAATATTTCCATACATGGAAGAATTAATATATTTCGTTATGACTGGAGTTGATACATTGTAATATCGTGATGCCTTTGAACGATTTATTTAAAAGCTAAAAATGTTTTGCCATTTTTATATCCAAATATAATGTCCGTGTATAAGTATTTTGTAAAAGAGAAAGAAGATACCCCATAAATAGATATTTACAAGCATCATGTAGTTATACTAATATTGATAATAATAATAAAGATACGCCTGACGAGGCATTTGATAGTAAAATTAATTCAGGTCTTTGCGTGCTCGCTTAGTCTTGCATTATATAATATTGATTATGTAGGTTAGTATGAATGAAATAAATTCAATAACGACCATTACTAATTTTTAAACTAATGTATCTATTGGTGTTATTATCAGCCATCTCTTTTATTTAATAATTCTTTAAACCAGAAGCAGTGCAGCCGATATCAAACAAAATATTTTGCTTACAAATTAAATATAGGGTTTTTCAATAACACCATAAATGGGCGTTTCAAATTAAAAGAGAATTTTCGTAAATACTTCACACACAGCTTGTTTTTTCCAGTTCATCATCGACTCGCCATAATTGAAAAACCTTATATAATGTAATAAGTTCTATGATATTTAAAAGTAGTTAGTTTACTAGTAATATTTCGTTTTGATAACCACAGGTTTTCAGGTTAATTATGCACTTTTTTCTAATTTAATATTCATATTGATTTTCGTATGGATTTTGTAGATCAAATTTGACATGATAACCTCGGAAATTGCAAGCAATCCTGGAGGTGTAGTTTAGGAAGGGACGAATTATACCAGGATTTATGTTTCGAGAAAAGAAACTCATAAAACGTTTGTACTTTTTCTACACTATTTATTATGAAAATATAATACAAAATTACTATGTTGTGTTTTGCAAATGCAGTACAATGTCTCAGTGTTTTAAAGGAAATGGGATGTGGTTGTGTTTAAGGAATGGGTAAGGGCAGGCTTCAGAGTTGAGCAATTCTACTCTGTCTGTATATTCTTTCACTGTGACTGTACATAGCAAAGACTTCTTTTTCTGGGCAGTTTTCCTTCTGGTTGCTCCTCTCCACTCACATTTTCACAGACAGACGAACAAAAATAATTTACAGTCATGTAATTATGGTATAAAAACTAATATGACTTTATAAATAAAATTATTGACTCATCAATAATTGGACTTGATTGAAATGAGTACTTGTAATGACTCATAACTTCTCTCAAAATAATGACTAGTATAGAAATAATTAATTGCTACAAAATTCTATTAACACATATCAAATAAATTACAATTTTATGTAAATTGGAATGAATACCAACATCATAATAATAAATACTTATCTTACAACAATTAACTAAAAGAGGTAAATGTACCGTGAAGATAAAACCTTGAACTACTTTCTATTTTGTTTCATCTCAATATCATTTCTCAACTCATCCACAAAATTAATTTACAGAGTATAAATTTTTTTGTCTGTACTTTGTTCCTTTAAATCTTTTTTTTCTTTCTAACAAACAATTTCGCTCATCAGCCTCTAAAGCTACTGAGTTACTTGAGACTAAGATTTCTAATGAACGAAACTGACAGACTGACCATTGAATTTTAATGTTATAGGCAAATCGATAGCGTCATAAAAACTTTTTTTGTGGGTTATAGAAAATTATTTATGAAGTTATCGCGATTCAAAATAAAATTTCAGAAAAGCATTTCATAAAATAAACAAAGTCGAAACGATGTATGGGTGTAATTTGTTATTTATGGTGTTAAACATTGTCTAGTCAGTCAATTTCCTCCATTTTAGAACCTATAACTTTTTTTAAGATTTTTGTCTACTGCCATCAGGCAAAGCATTTTTTATTATTATATTTTTATGAATATATTTCCCTGCTTTTTCTATAATAATTAGAATAATATATACTTCTTTTCAACTATATTGCTCTATGTATTATTTAAATGGGTCGTTTCTTAGAGGCATCTATGTATTAATTTGTTTCTTGAATAACTATCTACTTATTATTTCCTCCCGAACGCCCTACTACATCCTTTATTGCTTGTGAATACCCGGCATTATCCTGGAAATCGATACCTGGATACCATTTCCACCGCTAGGTTACTGGGAAATAAGACCCGCTCGACCACAGTAACGAAATATTTAAGTAAACCCACATTCGAAGTTGAATAATTTATTTGGGGAATCTCTAAAGCTATGGAACTGACTGATCCTGCTCGACATTATTACTCGAGTGCACGGTAATGAATTCGTTGCTTTGTTTGTGAGCTCCAATGTTTGCGTTAAATTCCCGTGGACATTGCATTGCTAATGTGCTGGAATTGTACGCGATGGAAGGCTTTGTGGATAGAGCAATGAAGCCAGTCTATTTGTCGATACCTGTATTTTCAGTCAAAAATATTTTATTGCTCTCATAACTGACCAAAACAGCAGCTTTCGTTGTTCATCGTTGGTGTAATATAAACTTGATTTGTTAACAATAGTGACTAGAACGCTCTAAGTTTATTGCTGGTAAGTTTCATAGCATGAATCTAATTTTATACAATAAAGTGTAGTCAGTGCCTACTTGAACTTAAAATTATTATAGTCAAATAAAAAGACCTGACTACAGTTCTAACTTCTCGCGTGGTATTACTTTCGCAACGTGATATCACATTCCTTATATTTGCCAGTCCTAACGTGCAAAAATAGTATTACTCCAAGCACCGACCAGTTTTTGCCAGCAAAATGCTATAAAACTGAGTATATTATATGTAGAAAAACAATTTCTTCCAACTCACACGCATAAAAAATACTTCAGATAGAGGGCTATCATTCAAATATCTCACAATAATTCAACAAGAGTTTAATATTATTGCTCATTTTTGTCGTTAATAATTATTGCTTCGATTGCGAATTCCAGAAAAAATTATTGCTAAGAGAACAATGAACACAATTTTCGTTTAGAATTAAATGTAGAAGTGTATTATTTATACGACTGACACAACCACACTAACGAATAATTTATTGTTATTTGCGGCCCAAAAATTATTTAAGAACTTATTTTCAAATATGTGAACTTGGAAAATTATTGCATAGCAATTTCGTCATTGTGGGACATAAATATCTAACACATACATTACTACATGTCTAACAAAGTTTCGTTGTATTCAACATTCAAATTTAATAATGTAACCAATATTATTGCTTTAAAGTTACTTTAATATCACTCTTGTTGAATTTCAGTACGGAAATATGCACACGGACACACAAACTTCGTTTTAGTTGTCTACGTGCAAAGACTAGTTAAAAAGCAAATTTTATAGGTATTAAGTATTTACATAGTCGACATGAAATGTTTTCAAACGATATTTTATAAAACATTAAAACTTGTTCAATACTCCGTCTATTATGAACGATATTCCTTTCGTTCGACAATGAATGCGATTGGAATTAAACAAGGAACTGAAATGAACGCGTCGTCCGTTCGGAAGATCGCTTAAGACAAAGAATTAATGTCACCGGAGACCACCGCAAGTTTTCTCTGACTAGATAGCACACTCGTCTCTTATTTCTGAATCCTCTTGAGCCTTCTTATTTGCATGATATTGCTTAACTAAGAGCAGCTCAGCTTGGATATTACTGGGCCTGGCTCAGAGATGGCAAATGTCCGCTTTTGTAGGGAGGAAAATCACGGGGTAAGAAAGGGAGATGGTTTGCGACTTCTACTAGCGACTAAATGCTAAATATGGAAAACTCGTGACCAGATGTCTGAACAATTTTCTTTCCAATATTTGCACTTCTGTTTGAGAAAAAAAACAACAAAGTGTAGGATAAGTTTCGGAAACACCTTTGTCTCAGACAAAACGAAAGTCTGGAGGGATATTTTCTCTCGGGGTATTCCCCGTGGAGCCATTATGTGTTCTGTGGTAGAAGTGGACGCAAGGAAAACAGCCCTCTCCGCAAGAACCGCTAGACAGGGCGTTTTATTGGAGCCGCGGGTTAGGATGTTGACAAAAGAACTTCGCTTTCCGAAGAGAGTGGGAATAAAAATGGGAGTTAGGGGAGAAGGGGGCGCAGCTCCTTTCAGAACTCATACACGTGTAACAGTTCGATATGTGGCCGTTCCTTGCTCTCCTTTCAGATAGGAAACGAGATAAAGTCTAGCTGCACACATATGCGAAAATCTCATAACCGAAGAGTACTTGGTAATCCATAAAGAAGGAAATCCATTATCGAAGAAAAGTGGAAGTAAATGTACAAAAAATAAATATAATTAGCTTTGTTGGGGTGTAAGCGGAAGGTAGAAGATTTTACAAAACGAAAATAGACCACTTAAACTATTGATTGACTAGATAACCAGGAAACAACATTGTGCCCATAATAAGGGAGTCACGTTGAGAAATAAGCTATATAATAAAATAATGTTGACAGAATATCAAATTTACATTTGAAAGTATCGACAAGATTAATAAAATAACTGGAGCTTACATTTCCACAAACAGGAAACTGTGATAGTAAATGATCAAATAGATTAATCGATAGACGAGTATATTTAAATGGGCATAGGACTGAAGGATATAGAATTTCTCAAAGAACTAATAGCCGTATATTGTCTGCAAGTCCATTCGTTGTAATTTCTGAAAACAGTTTGGCCAGGTAATAAAAATTATGGCATATATTCTTGAAGCATTAAACGACAGTGAGGGTGCATACAAAATTATGCACTAAGGGACGGAACATCGATTGACTTAATAGCGAGTTTATCATCAAGATCGGATTATTCTGTTGTAGCCTTCACGAAATGATGTTAATGGCTTTAAAAATTTCTCATGGAACACATCAAATAGAAATAAGCATGTGGAATATGTTGCTGTAGAAGGAACATAATTAGATATTTTAATGTTACCCATCCTCATTGACAAATAGCCATACCTGAGCCGTGCTTTTCTTCGTCAATTAATCAGGAACAAGAGACAGACTTGAGAAAGAAAAAGTAAAGCACACGGACACACATCTACGTGAACTGTATTTACATGGTATATAATATTGCACTCTATCCCTAGCTCTGTCCTATCTACACACAAAGTACAAAAGGCTGTTAAACCTCTCGGTTTCTTATGTACAATGGCTGGAAAATTAGGATTTCTCTACTTTTTACATTAATTAACACCAAGAAAAATAATTGATCTCTTAACAATGTTTCCAATATAGGATTTCAATATTAGATTTATATTACTTGGAATGTCGTCAGTATGAAGACGAAGGACAAAAAATCCACACGTCTTAGGGAATGAAAATTGTTTCGTAAATACAAAAGAATAAAAGACCAATTAAAATTCCATTGTATTACAAATGCACAATATAAATTTGTTTCAAACGTTGTGCAAGATTATAATAACATCTATAATACAGAGCTTCGGAGCCGACGGCCTTGAGTATTGAGAACGAGTTCTAGTGTTCCTAAGCCTCCTCTTAAATAACACACTATTTTACAAATAATAACTTCATATTCTCTTATAAATTATTCATGGTCGGACTTGGTAATCCCACTAAATGGGTCATATTATGCCTACGTTATTTACATATAGTTAACTTACAATGCATTGACTTAGGTATACACAGTGGTTTGATTCATTTAATAAAATTTTCTGCGTGTCTATTATACTCCTATAAATAGTGCAGTCTAAAAAGAGTAAATAGAAATCAGCAATAAATATAACGACTCGACATATCTGACTCTTTCAGCTCAGATATTAAACTAAGTGACTAGATATCTCACTAACGCACCGATAACATCGTTATCCAGCCATGCCTACTTAATGACTACGTTGATTTAAAATATTCATTTCGTTGTATGTGAAACTCTTCGTTCCTTGTCCGAAACTTGTACACTAACGAGAAACAAAAAGCTCGAGTAACAATTAAAACCAGTGTTTCTGCGCCACGCAGTGCACTATTTTCTATGGCGTGTCTAGCTGTATGACGTGCCTTAGCTCAGGGATCAGAGGGACGGGAATATCTACTTCAGCCTACTTCCTCAAAAAATCTCCTGCTCACCAACAGTCATTTAAAAATTCATATAAAATATATGTGAGGCATTGCATTCTATTATGCGCATTCTGTAATTAATATTAAATTTATTCTCTTTAGAAAATGTTATATATTTATCAATGGTCGCTACCAAAAAACTAACTCTGTCTTACGCTCAGCACAAAACCAACAAATGTGTGTCGATAAGCTCTCGGTTTCGTTTTACTTTGAAAATGTGACGTCACTAACATTAAAACTGTTGCAGAGACGGAAAATCGATATAAGTAACTTACAGAATAATTACAGCAAAGGTGATTTGCGTAATAAGAATACGTATCCTTAATAAATGGGAGAAAAGTAAGGCAGTTTGTGAGAATTACAATTTCTCTTCGTTCGTTCGTGAGAGCGTGCTAGGTTTGCTGCGACAGCGGTGATCATTATAAGGCCTTGGTAGAATATAACAGGCCGGGAATACAAAACAGCCAACTTATACTAATTTAACATATCTACAGACTAGCGTAAATAAATATGAAAATGTGCTTGCCAAGCAACGTTCACCCATTGCGCAAAAAATAGTAAATATGCCGCAACGTTGCTTGTTCTCGCCAAGGATTTATGTACACGAAAATAATTTAGTTGTTAGGGGGACTGCTTCCAAGCACATTTTTTACAGACGTAATTATTATTCAACAAAAAAGCCGTTTAGAGTGGCTCGACGCTAGCGAGGACCTCAGCAAGGATAAGGCAAAGGCGCCGCCGCCAGGAAGTGGTGCGTCGGCTGCGGTGGAGGCGGAGGTGGCGGGGAGAGGGGAGGACAGGACGCCGTCGCCCCTGGACGCGACGCCTCGTCCGGCGCCGGGACGCTGCCGCCGCCGTTGCCGCTTTCCCTGAGGCACGCCGACTCTAGGTGCTTGTTGAGGTACGACTTTAGCGCGAAGGACTTGTGGCAGCGCGCGCAAGCGAAGTTCTTGTCGGCGGAGTGCGTCTGCATGTGCGCGCGGAGGTTGGACCTGTCGGCGAAGGCCTTGCCGCAGTGCGCGCAGCCGAAGGGTTTCTCCCCCGTGTGCGAGCGCAGGTGGCCCTGCAGGAGCCACGGCCGCGAGAACAGCTTCCCGCAGACGCCGCACGCGTGGGACAGCTTGTGCGTGAGCAGGTGCATGGCCAGCGCCGGCATGCTGACGTACGCCTTGCCGCACGTGACGCACTTACGCGCCGCCTGCGAGTCCAGGGATCGGTGCGTCTGCTTGTGCCGCGACAGGTTGGACGACGTCGCGTACTGCTTGCCGCACTCGCTGCACGTGTACCGCTGTCGACTGTCGGTGAGCGGCGACCCGCTGCTGACTACGGTAGTTGGGTTCTTGCGCTTTGAACGTCCGTCGCTGACGAAGAACGCCTCGTACGTGTAGGCCACCGTCTTACTCGGCGGCCGGTAGATGCCAGGGCTCGCTGGGGATGGGTGATGCCCCGGAGGCGGAGCAGGTTCCCTCGGCTGCTGGACTATGACGCTGGCCGTCGACGCGCTCAAGTCCAAGATGGCGTGCGCCGCGCTCAGGTCCTCCTCTGCAGGAGGCCTCGACGGCCTGTCGTCTAGGGAGTACGGACGGTAGATATCCTTCTTCTTTGGAGGAAGAGATAAGGCGGCCCCGGTACTGGTGAAGCACATTGACAGGGATTTGCGAGCGCGTAGCGGCACTGGCACCGCCGGGGCTGGGGGTGGCGGGGGCGGCAGCTGCTGGAGCTCGCTGGGGCCCCATGGCCGGCGCTCGGCGGCCGCCTCGTGGCGAGCCTCGGCGGCGGTCTGGAGGGTGGCGTACGACGGTGGAGGCCCAGAGTACAGCGGGCCCTCGGCCTCCCGCTCCGGCTTAGGCAGGTAAGCGGTGAAATGAAGAGAAGAGAGATCTTGAACGTAGCCTGAAACAAAAGAAACACTTCATCAAATATAGGAACAGCAATAATTGGTCTCTAGAGTTACTGGATCTATTAAAAACTACGGTTTTAGGGTCAGTTTTAATGTCGACCAAAATTCTGTACTCAAGTGTGAAGTACTACACTCAGAAATGAACATGAAACAAATATCATATACTGAAACGGTATTTGTTTATTATTACAACTAGTACTGAAGGAATATGTGTTCTCTACTACTATGAAGTAGTGTTAGAAAGTATTATTGTAAAATTACTGCTAGACTTATTCCTCGTCAGATAATTAGTAAATGTATTCTACGTCAAGTACTATTATACATTAGTTATCAATTATACTTTCATATTCTTTACGAGTAAAAAAGAAAAACTTCAAAAGAATTTGATTAGCCTCTGGAATTGAGGATCAAGTGTTAGACTTTTATCCATTTTCCCTTTGTCCGGGTTGACCCTGTGAACTGTGAAATTATCTCATCTCCCTGCACAACGAATCCAATTACAGGGCCCGTGCACTTGAATTCTTCAACAATGGGTAATCTAATAAAGGGTCTGTAAGATAAGTAAATAGTAAGAAGCAAACTATCAGCAGCGAACAAAACGATGCGTTGGAGATAATTTACGCTGTTGTTCTTCGCTCGGATGTTTAATCTGCAGAATATGCGAGGGGCTCGTAGTCGCGTCTTGTTTGAGTTGCTGACGCTGTGCAGAGGGCCTTTCTTGCGAGGATTCTCTCTAATAGTAAACTTTGATCTTCCACTACAATGATCACAAATTCTCCGCGCAAGTGTTTCGTCTCAAGGAATCGAGATTCGAAATTGTATGGGAGCTTCCACGGGCGGGCTTACCCTTGTAAAAATCGCGTTATATTACCTGCCAAGAGAAAATTCCCTTCCAATATTAGAGTCGGCATTTTAGTATCGATAAATGTTCTTAACACAAATTTCAGGCAGTCCGTCGCAGAAGATAATAAGAATTAACAAAGAAAATTTCTGAGTAAAAACTGTGTTTTAAGGTAATATAATTGATTCAAGATTTTGAACAAGATTTTGAAGTACACAGACCACGGTCGCTGAGAAATACTTTCAGGTGAAAAATTGTAGGTTTTAGTAATATTTGAATTTATAATAATAAATTGAAGTACCCTTGCCGAATCATCATATTTTTTCGGTATAATACTATACAGGATTGAAAATTAGCATCGTAAGTTACATATTAAAGATTAACTCCGTCCTTCTCAACGAAGAGATCGTAACACATTCAAAATTGGATGAAGAGTTCTCGGGATTCCATTCGGGTGATGTCGTTTGTAGTCCACAACGTTCCATGGTGACCTGAAGAAGATGGCGGTGCCGGGCATAGAAACGTTGTGGACTACAAACGACAACACCCGACTGGAATCCCGAGAACTCTTCAAATCGCATCTTCGACGGGAAAATCTACGTTCTCCATTCATTAATTGTTGTTTAAGAAAAAATATTCACTGTTAGTATATTTTTACATTTTCTTATATATTTGATCGTTTATGTTAATTAAATAAAATTGCTATTCAGAGAGAAAATAATATTTACAAATGCGTTTTAATTGTTCTTGTTGTGGTATTCAGTCCTAAGTATGTTTTGATGCAACCCTCCTTGCTAACCTATTTTGCGCGAGCCTTTTCATTTCCGCATGACCTCATCCCACATCGTCCCTAATCTTCGTATTCCACCCTTGTCCTCCCTCTTCTGTTCCTACCCCACATACTTCCCTCTAATTCTAATTTCGCAAGACCCTCATGTCTTAAAACGTGGCCTATTTATTTATCCCTTCTCTTGAACAACGTCCTTCAGTTGACCACGTGAAAGTTAGGAGTGATTAATTATTCCAGTGACGTAAACCTTGCTGATTCGCGTCTCCCTTGAGAGTCCGGCGAAGCATGAAAAGTGTTTCCTTGGGATTCCGTATGTTTGACTTAAAGCCATGCATAATATCGTAATGAAAATTTTTATTATTTCATTCATACGAGAAACTTCAGAGATGCCAAAATACTACGTTGCCCCTGTTACAACTTGACTAAAAAACACGCTGTGTTAAAACCAAAAATCATTCCTTACACACAAAATAAAGAAGAGTTGTAAAATTGTTAGGTGTGTAAAAGTTAATAAGAATTTTATGTGTATAGACTCGGATTTTCTCTCATTCTTCAGTATTCGTCTTCTGTAACACACTTTTATGCTGGACGCACTCCTAACCCTAGAATTTCTCTGAAACCTCTAATTCCCATCAGAAGAATACACAGTAAATAGTTACTGACGTTACATGTATACATGTAATATGTGTTACATATTAAATGTTTACGTGATAAATATTGCAGAGATGTTATGAAGTTTGATGGCGATGTTTCTTGGGACTGTGGGTGTACCAGTGGGAGAACCATGACAATCATAAAGACAAAGTTAGGGGCGGCTAATTCAGCCGTCCTTATTCCAGTCTGGTAAACCTCCCTGATTCGCGCGCCTCCCCTGAGAGTCCGGCGGAGCAAGAAAAGTGTTTGCTCGGGATTCCGTGCTTCCGCAGACTTGGCTACTTCTTCGCTGATATTTGCATAATATCCGCTCCAGAATTAGTAGCGGAGGGAAGATGGCAAGCCGCTCCGGCGGGACCAGGGAGCATTCCCTTTAAAACCATAAGACATCGTCTCGGGAAGCAATAAACACAATGGGGTTCTAAGAAGCTCTCTAGAACTCCGATTCCGCAAACGAAACATTAGGGCTCCAAACGAGTGCCATCAACCAGTAACGAATCCATAAAAGGAGATTAAACTCATTATCAAGCCTATAGCGAAAATGGTCGTGACATTTAATCAAATCTTTTCACTGAAAATGCGAGAGAAGCGTTAAAAGATACGATCCTCAGATATGGGCAAGTTGTGGGCATTATTATTTTTTACACTTCACCGAGATCAACTTTAAAGAATACAGTTTATACTTTTCGTAGTAAAATGTAATAATAAATGTCTATACAGACATTTACTAACTTGATTGCAAAAATTGTAATATATGAACGGAATTTTTTTTCTTACTTCTTGAGGAGGAGGAGGACTGTTCTCATCCCAAGGACAATCTGAGGAAAACGAGTCTAGGGTTTAGTTTTGTAGTACGTGAACTATATCTGCGAGTTCATTTCACAGCATAATTTTTATATGGATTAAAAAGATGGCAAGCAAAACCCGGCGTTTCATTTTCATACAATCAGAATATTTTACGTCGACATTTTAAATTAATGTCATGCTTTAAAATTTCTCCCATATTCCATCGGACAATGACCATAATACATAAAGAATAACAGTCTGCGCAAAGAGAAACTCAACTTGAAATATGATTAGTCAAAGAACCGAGGCTAGTGCAAATAGAGAGCGGTTGATTCAGGTTTATGCATCGGGAAAAATTATAACCATATGAAGAAAAGTGGAAAAGTACTTTCAGATTTCTGTGGAATTATACATCTAGAAATAAGAGCAGGTAAAATAACACTGAAGACATAAATGAAAACCTGCATGCTTAATACAGTTTCATATTCGGTTAAAAACATCTGTAAAGATCTAAATATCTTTGTCGAAGATGTTGCAAGTTTGGAAAATTTATTAGGATCATATTTTACAAGAAAAGGGTGCAATCAAAAATTTAAACCATTACTTATGATCTGATCATCGCTGATGACGCTCAAGAACCGATGACGTTTAATATAAATTCAAGTTTTAACATGAATCAAAGGCATTACCTAAGTGAAAAATATTTAAATAATGCACAAATCGAAGCTGATGTTATTTTTCAAATCAGCTTTGAGAAAATATAAGCAATCCTTTTATTTCATTTCTATGTCAAGATGGTAGTTTCTATCACAGTAGAGGCTCATGAAAATTGTTCCACATAAAGACAAAACAGAGTTAACTGATTATGGTTTAGTTCTACGGTAGCCTTAGGACCTTGGTTTGCTGAGACATGAGCCTAACGCTCATCTTCCATTAAGCATTTAGGATATTTTGAAGTCTTCACAGATATTATTCCCAAGCTTCTTTAACAACGGTGAACACAAATATCCAAGCCCGTTTCAGGATTTGAACCCTGGAGCGCTGTGATGCCACGCAATTACGCAGCATGTCGGAAAGACCGTGTTTATAAAGCACAAATAAATCTATTAATTTGTTTACACTAATACTTTAGTAGTTTGCTGGGAAATCTGAATCTTTGGATAAAAAATGGGGGTTCTTTTAAAATTTTAAAGCTGAGCTCTACCGTAAGGAGGCGGAAAATTTTCAGTAATTTTTTTTTACTGTAAATTGGAATCTGCAGTTAAAATACATGTTTTTTCTCTAATTTATCGTATCGGTATTATTCCGGAACCTTATCAAAAGTTGTTTTGGTATTCAGTCCTAAGACTGGTCTGATGCAACCCTCCATGCTAACCTACCTTGTGCAAGCCTTTTCATTTCCGCACAAATACCACACCTCAGATCCTCCCTAATCTGTTTAGCATATTCCATTCCATGTCTCCTTCTTCGTATCTTAGCCAACACACTTCCATCAAATGCTAATTTTACAAGACCCTCATGTCTCAAAACGTGGCCTATTAATCTATCCCTTCTCTTGGTCAACATCCTCCATATTACTCCATATTCTCAAAAGAGCTACCGGGAAAAATATGTCGTGTAAAACTTTTCGTCTGGGACATTTTTGAAGTTATAACATAATCTTCAATTAAATAGACTGCCGGGGATAGCAGGTCTTGGAAACGAATTCCTGAGACGTGACGCACGATATTGGACCAGGAGTATAGTTTGATTAAAGAAACTGTTGAATTAAAACGCTTACTCTAACAGCGTATTCTGGGCTAAATTTAAGATTTTGTTGTGTCTCTGACGTAGTTTTTTAGGTATCCGTTGAAAATCAGGTTTAATTTTGCATAAATGGAATACAGTAGCCTTTAAAAGGAAATATGTAATTAAGTCAGGTACTTGATGTGTACTGAAGTACTGACAGACCTTGTACCATAAGTGACAGTATCCTACGCAAAGCTTCAAGGTCTCTGAGAAGAGACATTTCTAAGATGACGTGATATAGGGTGTTCCATGAATTGCGCTACTGTATTTCATATGAAACATTCCTTTCTAGACAGCAACGGCTGGTCGTTGTTGAAACTAGAGTCCTCGCGTGGCCTTTGTAACATTAGTACAAACTGTGGATTGTCGTGGCTTTTTGGAGTGCAGCAGAACAGCCTAACCCCGGGTGACGCGGATGGCCATTCTAATGGGGTGTGTCGGGGGCGGCGTGGGTGATTGATGTCGTGCGGAGCCCGGCGGCTGGCGGCTCGATACCGCCGCTCCATGGCAGTCCGCCAGCGCCACGATCTCTCCTCTCGATGCCGCACTCAGTCCGACAGTCTGCTTTGGTTTCTTCTTACATGCTCACTGTTGAGCACTTGTCACAATGCTAAGTAACAGGGTCCATTCAGATGATCCGCAATGAATCATCACTATCAGTCATTTCATTCCCAATCTGCTGTTTTATCTTATTTTTATTCAAACCCAAATAAAACGTATTTCATCCGCACAAGTCTGTTTCCTCAATTTTTATGACCATATTTTCAGTTCCGAACCATCTATCTCCATCAGCCAGCTTCTTATCCACCCAGAACGAGTGAACTATTAAAATTTCAAATCCTTTAAGCGTTTAACTACTGCAGAAATTCTAGTTCTGCTTCTCGCAGACTATTAATCATTTCACTTCCCGGACATGTCTCTTCTCAGAGACCTTGAAGCTTTGCGTAGGATACTGTCATGCTACAAGGTCTGTCAGTACTTCAGTACACATCAAGTACCTGAATTAATTACATATTTCCTTTTAAAGGCTACTCAATTCTCTCAATGTGAACTACCTGAACATGATTTATTCGGTGAACACTGATCTGTTATTTCGATAAGATAGACATTGTAAAAACTACTCGATGAAAATACCCTCGTGTTGGACGGATTTCTTTGAGCATCTTCGTTGTATTGTAACTGACACACAGTGTAGGCGGACCAACGGATAACGTATAACGCTTGAACTTCGGACATTGTCACACTCCACAGACTGACTTAATAACTGAGCAAATTTTTTAATTTTTTCCGAGGCTTTCTTTCTCAAATTCCGTACGATCTTAGCTTGTAATAAAAACGTGTCTGATAAGTCAGTGTGTGAAAATTTGCTATTTATCGTTCCTTATGCCTCTGAATGTTTACAGCATACGACCAGGCTTCTGACTTTATTGACTTGACCAATTTCTATATATGCTCTTCATTGAGAGTTTCCAGATAATAGGTCAATGTCATCGTCAAAACTTCAGTACATATGAGAATATGGAGAACGATAAAATATATTAGTGGATGTAGGCAAGAAAGGTAAGGAAAGTTACCCAAGGCTTAAAGCTAGATTATCAGAAAGTATAAAATTTGGAGAATGTTTTTAAAGTATTTCAGCCACCATCAGCATGCTACACTTGACTGCAGAATAGATAGTCCAATGCAGGAGTGACAATTTGAAGCTTGATCTCTCAGCCTGTCATTCTCCATCAATCAATTATCTTAAAACATGAAAACATGAATAAATAATTACGTATGGACATTGTGTTATTTAAAGAAAAAGCAATACGTTTGTTATATTGGGAAATGTCGCTACTATAGCAATCTAGTTAATATATTCAGACTTTAAATGGTTCGTTGAACGATTAGTGGCGTAGTGCGTGGGCTGAGACGCGTAGCGAATCGGAAGAAGCGTCACATGGTGCCGCTAATGAAAATCCTGTGCCGTTTAATTAGTCAGCAAAAGTGCGAGCGCAGGGGGAGCAAACAATTGAGATTAAGACGAACAGAGAGCTTGTAAATTAGGGGAAGCAAATGGTGACGACTGTTTGAACAGCGGGGCCCGATAATCCGTTCGTGGTACCACCTGGCGCGGGGATTACAGCTATTCAAGCCTGGTAAAGTGGACACACGCTGAACGCTGACCTCACAGAAGAATGGAAATCAGAAATCAAGAACGTAACATTAACTTTAAAGGCAAGTACGATGGAAACCCAACAATAATTCATAGATAAAGTTTGTCGGTGAACAAATCTGTTTCAAGATATGAATGTAGCTAACACATGAAGAATAAAGGTGACAGTACAGATTCTCAAAGTATCATGCACACAGCCCTAAAGAACATTTTTGTGAACACTTTGCTGCAGGATTTGTCCCAAGTATTTCAACCTCCAGCTTGTCAATATTTAATGTTGTGCTTATTAAAATGAAATAATAATCACATTATTATTTTATTTTCCATCTGCTATTGGGGTCATATGTCTTAAAGTTAAACTTGCTTGAGGCAAGCTCAACAGGACCAGTTTTGCTCTAAATAAGCGGTATCTTTATATCCCCGTTTTTCTTTTATTTTCGAAGATACGTTTTGTTATTATTGTAAAGAAAATAAAAAGCTTATTTCTTACTAAACTAACAAGAAATGTTAAATTTTCAAAGAAAACATCCTGATAATCGATTCTATCACATTCAAGACCGTCAAAGTTAGGCTGGAACTACATTGAATTTTAATCCATTGAATTGTCTAAACTATCTAAATTGCTCAGTTGACCACTTTCAATTTTCTTTCCTCATGTTATGTTGTTTACAATGATTATTCTTCGGTATCGTTGTGACTGTTAAACGCTTTTTCACTTATCAAAATACATGCGCTTTTTTGACTCAATATCCGAAGAATCAGAACTGAATAAAAATTTTCAGTCTGTGTCTGATACGTGACTTGGTAAAATTCCCCATCATTACCCTTGTACAAAGAATGGTAAATGTTCATTTTGAGTTCAAATAGTAACGTACACATGTAGTGGCAGGATGTTTCCGATGGGCAGTAGCCGACCCAAGGAAGTTTCGTCTTTGCTCCTTGTAACAGAGATTTCCTTCATTATATCCGGATCAATTATGTAAATTGAAAAAGTAAAATTTGATGGTTTAACCAGATTTTAGTAATGACCGATTTAAGATTGGATGGAACGAAAAGACGTATTAAATTTAGTCAATCGATAAAAATCAACGATTCTATTTGATTTGGATTCTACGTGAATGGACTCAGTAACCTATTACGTAGGATCTGTTAGTGTAAAATGATTCAATGTTATAAGGACCACGCCAAATTCTTTCTAATGTTTCTAATGATAAAGAGTGCAGTAGGGTTTTTCGTCACCGAGCCTTCATTATTGACGATTTAAAAGGCAGGGAAGCAATTAAGTATTTAAGACGGTTTATTTGAAGATAGCATATGACAAAAAATACCGAATAGTCATTTACACTACGTTTTCTAACTGATTCGTCTGTGCTATTGGGCACTCAAACTGATTGCGTCACTTCACTTGGGAAATAATGCATACGAATTAACCCGCAGTACTCGTCTCATATTCTGGCAAAGCTATTACGAGGGTTAATTTAGCTGAATTGCCCGAATGGGATCCGGTCAAACAGTACAACAGACGCGTCTGATACCACGCCATAACCCAATCTGATGGCGGATTAACGCCCAATAAGCTTGCGGCTCTGGCACGATATTGTTATAGTCCAATAACTTCCCTGACCACGTCCCCCGTAACCCAGCATCAGTGATTACCACGCTTTCGGAAACATATACCACTTATGGCTTTTTGCTCGAATGCAATATAATAACAGACAGCACTCTTTACGTTGTTCACATCGTCACTCAAGAGAAACCAAACGATATGTTTAACAATAAATATAAACCACTTCACAAATAGAAAAGAGTACAGAGAAAACTTATATAATAAGAACAATTAAAATAGAATTTAAGTACGAAAAATAATTCATCGATCTGGAAATAGAGAAATCATCATCAAGCAGCCATATTTGATCTTATTTTAATTCTCAGTTACGGCCTAATAATTATTGCAAAGGGTTCGAAATGCCAGATAGGGGGCAGAGATTATAAGAATTGATGAATAAATTATTATAAAATGCATTTTATGTCTTCTTCCCATAAAAACTAGCGGCTTGAACGCTGCAGTGTTGAGAAGGAAGAAGTTTAGAATAAGTGTATACTTCCTGCACGATTTGCATCCTATTAATTTCACTAACAAATTTATATTTTCAAAAATTATCAGACGAGCTTTCAACTTCCCAAAAAAGAGCGTAACCGCACCAGAGGTGAGAAATTTCGAATTATTATGCATGAGAAAACTTGGTAAGTAGATCACATTAAGCTGGCGCATTATGTAATGCAAATGAGCGAGTTTGATGTGCAACGCTCTTGTCGGCAAAATTGGACATGTATTCTATGATCAAGAGGTGAAGGACCACGCGTATCTGCAATCAAAATGGGTATAAGCAGCCACATCTATTTGTTGTTGAAGACAACGTCCCCTTCAGGCAGAAATTTTGAACAGTATTTTTTATATTTTGCTACAAACAACAGGCCATTGGTCCTTTTATTCATCAACATGGCAAACAATATGAAGCACTAAAAGAAAAACGCTTGAAAAGAGCTTATATGAAAGTTACTAAAAGAAAAATGTAAATACGTGTGCGTGAAGGAAAAGTGAATAATTGTGGTAATTACTCGTTAGTAATGCATCATTTTAAAAGAAAAGAATAAAATCGGCCTGTAGAATTAAGGAAAAATTATACGTAAAAGGCAGAGATAGCCTTAATTTTAAAATATGAAATTCATTGCTGAATGAAAATTATTTTCAACTGGATGAACGAGAAACCAAGTCACGAACTTTCATTTCTGGAACAACAAAATTGGTTTGCCGGCCTCCTGTGGTGTAGTGGTTAGCGTCGCTCCCTCGTATCACAAGGTTCCCGGGTTCAAATCCTATTTGAGTAACTATACTGAGGTTTCCTTGTATAGATATAAGTTCACCTAATGGTATACAGTCGCTAATGACTTTAGCAATTAGTGCAACTATAATAAAGGGCTCGTAACCGTTAACTGAACGTAAATTAATAAATGTGTGACGCAGTCTTCACTGGAATTGTTTAAAAATATAACTGATTAATGTTTCATTAATATCTGGTTTAGTCATAGAATATTTATTACGAATAAATTTACAAGTACGTCCGATTCCAGTGGTCATTAATGTTTCTGAAAATAAATGGAGGCTTTTGTTCCTCGATTTGTAAAAATTGGTCTGTATTTATAAAAATTATAATTTTCCAAAGAATTCTGTAAATCATGGAAAACTGTACGGTCAGAATCGAAAACCTCGATTATATCCTTAAATGAATCGCGTTCTAAAATTTCATTATTGTAAGGAGTGAACTTAAATTTATAAAGAATAGATTACATTCAAGGTACCCTTAAAACTACTTTTCAACTATATTACAGAAGATAACTATCCAAAGTATGCTGCAGTGTGTTACTTTATAGTTTACGTTTATTGACATGGTAATCATTTCAATGAAGAAAAGACATCGAACAACCTGCAACGGATCCAGTCACCTTAACGCCGAAAACGTGAGAGAAACTTGTATAAAACTCTCCTTAACAAAAGATTTTAACCCAGAGGGAAGGCTTTATCTGCTTCCGGAACTTGACAATCTTATTTGAATAATCCCAAAGAACAAAATAAAGAAATCTAAATCCGAAGAAAAATTCTCCACTGAGATGCAAATTCAGCCGCGTCTGTAGAAGTCCCTTCCCTTCTGACATTTCCATTGCAAATATCTCTGCGGGGACGCGAATGTTAGGGCAGGTGGTTGAGGGATGGAAACAAGCATATTTCGAAAAGGTGACATGTGTATGTTAACAAAAGTATACATGACTAGGGAAATAACCAGCTCTGCGTTATAACGTTCTTTTTGAGTGTTAAATTATTTTTTCTAGTTAATTCATACAAATTATTGAAATATGCGATTAAAAATAAAAAATAATGAACAATAATAAAGACCCTCAATTGTTACATAGAGAGACTGAAAGCAGCGCTCATTGAATTAAATGTTTCTTTTAATAGTAGGCTATAGTTATTTCCACGTAGTGCCACGAGATAGTACCACTGGTATTACCGACAAGTCACCTGTAGTATTGCGAATTTCACAGCTTGGTAAACAAATTGTTTTCCCCAAGAACGCCGGGTGTTGATTGTAGAACATTATGTTGCTAGTAGTTCATTTACATTTCTGGTAGACCAATTTCGTGTGAAGTATCCCAATGTAGCGGAGCCTAACGGTTTGAATATTTCCAGATCAATCGACCATTAGTACTAAACCTGACCAGTTGTAGTGCATTTAATTGTGCGTGACATTTTTATGACTGTATTTTTGTTACTATTCCTTTATGTTTACATTTTTAGGTGAAGTATATAAAGTAAACCAGATTAAATCCAATGGCCTGTCAAAGGTGGAGTATAAAAGCCAACCTCAGAGCATCCATTTATGTTTCATTATTATAATAATAGTTAAAAAGAAATTATTTTCACGTTGGGGCTCAATGATTTTGACACGTTATGATGAATCAGAAGTATTTGTAGAATTAAGATATAATGGCAGTCAGATACCGTGTCATTATTCCAGGCATTAATTATTTAAATAACATATTTTTTTATGATTGCCGCTTGTAAGTCAGTTATAAGAGAAATGAAAATCCCATGGAACGACGGAATGAGTGCGTCCCTTTATATAAATGCGTCACCATTTTGCGAGCTTGTCTGAATTTCAAATAAATTATGTAACGCGTGACTTAATTTGTATGCAGTAAAGGAATTACAAGTGTGTATTTGGAAGTTTGATGAAAGTAAGACTTCTCTAATCTGAGAGAGGAAGAAGGGAGACGGAGGGTCCGGACTGGATCGCAGGTGTCGCCTGGAAAACTTGGTGCCAGCTGTGCTAAAGCACCGCCGTCACGGACAAAATTAATAAAACGGATCTGTGGAGAACTTAACCCAGAAAAGTTAATATATATAAAAGAAGAAAAATCACATTCACTAAAAACAAGGTTAGATGCAATTGCTGCAATCGCAATGGAAGATAGCGTAAAATATTTACATTTTTAATAAGACATAACGTTAAAATTTTGAAACTAAGAGATTTTAAAAGTTTTTACAGTCTAGTTACATTAAATATCAAAAATATTAAAAACTTAATTTTCAACGTCTAACCAACAAGGGATGGGAAAGAACGGAAATGGTGAGTTAACTGTCCAATAATTCACTGAAGACTCACAAAAGCTCAAGTGTAAAAATAAATATTCAGTTTCTGACATTAGTCTTCATAAACCTATAAATCGACAATAAGCTTCTTAAACTGGTTGATTTGACTGTAATGTTAATTCAAAGTAAAGGTCATGAATACGAATGTGGCAATTTTATATTGATACTAAATGAACACACGCACTCACACACATGCAACATGCTAAGTGCCATATACCAAAGTGTCTCGACCACGCTGCTTTCCATAATTACAATCATGAACATGATATTTACTGAATGGTAACTATTCCGTATTGTAATTAATATTTTCGGTATTGTAAAGTATACGTCTGTTGATACCTCCAAACGTTACAGATTGACGGGAATCTTTAATTGTTTTGTGAAATCACGAAACAGTTTGATTTGTAGGTGTTAAAAATGGAATGAAAACGTTGCATGCGAAACTATTTCTTGTTTAGGAATTTCTGATGAGTGAGTGAGAGAAGTCTGGCAGGTGATCGTGACTCCCGTTCTTGATCGACCCCTGCGGAGTGATATTGGACGTGAGATTTGCATAATGAGACTTAGCAATGCCTGGCCGGATGCTATCTAAATCCGTACGCCGCAAACGGCGTGACAAACGAGGCCTGTTACGCGATGTTTCCTTGTGTTTCTGCACAGAACAATAAACAGCGTCGGCCGAAATTAATGGCCGTGAATGCGGAATTAGCGGTGTAAGCGACGTACTTTTCGGTGCATTGTCCACGGAGCGGAACTCATAAAACAAGCAACGCTAAGCTCAACATGCACCTCCTAGGACTGCATAATTACACCTCGTATTTATGTCGTCAGCCGGTTTTCAGCTCGAGGATTGATTGAGGTGGTCCCGCCCTGTTGTTTCCTCGCCTCTAGAGAACACCATTCAAATTAACAGCGTACTTCCACGTCATTTATCCAGACTCGTTGGCCTACTGAGCTGGCTCTAGAGGAGAGAGAACTGAAGAGTCAATTTCTCTGCTCGTGTTCATACTAACCTATTGTTGAACAATACTGATCTAAATTCCAACTGGATTTTTTCTTACATTATTCTTCTTCCAATTTGCCTGTCGTAAGTCGTTCTGGTTGACCACTGGATTCGAAGCTGAAATCTTTCACAAATAATTTGCAATTCAGAAAACTGTGCATAGCTACCAACGAACACTTCTGCAATTGCTTCACTCCACATCACCTTTAGAATTCAATAATATCTATATAAAAATTAATTTTTGTGTGTACATAGTTTTTAATTTGTTAATTTCAGTTTAGCTTTACTTATATATTAAGGGATACGAAATAGATGATCTAAATTTCTGCCACGCTGACTTTGTTTAACGTTTATTGCGTTGAAACGTCTTTTCGTTGGTATTTAGAGAATCTTCGCCATATCACACAATCCATCATCCGCAATCTGCAAAGAAAACGGCTGGCACTCGTAAAACCTTGTTCACTTTTTCTAGCAAACTCAAACTACCACCCGCTATCTGGAGGCGAAATGGCGGACGTTAGGTAAAATTATTTAATCAGCCTCGTTAAGAATTCTTTTCGCATTACAGAAGTTTTCTGTGAAGCGGTAAGTAATTTAAAAGATGCTCGCCATTTCGAGATGTTTGAATTTGAAAATTCAATCTGCTTAGTTTACTGCTCAAGAAATAGTATTAGTAGGTGAAATGCTTTGAGTTCAATATGTCGATTAATGTCTATTTTGCCTAAAGAATTAAATAGAATGAAATTAACAAAAAATTCCCACATAAACCAATATTTTTTATTTAATCCATTTGACGTTTCACCCAATATTTTGGAACTTATTCATTTACAGACATAAGCAATAAAATTTTGACCAAAACTAAATTTTTAATATGTGGAATACAATTGGATAAACATTCAAAGTCTAAAATAAGCCAAAATTTCTTTATGTAGTTACATATATTTGCATGAATTCTAAATTGCACTCAAGGAGGAATTTGATTACGTTCGTCTGTTCTGTAGAAGATGCAAAATTGTGAACAATAAATCGTATGATAAAAAAACTATCTGTGAATCGGTCGTTAAATTTAATTCAAAATAGCGTTGACCTTATTTTACTAAAGTTAATCTTATCTTATCGAAAGTAACAAAAGTCTTAATTCAAAAACATTTAATACCCCAGGAATGTGTTACAAATATGGGATTAAAGAAAAAATTGACAAGTACTATCCCATCAAACGCATATACGGTCCTAAAACGAATGTTTGTGCAGAAAGGTAAGAAACGTGAGCAAAATTTTCATACATCTATGAAGCCACTTAATAAATTAGTTCATAACATTTATTTTTAGGGTCTACATAATTTTCTATCATGAGGAGGGAATCAATATTTCAAACTGATAAACTACATTATGTGAATACGAAAAATTATTTCATCGTTTTGTTCACTGTTCAATAATATAATTCATTTTGTAGTAAGTTGCTTAAATGCATAAACAAATTGAAATAGGTGAAACACTTTCTATTACTATTGGAACAGATTTGCGTAAAGCTTTATTTAGTTCCTCAACTCGAAGAAGAAATAATATTTCTATACCCACCAATGATCGACAGTGGAATATAAATATATTCCTTAAAATGTAAAATAAATAATGTATATAACAGCCTACTTGTCTGACTGATAATATTCTTAAAATATTAAACCGATTTTTTTTATAATTAGATGATCGTGCCAGAGTCTCGAAAATGAGCACGACTGTTACTGGGGAAATATTCCTACAATGTAAATTTTGTTTTGTATTATATAAAAATATAAGGAAAACATTTGAATATTAATATTTTTACACGACGAATATTATGCTGCTCAATACTTGCCGAAGTACTACGATTGTGAAAAGTTGAATTTATTCAAATTTTGGAAATTATTGCACTTTCAAACAAAAACTTGAAAGTTTTCTGGACTTTACTCCATTTCATTTCTCTGACGATTGTTGTATTTGTGGGAAGATTGGAAGAATGTTTTTATGACTTTCTTTTCAAATACTGTTTAATGAAAAAAATTTAAAATAGTAACCAGAATGAATAAAATATTAAATTTGATTCTGTAATTAACTTGATGGTTTTCAATTAATTTCTTTTAAAAAGTAAAAAGTGAAGAGAATGTAAATAAAATATAAAGATTATTACTTTGATATCCAAAAATTATTTAATTTTATAAAAATGAATTGAAAATATGTGGCCCGTAAAGACCTAGTTATTAATGCGGCTTAAATGAAATAGAAAATAAATACGATAAGAGTTTTGAATAATTTTAAAAGCTCAATCATATGCAGTATCGCATTTAGACGTATATAATCACCTGCTAATATTATTTTAATGAAAAATAATTTCTTTTTCTCTTTTATGTTTTTACTAATATGTGAAAAATATGAATAAAGCGAAAATCACTATGTTACGAGTTCCAAAAATAAAAGTAACACTCCTTGAGTCCAAAGTAATGTATCCGATGATTTTATCTTAGCGATTTGAACGTTAAAGATTTAAAAACCTGAAACCGGCTTTTATGAAACATATATTGGTAATTTTGTAATAAATAAGGAGATTAAAATATCTTTAATTTTCATTGTTGTGAGAATAATACTGTAGTCATTGAGTCGCTAAGCATATAAACCTGAAACAGTAAAAGCGTAACTAACAAATTTAAAAAAAAACATTCGTGACTAAAATCAATGCATGGAAGGAGATCATAAAAAATTCCTTAAGCAACTTCTAATTCTTTTCTTTTCAGTAGTTGAATAGGTACAATACGCAAAGTTTTATAGAAAGAATAAATGTTATAAAATCAATACTTAAGACCATTAGTTTATCAAGACGGTAACTTGGTTGAATATTTAATATTTATTGCACATGTAACGATTTTTCACTATTCTTTAATTTAACTCGTATTTAGATTGTTTTATATTTATTGAATATCTTAAAATTATTCTGTGTTATTCCGATTGATAAATAATAAAAAACAATATATTAAGTACGGTAATATTGCATTATGAGTAAAGTGATGTGAAAAATATTTTCGTAACATATTGACATTGTTAATTGCAAATTGGGAAATCGCTAAAGAACAAAATATGATCATGTAATGCAAAAGACTGAAACTGAGAACAAAAATACGGATTAATAATAGCAGTATATGATTCACTTAACCGTGAACATATTAACCTAACAATTTGCTTAAAGAAAAATATTACTGAAAGTTGCTCAACATTTTTATTATAAATTTATACTACTGACAGTTCCAACGAATGAACTTAAAAAAAATTCTTAATTCGAATATGTATGGATGAACGTGTTGGAAAAAATATCTGTAATTATTTTGTAACAGAAAATTAGATATATTCGCTAAAAACAGTAAAACCTTCATACATCAATGAAGTAAAAATGAAATACAATTTAATTAATCATTTATTTTCAAAATTTTAATTTTTGTAATTATATTTTTGTAATGAATTATTCTGAGTTCTACGATAATAGTAAATAGGTATGTGAGTAGGATATCTTCTCAATCTGTGCCACGAACTTAAGAATACCATTAGAGCACAATTTCCTCCCTGTAAAGACAGCAGTTGTCCCAATCTGAACACTGTGACATAATCAAACACATTACTAGGAGAAGGGCTTAGCTTATTACCTTTATTCACATTGCACGGCAGGGTGCAAGGGAGGGGAAGACTTCATTCTAAATCTCCTACTCACGAAATTAGAAGTGGGGCACTAATGCTGTCAGCGAAACAACCTTCCACAGCCAAGACCGTGGGGTTAAAACATGCAAAAAAAATTATACGAAATTAGAGTCTATCTTTACATAAGGCTCTGATACCATTAGGAACATTTTGTTTTATTTTTTTGCTTAAATACAGACTTAAAAAGAGAAGTTTTACATTTTTTCTGTATTTGCAAGCAATAAATGGAACTTATAAAGCCAATTTGGTTGATGTACAATTAAATGTAACTTTTTTCAAAACGTATAATAAAATAGGAAATATTTTTTTAGGAATTGATATATTTTATAGTAAATTTTAGAAAATTATGATCAAATTTTACAAGTTTAGATTTGAATAATATATCCAACTAAATAATAATGGTCTATTTTGAAAGGGGTAAAAACTTGAGATAAGGAAGGACAATAAAATGAAGTTCCTTGATATTCTCAGAAATCCCTTTCAAGTTTATAAAACGTAATTATCATTTTTTTAACAATTTTTTTTCATTTGTAAAACCGAAGTGATATTTCGAAATAATCGTTTATTTGAGGAGAAATCATTTTTCTAGTAATTTTGTGAAGTTGCTATTAGAAAAATAGGAATTTGAAGGTCATTTTTGTGTTACTTGACCTTTAATTTCATGTTTTCTATTTCAAAATGTAACAACTTATGAGGAAAATTCAAAATTTGAGGGGTGGGGGATGGTTGGAAAGAAAAAAATATTTTCATTTTTTTAGATTTTTAAAGAGGAGAACTAGGCGTATTGACCACGAAGCCCTCGAGGTCTAAAATTGGTGGTCCCCGACAGATTTGAAGGTCGCCGGTACTCACAGTGGCTGGATGGACAGGAAGACGTCCGCTGCCATGTCGCCGCAGCTGTCTTGGCCCGATGTCTGCGGACGACTGCAGCACAGATTCCTCCTCTTGCTGCTGCTGCTGCGGGGGTGGCAGTGGTGGGGGTGGGGGGAGGGGGCGCAAATGGTTCCACTGCAGCACACCGTGACGTCACACACACAAACCGAATGTTCCGCGCGCATCGCCGCTCGACAAAATGGCGGAGCCGGGCCGCCGCTGCTCTGCGATCGTTAGGAACCCCCCTACCGCCCGCTCTGCTCTTATTTTACCCCCATGGCAGGGATTTATTAGTTTTTGGGGCCCCTTTTCCGTATTAAAGTGGGACCCGCACTAAACGTGCCAAAGTTCGGATCGAAGTCGCCGCAACTGCGAAAGTGTGAGCGCGTTTTTAAGCAAAGCGAGGTGCAGGGTAACCGGTAAATTATTGCCGGCAATATCGCCGAAGCCAAGAGGGCGCCTGCATTGCGTGCGGCCCGGCCCGAAAATACTGCCGCCGAGGCCCAGATTAGGGCCGTGCTAATGTATTTTATTCATGAGTCGCAGATAGTAAAGGAATACGCTCAAGCTGGAACTACGTCTTAAATTTTGGGCTAAGGAAATGGTGACATAGTGTAAGCTATAGATGAATCAGAAATTTATAAGTCCCATGTGCTGGAAGCTTTCCGAGTCTCTTCGCGTCGGCTGCCTTGAAGGTTCCTGATGGACATCCTATGACGCAGACCTTCCAGTAATTGAAATTATCTCAAAACCAGTCATTTGTTGATTCCTGTTTGGTAACACCAGTGATAGTGTTCGGAGACTCATATATACTGTTGATTCTTCCGTAAATAAATTACAAGCTCTTAATAATTGACAACTCATCATGGCTACGATTCTTCGTTTCCATTTCAGTTAGAATTGAAAGAGATGACTAAAATCGTAGTTTGTTCATGGGCTCAATTTTCCCTTCTAAAATAATTATTCTCTTCTGATATTTAGTGGACATCTTCAAATTCTTTTCGAAAAACTTGTTTATTTTATCAGAATAGTTACACTAATTATTGTTGAAAATAGAAATATGCTGACTGGATCGCGATTTAACCTTTTTTTCTTCGCATTGTCCTTAAATAACAACTTCTTTTCACTTCGCTTTTCTCATATTGTCCACCGCCACATTCAATGCGAATGTGAACTTCTGTGATATCTCAAGTTTTTGTTTTACTTGGTCACACTATTATGGTATCTCGTGTTCAAGAGTGGAAGGTGGGAACACAAATGAGATGTTCAGCAAAACACGTTCTTTGCAGATTGAATTGTCATTGCTCCCATTTCGTGCCCATTTACCGTGGCCTTAAAAATCTATTTAAAAAACAATGTTGTAGGTAACTATCTAGAATGCGCAAAAATGGTTTTAAGCGAAGCCAAAAATAACACGTCAGTTCACAAAGTTGCCCTCTATATTAAAAATACAGCCACTTTATCCGGACGGCGTATCATACATATTTAATTATATTCATATACGAGTTTCCATCGCTGATGTACCACATACCGTTTTAAATTCCCGTAACTGTACTGCCGTGGCGGACCGCCAATGACAGTCAAGATATACACTTTGTCCCCCATCAAATATATTATTTTTTAAATATAAGTTCTTTATAAAGTCGGGGAAACGGCGGTTGATAAACGTTAATAAATGTTATCTTGTATCAAACATTTCTAATGCGTGTCCCGCGTATGTTGACATAAACGGTGCATGCAGGAAACTACAAAAGTCTGCACCGACGGCAGCTTTTAAACTTATACCTGTTTCATTCTTCCCGTAGAGCTATAATGTTTCAGAAAGCAGAAACAAATATTTTGTAAACAAGCGCGACTGTAAAAGGAAGAAACTCATGCATTCAAAGACACATAATATTTGTGGGTGTTTCATCATTTAACTTAATAAAACTTATAGTATTTTCTTATTTCGTTTTAGTTTTTGTCTGCAGATTACGACATTATGTTTTATTTACACTCAATTAATTAGCATTTCGATATCGAATAAAACATTTTTCTTTTACTTTCCACATCATGAAACATTTTGGGTGTAAGCACAGAAATGATGTTATTTTGAAATGAGCAGAAACTTATATTTAATAAGAATGAAATTCAATGATTTTCAATTGAAGACCTCAGCACTATAAATTATGTAAATTTTTCCTTTATAAGTTAATAGTAAAGAAGTATGTATATGAAGTGATATTAAATAAGAAAACTGTATTTCCGGCCACGCAGTGCAGGTCACGTGATTAAAATTTCATTCAACGGACTGTTGATTTAGGAATGTAAGAATAATTGTAATGAGTTCCTTGCTTTAGTGCTGCTTGTGATAATCTAAAATTCTACTTTATTTCATTTAGACCACTGGATAAGAAACGTTGATAACAATAATTTATGGAGCCAGCCCTGTTCATGAGGCAGGTTGGTGTTTCAATTATATACTAATTGAAACATAAAACTTCAAAGATTGGAATATGATGATATGTAGACCTGTTATTTTTATTTAATGATATTTGTAATTTACAGTAGTTTTTGGCTGTTTTATGTATTGAATGGGGCAATGGAATAGAATTAATTATATATATTAATTCCATTTTTCCTCTGCTTAGGATATAGGACAAATCAAATTTTGGAATTTACACATTTGAATGAAATTGGTACAAACTTTTGCCACCGTGTATAATGATTTATTGGATTACAATATGTGTAAATGACTCAGTACAACATTGTAGGTAATAAAATTGAACACATTATAAGATGAGCTAATTCTTCCGTCGGCTGGTATCGAACCGCAAATAGAGCTGTTATGCCATGCAACGCAGGAAGGGCGTGAGCCTTCGGGAGCCATTCTTTTAGCTTGCAGTGTCTGCTTGCATGTGCCTTATCTCTGACTAGATCTTAACAAGGGAAGTGAAAAGAAAAGACCACAGCAACGTTTTTCAAAGGGATAAACGATTTAATAATGATCGTCAACAGCAACGAGGGATTCACCCTGCTAGAATATATTAATTCCAGAACGAGCAACCTGTTCGTGGAATGAATAAATCTTCGCCATTGTCTGCCGACTGAACAGAACTGTCCGCCTTCAGATTGAGGAAAAAATTGAAGAAGGCATCATTCATAAGCACTTTATCTCCTTCAAATTTGTAGAGCAGTGAAAATTTATTTTTGTATATAATTCGACGTATTGACAAAGGCATATTATGAAGTTAAATGACGGGTCTCGAGGGATCCGGTAAGTGACGGGGGACACATTATTTGTATTATTTATAACGCCTGACGCGTTTGGACCTATACGTTTGGATCCTATACATATTAGTCGCCTAACAAATAGGTAATGTCAATAGACGTCTCATAAATCGTTAATTCCCATAAACGAGCACGCCGTCGAACAACGGAATCTGACATAATCTTCGAAGCATAAATCAAACTACGAATTATGGATGTGCCTCGTACATATTGTATGAAAAGTCAATATATAACCCACGTTTACGTTGCTGCGATATTATGACAACGTATGTTAAATGAGTACATTACCTGCGCTCACAAATATTTAAATGCCACGTTTGCTTACGAGCGAGAGGTGAAAAGAGTTTTAAATGAAAAATGACGACAAAATACTTATAGGTCATCTATGATGAAAAAAAGTGGTACTGAGAGGAATGCTTAAGGAATATTTAAATCTCATAAAGGAATTAACACTACTGGATGCAGGTAGCCATTACAAGTGTATAAAATAAGATGCTTTAAAAAGCATCTGATATTGTTTAATATGTTCTAATAAATCATTACGTCCCCGAATGTGCAGAAATGCCAACAATCAGGTTCTTTGAGAGGAATAAATTATAAATGCATAATTTTTTACCCCGTTGGGTCCTCCGAGCTCCTAGTTTATTGATTTCTCTGTGAATATTTATAAGTTATCTGCCACGAATGTTAACTCAAAAATAATTAACGACACCTTTATTCAGTGGAAACAGCGTGCCACGAAGCACGCACTGCGGAATACCACACTGCTCACCAGCGACAAAGATAACATCGGAATATTTTAGCATTTATTAGAGCAGTGGCAATTAAGGCATTTAGCGGTTATGTAGTTGGTTTAAGATAGAAAGAATTAGCAAGATTTAGCTGTTAATCACGTAACGTACACGAGAGCGACAACGGAGGTGTATATTGAATACGTCGGCACTGAAATCAAATATCAGGTTTTATTCAGTAATCTTTATTTTAAATATTAATTTTATGTATAATAGAAAAATATATATTTTTCTGGAACGCCACTTAACTTTTTATTAGACTTAAAATATTTACTGGAGCTTGCTTTCACTGAATTCTGAAGACTGAAGTTTATTGTAGATGGAAAACAATTCATGTGATCTGAATGAAGAATTTTTTTCATTACCTTCATGTTTCTGTCAATTGCAGTTGAGGTTGCTCCACCCATACTTGACGTTCTTTTTCACAAATCTATTTCAGCTGCAGTTTTCCATTTACTCTTTACTGATACCATGGGAAGATAAAATTGAAGTTTCAACCTATTTCCATCTTATTCGTCAACGACCTTCCAGCTCATTCCCGTAGTTACTCTCATTTCAGTCTTGTAAACGAAAGAGGTCATTAGAAACAAAAGCAGAATGAACTTGTACGAGAGCGTTCCATGCAAATGGAATTAAATGCAGCTTGTGTCGTTATTTTCGAGTGTAGGCAGCAGTTCCTAATTACAGAGAGCACTTATCCCTGTTTCTGGGAAGTGCTTCTCCGAGTCCAGAAGGCCGCTAATGTAGTGACATCTTGTCAACGCCATCTAGAAGCAGAAGTTCGTTTTCTTTTAGGCCGACCACTCGCCTATAATTTGTCATCCGGGCGTTGTCTGGCCATTTGCTTTATCGACCATACAGTGGCGAAAACAAACAATGCTGCAGAAAAGAGCTATTTTTTTTGCCTCTAATCGATCTTCTATAGGGAGGGTAGCCAGCAATTAGCCCATGAGCGTTCATCGATCATGCTTGTTGTAGAACGTTTTGTGCACAAAGTCCAAGTAGGAAGTCTTAAGAATGGAGGAAGATTTTTGAGTATTTAAAGGGCATTTTTTAGAGGAACAAAACTATAGCCGTAAAGTTATATGATATTTTGTCAAAGCAATGGGAGGAATACCATTTTTAAATGTTTTAACATATTAAATAAATAACAGTTAGTATGTTACATCACTTGACGGTTACCTAAGGAAAATCCACATCAATAAAGTATTTAAAATAACAATTAAGTGTTTTGAAATTTGATGAATAGTTATAGTTAAATTGAAAAACATGACTACTGGCGAAAAGTCTGAAGTTTAGTAAATTTTTAACCAACTCTGAACAAAAAGCTTCATCCCTAAGTCTACCGAATTTTTCAGTTGTATATAATTAAAAAACGTGAATCGTTTCAACAGAAGAGGTTAGATTCCTTATATAACTTCCGGGGCCCAATGGAGAGGAAAAACGCTTAAAATGAGGGAAAACATTTGTTTTGTTGTGTTGAACGGTTTTATTTCACTCTTTCAAATTTTTTAATAACATAAAACTGAAGAGGTCCCTGAAGTCGGGAATAAAACGATTTTATTAATCTTGATTAAAATTTTTATTACATATATGACTTTTGGCGAGGATACTGTAATTTATTTACTAGACTATTTGTCAAATTAAGCTTCCTATTTTATTTATAATGGTTTATAGTTGTTTGTCAGTTAAACCAAAAATAATATTCTTCGAAATTTTTCATTTACGGACATTATTATTATTCAAGTTGATTTCTTGGGAATATCACATAGATCTATTGTAAAAATAAAAGTGAAAGTTGATTTATCATAGTCAAACGAATAAATCATAAGGTTATTTATAAAGCGCATCAAGTCCAGAGATTCCAAGTATTCACCCTTCAGATCGGAATTTTTGGACTCTATTGCTTTTCTTAAGTCATGAAATTGTTCACGTTTGCATATTAATTGCCTGAGATAACGAAATAAGTCAGTAGTATAAAATAAATGTGAATGGGTGAACGGTACGATTCACGATTGTAAAAGTATTGATAACTGGCTTTTGTTGTATACTCTTTTATTCGACGTTTCCTTGCTCGTCAAAAACATTCAGGAACAAGCAGCCAAAATTTTGTACTTTTAATCGGCTAGGAACACAAACAATACAAATGACCTTTCCCTCACGACAATTCTGCTTATTAAGGAAGGGGATTAAAATAGCACAGCTGTGCGAGATACCCAAAGTAAACACCATTAGCGAACGCACAAGCTAGGAGCCAAGATGGCGGCCCCTGTGGTTGTCAGAGTAAACTGCGAGCCCCGCTCTACGACAACAATGCTGCTAATTGGATGTACCCATTGTTGGTAGCAGGGAGGTTCCCGCGGTCAGCCCGAATAGCTAGAAAGGCAAGGATTCGGCCTCAGGGGCAAACTGATATGTACACGACTAAAGTAATGCACTCACTTCACCATTTGCGTAGGATACAATTACACGGTCAATACTGATCACTATGATGTCAAACACGGACTATTTGATGATACTGTAGAATAAGTATCATCAAAAGGCATCGTGGCTGAACCGTGAGCAATAAAATGTTTAGCAATATATTGACTTCATACTGCTGATATAAATGATGTTAAATTAATCTCTGATGTAATCTTAATTAGAGAGACATGTAAAAATCCATTGACCGACAACAAACGAGAGATCTGCTGCACTTTTTCCACAAAAATGTTTAGCGATGGAGTAAACGTCTATGTTCAACAACAACATGAACATGTTTTCCTTTAATAATCGGAAATGAATTAAGTTTCAAAATAATTAATTCAACATCCGTCTGATACAAAAAACTTATTCACCATTATAAATTCAGGGAAAATGGAATAATAATATTTTACAAGTAGACCTTTGATCAAGTTTTTTGTATTTAGCAATAATAAATATATTTAAAATGTTAAATAATACAAATGTAATAGGAACCAAAGAATGTAAAAAATTACAATGCAAACATTTATTCAAATGTTCAGTATAAAATTTTATGTGAATTAATGCCTGACACAGTGTGTCTATAAGAGACTGTCCCAGGTATAAAACTTAATAGTATCAAGTGTAATCGTTGTAGAGGATTTTTTGAAGACCGCAGTTAAAAAGAGTAACTCAAATAGTTTTGGATAAGCAGATGCCTCAGTAAGGAAAGCAATATTTTTGTTATTCATCGCACTGTGGACTTATGAAGTGGACGAGACAACGTTGTCATTCAAGGCGTCAACACTCATTGATAATTTCCCAAAATTACTCTGTTCGCTACAAGTTTTCAATTGTTGTTTTATATAAGAAAGTCGTGTCTTCGTACGATAATTCCCAATGAAGAGGCTACAACTTTCAAGGCTTAAGTTAAAAATTCAGAGTAATTGGATTTTTGATTGGATATGTTAAAGGTTTACATATTGAACATTTGTAAGAAAAATTAAGTTAGCTTGCCTTGAGTTTGCTGTATAATTAGTTGTAAATTGTCTGAATTAAACTGTTGTAATATAGACCTACCATTAAAACTGAGACATTATTTTGTGGCTACCACAAATAATTTTTAACAACTCAGACATTAATGTTTTCTATACCATTTTTTATATGAACGATAGTGTAATAGCTTTAGATGTTACATTCCCGTATAGTTGTGAGTAAAAGTGTTACTGCTACCGATGTATGTTACATCAGTTGCACATTTGAGTCTTGTATCTGTCTTTCCTTTCTTGTCTCGAAATTATAAGTACTCGTTTTGAACTCATGAGTTCAAATGACCATAGAGATAATCAAGATAAGCTAAGAATTGGGTCTAGATAAGAAACGGGCTCTCTTTACACCAAATGGGTTATCTTCTGTTGCTCAGTAATGATCAAACATTCTGTTCTAATGCATCATAACAAATGAAAACCACAAAAATTTTAAACTAATTTAAGATATTATATGTGACTATTCACTTCAGTAAACAGTTTTTTCAGCTTCTGCACGCAATTAATAAACCTTTACGCCACCAGTGAAATTGGTCCCTCTCGGCTCAGTAGCTGTAGGCATTTAGATTCTAATAACTGAAATACAGCCAAATTTGTCAACAATACATTTAATTACAATTTAGTTCGTATAATTATAATTACGACGTTTCGTCCATCTTTGTGGACTTCATCGGATAAATTATAAACAGAAAAAAAGCCATGATTTATTGTCGTGGATTTCGCCGAAATGATTTATATCATTGTAGATTCTGTTTTACAAGAGAAACGGACATTTTGGAGGATAGATCAGTAAATATATAGTGATCCGACAACACTAATCATATTTGTTACTATTGTTATAGTTGTTAATTACAATATATACGCCTTAATAGAAACGAAACGAAAAGTGTGAATGAAAGTGAAGTGCTTTAGAAGGAAGATGTTTTGGTTCGTCTAGGCAAGGAAGCACCTGAGACGCAACGGATTTCCCTCACCTTCTTGAGACCTGCTCACGAAACTACCTGCCCCTCCCATGACGTCAGGGTTCCTTAAGGGCAGAAATTCACCTGCCCTTTCTTCTCTATTCACTTTCGCCTTCATTCACGTAACTTCTCATTCCAACAGCCTTGAACGTATCAGTCGTAGAGCACAGTTACCTCAACGGCAGCGTCGGTGCCTGGCTTGCAGTCCAATCGACTGATGAGTTACGGGACTCATCAGACATTTAACTGTGGCAGTTAACATTTTATCTGTCTATACAAGGGATGGAAAAAATAATATGTTTAAGGAACAATACATTGCGGTGTTTTCTTACTTTGTATGCATATACAGGGCCGTATCATGCTGTGATACAGTGTGTGCCGCATCAGGAAGCACTAATGGATGAGGGATTGAGAGTACTTAAGAAGCAAAAACAATATTCAATTTTAACCATTCAATAATTAAAAAATTAATTTTATAATAATTTATATATTTAAAAGAAAAATAGTTTTTGAAAAGTTTTTAATATTTTTAAATGTCACTATAGAAATGTTATTTTAAAGAATTAAATAGTTATGGAAAGGCATTTCGAATTCGAAGACTTGCATCATACTGAGAAAATCTATCACACGACGGTGTAAGCATATATTGCACCTTTTACAGTATTGTTACAATTTTCACACGGAAATTTTAGCAATCGACGATCTAATTATTGGAACTGGGATACAACATTGTGGCCTTACAGTAACAGTAATGGCCAGTTGAGAATCCAGAAATAAAAAAGTATTGATTAAGAATTTGTATTAAATTATACGATATTCCCAAACACTGTTCAGCTATTTCCCGAGTTATTCCTTGTACAGCGAAAATGGAAAATGCGATTTCGTGAATAGAAAGTCTGATACGAGAATAAAAAAGAAATTGGTCTGGTGCGCGGGAACTGCTACGACACCTGTCCTATTCACATCCATGCATATGATTCAGGGGGATGAAATGGAAAGTATATAAGTTGGGGCGAACCTATTGTTATTTGGCATATTTTTTGCGCACAGTGAGTCCAGGTACGGGCATATGTGAGCGCATGTGTTGCTCTCCCTGAAGGTCGGGGTAGCCCAGCTGTGACAGCTGTACCAGGGGCAGCTGGTTTGTGACGCACCTGCCCGAACAGCCCTCGGCCTACGACCTCAGTACCATTACGGTACCGAGGGACCATTGCGCTCAGATACAGAAAACTCGTCAAACTCGGGAAAAAACATGTTCTCGGGTTTTGAGATGAAACGTCCTGAAAACGTTATCAGATCTGCTGGTATCCCCAATTATGTACAATCAATCCTCCCAATAATTATACTAGGATGTCAAGCATTTCTCCATCTTCAAGCATTAAATTTGAAGCCAATAATCTGGAAAGAATGATGGATGAAAAAAGTTACTCGTGCGTGATTGACATTACCTGAAAAAAAATTCAGAATTTATACCTCTTGTGAAATCATGTGGCGCATATTAATAATTTAGAAAATATTTTCTTTTGTGTCAGTGACATCTGTAGATTGCATCAGCTGTGTATATTCGAGAGACTGTCTCGGGTACATGAGATTTCCCCGAACAGGACGAAATGAAAACGAATGTATTGAACGCAACAGCTGATGTCTGAGATCGTAGCACCCTCTCAAGGAGAAAGGAAGTGAAACCGAAATGTCTGAAAGTGGTTGACCGGTGTGGGAGACACTATTGTCTGCCAACAGATAACGGGAAGTGCGGAAAGCGGAAGCAACCTGAGACAATTCTCGAGTATCGGATTCCGTCAATAGCGGGACGGGACGTTCTGTGACGTATGTGACAGATGTTTTGGAAGCATATGGGCGCGTGTTTTGTAGAGACGAAAGTGAAGCAGATTCCCAATCCAGCTGCTGAGGAGAGGGCTGTCGTTGACCCTGGCGCGTGCCGCCCTCGTGGGGCGACAGACAACGCGGATGGTCGCAGACAAACAGGCAGCTGTTGCTCAAACATCGCAAGCAGGTGGCCCCCCACCCCGCAGGAAAGGGGGGTCGTGAATTCGCGTAGGTAACGGTGCCAGGGCGTCTGCCAGATCATCATCACCTCCGAGCCAATCTAGGTAATTAACAGGTGCGGCATGGGCAATTCAACATTATTACATCACCATTAACCATTTAGACAATCCTAGATATCACAGACAACAAAAATTATAAGCCTTTTTTGCTATTACCATAACTTAGTAAGATGCAGAAATTGGTTACTATTTCTTCTCTGAAAATCGTGTACCTTATACGACAGAAATATTTGCTTTGAACCCTGACATCAAACTGTGCCTTCCATAACTAATAAAGGATCTTGCTTCCATCACAGGATTACAAAATACGTCATAGAATTTCCGCCTAATTTTTACAGAACGGACTGAAAATTAATTGAATTAATAATAAAAACTGTACATTTACCAATAAAGTATCATTTTAGAGTCGAACACGAAAATTTTAAAGTCGATGACAAAACTTTCAGGAATGGATCAATTTTTTCTCAGGCAACAGATAGGATCTGACTCTAGTTTTAACTTTGTTTACAATCATACTGTGATGTTTAGTAACCTGATATCGCGTTTTCAATTTGTCTGTAATAGAGGAAACTTTATGGAAAGGTAGACTGTACGATTCACGTCAATCGTTTAACAGGTGAGAGTTTATTATTTGGACTGAAGAGTTTCTATGACCCTGTAATTATAAACGAGCATTTTTCTGCAATTTTATTCCTGAGCCAGCTAAGGTTGATAATTAAAAATAGAATTGAGTGAAGCGAATGACAAAAGCCGTGACATGCATTCCTATATTTTTTTCTAATTCTCTTAAAACTAAGCAAGCTTGGAATGTTCAATCAGCAACTTCTTGTATCATTTATTCTTTACCATAAATTATATACCAAAAATTTACGTAAATATATTATCCTGAAATATTGCCGGCGTGCATTAAATGATTGGTAGAAAATTACCTGTTAATAAAACATAAGAATGTTAAGAAAAAAATCGTTAGTGAGGTAGGGTTCCAGTTCGCAAGATCAGTGTTTAGATGTGTTAGCTAAGAAATTTTACGGTGGGTAAAAGATTAATTAAAAAAATTTCAATATTATCAACAGAAATTTATCTGGGAACGTAAGCAAAATAAAACAACTGCATCGTCTCTGCATTCAATCTCAGCGAGTAACAGGTGACTCAACTGAAGTTCCTCTAAGTGTAAGTTTGAAAACATTCCGTACTATGTTTTGAAGCTTTGTGAGGGTTTTCTAAGATAATCCTCGCGTTTTCCTCGCAGTGGACAGGTGAGGGAGGCAAGCTAGGCGAATAACCCAGCGAGTGTCGGGATGGCGGAAGTTTCATTACGCTAAATGACGATCTGAGGCCGTCGTTAGCTGTTAATGCTGCCGATAAGACGCATGATGTCTGGCCGTTAGTCTGCACGCCACCTCCCCCGCACTCTAGGATTTCATAGATTGCACTTTCCAACAACAATTTATCTTGACCACCAGAATCCTCAGAAAGCATCATTATTGATATTGATGTAATTGAGTATTTAAAAAAAATAAATTAACCTTTTCTGTCCAAATTTCACAATATTCTGATGCAAAAAAATATATTTACAACATATGAAATAAAAAAACTATCAAAGTATGTATAGACAATAAATATAATGAAAATAGGAATAATTGAGAACAACAGTAATAATTTAAATATAAGTCCAGTTATAGAATAGTCTGGGAACGTTATATATATAATCAGCTGACTCCTGTCAAATATTTGCTAGGAATAATTGTCACAAAAATAAATTAAGTACAAAATATGAAATTCGTAAGGCAGCACATTTTTTGTGCCAAGAGCAAGATATGAAGCAACCCACATGTCTACATAAATCAAGAAGTATTAAGTGTTCTGAATAACCGATTGATTCAGAGACCACAGACGGTTTGAGAGATAATCACAGTACACTTAACTCATTCTTGCAATTTAGCAATTAATTCCACGGGAACACAGATATATTTATGTATGTATTTAGTGTAATATTGATATTTAAAACTGATTTTCTCTTTGAACAATTTAGTTTCAAAGAAATATTACTAAAACTTAAGTCACAATTTCATATATGCTCATATTTTATCCCGAGTTTTTGATCCCAGATAATAATCAATCCTGTGTTATGGGAAAAATAAAGTTTTTTATTTCGCCTGTGTTCTAGCGAGTTGCGATAAACTTAGCTACCTGTTTGAATATTTGGAAGTTTTCAAAATAATTACTCAATTCGTGGCCTAAGGAACGATTACTAAACGAGGGAAGGTTATTTCATACAGAGGAAAGCAATCGCTCCGTAGACAAACCTCGTTTCCGATGATTTAGATGCGAGCTCTCGGGCCGTAAATCACGAAGTTTATTTACCTTTTGCAGGGGGATGGGGGCGACGTATCCAATCGAGGTAACACATCCCCAACCCCCAACATTAATACATTACCTGCCGCTCAGTGCGCAGGTGATTTATAAGCCCACTGTCCAGTGACCGCTCAAAATAGACTAGCTATTCGGACGGTAAGATGTTTTATTGACCCTGATTCGAATATGGTGAAAATTGGGAACGAAATAAATGAAGAAATAAAATGTTTTGTGCCAGTCTATTATATTTCCCCTCTCCATTATTACTTTAGCTTCGCCTGCACTTGTTTACATTCATAATTAGAGATGGTTGCAACAGTGAGGTGCCATTGTTTCTGGACCATTGTCCGATTTCATTAACATTTTAATGAGCCATTCTGTGTGCTAACCCTAGCGGATGGAGTTTTCTTTCCCCAGGTTACGTGGCTCTAATTAGGAATAACGCAGACGAACGACGCGAAGAAGGTAGGCTACACCAGAAATGACACAGAATATGCAAATGAATAAAAATAAAGGAAAGGGTGGATGATTAAATAGTACATTTAAACGGCTTTGATATATTTACAATTGTTTGAAGTAGACAACAGACAGTTTTAAGAATTCTGTCCATGGTACATATATGAACCTATGAAAACACACTTTAGAATCCAAATGAAAATTTTTGGAGTTAATAGGCGATCGATTATACGCTACAGATTGTTTAATTAAACTAAATATTTCCGAAAATGTTTCTGTTATATTTATTATGTAATTCGTAGCTCATGATTGACATGACTGCGTCACTTATCAATTCTTTCGCTCAATAAACACCTAAAATATTAATGTATAATAGTTATTAATGTCTGTAAGTTTAAAGTAGTGTTTAAATGAGGCCAAAAAAAGATTTGTTTTTGTAAGGCATAATTAAATATAATTTAGAAACAACTTGTTGTTCCTGTCCTGATCTGGACCCTGTGAGTTCAACCTGAAGAGGGCCGAGATTAGGACCGACATATGTAGTCATTTTTAAATTATATTTGGCTATGCCATACAAAAAATGTTGTTTTCTTGCCTCAATTAAACATTAATGAATAATTACAATTTTTTCCTGTCAAATGGATTACCGTTTGGTATATCTTACGATACCATGTGTAACTACTACGGTTTGTCATTTCGTTCATAAAAGACTGACTAGACTTTAATGGTCGGCACACGAGTCAAAGTGTTTTGAATCGAGTTTTGACATTTACAAAGTGAGGACGACCCAAATTTTAAGACATCCATGTGTTGACACTGACCTGAGCACACACAACACGCTTCGCCCTCCCTCACCCCTGCTATTCCCTATTGGCCTCATGAGACGTCTGTAAACAAACACGCACTCGCGCACAGACACGTGCGATGCGTCCACCGCGCCACCCCTCCCTGGAGGAATTCGCGCAAGGGGAGTACGGACGGAATACAGCGTGCGTCCACGGACACGAGTTGCGAGACAATTTTGTTTGCTGTACTCACCGTTGTAGAGCAGAGCGACGTGGTGCGGGGGCGGGCTGGGGGCGGTGGCGCCCGCCGTGGGGCTGGCCGGCGACCCGCCCACAACGTCGATCTCCTCGTCGTCGTCGTCCTCGACGGCAGGCGCCGCTACGGGCTCCGGCATCGCCACCTTCCACTTCTTCGCCATGAGACAGCGCGGCATGGTCACGTGGCGACGGGGCCGTCGCGGCGGCGGCGGCAGCAGGCGGCGGCGACGGCGAAGGGACGAGGCACCTCGCTGCTGCTAACGCTGCTGGCGGAGGCTGACATTCCACTCTGGCACCACACGGATCAGTAGGGGTGGGGTGGGGTGGAGGACGAGCGAGGATTTTACAAGTGACAGAAGATAGAGCCGACACCGAAAATACCCCCCCAAGAACAAACCCAGCAAAACTAAACCAAACCAACCCCTGAGCGGCTTTTGGCCTGCCCCAAACCCTCGCGTCGCCTTTTATATTTCCCTGTGGCTAGGGTGGTGGTGGATCGTCCCCACCACGCCGGGGAAGGCCCGGTGGTGGGGGATCTGACACCCCTCCACCAGGCGCATGCGCAGTGGCGGCCGCGTAACCGGATGGTGCGGGGGTGGGGGGTGGTGGGGAGGGCTGCAGGACACACCCGAAAAATGAAGAGGCCCTCCCACCGCCACCCACTCGTGGCGGGGCCGCTCGGCGAGCACGTGGACCTTGGGATCCGCTTCTATCAACTTCAATCGCTTTCATCTCACACCACGGAACACACCAACATTAAATTATTATTACATAAATATTTATCATTGCTCACAATAATAATAATTTACATTGTAATCATGTATATGAAGAGACCTGAAAATGTCAAATCAAATAATAAAGCTATAAATAAATGTTAATCGGTTTCAGGGATATATTATCGTCGATCACAACTACCTAAACGACTCATGAGCATAAAACAGCATTATTCCTTCCTTAAACTGTGGAGGATTCATTAGGTAACAGAGAATGATGTGTTTATACTCCACTATAATCACAAAATATTGCTTAAAATAATCTGCCCTTTATTACTCAAAGATATCAAAGATGAAAGTTTTAAATTGTCACAGTGAATATTATACCACCATTGTTTTAAGAATTTTTCTCTTGTTTAGATTGCCATGAAACCGTAACACATTATTTCGTGCGTATAATAATAATTATAATAATAAAAATAATTACCTCAAGTAATTAGCATTAGAGTGTTTGCAACAATTTAAATATATATATATATATATGGTTGATAGTATCTGGTTTAAGAGAAAGAAATGAATTACACAGCAATTAAGTGAGAATTAAATTTTAATTTAAATAAATATTTAGAAATTATTCAACGTTTGAACGACTGATGTCCAGAATTTCATGTATTGAAGAGTTTAAGCATGCTTAAAAATTTCTGATTAAATTCATTAAATAAAAACGTCCAAAAATGTCATAAATAAATATGTAACTATTTATTAGCAAAAGCGACGTTTCATCTCCAATTTGAGACTTCTTCAGGGTAAAAATTTAGCAATACATTCTCTTTACTCCTTGATACCCTCAGTCGTAAAGATTATTGAATTTATGTGAAGAATTTGGAGCAGCGCTGGATTTACTCCAGCGACGGTTACGGCTATGATGAAATAATTAGTTGTTTAAATGTTTTCTTGCACCTGAAGAGGGATGAAACTTTGTACTATGTTATAGAAAATCTAAATTTATATTTTCATAAAATTTTTAATTAGACTAAATTCCCTATAATGTGTGGTTTGCATCAAATCTATGATCATGAAGGGTCATGCAGTTTATGAAGTCTAGATATGACGTACGATAATGCGTTATAAAAATAATCAATACGATTATATTGTACAGTATATTTTCAGAAGTCCTGTTTCACGGCCAGGCTTTTATTCTCACCCTCATCTCAAAAAAGAGTGTAAAATCTCAGTTCCAAAGGAAAAGAAGCGGTAGTTTGTAACCATTTTCCCTAAATTGAACGGACACTTCATTGGGAACCTCCATGACAATCCGGTGCCAAAAGTGTTCGTGGGAGATGCGAGTGTTGCTCTCAAATAAGGTGTCTGGTTTATGGTGACGCGGCATCTCAATCAGAGGTGTCGCCACTTTACGACTGCAATTTGGCACCCCCGTAATTAACTGGCCAACTCCTCGTATTAGGGTGTCGCTAATTGTAACTCACTATGTAATCCCATACTGCCTAACAACACGCGGCCTACTTAATTACACTGCAGCTCTAACAGCTATTAACAGAGCTTCAGTCGCGGTGGGTAGCCTAGGCACTCGCTTTTATAGCAGCTTTTAGCACCGACGCTAGAGACAACATATCTCACCCGATATCACCACTATATTAGGAATAAAATAATTTCTACTGTCAAAATAATGACCTTCTGTGCTGAACCAACTAAAATTTCCATTCCCTCATTAATCATTTTTCTTATTTTTAACCACTCACATAATTTATTCATTAAAAACAATGTAAATTCATATTAAAATACTGTTTTGTATTTGCAATACTAGAGTTAGCTATTTTACTTGCTCCTAAAGCGGTAATATAACAATGACTTCGTTTACAAAATTGAAAATGGTATTTGAAACAAATTACATCGATGAGTTCAATGATTTACTGACATTTTATACTATTTCACATTAGATAAATATTTTTTGGCTAATATTTTTATTCTTAATGAGAAGAAAGCTTCAAGGATTCACATATACATTTTCAGTTACTCTCTATACACGTTTCTTTCACTATGTCAATACACTGGTCGTTCTACCTACAAAATAATTTCATCATCAACTTATTTTACTGTCAGAAATATTATTCTCTTACTATGGAGTCAAACGTCCGTCTTGTTTTTTCGGTAAAAATGTTTCTCATTCATCTCTCTGATAATTCGTTCATTTAAATAGAAGTAGTTCTAGATAATTACAATTTTATATGTGCAAATTCGAGTGCTTAGATAATATTTTGAATTAATTTCAGGAAATAAAATTTATTATACAAATATTAACAAACATTTTAGCGCATTTAACGTAAGAACAATTTCATTAAAACATAATTTATTTATAAATGTTCTTATTTATATCACATTTAACTAGAATCGCAATAATTTTTTAAAAAAGGAAAAGAAGCAAACCGGAAAATTTTTAACGTTTAAATATGGATTTTAATTTTATTCATTTGAGTTAAGCTCTTGCCTGATACCGTGGTTTTTACAAATAATATGATTAAATTAAACTGACATAATATTATAAAAAAGATTTAAAAAATGAGCAAATGTTGGAAATAGAATAATTTTCGGAGCAATTGAGTTCGGAGTTCAAATAAATATGGGAGATTATAGTACAAATTTCATTGGAACTGAGTTATATTTTTGACCTACTTTAGATCTACTAATTGAATTAAAATAAATTATGGCAATTTTATACACAAGAAAATCAAAACATGTTTGAACGTGATTTTTAATTTAATATCCTTATAATATAAATCTTATTTAATTCGCAATATGGTTCGTTTGCGTCGATTGTGCTTTCAGACTTCGGTAGGATTAAAATTTATTCGAAAGGGAGGAGCATGAAAGAAGACCGATGCACATAAATCACATTCGTTGTCTGAAGAATTTACAAGATAGTTTGGCGTGTACAAATTTGAAAAAAAAAATCTATGCATTTTCTTTTTACGCCTTTCAACGATTGCAATTTACGTGTTGAAAACTAAATTGTTGGATAATCAAGCGTAAAGATAACAGTAAGAATAAATTTTTTATACAAAAAATGAGCTCAAAATACAAATAAATTGCGAAATATCATGGGGAATACAAAAAAGTGAAAGGGGAGTAGGTTAATATAATCCTGAAATGGCGAGAGATATTTCTGTATTAATGTTATTTCAATATTCTGCTTACTCGTAGTAGTGGACAGTTGTTTATTATATCATTACAAAATGCACATAAATTACACACACAAGTTTGATATTTTAAACAACATACATTTACTCCGTGAGAAGTGGAACGGAGGAATTATTTAAAGTAACTGCGTGTTTTAAAGCACATAAGGAATGTTTTAGCTGGGCAGTATCCTCAAATTTCACTTTGGACGCAGATCACGTATGTGATTTACAGTTCACGTTTCTTCAAGGCAGAAATAAGATTCCATCATGGTATCCAGCAATGTGTATCTCCAACGTTGACTGGGTGTTTATTTCTGAGGAAGGAATGTATTGCTGAACCAGAAAACGGATGCATCACAAATTATCTACGAGATGAAGAGAAAAACCCTCAAACCAGCATTTACCCAATGGCAAATCAATGCTCGACAGGAAGGACGCTAATCTGCAAACAGGTTTCGCTGTTGTTTACTTTTAAATTTTCTTAACGCCTTGAGCCAAGTCCTACGCAGATTATCTCTGATTTATAAATCTGTACGTAGGTAATGAAGCGAACCGAGGAAGCAGGAGTGTCGGGGTTGACAGCTGCAGTGTCGCCGCGCCCATCTGCCTGCGGCCGATTAATAAAACACAGGTGCTGCTCCGTATCCGGCCGGGTGCCCCTCTGCCAATACAGGTGGGGGTCGGCCTCTATTGACTTCACTTTCCGCGTCGGCACCAGTCGCCTCCAAAAATCCTCCTACTTCCGCAAAACCCAAAGAACTGGACCGTTACAATCAACCCAGAGTTACTTCCTTTCACGATTTACAGTTCCTTTCCTATGGAAAAGAAACATTAAAGAGTTCCGATGTTAAAGTAGGGCCCAACACTGACGGCGAAAGGAAACGCGACGATATTTACCATAAGCAGTTTTTCCACATTGGAGAGCAATTGAAGGATCGCCTTCACGATCTTGAGAATTAAGGATTGCACGTCTGGAACTACTATCTAAAATTTTCCATTGTTTGTCAAAAATTAAATAATGAACATACTTCAATTTCGTAAACAATCCAACAGTATAACCAACGATAGTGGAACTCTAAAAAATTAATCATGAAACTTATGAAGAGACAGTATACTTTCCTGAGATATAATAAACTACTGGCAACTGGTAATAAGAGTTTATTGCAGATATTGGAAGGGATTAGGTGTGTAGAAAACCAAAAACCCACTATTTGTGAGATTTATGAGTGGAAAATGTTGATTCTGTAAGACATAGCCAAGCTCTCACAATTCTTCATAGACTTACAAAAACATTATGCAGAAACTATTTTGCACTTAATTTTTTCTTTATACTGGTTAGTTCACTACCTGTTTGTTAATTTTCATATAGAACGACCGTTTTTATATATTACATGCTTAGAATTTTTGATAAATAAAGAAACGGCGGTCAACACTGTCAATAGTTCCCGAATCAGTAGTCAAACCTGGAACGCACTGATTCAGGCGATTTTCTTTTCTTCGAATCCACGAATTCTACAGGTTCAGAATTTCCCATGATATCATAATGAGGTCATCCATCCAGAGAATGAATCCGAAGTTTATCGCAGACCTGAAAACTTAGTTATGTTGTGCAATATGTTGCAATTATGCATCATTTAACTCGAAGTATGGTTAATGGACCATTTCTTCCTTTAAATAACTTCAAATATCCATTAAGACAGATTATCTACAGGGAAATTTGATTCCAGACCGACAAACTTTCTGGAGTTGTAGGGGGTACAAGGACGACTCGGAATCAGATAGAAATGCAGGGTCGCCAATGCCGTAGTTACGAGCAAAGAAGAGTAAGAGCAATACATTAATGGGACAGAAAACATTTTATAGAGAGGTAGTAGTACAACAGGTGTTCGCAGTGACTACGAGAAGTCGTCAGGCAGGTCTGACAGCGGGGCTGCATGGAATTACTTTCGTTCTGTAGTCGAATGATCTCTGTACCCCCTACACCCTCTGCAAGTTTGTCTATATGGTAGGAAATTACCCTAAATATGTATATATATATATATATTTATATATAAACGAATGTATGTCTGTTTGTTCTTTATGCATAACTACACCATTCATCGGATCGGCATAAAATTTTGAGAAGTTGTTGAGTAGACACCCGAGAAGGTTCCTGGCATAGTGCATCTAATATGCGATTGTAGGTTCTATATATATATACGTATAAAGTAAAAACATTCTTAGGGAGAGGTTTCGTGGCCCATACGCGCATTTAGTTGTCCAAACCTGAATGCGTATTGCCTATAATCTTAATCTATAACACAATACATTTATACACATTAAATTATAACCATTTCACACCGTAAATAACCTATCGTTGGCATAGAGTTAACTGTCTGAGAAATAATAAACTTCTTTGGATCGTCTATACGATTTATTTTTCGCGTTAAATTTTTATTCACGAGTTAAATCGACATCAATTGAAATACTGATTATTTTATTTTATTTATTTATCCACTATCACTCCAATACATAAATATATATAATTTAAACGGCGCATTTAAATGTTTTCTATATGCATATGAACGATTTTCAATGAAAATTACAGAAAGTAAATTTAATTTTATCGTAACGAGTCATTTTATATAAAAACGACTATTGCAACTAATACGAAATATTTGCATATACGAGTAATTTAATCCCCCAACTCAAACAATTTTAAATCATCACTTATCCGCATAACTGCTGAGTGTGTGAAAGACATGTTTTTAAAATTTAATTATTGTTCTTATAAATAACTTAATACAAAATTATTTTAATATGTACTCCATTTTGAATAGTATCAACGAATGTATTGAAGTACTCTATAAATCTGTATGCATACGTTGCAATGAGTGAAAATGATGCTAATATGATGACAACATGACTATGACATTAACAACTGTTTTCTGTTACCTTCCATTGATCCTTACTGGAGAAATATTCAGAAGGCTATGGAAAATTTGAGGATTATTTTACGTTTTGATTATTATTGTCATTATTCAGAGTGAGAGGCAGTCAATAATTGACACAGGAATTGAATTCCTTGGAAAATGATTAAGTACGTATTAATATTTTTTAATTTCAGTTCCCGCTATCTTCGATTATGCAGCGGGAGCTGCAATTTCGAATAAATAAATTTTAATTTCCACCCGTTAATTTTTTGATGACTACATCGCCTTCTGTCACAAGTCAACAAAAATGGGCTTAGGGCAAAATTACTTTTTAATGCTGAAACTGAATATGCAATAGAGAGTAGGGGGTTCCTTGGTGAAAGTTTATATTAACTATCATTCAAAAACTCCCAAGAAAATGTGCAACACATCTATTATCCGATTTTCCCGCCGAATATTCGGTTATATATATATATATATAAATCTTAATTCAAAGCGTAAACATTATTTTGAATTAAAATTAAGAACCGAAGAGTTTAAAAGTATATTTAATTATTTCATTTACAAAAACTTGACCTCTATTTTTTAAATATTTTGAATAATTTAACATTAATAAATTTCATTACTTATATGCCATTTCTGGGTTTCAATTCCAGTTGGTTAATTTTAAGTATGAATAAATTTCAAACATTTTTCCCTTGTTCGTGCGAAATCCTTTTTAAATTTAAACAAATGTAATTTTACTTTCTTGATTTTGAAATTTATTATTAAATATAACTCTTTGAATACCAAGTTATTTTTCTTAAATTATTATTTTTTTCATTGAAATACATATGAATCTCATACAGTCAACTAACGCAAGTAAAATAAATGTATTATTTTCTGTTTTATTTAATATTAAGTAAAGCTTGTATATTAAAACGATATAATCAGTGTTTTAAAGTCCAAATTTTACTACAATTTTGTGTATTTAAATATTGTTGATTGGCTATATTTTTGGCAATAAATAAATACGGATTTATAGACAATAATGAATACTATAAAGTGTGTTACTTTTGTAGATGCCTGGCTCCTTTATCTCTTATACCATTCTCTCTCTCTCTCTCTCTCTCTCTCTCTCTCTCTCTCTATATATATATATATATATATATATATATATATATATATATAAAGGTCACATCGACTGTCTGGCCATTATCTACCAGTTACAATTATTTACATATTATTTTTAAAATAGGATATTGATAATGTCCATTTTCTATTTGTTAACCCGTAATAAATTATTTGTCTTCATTACATTTGATTTTTATATTTGAAACACAATATAAAATACTTTTAATTACATAAAAAATCTTACTGTCCTTACAAAACTTAGCAATGTCTTTGTCGTATTCATGGGAGTCCAGGATGGATTTTTGCCCATTAAATCACTGATCACATGATAGTGGGATGAATATATCCAGTAGATGAGATTGGCTCAATCTGCAGTGTAAAGTTCTTATTCTAGTAATAACAACCTGTTTATTTATTTTAAAATCTGCCTTTATTACTAAGACTATAGAAGTGAAGATCACTGGATTTTAAGATTTTACATATATTGTTCCATTTCTTTTTCATCATGTCACAGGTATGTTTCAACACATCGTTCAAGGTATGACATATTGCAGGCTCAAAGTTACAAACGTCTAAAATAGTGTTTTGTGGACTATATTCGCTTGTGGGTTTTTTAGTGATGCTTATGCTTCCTGGTTACCCACGCCAATACCAAATGTTTGCCTCAGGTCGTTAAGTCATGGTACATTTCATGTATATGCCGTTCTTTGTTGTACCGAAACGATAGGTAAGTGCGATTACTTACAGCTGGTGGGTATTGTTACTATATATATATATATAGTATTTTCTGTTACAGCATCCAGTCTTCTTGATGGAAATATCATGTAGATAAACAGAGGCTATAATTATGCGCATTAAAAGCGCGAGGAATGTATATCACTTAGACGGGGAAACAAGCGCTCTTTATTACGGTCGTAATAAAATTGCAAAGTTTTGTGGCCGAGGCTCCTAGAAAGCGAGCAATCTCATCCCGCCAGAATAATTACCTGCAGTTCGCATTGTGTAAAGAACGACTCCCCGACGTGTAGGCAGAAACGCTTCTTCCGGATGCTTTCCTTTCGCAAAGAGAATGGCCAAATAAGGAAGGTATTAATTTTGTAGCGTGATTTGTGCGTGGCCGCCATTGTCTCCGTTTGAGACGGGTGCAGATATATCTCCTTGCCGTAGCTGGCGTGCGTACAGCGTTTAAGAATAGGCACGTATCCCAGCGCCTGCAATCTGTATGTAAATTATACGAGCGAGTGACTTATGCGCGCCTCACGTGAGCGCGACCAGAGTTGTTTAATCAACCGCCGCGCGGCGCTGTTAATTGCAGCACTGACTCGCCCAGGAGGCAGCACCAGCTTTCACACGTAATCGCAGCTTATTCTTCACGCCAGACTCCCAAGACCTTCAGCCTCAAGATCCTCGAGAGTCGGTTGTGAACACTCGGGAAACAAAAGTTAAGACACCGCACTTATTAACGACTAGCTATCCCACTACTTCGTTCGCGCGTAAATAGTTCTTTTTATTGGGCCTAAAAACGAAACAACAGGTGCAGGATTTTCATAATATGAAATTATTGAATATATAAAAAGTATGGTATCATTTATTTATAACCTTATAATTAGTTGTTGGTTTTTGGACAGGATTTTCATTATATGAATTTACTGAATATATAAAAACTATGGTATCATTTATTTATAATCTTATAATTCGTTGTTGGTTTTTTGACAAGTCTCGCTATAATACGTTTCGGAGCCAATACAAATATAGCCTGTTAAACAAAAGAAAAGAAAATAATATAAAAATGAGCAATTACTAAATATTAAAATTTACCTGACGTGACAAATAAAACCAATTATCGTATTGACGATACAAAGAAGTTTATTATATCTCAGGTAGTTAGCTCTCTGCCAACAATAAGTTAATTATGGCGCGAATCCTATTGCCAAAATAGATGGAGGGAGAATATTCGCCCTCTTTCACTCCCTCTCATGTTACCAAATTTACGCTTATAATAACCCAATAAGTGAGATGAATAGTATAGGAATACCTAATATGGCTTATAACTGGCAGTTGGTTTCCGCGCGGCAATTTGTGGAATCATTAATGTTTACATTAATATCTTCAGAAATCTGAAAGATATCGAAATGAAACATAAACGAAAATTAAAGTTAAAATTACAGTTTCAATCCCTGAAATTTTCATTTAAATACGTTAAGCTGTTTCGGAGCATAAATAGATCAAGAGTATAGGCAACCCGCATTAACTTTTGGGAGACTTGAATGCACGGAAGGGAAAAATATATTTATATTATATATATCATTACGTTAATATTTTCTGCAATATAACGGAATGAAATATGCACGAATATTTTTAAACCCTCAAATTTTTATGGAAATCCGTTGAGACGTCTCGGAGCCTATGCGACAGACAGATACTTCAATTTTATTTACTTACACTCTTGTAATCTTGCACATAATAGTTATATTTTACAATCATTTATATCATAATAAAAGTGTATGATATCATTTTCAGTTTGATCAAATCATTTAAGAACTATTCTTATTATCTATTATCTGCAGGCTAAATCATGTCATCAGTCAACCCGGGTGACGCTTACAAGGATCATGTATGGCTACAATGCTTTCACGTTGGTTGTAAATATTTAGAAAACCATAAGTTTAATTTGCTGGTATTAAAATATTTATTTAACCTGAATAAAAAACCTTTATCTATATTGTTTTATTTCATATTCAATTTTGTTATTTGTAAAACAGGAGCATTCAACACTTATTGGGCAATATTCATCTTTGATGAAATAATTAACATACAGTTTTAATTTTAAACTGTGTTATGTTTTAAATGGGGATTCTTTTTATACTTTAATATAATAGAGCAGGGTGAATAAAAAATAAGAAAGTTAAAAATTTTATAGTAAATTTAACAGAAACCAACAAAAAAATTATCTTCCTGCTTTTTAAGAATATGGATTATATAAAATGAATTTTCAATTAAAATTAAATAACAACAAAACAAACTAAACTCTTTTCGTCAAGGAATGGTGGGCTCAAATACGTGGTGTTTATATTTCTAACAGTAATTGTTTGAGGGGATGACATTTTTTGACGGCTTTGAGGAATTATTTGTACGTTACCATCGTCGACACCGGAACTCGCAGATAAATCATTACCGGAATCTTTGTCGTCATTGAAGCAGCAAAGCTTCTGGAACTGGATGGCCGACACCAACACCACCACCTTTGAAATCCCTATGTCAGGCCCCCGATAAATGAAGAGCGATGACTCCACGACTTCATCAGCTAGGAAAATTTAGTTTAACAAAAATATTTAATTAAAATGATATAAATTAACACTATAATAGTTTATTAATCACGTGTACAATACAACTGTTATTTATCATGGTTATCTTTAAAGGTTATATACAAGCTAAAAAGTTTTACATACGGCCAGAAGTAAATTATTGTGTGTAATAATTGGCAACGAAATCTCGAAGTATATCGGTTATTAAGTAGGGCTTATTTATAATTATCTGTAATGCTGACATAATTTTTACCTTAGTCTACTATTTGATTTATTTATAGTGTTTTTGATTTAATATTCTTACAAAATGTTCACATATTCAAACTTACTATGAATAATATTTTAGTAAATGGTGTGTGGAGATAGCTATCTTATGTTGATGTTTAATAAATTGAGATCAACCGGATTACTGTAGTACATTTCAACTAATTGATTTGGAATTATCAACAATGTTTACTATTCATTTGATGATCATCGGTAACGCTGACGTGAAAGTCTGCTGAAATTTGTATTAATGAAGTGGTTATTTGATGACGATGTGAGAGTACGTTTTTAATAACTTAACTGTTATAATATGTTTCTGATTGAAACTAGTAATCTCCGCTATTTGTTTCTGATTGTATAAATATTACAGATGATTATGACCTGAATGATCGAAAGCTTCTAAAGCTTGAAAACTATTGTGCAAATTAGACGATTTATAAATCGGACTCATTGACAACTGGAATAATACTTCGAGAATATTTGGGTTACATTTAAGAAAACAGTTAATAAAGTCGTTTCCCATCAGAAATGAAATTAACAATAAAAGTTGATACACGATTATTGAAAATTTAGTGAAAATTGAAATGTAATTTTAATCATTCGTTTCTCAGCGTGTTTCTTTACAGAAATATGCAGTAGCAAATTAAAAGTGCCATATTTTACAGCAAACCCTACAACGATATAATTTTTTAATATAAAATATTTTACCAAATAGAAGTGGCTATGGAGAAATGAAGATAACTCAGCTTTAAATTAATTTTTGTTATTTGATAACTTCTTAATTATTTCTGGTAATACACCATTGTGTAGTTGAAAATGATTTAATTTTTTTGTATAGATTAATTTTGTTTCTTGTATTGAAACCGTTAACGTCAGAATTATTAATAAATAAATGCATATTTCTAGTTACAAAATGCATTGGCTCAACAAAGTGAAAATACCCAATTTTTGAGGGTTGTGACGTTACCTGATATATTTCCCGGACAACACGTTTCTGAGCCATAAAAATTGTGCTCAGTTAATCCAGAATATAATTCCGTGTAACAAAATAGCATGAAAATATGTAAAGTAAACTACTTTTCTTGTGTGAAAATGTGCCTTAGCTGAGGTTCTGAAGTAATTGATTAATCTGATCAGTTCAATTTAATTTATTATTTATTAGGAGATCTAGGAATTTAATAAATGAAGTTTCATTTACATTATTGTCATTGTCTTTAGTGTTATAGGTTTTAATGTTGTGCCGTGTGTGTGAAATTGCATGAAAGAAGTTTTGCTACAATTGATTTACAGTAAACCATGCTAATTTTTTCCCCTTTGGCTCTATAGCCCATTGACGACGGCCTGTGCCTACCGCGTCGACTGCGGACTGGCATCTTACATGACAAATTCCGAATTTGCAGTGATACGTAGTCAGCGTATCAATTCTCCAGCAGTCTTAATACCGGTCTTCGTGACCATGGCGACACAAACATAAAAACCCATGCCAGGATTCGAACCCGGTGTGATGCAGGGATGCTAGCCACTAGACCACAGTAGGTCCGCAAACCATGCTAATAGGTCACTTAAATTGCCACTTATAATGTGTCTTTGTATCTTTTCACTGACATACTAGTGTCATCTGCAAAATGTACAGCTTTGGAAGACAAATCTACAGTTTTTATAAGATATATAATAACAGCAAAGGCCCTAATATTGAACCCTGTGGGACTCCAGTTGCAATAAATCCCCAATATGATTAATGTATTTCTTTGTTGATAATTCATATATTTACAAAGTAGTTCAGTGCCTTTTGAAAGAGTGGGAGTACGCTTATTAATTAAATGTAAGCCATCGTAAGCAATTGCCATAATAATTTTATATCTTCTGTGAACCCACAGATCTATTTCGTTCACTATATTCCTTTAGCTACTAAGAATGTTTTTCAGAAAAAAATGTATTGAATATCTCTTACATACACTCCTTATCTTTAGTATTTTGATTATTGTTGTTTCAGAAAAATCAAGTTTTAATGATGTTCCTGATTTAATGAAGCCTCCTGTGTGAGGGAGTTTCCAGCTCCTGTTTGTGTCAAATGAAATTTTAATGGTCTCGTAGGTAGCACGTGGAAATGAGGTTGTGGTTTGTCCATCCTGGGTGAAGACACCCCTCACGTAGAGCTGAGCCCGTGATAACTTGCTAACTGCGTTGCCCATCTTTGCACAGGCGTAATTAGGCAACTTGTGCGGCTGATTAGCAAGCCTCGTTATGCCTTCTGCCTGGCATGCAGAGCAGTCTCCATAGCGAATTCATTAGCGTGTTGCTTCCAATTGTCTGCGGACTTCGTTAGCTGCGGCGAAGCAATTGTATTTGTCTGCGCGAAACTGTTATTGCTCCTCCCCTGATCAAAATTTCATTATCCAATCCTGCCGCTCCCTATTAGGCTGTTGAATTTAAAAAGTGCCTAAGTGAAACGGCAGAAATATATAAATACGTTCAATTTGGAATTGAACATCGTGAAAGCACTACGCCCAATTTCTATATATTTCCAATTAAATTTTTTTAAATAAATAATTCGAGTCTAAAATTTACTATTAAAGATAGTTTCAACACGAAAACTATTCCAATAAGTAATTAATGGTATTTTGGACATAAATATGTAATTCCAGACTAGTTAAAGATTTTTCAAAACAAAGTATACTATGGTTCTACTTCACGCTTGTATAATTGTTTCTCCAGTAATTTTTTATGTCAGTATCATAATTTGTTCATATTTCAGCCTTCACATACAACGCAAAACATCTTCAAACCTCAAGCGACCGACCAGTAGCTGTACACATTTTACTTCTTCATTGAGTAAATATTATAAAATTTATGAGCCCAAATGCTCGTATAAATATGAGATTTTTCAAATTCAAATTAAAACACTGTTGCAGTCCTGTTTATCAAATAACAATCTCAAATTTCAATAACAAGGACGATGCAACCAATATAAATAAAATACCAGTTGAAGCTAATAAACAATTTAGGGCACTAACATACATAAACAAATTATCTGAAAGTGTTGGGAAAATTCTGAAACAACATGGTTTTGAAGAGACTACAGTAGCATATAGACCGGGTAATAAGATTGCTAACTGGTTACATAATATGAAAAGTAAAATAGAGATTGTAGACCGTAAAGATGTAATTTATATTATTCCGTGTGCTGGGAGAGATAAAGTTTATATCGGAATACCTCTACGAATCTTAAGAATAGAATTTATTTACATAAGAGTAACATGAAAGTTGGTTCTAAAACCAATACGGCTTTATCTAAGCACGTAAAGATAGAATCACATGAAGTGGCCTGGAATGACGTGAGGATATTATACAATGAGTATAACAATTTAAAAAGGAGAATTGTAGAAGGCATTTTTATATATATAAATATCAACCGAACAATGAACGAAAGAGAGGAATTGTAAAAACTTTAATTGATTATACCAAATAACAATTCTGGTGATACTTATTGTAATATGTAAAAAATGTCTATGATATATCTATAAGTAGAAGATGTAATTTACAATGTTGTGTTATATGAAATAATTTTCCACACAAGGTGATATGTACAACAATAAGAATAATAAGTGTAATTAATTAGCTAATAAACCTTTTGATTCTAGTATTAAAATAAAAATTTAAAAAATCTTTTAAATGCAAATTAAAAAAATTCTTTTAATGTTACATTTAAAAAAACTTTTAAAAGTAATATTGATAAAATTAACACATGAAAAGTAACGATTTTAAATTATCAATGTATATATACATTATAAATTAGTTTTATTGTCTATATCAGTTATGGGTCGCATGTGGCGCTACGAGAATGAATGTATAAAGTTGGAAAATGCGGCAAGTGAGCCATAACACTATGGCTACTACGGTATAGAGCAGTAGTATGACGAGAGTTTACGTATAAAGGTAAATGCACATGTTCTCCGGTACAATTTAGACCGAATAGCAACACCCTCTCTGTTTCTATGTATCTTTTTTAAATATGTATTCTTATATGTATATTTTTTGTCATTACAGATTAATATGTCCAAATAAGGGCCGAAAGCTCCCGACTGAAATAAAGTTATTTGATAAAGAGGACTGAAACAGGGGTTTAATCTGAATTTGTAATCAACATGTCTTTTTTCTATATTCTACAATATGAGATTCTACATTCAATACGCATTCAGACAAATTTTTAAGTAAATATTTGACATGAGAGTTAATTCTGCAAGGTAGGAAACCTTTTGTGTTCTTGAAGTAGGGATAAAAAGCTTGCCACATTGATGACCATCCACAATCAGGATTAAACACATCACATTATATATTTATACATTTTTACTTACTAATCTCTTGTGTACAGTCTGTCGAATGATATGAAACAGATTATTTAATTTATGCTGTTTTTTTAATTTCTCACATGCCGAGGCACCTTCACCTCTTTTAGGAGGTGTATGTACTGGGCATACGGTAAAAGTTGTCCGCTGATCCCATTGGATCATTCAGCCAGCTGCTTCCTAGAACTTGTTGAGACACGGAGAAGGGAATGCTGCCACACCACAGCAAACTCCTCTCCTGTCATTTCGAAGGGCGTGCGAATAGTGCCTAAAAGACCGACCTACCTGATGCATGTTTTCTAGGATCTTCCCTGCATGGCGTGAAATCACGTTAATCTTTAATCTATAGCCCGGGGTAATAGTTAATGTTTTATTTCATTTTCTTCCCTTTCACTTACCCGATTTTAAATTGTCTTCCTGTGCTATAAAGGGGAGTTGCCATCCTGTGGTCTGTCATCTTCAGAAGAAATAATTTCAGAACGTATATAACAGAGTCGTAATTTTAATCAGGTTCACAGTTATTATTGTCTTCGTAACTAAATTGATCTCTTGTTTTGTCTCAAAATATCTTATATCCAATTATAAAATAATTTCAATTGCTTTGAGTGTCCTACTCACCTCAACTCGTGGTAACATTTTTCTTTTTCTAAATACATTCAGTAAAAATGATTAACAAATTTCTGAATTACGCAACAGACGATAGAATATATAGAAGAAGAAAGCGATCGCTTAATCTAATAAATATATTGAAAAATAAATTTTATTAATATTTCTTGGAACTAAAAATATGGTCCACATATATATCTTTGCAAATTTCAACTGGTGACATCAGAAGTCACAGAAAAACCTCTTTCCGGTGTTGAAGCCAGAATGAACCAGTAATCATTTTCTTATTAACATCCGATTTTAATCTTTGAACGTCGTGCATATATGATGGAATAATAACCAAGTTAGTAATGAGTGAGACTTAATGGTGCACTAAAATTGAATAATATCAAAGGATAGAAAAATATTGTATATGAAATAGTAATAGTGTTTATGGATAACTGATAAATCTGAATGAGGATAAAGGAAAATTAATATACTACGTTGATAGCAAGCAAGGTGGAACCCCTCTCATTTAAAATCGACACAGAAGATAATTGTAGGCTGGACAATGTCTCTTGGATTGAATCGAGGAGAAATATACGTGGTGGGCCTATGGATCGACTGCCATTCTTCTGTATCGAATGCCTTGTTATAACATGCACGGGAGAGTGCGCACCTTTCTGCAAAACAAGAAAGCCCCCGGCTGCCGCTTGGACCGCGGACCGCATGAAAGCCAACCACAGGTAGGTAGGTACGTCCCCTATCGGCTTGCAGCTGCCACAAACTCACGCAACCAGTCCTCCCCTAACATATTCATAAAAATGTCCCATTACTCTCTGCAAGCAAGAAACATTTGCAGTAAATTATAACTATTCTCTTTCCTTGAATTAATCATTATTAATATCGTTTCTATATTAATATTTACCCATAAATGATACGTCATCAGGTGTGGATCAGGACACGAAAAGAAATTAAATGCGGCGCGTAATGTAATTACATCAGTACTCAACTTATTAAAGAAAATATAGAAACTGAGTTACTAATTTCCCAACTAACAATAAAAACAAAGATTACTACGTAGAAATATTAAAAACTTACATCCTTTCCGGCCTTCATATATATATATATATATATATATATATATATATATATATATAGCTTTTCACTTGTTACAAATTTTAATGAACATTATTTAAACACTTGTTCCGCTTTTTAAAATTATTTAATAGCCCATTAATTGCTGAACCAAATTGTGGCTTACAGTTATTAATAGCATCTGGGCGCTCAATGTTGCCTGGGTATTTGTCTGTATTAGCCCGGTGCAGTGTTCACGCCTCTGCCCTATCTAAGCTTAAGGAATAATAAATCTACAGCACAGCAACTTCAATTAAGTGTAGATACAAGTTCATTTATTTCTCCGGTAAGTTAAGAGGGGCGGAAATACTTCCGATACCCTTAGAGAGTCTCTGGTGTTCAACAGCAATCTCGCATGGTTTGGACACAAAAGGCAGTCGATTTTGCATTATTTCTATAAAAAGTATATACAACCCGTGTACAGGTATTCCCCTTCATTTATAACAGGACAAGAATAAAATGTCGAGAAAGAGTTCAATATGAGGATAAAAAGAGGAAAACCAACGTAATGAAGTGAGTACGGGAAAAAGGTGTTAGATTTGCAAAGGAATATTTTGACGGAAGTTAAGGAATTTACTACTTAGGAAGCGTGATAACTAGGGACGACAGTAGTATAGTAGACATAAAGAGTAGGATAGGCTTTCGCGAAAAAGAGGGATTTACTTACGGGTAAAATAAGTGTGAATATTAGGAAATCGTTGCAAAAAATTTTCGTATGGAGGGTGGTGTTATCTGGGTGCGAAACGTGGACGATTGGAGCTGGGGAAAGGAAAATAATAGAAGCGTTGAAGACATTATTAACCACCCGAGTTATCTAAATGTGACTTAGTTTCACATCTGTATTGTAGCCTTAGCTCGCTATTTCCTACTGGAATCAGCGTCTCTGTACACTGAAGTCAATCATAATTGGTTGATTTAATTAATTCCTTAAAGAGATATTGCTTTTATTGGTTGATTACCTAGTGTCCTGTGGAATCACTGTGTATGGATGGAAGTGCGAAAATTTATTTATGAAGTTCGTCGTGGACGAATATGTTGCAGCTCTTTCTTAATGCTCGTAGAATTTTGTTTGGACTTATAAATATTATTCATTATTTATAAAATCCATCTTTGCAACTACACAGTTTCGACGGCGGAGGTGACATCGAGAGATCTCGGTCCCGCAATCAACAAGAACATCACCAATTCTAGATGACTAATGGGATTCATCACATATCGTGGACGATACTGCTAGCCTTCACGCTTTACCGTGAAGTGACCTAAACGCGGTACATGGGATCACGTTATTTTTTTTCTAATGAAGATACGACCACAGGAATTTAAACCTATTAATAGATTGCAAAGCCTATGCAAATGAACTTTCAATTTCCTCTGCACCTTTGAGTACTTTAGAATCCGTAAACTCTAAATTCTAGAGCTCTAGAGCTCGTTTGAGAAATCGAAACTCATAACAAACTTCAGAACAGACAGAAGACAGTTGAAAGTAAACCAGGATGACGTAAAGCTGACAGCATTTAAGCTGAAAACATCGGTGAGTTGTTATAGGCCAACTGAGTGGATAACGTAGCTTATGCATAGTCCAAGTATAATACGAAAATGGTATACCACAAGGCCAAATGCAATTAATAGTTAAGTGAACAAAACTCGTTACTCGTTCAGCGAAAGAATCCGCTATGAACAAGAATGCGCTTATGAAGAATCTTGAGGCGAGCATGAGTTGTGAGAAAAATTTTCAAAGAAAAAATTTAAATTGAACACGGTATAAGATTAAATAGTATACACAAACATAAAGATATCGGATTATTAATTTTTATACCCGCGTGACTTGAGTGGGTGCAACAGGCCTTAGGAACAGTGCCATCACTTATTTCAAATTTAGAAGACATATGTGGACAGATGATATAATACCTAAATGAGTTTTATGTGATGTGTAAAAATACACGCCAGTGGGCTTGTTTTTTTTAAGATGATCTCAATGACCACCATTTCAAGGGATGTATAAATCCAAGGAGTACACCTCAGCAGTCGCTTAGCATAAAATAATAATAATAAAGTTTTATTTAATTTCGAATTAATTGCTCTCAATTTGAGTATTAATAACTTACTGAAGACAAATGTTTTGTAGGGTTGAAAGAATTTTTCTGTATGTACATTACAGGTAATCGTCTCTTTTTAATGCGTGAACATTTTAGGAAAGTTACGAATTTCTAAGTATAAAATATTGAAAGTCAGGACGGTAACGAATATTTCAATAGACAACATTACATTGAAAATATTGACACGTGTGCTGATAGTTAAATATTATTTTAATAAAAAGCAACTATCTACACTACCTCGACTACTTTTTGTTACATAGAAGGAAAGGATTAGACCTTGTGCATTATTCGGAGAACAACAGCGAACCGGCTTGGAAAAATATGAACTTTTTTTTATCTCCCACTTATTTTTAAAAGAGATCACTCGTGCAAGATTAGGAAAAGAAAACACAGATCTAAGAAAATTTTCTTTCTTAAACAGAACAATTCGGGACTGGAATAATCTACCTGCTAACATGCTAGCGGCCTGCACAAAGAGTTTCAAATAGTTTTAAAAATTTAACTATTTATGATAGAGGGTAATATATTATAATAATAGGGTTAGTATTAAGATAATTGAGCGAAGTGAAGTTGAAAAATAAGTGATATTTTAGAAGGGGTATGGCATTTTATGTATTAGATACAATATTTTAGGCATTCAGTGAAGTGAAGTGCAAGGTTCAGAGAACAGTAGGACATAGTTTAGTTGGGGTTATGGAGCAGTATGTTTGTTTATTTTTATTTTATTTCAAATTTTTACCTCTTTTTTAGTATAGAACTTTATTTTCTGTGTTCCTTAATTTTATATATCTTAAGCATTGCTATTGGGGTATTGCAATTCAAATCTATTAACCAGTAACTGTTTGTTAATTAGTCACCAATGTAAAATACTATAATTCAATAAAAGACGTAAATAATTTGTGATTTTTATAAATTCGTGACATCGATTGCAAGTGCGTGTAGACGGTGCCGCTGAAAAGGGAAGATGAGGAATAAAAGAGACTTTCCATCCACTCCGAATATCATATTATTCCAGTTCGAGCAGCGCACGTCGATCTTCGTCCTCCATTGTGCCAGACAAAAAAAAGTTACGGAGATGACTGAGATTAAAACTAGGCTTTCAAAAATTTCCATCTTTTAATACACAAATCTGCAATATATTGTGAGGGAGAATCAATTTCTGTCCTTGGAAATAAAAGAATAATGCGCCTTCCCTTATTGAGTCCAATTCTTTTGCTCATAACGCTGGTAATTTAAAAATGAGCATCTGACATTGAATTTGCTATCCAATCTAAACTTTAGTTTTGTTTTTCGAGAGAGAGTTTTTACTCCCTTTCATTCAATTGCGGTGATGGAAGACGCCATCAAGAAAGTTTCGATAACTTTGAAGCTTATTCTCACGGCGAGAGCTCTGCAAAGTTCTTAAATCTTCAGTGCAAACTAATACTATGTCCTACACGTATTGCTCGAAATTTGTTTAAGAGCAGTTATAAATATGTATTTAGATGTATAACATTTCTTAATTTAATATATATATATATAGCCTTTCTTAATTTTCATTAAACTGACAGTAAACAAAATAACACAATTAGAACTCTGCTTATCATCGTATGAAAGGTTCATAAAAACTTTTCACTTGATTAAGGAGATTTAACAAATCATTGGCTGCATATCATGTTATCATCGATAGTCATAAATATTTAGTGGCATAATAGCATTACATATCAAAATTTTGGTATCAATAGACTGATAAAATGTTAAAATATTATATGTAAGCAACCCTTTATGAAAGTGAGTGCCCCTTCCTGAGTGCAACAAGCATGACACCATTGGTTCTGGGGATGCATATCATTATCACTGCCTTTGAAAGAAAATGTGAAAAAAATGGTACGTTTTAGAGCACATATAATACACAATATTAATTTTAGTTGTACATCAATTAAAGTTTGTTTTTCAGAATAATTAAATTTACAACCTAGTCAGAGGCATTAAGATTTTACTTAAGAAAGCCGACGATTCGTCACATTGTTGAGGAATTCCTGAGGTAATTTCTCCAAACATTGTGGTGATACGTCGGTTCCATTATTCATGTGTGCAGTTCGCTCAAAAATGTATTCCACTTAAATATTATTTTTAATTTTTTATATTATCCCCACTTACCAATTATCGTAGAAATTAGCTTGTATTAATGCTCGGTGAAACTTGCATATGGGGTAAAATGTAACGTTTTCCAAGGAAAAGGAGAACAGACTCACCTTATAAGAATAAGTTACAGTATTCTTCGTCATTGGCTTTGCAACCCATTTAGGGCCTTGGCCTAGCGGGTCGTGAGTTATAGTATGCTGTACCCAAAGGGAATACAAAAACAAGGAAGTAGATCGGGAAAAAGAGAAAAATTCTAGCAAAGACTGTGCATTTGCAATAAAAATCTCTTTGCAAAAGGAGAAATAGATAAAGCCATCATCCATACGCCAAATAAATATTAGAAATTAAACACAAAAGGTGTTAATATTTTTCTTAATTTAAATTTGCAATTACAAAAGTTTCATATCCCGTTCTGCCCGAGGGGGTGGGGAAAAATGGAAAATTGTAAATTTCTTTTCTAAAATTATCCAAAAATCTAAATTCGTTGTTTTAAGTTAATTGACATTAGACTAAGTAAATAATAGAATAAACTAATGTTTTTTACTTTTTCCCAAATTTAACAAACATTATTAAATAGTAAGTGTCCCGTTCCATCCCGACTTCCCCTAATGGCCTAATAGTTGCAGCTATAGCAACAGTCGTTTGGTTGAGAGTTTAATTGCCTAAAACGTTATAAATTTTCCAGTTAGAGACTAACAAATCGCTGTATTCTTGTAGGCTACATTATTTTAGAAATTTAATTTAGCTATTGTTGGGAAGTTTTGATTGATGTGTTAAAACTAACAACAATGAATTGTAAAACCAACAAAACAATTCGAGTGGAATGTACCTGTCCGATCGATAAGGAACGCGTAATTTTCAGGGAATACGGTTATTTATTAAGAAATATCTAAAGAAAACTGTAAAACACTCCTCTTTAGAGTGTTTATCATATGATCTTTAAATTCGTAAAATATGTGGCTCCGGGACTAATTTTGCAGTTAAGATGTCGATCTTTGTGATGCGTTCTTGTAAACATGTTAATAATTATCTTCTATTCGAACAATATAACGATTCTATTTAGAACTTTAGATGAGCATGGCTCTGTCACTAAAATTAATACATAAACAAAAAATTAAATTTTTAAACGATGTAGATACACATTTCACGTGAAGAGCTTAGTAACTATAAACTATAAAATAATTATATAAACATCCCTATTTTAAAAGTTTACTTGTATTTTTAGATCTTGTCTTCTGCTTCCAATGGCTCAACAGCCCTTGAGGACCTACTGAGGTTTTAGACCTTGTAGTTTTTGTAAAATATAAGTTTAGAAATTACATTGTTCAACTTTTTAGGAATAGAACTAGCATGTAGGCAAACCGACGTTTCCCAGAAGATTTTAATACATATGTATCAAAAAATTAATGTTTTATAAGTAATTTCATGTACTTTCAACTATGCTTACGTACTACATTATTTCTGGAATAGAAAATTTGAGGTAACGGCAGAAATTATTGTCGGTCTAAATTAAAAAGGTTTTAGAATAAATGGAAGTTAAAACTTCATAGCGTTGTAGAATACATAGCCGGGGAGGTAACGTGTAAGATAAAAGAAATAGCCGAAAGACAAAAATGTTAGAAGAACTAGAAGACCAGGTCTTAAACCTTTCTATGGCAATCGGAAAACCAACAGTGAAGTCTACAAAAGATAACACTTTTATATCTGCAGTCCAAACACGTAAATGTTATGAAGCAATAATAGTTACCAATATAAATTTTATTATTACGTGTCGCTTTAAATGCACCTATAAAGTTCATCGAAAATGAAACATTCATACTTTAGCAGCATTTGTTTTAGATACGTGGTATCGAACACACTGTGGGTTTCACCGATTTCCTTTATTACCGGCACTATGGCTCAATTTCCGAATCCCGTTTGTGAATAACAGTAACTTGTTCACAGTAAAAGCCCTGTGTTGTAGGCGGAACTGAAGGCTTTGGCGGGAATTCACTTATCACTATCCATTAACTACGTGATGCGCGCCACGGTGTTTCCGACACTGCATTCTATCAGCTTCCTTACTTTTATACCGTCAATGCACTGATATCCGTTTTCGTAGGAAACTCCGTCATTAAGTTCATGATTATAGTTTTAAATGTAACTCATGAAATACTCCATACATTTTACTGAACATACAGTATTTTCTAACTATATTTGCGTACTATATTATTACATTTTTGTAACTGAAACTTACAGGTAACGGTAGATATTTACTTTCGTGGCTTAATTTATAACTTCTTTGAAAAGCTTCACGATCAATTTTTTTTATTTTCAAAGTAATTTGAAATATTTTTTGATTTAACCCTCTGTTTTAATCTATCCTGCTCAAGCCTGTGTTATCTACATAGGTACCACATCCCACGCACTCCCAAATCTGCTTAGCATATTTCATCCTTCATTTCCTTCTTCTGTTCTTACCCCATACACTTCCCTCTAATACAAATTTTACAAGGCCATCATGTCTCAAAACGTGGCGTATTAATCTATCCCTTCTCTTGATCAAAGTCCTCCAAATTGTTCTCTCTTTTCCTATTCTGCTTAGAACTTCGTGGTTAGTTTCTCAATCCACCCATCTGATTTTCAGCATTCTTATGTAGCAACACAGCTATTCTTTTCCTTCAAGGAACTCCTACCATCCTTAACGCCAGACTCCATACAAACATTTTTAGTAATGATTTCCGAATATTCAGACTTATATTCGCCACAAAAAAATGCCTCTTTTTTTGCGAAAAACTTTATTGCCTCTGATATGCTACCCTATATGTCTATTATACCTATTATCCCCAGTTATTATGCTGCCAAAGTAGCAGAATTCCTTATCTTCCTTCAAAATATCCCTTCCCATTTCATATAGCTGCTGTTATTATTATTACTTAACTGCTATTGGGCATTTGCCCGGTTGCAGCTACATACAAAATAAACCCAATAGAATACAAATACAGTAAATTCCTAATAAAATTTAAAGTCAGGAAAAGTTTCGTAATGCCTATTGAGATTTTAATCTGAAAGAAAAAGAGAAGCCAGGGACCATGCAGAATTCACTTCATTGTACTTCACTCCTTTGATGCTTTGGTTAGGAAATTATTTTGGACTTTACGGATGCTAAGAAATACACACACACACACACACACACATATATATATATATATATATATATATACGTCAGTAAAAAAATTATCGGATTAAAGTTTCAATCGCAAATCAAAAAAAAATTGGGTAAAAATCTTGTACATGTATCAGACACGAATAAATTATCTGCATCAGTTTACATTTTCCTTCCACTAAATCAAGGTTCAGAGAGAATATAAAGGGTGTAACACAAGGAACTAGGACTTATAAATTAATTACGTAGAATGATAAATAAACAAAAGTTTATTTCCTCTGTAAAAAATTGTTTTAAAATAGATTCAACTGTTTATTGTTCTTGGGACGAAAGATAACCTTTCTTTCAAATTTGACCAATAAATATTCAAAATTGGTCTAAATAGCAAATAAAAATTGCAGAGTATTCTCAATTATGGTATGATTTAATAACAAAGAGATGTTGAAACCCGCAGAAAAAATAACTTTATGTTTTATACCATGTAAGGCTAAGGGGATGATATTTTTTCAGGAGGGGAAATGTCAAATGAAAGCAAAGGAAAATGCTCTTAGGGTCATTTCCTTATCATGAGTCATGTTTGACGACTAAAGTAACACACTAAGAGGAACAGAGGGCAGGAGCAACCAAGAGAAACGGATACGAAGCATAAGGAAAATGTTGACTTCGGAGAAATATGACACTGCGAAGCCAAGGTAACAGCCAACCTGGTTTCCTGAAAACCTCAAAATATTTTATTTAATGTAGATGTTTAGACAAACTTTGTAATTATTATGTTGCTACATTTCTATTGAAATTAAATGCAACTGATTTTTTCTAGTTATTATAAAACCATGACTTTCTTGATGAAACAGAATTAATATTTCGCATTAAAATATTGGCTCTCAATTTACAGAAAAATGTAGTAGATAATGTCTCAAGAAATTTTAAATTATACATTAAATTTATTTTTAATGAATTCGCGCCTTTATATAATTTATCGCATTTCTATAACAAAATTCATTCCAACTTTTACCGAAAAGAAGATTTTAGTCTCAAGATATGTATTTATTTAATTTATTCATCAGCTTTCAATCTTGAATTCACTATCGTTATTAAAATTATTATTATTATTCTTTTTAAAATGTGGCAGAGTATTTATGAGATGAAGGAGACTTGTGTGAACTGATTATGGTGAAGAAAATTTGTTAAAATATATTTTTATACAGGAAATTTATTTTTTGTTAATTTATTGACAAAGTCGGATCTATGAATTAAGAAATTACATATTCTGTAAAGATGGTACATTTCTCAACAAATCATTATGCCAATGATGACTCGTCATTACAGAGTGAGTTTCTAAAATTGGAAAGAGTTAATAGTCGTTTATCAAGCAAAGATCATTTGCCTCTATAAATCGAGGGCAGGTTTTGCGATAATTACAGCCAGACGCTGAGCTGGTAAGACGCGGGCTGCCGCTGCCTAGCAGTTTTTACTTTGATCAGCGCCTCGCCTCGCCAGGATAATTGAGACTCGTTAGCGTCGGGCCTGGGCGGGACATTCAAATTGTGACAAGTGCAATCAGGTTACGACGGCGGTCGTCTTTGATGTAACTCCCCACCCCGGATCCTCGGCAAATCCGCGCTGGACAAACAAGATTAATGTGTACGCAGCTGGGGGAATTACGCGCCGAGCCTTATGACTCGTGTGCGTGAGGGCCTGGACAAACCGCCTTCATTATTTAGGAACTGCTTCTGGTAGCTTCGAATATCTACAGAAATTCGTTCGTTATTGTCTTTGGGTAAACAGTCTCCAGAATTCAATTTTAAAACGATTTGATAGAATATATGTTTGTGCTTGAATTACTCCCGTCTAAATCCTGAAACAATATAAAATGTACACATATATTTTTATATTATTTTAAAATGGATATTTTGATAAAATATAACGATATAAATTTCACCTATTTTATACAGTTCATGCTAATTTTAATTAGTGAAAATTATAAGTAAATCTAACTCTTTAATGGGTTACGATAGAAAAATCTTGACCAGAAAAATAATCGAACCCACGACCATCAAATTAGCCCTTAAATAATTTAGTTCACTAAATTATAATGATAACCTGCGTTAATATCTATGCAACAGATAGTGAAAGCACGCATTTGGCTGAAAAGAAGAAAAGAATGTTAAGAAAGAGTATGATCTTAATTATTTAACATATATGCCTTATAAACGATAGGTTGCTTTATTTCTGCTACATACTGCATTTATTTAAATCATACTATGTATTAGAATTTAAACGTCAAAGATAAATGGTTTATTAGAAAATTACAGAACGGAGTTGATCACAGATTCATTCTGTGTTTTATAAAGTTTCAGTAAAAGAGTCTTTAAGAAACGATATCCACACTTCAGGGCGAGCGAAAAATAATAATATTTTAATTTTGCGTTTTCGTATATCACCTTTGAATCTAATATAAAATGGCCGTTCTTGAAGTAATATGGAATTAAGTAACTCTTTCGGTACATAATGTTTTGACAGTTTTTCTTAGCAATTTTGTTAATATTATATTAAATACTGTTAGTGTATTTGCATGTAATATTAAAAGGGAATCATTTTTTTACCTTACGACTTGGAAACGTAATTTTTCTGCACAATTAAAGCGAGATTTTGACCCCACTTTTGGTCGTATTGATCCAACGTTACCTACTGAAAACAGTAAGTATCGTTTTTCTATAAAAAATTTACGTAAAATGTAATTAAATTATACGACGGCTACATAAATAAATAATAAATTGTGATATGCAATACACTTAAAAGACCATTTCAATATTGAATAATATCTCGTAAAATGTCGTTACTATAGAGATAAGCTACTGTTAAAATTCTAACAATAAACGCATAGTTTTTACATAAAGCAGCAGAGATTGAAGATTAAATTTGTAGAAATTATTATTTAATTGAATTATATCGATACCCGTCAGTGCCTCCAATCTCATTTATGGTCTTTAAAGTTTGATTGATATTTGAGGACTGTTTTAATTTTCTGCCTCTGAAGCATTCGCGAACATATTCTCTATTTATTAGGAATCTAGAGGCATCTATGAACCATCGTTACTTCTTGATTTTCTTTAGTGGTAGCGTTTTTAAATGCTATTAACGTTAGTCACCCGTCAACTGTGAAGTCATTTCTGTAATTCTTTTTTGAATGTTACGTCAGAAAACAATCATCGGAAATTGTGTGAGATGTATGGGGGAGCAGTATTCAGTGATGGTATGGCGAGGAAGAAGAAATAAAAACTTGTCCATGGTTTTCTGAGACGACATGGTGTTTTGTCGGAATCTTTTCCCAGGAATGCAATAATCAACAACAGAGTTTATTCTGAGACATTACGAAAGCTCTGTCGTGCAATACAGATAAAATGCGTGTATTTCTGGAATCATTTGATTCATAGCAACGCCGACCACACAGCGTAAGACAAACTGAAGATCTGCTTGCGTAATTTGAAGAACAATTTGACCATCTGTACAGTCTAGATTTGATGATAAACGAGTTTCATCTGTTACTTCATATTAAGAAATTACTTGGTCTAAAACATTTCAACGACGATGATAATGAGAAATAAGAAGTGCCGACTTGGTTTTCATCACAGAATGGATTTATTTGTGACGATCGTGTACAATAACTGGTTTCCCTTCACGACAATACCTCAATAACGGAGGTGACTATATGGAGAAATAGTGGGATGTAAGGTAAACTTGATTTTTAAAAAATCTGGAAATAATGTTCTGCTATCTTTCAAATAAATATCGGTACTTACATTCAAAACAGCGGTTGTATATTGGTTATAGATTTTAGTTTGTGGCCATTTTTGTGGAGGCTCATCACATGCTAGGATGAAACCAAAGTTATCGTGAGCTAAGATTTCTGGATGGTCTTAAATCTCAGCCCCTCAGCACAAGATGACACAGGAAGAATCTGTTACAAATAGTTCCCGACGTTGGATTTATGAATTATAAATCGTAAATTTTTTTAAACTATAATTATTCTGATGGATTCTCATACCCCTTTCACATGACTGCGGATTTGCTAAATACACTACAAACACATTAGCGACAATCAGATCGTAAGGACAGTGAAACCAGTTGCTCCCCTGCGAATCGCTAAATGCAACTGACAAATTTACGATCATAGTAATACCGAAAGCAAACACAACAGTAATCCTATTTGTAGTCAATAAAAGCTGCCACCTGAGTTTTGACAAGCCGTGTGCATTAATTCATCACGCTGATGACTTGCTTTAATCTGTTTAATGACGAGAACCCGATTCGGCATCGACCGCGCGCTGCCAAGTGAAGGCGTAAATATTAATTACCATCATAATGGACGCATTAAAGTGTATGTGCAGATAGGGCACTATTCATGCACAGATTAACTCTTTTCCACGGAACTTTCAGGGCCTACAAACAGCACAGATTTCGGAAGGCCGCCTACTGCGATATTTACAAAACTTGTGTTTCTTTGTTCCCTGACTAATTAAACAGAATAATTGCAGTTTTATAGTGGATTATTAACTTCACTTGTTTTCTTGTTAAATAATACTTTGCCGTTTAATTTTACGTAACAATAATTCCTTATTTCAGTTACTGTTGCATTGGTTATTTACAGTAATTAAACCTCAGAATAATTATATTTAACATAATTTCAACCTAAAAATTAAGGTTTAATTAATTTTTTCTTCACATTCTATAAAATACGATTATTGAACAATATGCAATAATTAAATGTCTGTCAAAATTATTATACTCTTTTTATATTTCTACAATTTTAATCAAACTTTCCACAACAGATATGCACACATATTTTATGGACCTGATGAGACATTTTCAATTACATTTACGGATATCAAGTTGCTTCGAATGAGTTTAAATCACGTTCTCATTTATACCCTGGCTAATATTACAATTTGATTTTATGTTGATAACATGAGACTCTAATCCCAGCACGTGAGTTAATAACTTGTTCTAAACTTAAAGATTGCCGTTGCAAATTCACTTTGTCAAGAACTTCTCTTTCAAAAATATTTTTATTTATATACAATAATTAATATAAAGTTAAAGTCCAACAATTTTATAGAATGTATTTTACTGTACTCTCGTTGTCATCATCACAGAAGCTTTCAGCTATTTTCCAAAGTCATCTACATACAAAATATTGCACATCAATTCATCCAGTAAATAAAATATCAAAAATACATGACATTCACAAATATATACCTTGTAATTTATTTTTATGCTCCTCTCAAGTCCATTTTCTTCAATATGACTGTTTCTATGACTATTGAAAATAGCCGAAAACATCTGTGATGATGAAAACGAGAGTACATTAAAATACTTTCTATAAAATTGTTGAACTTCAGGTTTATATTAATTATTCATAATCTACAGTCCATAATAATTTTCTACTGAGTATTTTTATTTATTTATCATGCATGTATTATGCCACATCAGAAGGGATGATATTACCACACGTGTGCCTTCGTGACAGGGCAATGTTGCGGCAGTAAGTGATATAGTGACGCCATCCATCATTTTCATCTCAGATTCAAACTCTAATGAAATTGCAATACATACAAGAACAAAGAAAATGCAACAGATATAAAATTTTAATTGCTGACGTTCGTCATTTCACTCGGTTGTATCCAAGTTTCTTATTTGTTGTTGTTGTGGTAATCAGTCCTTAGACTGATGTGATGCAACCCTCCATGCTACTCTGCGGAAAGCGTTTGCATTTCTCCATAACTACCACATCCCACATCCTTCCTAATCTGCCTAGCGTACTCCATACTAATTCTAATTTTACAAGACCCTCATATCTCAATTATTCTATCCCTTCTCCTGGTCAAAGTCCTCCAAATTGTTCCCTCTTGTCTTATTATGCTTATAACTCCTGTTTCATGAACTTAAAAAGTGTATTTTCCGGAATCTAATATAAAATACAATATATCTGAATACATTGAACAGAATTAACAACCCGTATAACAGACAACAAAAACTTTTTAACAGGAATTTAAAATTAGACGTTTCGATCAACAATTGTGGTCCTTGTCCATATTAATAACAACATATATATTTTATGTTTTAAATTCTAAATAAAATTTTTTAACTGTCTCTTGTACTGGTCGATAATTTAATTTAATTTATAGTATTAACAGAAGTTATATTTTCTTATATATCCGGATAATTTTATTCCGGAGAAGAGAAATAAACCTCCTGAGGTTTGTATACGTACTCTTATATTAACATTAGATGTCAGATTCGACATCAATATAAGCACATCACTCGTTAAAGCGGTCAGACTAAATTTATTCCCTGAATTTACAGTTGAAGTTAAATCTATTTGACTCGGAAATTGTTGAAGGAAGTCAAAATTATAGATTATATTGTGATATCTTTTTAAATTAATTTCAGCCCCACTGAACTGACTTAGATGTTACTCTCTGTCAGCTTTTATCTGTTATCAATTTTCACTCTGGCCGAACAGGTTGAGTCTTGAAAACCTGACTTGTTACAAATTACGTAAGAAAGTAAATATTGGTTTGTGAACTTTAATATTCATTTGAAAACAAAATTATCACCCCAACTCAGGAAATGAAAATTCGAATTAAAACTAAGGTTGGTTGCCAGTAGATCTACTTGAAATTATAATTGCACTATAATTACAATGAGAAATCTTTCGCACCTGAATATTGTGCGCGTGTTGAGCAGCTCATATAAACAGAGCTATCTGGTTTTCTGTGTATAAAATTTATTGAATGGTAAATATATTTCACAAGGGTAATCTTTATGATTTACAAGTGCCTTACAGTTTCAGAGTTAAGTCCTCCCGCAGTAAATAATTAAAATTATAACGGCGGTACTAATTTCTTACAATAATAATATTAAAGACCTGAAGAGGTTCCAAATAAAGGGACAATTCGTGGCTTTTAATAATTATCCTAACAAACATTTCAAATGAAACTCTTAATTAATTCCTTAAATACATTTGTTCTGGCAGTTATTGACCATATTTAGGTATTATATAATAGATCCTTTGTAATTGAAAATATTATAATAAAAAGTGAATACATTTAAAAAGCGATTGGTAAGTCTTAATAATGGAAAGAAGCAGTGAATTTTGATATAACAGTTGCAGCGTACATTAGGTCTTAATTTAATTAATAAATTTGTGACGTACGAAAATTCTCCTTTTTACGTATCCGAATCGCGACAACGTCTCTTGTTTAGTGTTTTTTGGAGGATAAAAATATAAATAATGGCGACTCTTGTGGTCAAATGACTAGCGCCGCTGTCTCATAATACAGAGGACCCGGGGTCGAATCCGGGGGTCACGGGAAGAGGATTAAGACTGCTGGAGATCATCGATACGCTGACCACGTGTCACTCCAAATTTGGAATGTGTCATGTAAGATGAGTCCGCAACCGACTTGGTACGCCAAGACGCTAAATGGGGTAAAAAGTAAGTAGAAGACGAAGAAGAAAACTATAAATCATGACCGTGACCGGCGTTGCGTCAAGGTAGTGCATGCCCGTGAATAAACTGCGTAGTAAAATATTATCGTTAACGGCATCATTGTTGAAAGAGCTATTATCAAGTTCCAGTGAGTTTTAACCGAAACGCGAAATAACATTTATTTCTTACGTCATGTTATACCATTAAGTAAAAAAATTAAAACGAATATCTAAAAACTATCTAGGCTGAAATTATATTCGCTTGATTCAGTGCCATCTGCCATCAATTATTTATAAACAGAAAATTTGTCAATGAACGCGAAAATTTTGAAAATCTTAGTCTCTTGTCGAAATAATTCAACCAATCCATCTCAAACTATACTAATGAAATCTGAACAAGACCATAAAAGTCTCCATTATCTGCTGTTATAACAGAACAGAGATACTAAACCAATTAACATAGATATGTTGACTAGAACGGTAACAAAATAGATAACAAATGTTAAACAATATGGGCAATACAAAATTAGAATTTCATCCTTATAAAATAATGTTCGGGAATTCTGCACCATATATTTGGAAATACTGTTTTTTAGATGTTTGTGACGGTTTTATCAATCAGGGAAGGAAAAACATGTATGATATGAAACGGTTTGGAAACCAATCTCGTCATATAATTGCTACCCACAGTCAAATAAACAACGAAGTAGAATGTTAAATTATTTTCGCTACTTAAATCAACGCTACTAAAATTATTTGAGACGGATAATTGCTTGGGTACTTTTATATCTCAGTTTACAATAGGCTATAATTTCTTCACATTATTGAATTCTTAGATTTAACCGTCTGAAATACTTGAGCCTCACAATACCAAGATACAGTTGACGAAGTGTGGATTCAATCGGAAGATGACGTCAACAGTTAACGTCAGAACGAAGGCCTATCCGAAAATCCACGTTATACGTGTATGTATAAAACAATACAAATGAATAATAATCATTTAAATAATCTCATGTACGTTAAAAATTTGATTGTATAATCGGGTACCTTACATGGCTTTCTGGTCTTACTCCAAAGACATGGAATCTAAACAGGATAGATTTTACCCTCAAACGTTTACTATACTCGTCAAACGAGATAATTGAATTGCTGTTTAGCGTGAAATAATTAACATTTAATTTAAGTAATTACACATTTCATTGAGCTAATAGTAATGAAAAATGTTTTATAAGTCGTAGTTTATATGGACTATATAAAATCCCGGGCCGCACACACACAATTTTATTTTTCGTAGATATGAATATAAACAACGCGGTAATCAGACCAAAGAGATGGTTCAAGAATCTTCTTGTAAATACATTTGTCGATACAGTGTATTTTTCTTTATGTATGTACCGCATACAAATACAAACGTGAGATGTAACTGTAATTTTTTTACGTTCCAATTAATTTCAAAAACCTTTTGAGACATTAGTCGTGATATAATCTATTAATGTAATTAACAACAGAGCTACTTCGTTAGTGGTTATTATCCAATATTTACTCAATAAGAATGAAACGGAATAGTATAATTACTATGAAAAAGAATATTGGTGCAAATGAATCCCTGCGTAAATTTAAATTTAGACTGAAGAAATGTCTTCAAATCTTGCTTTAGGTGGACTTATTCGTATGCCGTGCTTGCAATTCCTTGCTGTTGAATAGCTAGCGTGGCACGATTACGAAGTCTTCCACAGGGGGATAGTCCTTAGCTTTTGCATCAGCCGAGTGTGCAATTGAAGTATGAGAGATCCCACCTGTGTTTCGAGCTGCTGAAGTCCCACCGTGGCCGGCCATTAGTATGCCCGTAGCGTGCGTGTATACATATGCGATTACCCATAGGAACACCCACACACCCACAGACCACAGAGGCTTTGCGTATTGGCGGCAAAGAGGCCCGGACCTCGAATACATTACATGATCCTGTGGTTTAACTAGTATCTACCTGCGGTAAAGGTATGACGGCCTGGCTTAAAAACATAGGCTCATTACAGAGGAAAAAGGAGAGCGATCCCCACAGTGCACGTGCAAAACTGTATTTTCTTCTGCTAAGCCCATGCTTCCCGACCCTCTTTGAACTGGGAGCATATCAGAATCCATGGTTACGAAGCAATTCCTCGCGTTACAATGGAAAGCAAAATATTTCATGAAATACATCAGAATGTACATGTAGAATCACGAAATATTTTATTTCGTAAATACTTATATATTTATTCTCGCAAGAATGAAATATTGAAATTCCTGTTAGTTGATGTAAGATAAATCCATATAATTCTATAACGAGTTGAACTTATTAATCTACAGTTGAGCAGTGGAAGCCATCTACTAACGTTTTATCTGCTTTCAACTTGATTTTAGCTTCTCTCGACTTTTGACTTCTAATATTCACTAACTTTTATAATTTATTTTCCAACCTTCAGTTCTCGACTAAATTTTTCTGCCCATAATATTGACCGTGAATGGTAAATGGAAATGGAGTAACTGAATTTCTTAGCTTTTATTTCTATCGCTCCCTCACTCCACCTCTTTCAATATTTTCTAGAGCAGTAATAACACTTAACACTGCCTGCTGTTTCTATTATCCTAATATTTTAGAAGAGGCGTATGGTTGAATAAAACAATTTAAAAATGAGTTCGACTTCAGTCGTATAGAATGCAATTACAGCTACATTGTTAGAGTCCAAACACACGTACAAAATCCACTCCAATTAATTCCGCGTTTGCTTCCTTTACGTTACAAGGTTTAAATTTCAGGTGAATAGTAATTTATTCTTAATTCAAAAAAAGATTTTAAAGCAATTTATAAAAATTTAATTACACGAGCACGTTTTTATCTCATTTTGGTTAAACTAATTGGTAATTTATTAACATTTTTGCATATATAATGCTCTAGATTACTCTAAAGTAGACTGAATGACCATCTAAATAAAGGATAAGGCACTTTGAAATTTTAATTTATAAGTTTGTTAAACGTTTCCTGACTTACGTCTAATTTATTTATGCTATAGTTAAAATATGTCATCATAATATGCTATTAAATTATTTAATATAATTTATTAGGATCCAATTCGGTTTTAAATCAGTGTCTAATTTTACAATGTCATTCACAAATAATATGTATTACATTTTTAATTTTTACAACAGGATCTTTTGGCCAAACTGTGCCATACCTGTCGAATTTTTTAATTATTTTTAAGTGAAGGAACCCCTTATACAGTCCTCACTTCTTGAAAATGTTATTTAGTAATGTGGTATATTTTAATTCAATAAAGTTTACGATAACTGCAGCATATTCAGATATTATGTTGTTCCCTGCATCTTCTCTTTTAATTACTTTACATATGATTATGGCCTAAAATAGAGCTGAAACTTCTGCAGTGCACATGACTGTTAAGTTGATTTAAATTTTTTTTAAATAAATTAAGGACTGTATAAGACCTCATTTCACCTAAAGGTACATTAATATTTCAAAACAAAATACCATTTTCTTATGTAAAACAATGGTTCCGTGTTTTAAGGCAGTGAAACCGCCCCAGCCAGGATTGTTGGCGGATGCTTTGAGTCAAGTCCTATTACATTTTAGTATTCTGTGAGGCACCCGTAAGCTAGGAGTCGAGAACAGTTCACAATCAGCCATAGTTTTTTTAAATAAACCGTTTTGGTGATTTTCCTTGGCAAAAATACCTGGCTCCTATAAATTACTGACTAGAGGATAGACGAGAAAACTGAGAAGTCGAGCAAAATACAATACTTTCAAACATTAGCACAGCCGAAGTTCGGGGTCTTTCTTACAAGAAATAGGTCTGTATAAGTTTGAAGTCCACAATTACCAAATACATACAAGGTGAAGTGTGTAACGTAAATACTACCCTACTTATCAGTAAGCACTATCAACACGGTTTAGTATATTACTTCAGGGGAGTCGGACAGCCGTACATTACCTATGCTAAAATAGGTAACTTTCTCTACGAAGCTGATAAAGGTGCAGTATTGAAATTGTCTTATGGTAAGCTTTCTGAAGTCAAATTATTTATATTACTAGTTAGGGATAAAATAATTTTAAAAATTTTAATAAAACAGATCATGATAAATAAATTATTAATTAAATTTCTGATTATGATAAATAAGTTCTTCAGATTTCACGCACATATCATGAGGCTGATAATAAGCGTTGAAAATTTTGACATTCGTAAGATACTGGGGCGAATCTCCTTAAGAAAGGGTTTTATTTCGTTGCAGTCAGCCATGTCAAATATACATCACTGAGTTTTGTGACAAGGAATCCGGAGTACTTGAATCTTTGACTCTGTTATAAGGATTCCCGTTACTGGAAGTAAGAGAATGCTTGAGATTGGATTTTTAGAGGCAACATGTAGCAGAGAATGGTAAGTAGTATTCGTATTAATAACTTCAAATAGAATTCAATAAATACAGTAGAGACTCTGTTTGTAGCAAAGCGGCTGTTACGGGAACCAATGTTTACATAAACAAACGACACGATTCGTTTGAAACACTTGCTGTTGTGAAGAATTTATGGAGTGCCTTTGTCAAATATTTAGTACAAACCCACGGAGTCGATCGGCAATTGAAGGAACATCGTGACATGATATCATACGTTTGTGTGTTGTGTAGAGAGAAACACGGGGCGAGATGGGCGCAGGGCCCAGTAAAAGAATAGGGAAAGGAGGGGCAGACCAGGCGAGGAAGGATGCAAATTTCATCACGCAATGTATATTTTAACAACCCCTAGTCGGTAACCAATGGAAACATAAGGTCACAACAAAGAAAAGGCGCACTCAATACGTGTAATGAATACGAGATGCATTCCGACAAGTTGCGTTCCGGAAGCACAGAAAGAAGTTTTGGGGCGTGCTGCATTATGCAGACAGCGGAGCAGCACAGCTTTGCTTAATTACAGAAGAATTGACACCGTCCTTTTTCCCTTTGGTATTCAGCTCAGGTTGGTACTTGCTGGAATGAAAACTTTATGTCTAATTCTGTGGTGACAATGAATCAGGACATCGTCAAACGTTGCTCGTTAAACACGATAGCAGTCGTTTGCTTACCTCAAATCGGACAAAGAGAATGACTTGACAAATATTTCGACAGTATTGAACTCTCTCATATTTTAACGAGAAAGAAATTCAATTTTTCATATTTCATCTCTTCTTCACATACCCTCAATTTAAATAATTGATAAGTTAACTGTTATTTTATAACAAACTTAAATTCAATAAAATTGCAATATTTCCTTATAAACAGAATATTTATATATTAATCAGTTGGCATTTAATATCTCCTGTATTTAATTTATTAATACGTCTCACTGTGACAACTCCCTTACTATCCACAAGAATATTGAATACATTAAACTGTCGGATTCCGTGTTCATTCAATAGGTGTTAGGCAACAATCGGTCATGTGTATTATTTGGATCTAACTGCAGAGTAACGTGGTTTGGAAGTAGAACAGAAATTTTCAATAGCCTGATAAGGAGAAACATTTAAAGCATCAATAAGTGTAGAAAATATCATAGTCATAAACAAAATTTTGTAGTTTAGTAAAATTCTGCGACATATATTTTTTATCTTATCTTATGTGTGCGTGATCAGCGTTACACCCTCCTTCGGACAATACGGAAAATTAATTTTACGGATATTAAGTGCTATCCGACCCTAATCCAAGAAAAATTTGCTTCCGTCAAGCCGGAAGCTAGGCGTGGATAAATGTAAAAGTCTACTATGCGTAACTAACGCCAAACATATGTTAAATTGGACTTGTTTAAATTTTTTCTATTGGCTAAAATTGTGTAAATACTAATGGGTGCCATTTGAATTTGCAGCCGATTTACTACTGTAAATGCGGGGGGGGAGGAAATTTTGGGCATATACGGGGTTAAATTGAGTGAAGTTTTGAAACAGAGGGTTCATTAAATTGCGGGCCGCTGTTGAGAGCTGAGTGAAGCTCTTGAGACCTCAGCAGATATAAACGTTTTAATATAAGTTTCCGCAATTTTTGTCAAAGTCTACCTTCATGCAGTCAGATGATCCAGTGCAGTCAACAAGAATCGACGTAGCCGGCGCCTCCAAATCGTCAACCCAATGGAGACCGAAGTGAACCTCCACCAGAGAATACAGCAACGGCCTTCTACGGTATCGTTGATATTTAATTTGATAAGTTCACATTGCCAGACCTTTCGGCCATAGGTACTTTACTTCTTTTGATTCACCCCACAGGTGACCTGTTATTAAAGAGTCTCAACATAAAATCACTAATGATTTTGTCTTCATTATTAAATCACCTTAAGCAATTCTCTTGAAATGTAATTTCATTATTAAATTAAATGTCATAAATTAAATATTTTCTTTTCTCTTTCGAACCCTTCATATATTTGTCCCCTTTAACTAATAAATTAAACGCTAATAATAACAATTGTCACCCGACTGCAGAACTATAATAAAAAATAAAATAAAATCTCTTCCCCTATAAATTATTACAGTGTATATTTATCATTAATCGTTGCATGACAAGGCAGTTTTTATAACAATATATTTTTCTTTGGAATAAGTTGTCTTTTTTTACCATCTAATTTATTTTAAGATCACGTCAACTATAAAGTCATTATCACATATGAACGGAAATTACATTTGGACAAAAGAACAGAACATAGAACTGTGATAAATAAGTTAAATTATATTTTTTCATATATATTGATATCTTTTAAAATTGTAAAGTTGTTTTAATCGATTCTGCCGAAGATGTGATGTCTTTAAGTCCATACAATTCAGTTATATCTGTCCTCTGTTTGTGATACTTGGGACAATCGAAGATGATGTGGTCTATGGTTATGTTCATCATGCACGAGCTACACAGTGGTGGAGGTTCTCTAAAAATAAGAAACTGGTGTGGTTGGCCCTTACCCTGGAAATTACTATTTGCTCCTTTCTTGTTAAATACTTGGGGAAGAGTAAATCTTGATAATTGTTGAGGTGTCGGTAGAATGGTCCGTTGTTAAGAGATATTCTGCTAATGTTCCAATGGTCCAGGAATTGTGTTGTAAATCTTCCAAATGTCATCTACAGTGCATATATGGTCGGATATAAAATTGTGACTTGAGTCAACAGTGAGTTTAGCAAAGCGGTCAGCTACCACATTTCTTTAAATTTTACTGTGGGCAGGATCCAACATACAGTAATATGATGGTTGGTATTATTATAAATCCAAATATTGTCTTTGATATTGTTTAAATTATTAAGGTAAATGCCAGTGTTTTTATCGCTTTTTCACGGTGTCTTGTTTGCCATATACAGCATTATTAGTTACTACAAATATAAATAATTTATAAGCATACTAGATTATTCTAATTTTTTATTTTTGTAGTCCATGACGGGTTTTTAAAAAATCAGAGTGAACCGCACACAAATACGCTTAAGACAAACAAACATACGAAATTAACGTTTCATCGATAAAACCGGCGACGTAAAAAGAAAGGCTACTTCATGAAATATGAGAGAGACCTGGGGCCTGCTGCATCTAACAACCTGTCGTGCTGTATTTTGAAAGTTTCCTCAAAGCGAATAAAGGATATCGGTAAAGAGAATAAGTAAACAATTCCGGACAGTTGAAGAAAGAAACACTACTTCTTCGGAGTGATTCGAACCAAATGAAACATAGAAGAAAATGAGCAAGTCTCATGCGAGTAAAGGGCAAGGAAGAGAAAAATTGGTTCATTTCTTTGTAGCATTTATTGGAAATATTGGAATAATTCAAATGAGGATTATAAATTAACAAATAAAATAACAAGAAGATCTTTTGTGCAAAATATTGAAATTATGTAAGAATCGTACAAAATATGTTGTGATTAATATATGTTATCCTAACAAAAACAAAGAAATTGAACGAAAGCTAAGGTACAGGTGCTGCAATATTATTATTAGTTTAAACGTAGCCATATTGTAACTTAGGTTTTTTCACTCACCCTGTTACATAATTTTTCTTCAATAACTCCTATTTTTATTTGGGTAAATCAGTTGTTTTAATTGAAATTCAAGTTTTATAATATTTTCTTTTTGTTTTCTAAATTATTTCCACATTTTAATTTATCGTTTAACTAATTTGCATTTTCAATTATCGTTCTTTTTCACCATTGTTCCTGTGTGCCACTCAAAATTATTCAATTTCTGTTTCCAGTTCCACTTTCCTTCTTCTTCGTCAATGTCTCTGGAGTCCAACTTGAACCTTGGCCTTCAGAATATACTTCCTCCATTCTTGTCTGTCTTAGGCTGCTATTCTCCATATTATCCAAACTCTCTTGCGTCCCTAGCCACGGCATCTCCCCATATATTATTTGGTTTTCCCTTTAGTCTACTGCCATACATTTTACCATTTAAGGCAATCTTTCGTAGCCTATCATCTACCATTATTACCACGTGTCCTTCCCACCTTAGTCTCTGCAATCTTACATAATATAACATAGAAGACTCCTTATACAGTTAGTATATTTCTATACTATTTCTTATTCTCCGTATGCCATTTTCCTATGTAGGACCTAAAATCCATTTTAAGACTTTCCTTTCAAAGATGTTTCTTTGTGTTCCGTTTTAAGTCTTGTTACCTCCTGGTTTCAACCCAGCTTTACTTCTACAACGTCTTAATTTTTACCTATCTATCCGATATTATTGATTGACAAAATTGCGTCACATGGGAAATTAAGTCCATACGTGTTGATCGTTTGATCACGAAATTCAAACACCTTCAGAATTTTCACCTTTAAAATTTTTGCTAAATTTTCGTTTACTTTCCTATACTTTGCTACACCGTTAGATAGGTAAAACATCTTCGAATACATCTATTCAACCCTCAATTTTCTATTTTGTGGGTCCATTAAGTATTAATTTATTTGGGCTAATTAGATAATAATTAATTAGTTTCAAATTCATTTATTTTACCTGGCATTCGGTTGGATATCTCGATATTTCTCATGCTGCAGCTTAGTTGCTATCCCTTCCCCTCCGTTAAAATAATGTGTAGCAATACGGTAATCTGTGTATATCTGCGCACGTTCTATATAATGTGATGGAACAGACAGATTTATATTTTGGGCTCGTTTCACATTATCTGTTTTTATCCCTGACTGCCCTGACCAGGGAAAAAAACTGACGGCAGAAAACCGGAGAAAACCTGGATGGCGACAGCTCTGAGGCTCTCAATTCATGGTTCAGTATTGTGCATCTATAAGCTATTAATACAGAACCACACTATGCAGTTATTATTGGAAAAACTTGAATCGTATTACATAATTTTGTACTTGAGAGAGATGGAGATAGCGATGTGGACACAATTTATATCCAAGGATGGAATTGTGGACTGACTAACTGCAAACACCGTGAGAAATGTATTACGTAATTATTATTTTTCTGACGTCGGAAGTGTGTCATGGAAAATCGCAAAAATATATGGTGCATTATAATATTATTTATAAATATTTCATTTGTGGCCAGCACAAAGCCAAGAGTTGGAATTTCGGGACAATGAGTGACGCTGGAAAATCCCGTAAAGGGACAAACATGTCTATTTTGGCCCCCTTTCTGAGAAAGGGCTAAGGAGGGGATATTGGATTTAGCCATAGGCTGGCCAATAAGAGGATGAAAAAAAGTAGAGAGGAAGGGAGAAAACGCTTACCGTAGTCTCTGGATTCTTATAGACGGACACTTGTGGTAAAGACGGCGAGAGGGACGGTCCATTCAGCGCCACAGAACGAGCGGCATCCAAGAGTCCCTGAATGTTCCGGCTTTTGGTAAGTGTTGGCCACGAATGATCACGCGACCGCGGATTCGTAACCGAAATCACCATGGTTATCCTTGGGAAAGGGAGACTCACTGTTAGCTGTCGCAATTGGTGAATTTTCAGGCCAGGCAGATAAATATTTCATATATAATTTTGTTTTGTTTTGTTTATAATAAATTCATTTTCTTAGGATATTTTTTATTTTTATTTAATTTATTCTTGCGTAAATAACCTACGCAGGTGGCGCCCAAAATCCCTGACCACGTGGTACCCGAAGAGTGCCACAAATATGAACTGGGACTATATGAAAAAAAGTATTATAAAACATTTTTTTGTACACTGATTATATCTTTCAAGAAACTAAATAAAGTATGCATGTACATCCTTTCCATCAAGGGTAATCAAAACTTTTCCATCAATACATCAATATCTTCCATTATTTTACTACCGCGGGAGGATTAAAACTATTCTTCGACTCACCGAAGCTTACACAAGAAAATAAAACGACGTCATTGCTGTCAGAGAAACAGTGTTTTTTCTCCGTACGTACGCAGTTCTGGGCGACACAGTCGTCCCCGTCCGTTTTTTCCCCATCGTCGGACAGTGTGAAACAGACCTTAAGCTTCATCAGTCGACTGATAGATTTTCGCCATCCGTTTTTTTCCCGGATCAGAATATCCGGGAGAAAAACGGATAATGTGAAGGAAGCCTACTCTCAGCCTACTTTGCACCTGACCAGCGGAGGAACAACACCAGAGCTGGAACCCTTCGGCTGTTAACATTTGACTGATGAAGTCCCAAACAGGAGACGAAAGGTTGCATAGTATTATAATTAATAAAGCATGTTATGTCAATTCTCTTCTTTTTTGCTCAGAATGGGCTTAACTAAAAAATAACCGATTTTTATCACAATTAGAAAGAATTAAATTATAATTCACAAGAATCACAATTGTGTTGCATTTCACGTAAAATGAAGGTTCGGTTCAACATTATCATCATCAGCTGGAAGGAAATAGGGATAGAGTACGATACTCTCTTTGAAATAGTTAAAAAGAAACGTACTACAAAGAGAAGAAATAAAATCCTTATGCTTTTCCAACGATATTAAACTATTAGGGGAAACAGAAGGAGACCTGCAAACCATAATAAATGGCATGATCGTGGTTTAATATGAGGATCAATAGAGGGAAAACCAAGGTGATGAAGTGTAGTATGGGAAACAGCGGATTAACAAAAGGTTCTCGATTGGGAAGGGATATTTTGAAGGAAGTTAAGGAATTCTGCTACTTGGGCAACATAAAACTAATGAAGGTAGAAGTATCGTAGACATAAAGAGTAGAATAGCACAGGCAAAAAGGAATTTACTTATGGTAATATAAGAGTGAATATTAGGAAATCATTGCTAAAAATATTCGTTTGGAGTGTAGCGTAATCTGGGTGCGAAACGTGGACGGTAGGAGTTGCAGACAGGAAAATAATGGAAGCTTTTAAAATGTGGTGCTATAGGAGAATGCTGAAAATCAGATGGGTGGATATAATGACTAACAAGGAAGTTATAAACAGAATAGGAGAAGAGTGAAAATTATAGAGGACGTAGAATGGATAGATTAATAGGCCACGTTGTGAGGCATAAAGGTCTTGTAAAATTAGCAGAAATGAAAAGGCTTGCGAAATAAATCTTAGTATACGAGTTACATCACACCAGTCTTAAGAATGAATACCACAACATCAACAACTCTTTATGGTAATATATAATTTTTAATCTACTGTCTGTTCTTACAATAGTAACACAGAAGAAGTCTATTTCACCCCCATTATAAAATTCAAAAGTTAATTCTATTCTAAGGAAATCAAGTAAAACTGTAATCTTTAACTTAAGACTAACTGAACTCAACCTTTGTTGATTACAGGACTACGCAGTTTTAAATATCGTAGAGAACTGCCATCCATGAAAATAGTATTAAATTAGGTGTTGTGACATTTAACGATTAACTGCCTGTAACTAGGCTTTCTAATTAAAGCAATTCCTTCAGAAAATAATGTAAAGATTCTCAAGTACAGTTCTTAAGTGCTTGCTGCAACAGCAACAGGAATGTTCTTGCGCAAATGAGCTTCGCGAGTGCGGAATAGCGACATAAAGAAGAGCAAAGGGAATTAACGCCATCCGCTACAGCGCCACTGGAGTGCTGATGGGCGGACAGAGAATAAATTAAAAGTCAACTTCCATTACGTCCCGACGACTCACGCACGATTTCAATTCTGCCTCGACGGAGAACGCCCCATAACTTGTTGGGGCTGACCTGTGGAAAACACTAATGGGCTTAGTTGAGAGGTCTTAATTAAGTCTGCGTCATTAGTACCATCTCATGGTGCAAGGAACGACGCAGCCAAAAAACTTTGTAGGGGTAGAAAACTTTTTCCATCCCCTCTCTGGTCTTCCGTGCCGCGTAAAAATTACTGTTGGCAAGTTTCGTCGGTGAGATATCCCGTTCCTGACACGGACAAGAAACCTCGCCAACTTTTTCCTTCTTACAGTGGGAACGCTCGCATTTTATTAATGAGGTTCTATTTTCGTAAATGATTAAGACATGCTCTACGAAAATGTTGTTTTTTCCCCGTAAAGTAAAGAAACTTATATTATTTCTTAACTTGAAGTTCAAGTTCGTTACTGTTAGAGAAATTTATTGTCATTCGTTACATGCAAGTTTAAACGTTTTAAAGGTAACACAATTAACTAACACAAGCTTCAGAGACGTCTGTGTTGTTATTTTGTCGGAACAAAGTCTTAAGAGACTTGGGGATCCTGCCACGACAGTCCTTTTAAGCGCTGACTTATTAGCGAATAAATATAATGGAAGCAAGAAAAATACTAGAAATGATGTACCTACAAAAACATGTAATTAATATGTTTTCCGTTTAAATATCAGAAACTTATTGATATAAATAAATTAATTCATTTAATTATTGTTGATAAAAACTGCCTATCGTTTAGTGCGTCTGCTACAAACAGACATGGAAAATCATGACTCAAAGAGTTGTTTATATCACTTTCGTATACTTATTTGTATCAGCTCGGTACAGATTTAACTCGATACTGTTGTAATTTAAGCGGTATAGAGCGCGTGGTCAGACCTCCATATCCCCTGGTTCTAAAAACGAAGATATCTCAGTGTGACGTCACCACTCACTCCGATGAAATCTCTAGCAGTTTAAATTATGCTCACTCGACCCAAGAGACAACCTCTAACTTCAAAATTAAGTTTTAATCAACTGTGCAACTTTATTCTGATGTGTATAGCATACAATTAAAATTAATTGCACCCATAACGAAGTTTATCGAAAATTCTCACTTATGCAATTGACGAAAATTATTTTAAATTATTATTCAAAAATTCTTGGCTTTATAAGCTTGTCTTATGAAAAGGTATTTTTCTGTTGGAGGATCGATACGCTGTGCCACGTGTCACTCCAAATTCGGAATGAGTCATGCAAGATGACAGTCCGCAGTCGACTCGGTAGGCCCAAGCCCTCAATGGGCTGTAGAGCCATGGAGAAAGAAAAAAAAAGTCTTTTGGAATCCGCCGTGGATCTTGAAATGTGGTAAAAATATAAGGATTTTAGAAATTGTTTAGTATTTAACATCATCATTCCATTTGTTCGTATTTTGCTTTGAAATATTAAGTTTTTGTTAATAAAATAGGTTAACAATCAATTGAATTAATGGTAGAATAAGTTTGTACTATCTATGTATTTCAATGATGATATTAAGTTTCAGTTCATAAAGTAGATTAATTTATAGATGTATAGAAGTAACACCTACTTAGTAACTACTTTAAACTCAATTGTACGTTTTGTAGATCTATTATTTAATTTAAAGAGCTGAAGCCGAACATACCCAATATGTACAGAAAGTTTTTTTCAAAGGGTTATTAAATATAGGAATTATTGTATTGATAGCGATTTAAAAAATGGCAGTTCTCATAAATTATTCTACAGAATTAGATCCAGAGCTTAGTTCTTATTTTCCATAAACGAAAAATAAAAATAATTTCAAAAATGCGCACACATTATGAAAGTGTCTATCTTTCACTTAGCTTCACAGAACTCGCCTATTGAAGTCTTTCTTCTTTCGCAGTTTATAAGGCATGGAATACACAGTCCGCAGTGGACCCCGTAGACCAAGGCCCTCAATAGGAAGATTAGACTGGAAAGATATCAGTGCAGAACAAGTAAACAGAAAGAGTTCATAAAAGAATGTCCCATATATGTGGGTCGAACAGCTTAATTCAGATTATAAACAAAAAACATACATCATATTGAACGGGAACAAAGATTGTTTTCATTACAAACGTTTAATATGTGCTCTGTTATTTATACGCCACGCATCCAACCTCTTTAATTGTGTCTTAACTTTGGAAAATCATTAGGTAGTGGCGCAATAAAAACAAGATCTACATAAGACCTTAAAAGGAATAGTCATTGGCGTGATATAAGGTGATGTGGAGGCAGAGACCAATCCAACATCAAATTGAAGGTCAACTAATCAAGAGTTACATACAATTTTTCAATAAGTTCTGACCGCCATACTCGAAAATTATGTTATTTTTACCTTCCCACTTTGACGACAAGTTGATCATCACTGAACACCATATGCATACAGTTCACTTACAAAGACATAGCGTACACCATAGTGAACTGTATTTACCAACTATAACGGTATGAACCAACGTGTTAACTTCTTTTATATATATAAAAAAACCTTTTCACACTCTTATCTTTCGTAACTGAAGTTCAACACTTGCTTTCCAAACGGATCTCTTGGACATCCTCTTCAGACACTTTTGGTCGTTGCGTGCTTCTCCTTTTACACACCCATCCGGTCGTTTATAATTTTCTACACCATCGGCGGATGATTTTCTCACATCGAGGATCAAAATTAAAATTTAGCGAAATGCACGTTTAACTGAAATTATAGGTTCTCTTTTAGCAAACAACAGAACACAATTCGCTTCACGCTCAGGAGTCGCCATTTTGAGTATGTGGCTCTGAAATCAGGGAATCGACGTGCATGTGCTCATCTAAAACCGTTTGAATCACTCTTCAATTGTGATTTTGAAACACAATTCACAAAGCTTACACTCAGTACTTTTAACTGGGTCATTCTTTTATGGAAACCCTGCTTTATTGGCTGTAAAAACATCTAAAATATGAAATGTATGATTAATGTAAATTAATGTATTAACATGTATAGATTTTGTTTGCAGCCCAATGTAAAAGGAAAAGAATTGAAATGTATGAAGTATCATGAAAATAAGTAAATAATCTGACGTTAGAAAAAATATATAGATAAATGTTCTAACAATATTCGAGTTTATAAAATGTCAGTTACGTAACGAATGTGAAACTACGTGTTTGTTACTATATTCGTAGCTTTGTCGTTTTTGATAGGTTAGAATTAATCGATTGTGTTAACTTGGGGAATTCTTCTGCTTCACTGACATCGAGAACGGATGACGATCGTTTCTTACGCGTTTTGTCCTCCATCTGTCTCCACAGTATGTGGTTCTGGCCCTGCTTCGTTAATACCTATGTTGCTTCTAGTTTCCTCTTCTCCGGTTTCTTATACATGTTTCATTTTCCGCGTTTTTCCCCTTGAAAGGAGCAGTCCTTATTGAAATGACCCATCTTCCCACAGAGAAAACATGATTAATTTTCTTGCTATAAATATATTCTGAAGTTTGTAATATCGTTACGTATTACTAATGATCCCGAGATGATTTTTCACGTCAATGTAAGAAACTCTTCTCAACGGGACGGCGTGGAAAATTTTTCTGTTTGCTGGGCTAGCCCTAATTCCCATTATATTATAGTCGAGAGTGACCCCCTACTTTTCTAGTTCTCTGATTATTGTCACATTAGGTATGATTGGACACACGTTATAAATTAAATTTTTGTTTGTTTAATGGACTTATACTGTTTTCTGGGTTATTCACTATTACCGAATTATGGTTAGTAGTTAATTCTTATGCATCCTTGTTACAGCTCAGGAAAACGCTTATTCTAGTATTTTTGATTCTCTCTCTCTCTCTCTCTCTCTCTCTCTCTCTCTCTCTCTATATATATATATATATATATATATATATATATATATAGGGTGACTGCGGGGCTCACCTGACTATATCGTGAATGCCTCGTACTCACTCTGGGTTTTTTCAAAGTTGTCACATGCCCAGACACCTTCACCTATTTCGGGAGGTTTCTGCACTGGTGTCGAAGACCTTGGGCATAAGGTAAGTGTTGTCTGCTGATACCATTGTATCAGTCGGCCAACTGCCACCTTAAACTGGTCGAGACAAGGAGAAGGGAATGCTGCGACCCCACAGCAAACTCGTCTCCCGTCATTCGGAAGAGCGTGAGAATAGTCCCCAATGCCCGAACTATCTGATGCAGGGTTTCTAAGGTTTTCCCTGCATCTCTTTAGATGAATCACTGGGTAGGATCCTTAAACTATACCCCGGGGGCCCTAGTCAACACTTGGCTACCTTGCTCTACCTTCCGCATCCCCCCTTTTCAATTCCCTTCCTATGCTATTAAAGAGGAGTTGCCTGTTTCAGGATCACCCTCATGTAAAATTCCTGTTCTAATAGCATCTTGGTGACGTCATGATACAAGTATTTGGGGTTATTAAATTTTATTCTTTTTATTTTTGGGATAACTAATCAAAATTATTATTGTGTAATTCATATACATATATATTTTTTAATTAATTATTTTTTCTGTGCCGCATCAAAGGCGTAGTCTTAAATATTGGCGAGCAATATTTCCGAGGTATTACAAAGAGTTCCTATGTCGATAGGGGGCACCAATGCTTAGGAAAAAGGTAAGAAAAAAAACGTATAGAGCAGTGTTGGCAGAGCTGGAGCGCGCAGCCTGCGACCACAGTGACGATTATTTCCGTATTATTATACAATTATTTTTTCATATATAATATTTACGATTATGAATTTACAAAAAACAGATTCTTTTAATGACCATTTTTCTGTTCGTTAATTATTTATATTCATTAAATTGATTTTTGAAATAAAGAAAAACAAAATATAATACATTTAAATTGAATAAAAAATATTACTGTCCTTACAAAACTTAATAATGTCCCTTTGATAGTCATGGGAATCCAAGATGGATTTGTAATTTTTGCCCTGTAGGTATTTTAGTCTATGTTTTTGGTATTTGGGGCATTGATTGATGACATGGTATATATTTAAGGTAGTATTACACCGATCACAAGACAGTGGGATGGATCTATCCAGTAGGTAAGTGTGGTTGATTTTCAGTGTACAGTTCTTATTCTGGTAATGGCAACCTAAACAAATATTTGATAGCATGGGTTGGTGCCGTTTATGTGGGCAACCACCTTGGGTTATATACCAGTTTCTTATACATAATGATATGTAGCTCTACAAAATTTATTAGCACCAAAAGCAATTCATGTCAAAGTCGGAAGTCGTTAATTCCTAAAAACAAAATTCTGAATCTTCTTTTCCTGGTTTTGGTAGCCCACGTTATAACCCCTTTAAACTTAAGTAAAAGAATTATAATCACGACCCAGTCAATCACTTGAGACAATCTGGGCGTGGAGATTTTCTCCAATTGCCGACAGGAAGTCAACGCACAGTCCTCACGACGGCAGAAGCATTAATGCGCAGCAGGTTAAGCAGCAATAAACTGGCGAGGGTCCCCTCAAATCTGCTGTCGATATAATTTTAGCCGGAGGGGAAGGTTTGAGTAGCAATCAACAAGTTTGATCTCCCCGCTTTGTCAGCACTGTTGTTGTCCTGCGGGCTGGTGACGCAGCTCTTAGGGGGCACCAATCGAAATGTCGCCTCTGCGGTAAGGACGTCGTTAGTAGGCGTCATTTGGACAACTGACCGCTCCTATAACAAGCTGACGGCGGGAAGTTGCCAACTCGTCTGCAGATGCCAGTCTCCCGTCAGAAATTAAAACTCTCCGCACACTCCGCACTCCCCTTGACTGGACACTTTTCATAAATATGAGAACCACGTAAAATGGAAATGGGATACAAACTTTCCAACGCCCTCACTTGTTCCCCAGTTTGAACGATTGGATAGGGGACGCAATGAAGCCGTTTAGAAGCCTATCTAACGGAATGTTATCTTGCGCATCGAATGAAACTGGTGAACGTCTGCATTATCACGTCAATAGCTTATAAATATAGTTATTGTTGCAATATGAGAATAGAATAATTTATTCTTATGGTGAATTTGAGCAGAGGACATACTGAAAGAGTAACTTACTTTTGTAAATTAATTTTATTTATTTATTCCGTTATTCCCCGATTAAAGAAATACAATACGTCATTACATCAATCTACTGAATAAAATTGGTCCTTCAATTTACATGGACCCTCATACGAGGAGCATGTGGATTCTAAAACATTTTTCCATATTTTAAAGTACTTCTAATTTCCTACATAAATAAGACGTTTATTAAATTTACAAATTATTTCACGTCAGCAAGACCTGAGTGATAGATTTCTTCTCATAATAATTTTGTAGGTATTTACGTATGTAATTGTGTGTATTTTTCCCATAAACGCGTGGAACATCTTCGACCAAGTTTAGTAAAAGGTTTTCTTCCAACTCGGAAATAAACACATTAGGGATAAGGCACGATTACCACATCTAACGACAGCAGTGGAGGAACCTGAAATATTATAATATACGTAAATGGCCAACATATGCGCCCAATAAGGAATTAGTTTGGCAGTAGTTCTCCCTGTATTGATTTTGTAGAATTTAAACCCCTTTCGGCATAGGGTGGAGTGGAGGGGCGTTACTGACATAACGCGAAGTTTATCGAGATTGTTGTCTATTTCCTGGTTAAAAAGTCGATGAGCTGAATTCTGATATTCAATATTCAACTGAAGCTGTCTTCAGCACCAGGTTGACTCAGGGAAGTGGTTTAAAGGCAATCGCCCTAATTACTTTGGCTTTTTTACACTGCAGATGGATTAAATGTTACGGCTTTAGAATTAATTTACGTTACTGGTTCTCATGATTAAATTAACAAAACCGTCAACTTTGATCGGTTAGGTGGTGTTAAAATGTAGGAGTTGAAAAAAGGTGACACGATTCCGGTTGAAATATACGTTTCCCAAGCTATTACTGTCGAATTTCGTATAGTATCAAGCTAATTTAATAAATACCCGGGCAACACCTAGCTAGTTTCCAATTAATTATTATCAGCTTCTATAAATAACAATTAAATATGAAACTACACAACACATTATATCCATTAATGAATGAAAAATTGAATTTACTGCAATTACGTTCAGAGTTTGTGGCTTAATTAAAATGCCAAGAAACAGAAATATTGAATCAATATTTATAGTTGTTGTTACCCTGAAAATTTAAACTTATAATTTCGCTAAATAATTAAAGCTTAATTTACAACGCATTTTCTTTCTTCCATCACTTTTCACGGTCACATTTATTTTTACAACAACATATTTTTAAATATTACATTCATTTTTGAATACATACGAAACATTTCTTACACTGCACAATTTTTCACTAATTTGTGCCTAACTGCAATTCTTTGAATAATTTATCTAATCATTTATTAGAGCCATGTTATTTTGTTAAAAGCTGACAAATCGTTTTAATGGCATCATGCTCTGAGCAGAAAAGAGCAATTACATTACCACAAACTCTTGAAAGACGATCCTTATACATTTTTATGCATCATTAACTTCTGCATAGATTATTATTAAACTCTTTGAAACATTCCGCAACATCAACCCCTCCTTTGAATGTTTGTATTAATTTATATTGCTTTTCTCGTGCCTCATAGAATCCACCACTACTTTTAAGTCTCTTTTTTCTTTCATAATATGTCTCACAGAATACAGTATACTACATTTGATTTCCTATATTTATTATGTCATTTATATTAATTACCTTATTCTCAAAATTCATTTCTATAACATTATATTACTTCAGTTTTTTCAGTCTTATATTATATCATGTTTCTTAAATAATCAGTTGGGTAATTTGAACCTAATAATTAATATATTCGTTTTAAATGTGGCACGTCATTTGCTTCTCTTATGAATTGCTTAATTTATACCTTAGTATAGAATACAGGAAACACTTAACCTTATGTAGGTACGTAATTAACCACAATATTCAATTAAAATAAGCAGATTTCGATTCTGAAACCTGTGCTTTTCATTCCACACTAATCTTTTGTCCTACATGTGCGTTAAAGTCTCCTATGATATATTTGTGGCTTCATTTTCTTTCAGTCTTTCGATTACTAAATTATAACCCTTTAAATTCTTTATAAAACTAGTCGTTAGTAGATATGCTTGTAAATACGAGATCTTTCTTATTTACGGAAACCACACTGCATTATAAACAGATATGCCATACTATAAATAAAATTTTGCCGGAGTGTTTAACCAAGTCTTGTTCACATATAAACATAAATTTTCTGGGATTATATTGTACATATAAATCAAAGTGAGAATCACAAAATCAAATTTAAAAATTAATAATGACCAATAATTAATAATATTAATGGAACAATTTATGGTTAATACTGTGTATATTCGATCTATCTAAACATTCTTTTAAGGGTTCATTTAAAAATATTTAACCACATAAATCTCAATTTCTTTAAGAGAATTATATTATATATATCGTTTAATATGTACAAATGTTTATATTTACTAATTTGGCTTCACAGTTGTAAAAATCTTATTCTTCTAAATTTCTCATTTATGTTAATTAATAAAAATTTAATATAAACTCAGGCTGACTTAATACAATTCACATATTATCAGTTCGGAAATACTTGTGAAACCTCAAAAGTTGGCTAGCAGATTTTTCCAACGCCACGGTTCTGGATAATGTTGAACAAATTTTTAAAGTGGTTTATTACTGTATATCGTGTTATAATTACAACCAGTATGTATAATATATCTTCGTGTAACGCTCGGCTTTAGCTACGTAAAAGAAATCACGGTACAGAGAGTATATTTGAGTTCAAAGTAGTAAGTCAATTTTTATTTCTATTTTTATAAAATATATACTTCTACGAATTAAGCTATTTTATTAACAGTAACATAAAACATCATAGGAATGATGTAAAAAAATATTTTAGATGTAGTAAGCAATTATTATTCTCGCTTGATAATTAAAATACTTCGCATAACGTAAATGTAAATTCTATAAATTACGAAAAATTTGAATTTAATATATAACTCTGTTAATTTTGAAGATTTAAAGAAAGCGTTTACAATATGTTTGTTGTTATGGTAATAAGTCCTGAAAAAAGTCTTATGCAACCATCCATGTTAACCTATCCTGCACAAGTCTTTTCATTTCTACGTAGCTACCACATCCCACATCTTCCCTAACTGCTTAGCATATACCATTCTCGGCCTCCCACTTCTGTTCTTGCCACATACACTTCCCTCTAATCCGAATTTTACATATCCTCATGTCTGTAAACGTGTCCCATTAATCTATCCCTTCTCTTAGTCGAAGTCCTCCGAATTGTTCTCTCTTCCCCTTTACTCCTTATAACTTCCTCGTTAGTTATTTTATCCAACCATCTGATTTTTAGCATTCTCTTATAGGTCCACATTTCGAAAGCTTCTATTATTTTCCTTTCTGTACCTATCGTTCACGTTTCACACCCATATAACGTCACACTCCATACAAATGTTTTTAATAATGATTTCGTAATACCCATACTTACAATATAAATTTTAACCCTGGATGTTTCAGTAGTAACACTAAATTCCAATAAGATTTTAATTATAATAAGTACACAATTCAAAGCTTATCTTTATTCAACTTATTCTCATTTGGCTCTGCAGTCCATTCAGGGTCTTGGGCTTTCGGCTCGACTACGGACTGTCATAATGCATTCTGAATTTGGAGCGATACGTGGTCAGCGTATCGATTCTCAACAGCCTTAATCCTGGTCTCCGTGACCATGACGACACAAACATCCAAGCCTATACCAGGATTCAAACCCAGAACCTCTGTTTTGTGAGGTAGCGACGCTAACCTCTAGATCACAGAAGTTGATTTTATATTTAAATATACAGGTGTTATTATATTAATTATTTTTCTAGGATGAACTGAAGTGATCCCGAAATTTGGGGACGAAACGTTTTAATTTTAATTTAAATTCTTGTATTTCTGACTTTTAGCCATTCATTGTATTTAATTTAAAAATAACATCCGTTAACTCACATATTCTTTGTCATTAGACTGTTTTTTGTACATATCAACTATTTATGTTAATTAATATATAAGAAATGTATTTTAATGTTATTGAAACACGTAAATACTGTTTTTTCATTAAATAACACAAAATTCACATAAAATAATGTATTTTATTAGCATGAAACAAGATAACCGACTAAGGTTACCATAGTTACAGATTTTGATATGATTTTTTGATATTTTCCTTTTCATGAGGAATCTATGGAAATTAACAAGAATATTTCAAAAACAACGTGAATTTTTATGTATCATTTCTGGGGTTTGATAACAGAAAATGTATGTATGAGAATATGCCTAGACTATTTTTTTTATATTTAAACTAGGAATTAATTTACTTGACACAAAGGAAGTAACTGTCTAAAACGAAAACAAAATTCCTTATTATTACATTATTACAAATTAAAATTAATTATTTTTAAATATTTTAATGTTAAATATTTTTCTGCTTGCTATGATATCTTAAGAACTTAATAGCCAAGGCGGGTGTTTAAGTTTTACTTAAAATAATTTGATACATATGAGGAAGGCCTTGGAGGTTTAGTGCTTCCTTAGAAATTGTAATATTGGAAACCAGAACGTTTTAAAAGAATCAGTACAGGGAGTAAACCCCTGCTTGATTATCGGAAGCGATGGTTTGTTCAAGATTATTTCGTTTGTTTAGGAAAGAATAGCTATTAGCGTTGCTTTGGCCAAGACGAAAACAAACTTCAAATTACTCGCCGATCTTATCAGATGTGCGGCCAATGGATAAAACATTTCACGCGGCAACACCTGAACGATAGAGTTGGAAAGCTGACAGGGAGCTTGAAGAGGGTTGGTGGGAAGGCGAATTCCCGCTCGATATAATGGGCAGGTTAAACACTGCTTTTACCTGGCGATGCTATCGCGAAGCTGCGAATCGACGCTTCGGCAGCGGCATATGGACAGCGCGCTCAAAGGAGATGGTCAAGCAGATAACGTAACCCATTCAGATGGCAGAGGCGTTCTGCAGGAAATTGGATGCGTCGACCAGATAAATCAAGCGGACCTGTCACGAGAAAGATGCGACGGCAATAACAGAAAGCTAATTGTTGCACTGCCTTGAGGAAATTGGGATAGAGCACATGGTGCCGGAAGTTGTGGTAGCAGGTAGCTAGTGTCTCCAACCGGAAGCCGTTCTGATTGTGTTTCACACATCCTGCGCGCCAATATGTGAGCCCCGCGGCGGATGTGGCGGAGGCGCCAATCCTGCTGCTATTTGTTCTTCACGTGACCCACTTTTACCAACGGGAGGCTGCTTTCTGGAATCTCGATCCGACCTGGAAACCTGGATATGTATACCACGATATGTATAGCTCATACTTACATAGTTGAGTCCGTTTACGTTCCTCAAGTATGCAAATAATTATATCATATCCTTCCGGAATGCATCCAGCATTGCTCAGTGACATAAAACACTACGATCCGTTGACTGGATCACTGTCAATAAGGTCCAGTCTTATTTGTGTTCTTAACATCACCTACAATATATTTTTCCATTTATTTCTTTACAGTGAAAATGGTTTTGGGTTCCCGCAAACTATGGGTATCATGTAAAATCAATTAGTTTCATGAATCAATGGATTCCTGTTAGTGTTTCGTTCCTCACAGAAATATCAATGCTGCTTTTCTGCCCACCATCTCATTGACAACTTTTAAAAAATGTAAAATTATTTGGGCAACATCAAGGTAACCTATATCCTCCAAAAATATCCTGCTTTTCAACCATCAAATTTCATGAAAAATATTCTGTTCGATATGAGTAACAAGGGTGTTTGATCTAGACGTTAACCACGCAACCCTCGTGTTACGAATAATCCACATACTTCGTTTTAAAACAGTGGAAAAGAAGCAAGAGGAAATTGTGAAACTGGTACCCTGCCTCACAAAAGAAGTATTTTCCAGTTAATTAACGAATGTATGCTGAACTGTATTAATTTATCGAAACCAACAGCATTAAGTAAACAAATTTACAGAATGATTGTTATTATTTTTAGCCCTCATATCAATATATATATATATATATATATATATATATGTTTCTGGCTTAGTGTGCGTGGGAAATCTTAGAGAAACATATTTATATGCCATATATATATATATATATATATAGGGTTTTTTCAATAAGGGCGGGTCGATGTTGAAATGGAATATTCATCTTTCAAATAAAAAAACGTTTTGGTTAATATATCACACACAGCTTCTTTAATCAATTTCAATTATATTATTATTAAAAAACGTTAAATTTTGCAACATGTTAAGTGAAAATAAGGAAGTTGGGATTACTTAATATAGAAGGATGATTTTTCAGTCGGTTATAGTAAAGTTCTTGTATTTTTATTGTTTTATTATTAACGTTATCCTGGTATCAAAGCTTCTGAATTATTCAACAAATTTAGCTGGCGATTTTATGTTATTGTAGTGTTCTATTGCTGTCCATGTCATGGTATTTACAATGATTCCCTGTGCCATTAAGTTATTTATTCGAATAGTTTTTATTAGATCACTCTGTTCCTTAACTTTTTGTGTAATAGTATGGTTTTTAATAAAAGGAAAATTACACATAGTGTTTCATCTATTTGGAGCTCTAATGGTAATTTAATTTGAAGTTTGCTTGTTTATCTTGGATCTTTTTGTGAATAGTTTCTAAGAAATTTACCGTTCTAGTTTGACCTTGTTTCCATTCTTTCGTTACAATGCGGCAGATGCGGGACTACAGTTGATTGATATTTTACTTTCCCTAATGTTCTTTGTATGTATAATTTTATAAAGAATACTTTTTTCCCAGTAGCTCCATAACATCCGCCGGTGTTCCTAAAAGTCCAATTTTAATTTGTAAACTATTAATACTGGCAATACGTAACCGGTTTTCTTTTCTTGATAGATCTAAGAATAAAGCTTTACAAATAAACAAAGGTTGCTCTCATACCTTGAATTTGTGCATAAGATAAGAGATAAGATTTTGTTTACCATATTGAGTAAACTTAGGTAGCTGAGCAGGTACTGACCGTGACTCAGTGAGTTTCGCTAGTCCGCTGCACGCGTGTTACACTCCTCCGCGAGGTGTGCGCTATCTCCCGCTGTGACCAGCAGACCACACGTGCGGGACACGTGCCAGATGCGAGATAAGTCAGCGCTGCAAGTATTCGGCCCACTCGCAAAGCAGTTGTACGTGACAGGGCCTTCATCAGGCCGCTATTGTCCCCGACCTCTGGTCAGCGAGATCTCCCTTCAACTGGTATCAATTAACACGTACTATGGTGTCAACTAAAAATGTAAACCGTAATGCGTCTCTGTCTTGTAAAAACGTTGATCACATCAACGACGTTCCCTAACCTCTATTTAACTTTAATTTCCATATTTACTCATTTACTTGTTTTCACGTGTAATAGACGTATACAAACTGCTCGTGCTCCACTTTAGGGGTGCAGTTGCTTTCGCCCAACCGCAACACAGCTTCTACTTAAGTGAGGCAACCTGACAAACATTAGTAAATGATTTTACGATTCGATAGTTATTGGTTATAGATACTTGGTATTCTGTTCGTCACGGATGACGTAGCTTGTCACTGTATCGGAGATTAATGGATTTTGTTAAATAATTAGTTTTAAAGGTTTGTCTTTAGGTGCCACTGAAGATACAAAACTTCCATTTAGCTTTGTATATTATTCAGCTTTGGAGTAGTGCAAAAACAACACTACCAAGAAGATTATAACGTTACAAAATAAACTTTTACGTGCCATTGTAAATGCACTATGGTACGGACGAAACACTAACATTCACGGAGACCTCGCTATGCCAACCTTCAAAGAAGATTTGCGGGGTAACAAGAAGCCAGACTACACCAGAATATAAGTTTGGAAGTTCTTTGGCTATAGGAAAATCGTCATATTTCGCGAAGACAGAAGATGACCAAACTCGTATAAGTACATCGTAGCGAGTGAAAAGAAAAGTTCCAGAACGTTATTAAAAACTAAATCATGTCGTTGGAATAAATTTAGTTTTAAGATGTAACAATGAAAAATTAGTGGTTGGTCTTCTAGACCAGTTTGAATATGTATAACATTAATCGCTGTTACTTTAAAGGAAACAAAACTTTGCATGTATACACAATAGAAAGTAGAAGAGATTAACATTCTTGAAATTTATTTTATACCACGATTAAAATTTAATTTAATATTTAACAAACTGGGCAAGAAATAAGAGAAAATTTAATATGCTCTCCCATGTGCATCCTCATTTGCTTCGTGTAGCAAAGCCATTTTTAACGGGGAGAATTACATAATTCCAATTTACCATTTGTCTGATTGTCGACATGGATGCTTTTGGCGTAAGTTCTAGGAAATTTCTTTATGATCATCTGCTGATTTAATGTGACTTTAGTTCGGGTACTCATTTTCTACTTCCATCTTTCAAGACTTGAAGACTGTATTACACTCGAAATATTCTTGCGATTGTGTTTTTTTTTCCAAAAAGTGCATGCCCAACTTATTTATGAAGCTCAAGAGTTGCAAGACTTTTCATTTGCATGTTCCTGATAACAACACTGCTTCAAGCGCGAATCCGAGCTGTCTGCTTCAAACTTCAAACCGATACTGCCTATTGAACTCGTCTTCCTTGAAGGTTGAAGGTGATATGGTGTTATTCATTGATAGGCAGTTATGATAGTTAATTAGTTGCCGTTTCCCCGTTTCAGCAAAATTATTCTCTGCGAGGTTGCATAGGCACAGATAACCACCCAGCAGCTCCCCGAATCCACAGGCAATGTAACTCTTGTCGCCTACGTGGCACCTCGTTTTATTACTTTGCTTTTACAGCTACTTAAAAAAACTTTTCCAACATCTTTTCAACTCCCACTGATTTATAATTGATATATTGGGCGATACAAATTAAATCGATTGAATAAAATAGTACAATCCACATTACTTACATAAGCGTGCTGCAAAACAACACCATTATTTAGAGAGAGAATTAATTACAAATCACATAAAAAATAACATGTACTGGTTGGAAAATATACAATGCTTTCAGTCGCGTAATACATTCTTCTTAAAAAATTGTCAATTTACAAATAGATTATCAATACCGATCTTTGTAAGAAATTATTTATTCTGTTCAGAATGAAATAGCAAGAAACCTTCCACAATCTTTGCGCATATCAGCATAACTATAGCTTCATTCTCAAAACTAAGTGACCGAATTGGCATAAATATGCTTCCAGAAATTTTCATTCCATAGCACGAAATATGAATTGATTAAATACCATTGAAGCTGTAAACGTCACACCAGTTGAAATTTTAACTAAGTTAATAGGATGGTATAACAGATTTGTATCCTATTAGAAAGCACAATTCGAATCAAATTAACCAGTCTTAGAATAAAACGCACAAGTAAATTATATTAATTATGATGGAAATAATTTTATGGGCTCTGCACTGAATCTAACATCAAATATAAAAATTTAAAAATAATTGTGTATGTATAATAATCTAGTTTGCTGAACTAAGTAAATCCATGTCATGTATGTATGTATACATATATATATATATATCTGTCAGGATTATTCTCTAACGTTCGCAATACTATTGAAATGTCGGTCAATCGTATTTTATCTCTCACTTATATTAATTGAAGTTGTTTACACTCCCTATGATAATCACTTCATTCTTTAAATTACGAATGCCAAAGTTAACACATTTAAATGGCATTGAAATACTACCGAGGTACCGCTTACTTCAGTAAACAGTGTGGAAAATGCTCTTAGTATTAGCGTCAAAAATATATTTGAAGTTCAAAAAGCAATCTTACATTATTATTGTCCAATTAGGGTAATCAATGGGTTTTAATATCAACAGGTGGTAAAATAAATTGTGCCATGTAAGGAAGAATGGATTCAAGAATCGAGACCATTCAAGTTAGAAATAGTTTATTATTCTATTTCTCATGATGTGATTGATAAAGTATGTACTGAGTTCAACGTCGTTTGGTAAAAGTCAGTTATTCATAATGTCCCTATATTTTTGGTTGGTATACTTCATTGCATAACTTCCAGACGTTCGAGTGTAAACTTTCAGAAAGCCCACAGGTGTACATAAATAAACAAAATTTGTAGTTTATGAATGGAAGTCAATACTATTGTTTGTATCAATCTACACGTGTACCAAACGATTTGTGCACAGTTACGTACTGCAAAATGATGACCATTCTTTCAACAAAATAATTAATTCATTGCATGTTGAACTATAAATCACACTCTTGTTAGTATTTTTGTATTCTATTCCCAATGTTTCTATCAGCTGCCGATAAATAAAAGAACAAGAATAATATATTTCTTATAATAAGAGCGAAATCACTTCCTGAACGCAGGTGCATGGTCCATATTTTATTACGATATGTAAGACAGACGCGTTTCCTGATGGAAATCGATGTAATAATGATTTGACATTAGAATCAATAAATTGAGGATGATTAAGACAATATTACCAAAAGATCTGGTTTTTCAAAACTATTCATTTCATAAAATTATAATTTCATATTCTTATTAGAATGGTGGCTACCTCCTGTGGTGTAGTTGCTAGCGTTGCTACTTCACAACTCGGGGGTCCCGGGTTCGAATCCTGGCATGGGCTTGGATGCTTGTGTCGTCATGGTCGCGAGGACCGGGATTACCACATTCTGAATGTGTCACGCCAGATGACAGTACCCAGCCGCCTCGGTAGGCCTAGGTCCTCAAGAGGCTTATTGAGCAACTGGAAGAAGAAAAAGAATTAAAATAGTGGTTACTAAAACAATAGAGATAAAATACAAAACATTAATAATCATGTATAAGTCTTATTAAATTTAATATCATTGGCCCATAAGGGGTTTTAAAATTTATTTATTGAAATAATTATGTAAGCTATTTTTGATGTATTTGAATTGTCCTGATGGGGTCCTCTCCAGTGATCAGACTCCCCTTACCCCCACTTTGAGGTCAATTGGCCAGCATCTCTTTAGTCGTCTGTGGTTTCTGTATTGCAGCAGTGGTTGGTGTGGATTTTGAGATACTTGTGGTATTTATTGGCTCTCTTGAATAACATCCTGGATGAAAGCTATGCCTTGGTCCTGGTGTAGTCTGATTTGCTCACATACCATGGAGCATCAGTTTTGATTGCGCCTTCTGTGTTATGGCAGTGTTGGACTTATTAGCACATCCCCATCGATTTCGAATGTCCATATAGGCTTATTAATGGCTTTGTAATCAATGAATTTGTTCTCTAACGAGAGTTTAGATCTCCTACCGAGTAGCCAATTTTGTTCTCAAAGACGCATTTCCATTTGTTTTCTTTTCTTGTATATGCATTTTACAGGTTAATTTTGAGTCTAGATGAATTCCAAGATATTTTACATATACTTGAGATGTTTGCTGTTTATAGTTATTGGTGGGCATTGTTGTTATCGTAAAGTGAATGTAACCTGTAAGGATTTTGTCTCGTTGATTTTGATTTTCCATTTATCTGTCCATTCCTGAAGTAAATTAGAGTGGTCTTGTAAAAGTGCACTTGATTGTTACTGGATCTTCATTAATAGTCATAATGGCCTTATCAACAAATGTCCCTGTAATTGTTATAGTGGTTGAGGGAAGATCGTAAGTATATATTAAATACAAGAAGATTACCGGTGATTCCACCCTGAACACATTTACGATAACTAACGTTGTAATAAACCTTGCCAGAAGGAAAATTTTGATATTTTAACTGTGATTAAGAGTACTTTAAAACTGATTAAATGAATTCTAAGTACGCCCGCTACGCGACTAACAAGGATAATGTGTAGATTCGTAGCATCGTAGTACACATTTCGTTGATCTGATGGTTACGCGATATGCTGGCTGACGAACTGATAGGTGCTGATGACTTGATTGTGTGGCTGCTTCCGGTGCGATTCACTAGTGTTGTATTTGTTCTTCTGACGATTAGCCCTATTACAAAATTTATTTCGCCGGTTAATAAGAAAGTAGGCAAATCAAATTGACTGACTAATTAATGCTTGGTGAACTTCTGTATACCCTGACATTACAAACAATAACATTATCACCAAATTTTTCTAACGTACGCCAAATAATATGATTACTTCTTAATAACATAAAAATAAAATACTTCTTATGCATCTTTGGCTCTGCAGCCCTTGGTCTACCGGGTCAACTGCAAACTATCATCTTACACAACACATTCCGAATTTGGAGTGCTACGTGGTGAGTGTAAACCTCAGTCTCAGTAACCATAACGGCGCAAACATCCAAGCTCATGCCAGGATTCGAACCCGGGAGACAGTGACGCTAGTCAATAGAGTAAAGGACGTCGGCCAAGAAAATATAAAATTATTTTAAACTTACATATTATATATTTATTTACTTACATAAAATATATGACGAATCAATTTTTTTTCTAAGAGGGTTGCCATAGAATAAAAGTCAGATACTACCTTCCACGTATGTGTGAGTGATAGTAAGCAATCACACAGTTTATCATCAATAAACCCTTTGGAAAGACATAAAATTCAAGAACAGCCACATGCTCGTTTAATTTCTTAATAACCTTTATTTTAAGCCGCATATGCTTCAAAGGTAATTAGTGAATGCATAACTACAAGAAACTTAAGCATACATTTTATTTTACTTATAAACTAGTACAAGTTAACTTGATGTTTTCAATAATTGTTCATAATTTATCAAGTAGATGTATGTCTTTGAGAACAGCAGTAGTACATATTAATTTTTGACTGTCTTTGTTTCCCAGGATGACGCGCCGTTTGGAGTCCACTAACTTGTTGATAAATCCAGGATTAATATTTGTGCTTCAGCACATTGACATTGGGGAAGAGTTTAAGAAAAGGTATGAGTGGGTTATATCTGAGTGGTTGGAATTATTTGTTGGTTCGGCTGATTTCAATATTCTCCGTTGAGCTTTCCCATAATTAATTTATCTGTTTTATTAGGACTGTCCGTGTGCCCACTCAAGTGTTCGTCGTACTTAGGGGAGGCGTAAGGGGACAGTTGCTGCTGATTGTGTCGACAGAAAATCTATAGCGTTAGTCCCACAATATTTTGATGGGCTGTGCCCATACATGGAGTAAGGAGAATCGATACTGTCACCATGTGTCTCCCCAATTTCGGAATATGTGACGTAAGATGATAGTCCGCAGTCGCCCTTGTAGGCCAAGGCCCTCATCGGACTGCAGAACCCATACAACTATTATATTTTTTTCGATTCATTTGTTTTCATGGGATTTTGCTGATATCCACACTAGGGGCCTTGTTGAATCCAAAAATTGCGTTCCTGCTTTGGTCAGGGCCCATCAAACAATCGAAGATTTAGTCCGGTTTCTCCCCCCATCGTGATCGGGGAACTGAATAATTTCATCCAGCTGAAATTAATAGCTCTTCGGTAGCAGGTCTTGCGTTTGATGGCGTAATTGTTTTATTTTTTCCTTTTCTTTCCGAGGACTAAGTGGCGCTGTGTAATAGGATCTGCGCGCGCGCATAGCTCTGATGCGGGCTCGTTGGAGCAAGAGAAGCCAATCGAATTGGAAACCGGGTTTACGTAGCGAGGGATCCATATAACAATGCACCAAGTGAGGTAAAAATAATGTAATCGCATCATTATGAGGAGCAAGTGGAACGTAACTGATGCCCGTCCTCATTCTGATAGCAGTGTTGTTGCCTGTGGGACGCCGAGCGGCCATTGTTTATAACAGCAAGTGTGCGCCCCAGAAACAGTGAAATATTTGCTTCTAGTATGAATGTGTTGAATGCAATTTTTTCAAGAAAAATAAAAAATCTATACATTTAAATTGATAATTATAGAATTTTTTAAAATAAATGTAACAGCTTAAGAAATATAAATCAAACATATTTACTTAACCGTGTTGACATGAGAAATCACAAGTTTTTATTTAGGGTCTATCAAGATATATTTAATAGAAAGACAGGAATGGAAAAATGTTGGCTCAACCAGGGACTCGAACCCAGGACCTCGCACTTTCCGGGATGCAAGCCATTAATGAACTTTCATTGAAGCATTCCGTTCACTTGATATACACTAAATATGATATTCTGTATAAGTTTGAATAAACTATATTTTTGTCAAAAAATACCTTTTGTTACCTAGATTGTATAAGGGTGCCAACTTGACGTTTGTCATTATATTTTACTGTTTTACAGTTCTAATGAAAATATACAGTTGAAAAATTTGAAATTGATCACTATTTCTACGTATTATCATCGATTCTCAATTCAATATAAAAAGTTTGTTCCAGCTCCAGGATCAGTTTGTTATCAAGAAGAAATATGATGATTTCATTTGATATCATCCAACATAAAGTGCTGATATTCCTTTTAAAATCTCCACTCTATATCAATGAAACATAATTACACCCATGCAAAATATTAACAAAAATAGTACAGCAAAGGAGCATAATAGAATGCGAGTTAGTTTATCAGTTTGGTTTTAGGAAGAGAAGCAATATTAACTCCGCGCCTAATTTTGGAATACAGAATAAGGAAACAAAATGTCTACGCACATGACATTTTTAGATATAGAAAAAACCTTTGATCATGATATCTGGGAGACACTACTTAGGATTTTGAAGAGGACAAGAATAAAATATAGAGGAAGAACAGTTAACTATAAATTTTACAGAAAGCAGTCAGCTGTAATTAGAACTGGATGGCAAGAAAAGAAGACAGAAATAGAGAAAGGAATCAGACAAGAATGCAGTCCGTTGCACATGCTGTTTAACTTATATATAGAACACGCAATGCAGACAGTTAAAAATGAAAACGAAAAGGAATCATACTGCAAGGAGGAGAAATAAAATCCCTGCTGTTTGCTGATATATTCTGGTTATAAATGGCATGAACGCGGTCCTGGAGAAAGAATACAACATGAGAATTAATAGAGGGAAAAGCAACGTAATAGAGTGTAGTATGGAAAATAGTAGAATAAAAAGTGGTGTTAGATTTGGATGGGATATTTTGCAGGAAGTTAAAGAATTCTGCTACTTGGGAATCGTAATAACTAGGGATGGTAGAAGTATAGCAGACATAAAGAGTAGGAAAGCACAGGCAAGGAAGGCTTTCGCGGAAAAGAACTTACGGGTAACATAAGTATGAATACTATGAAATCATTACTAAAAATGTTCGTATTGAGTGTGGTGTTATATGAGTGTGATACGTGGGCGATAGGAGTTTCAGCAAGGAAAAGAATAGTAGCTTTGGAAATGTGGATGAAAAATACTGTTACATAGTGTGTTAGGGAATATTAGTTTTTCCTGCTACACTTTGAGATTTTGGAAACCCTTCAGGTATGAACTTCTAGCTATTGCCTAGCTTCGCCATTGCTAAGGCAGTTTGTTATATCCTTAGGGATTGTAATTTTGGTTCCTGAAGAATGATAAATTTTCAACTACACCTAAATAGCAGCGCACTGTTAAACGTTCCATAATTAGTAAATTTAAAATTATCTGAATAAGAATCGAGCGACTGAAATGATTAAACATAAATTTTTGTCCACTGGCATCTTTAGTTTCCCCTTTTTCGATAAATCATTTATCCTATTTTACAAAATGACGGACCCGATTTAATTCTTTTATGTGAAATCTAATTAACGTATAGTAATGTGAGATGTATGCCGACCTCCTGTGGTGCTGCCTCACAACCCAGAGGTCCCAGGTTCTAATCCTGGCATGGGCTTGGATGTTTGTGTTTTCATGGTCACGGAGACTCCCCGATTGCTGACCACGCATCACTCCATATTCGGAATGTGTCATGTAAAATGACAGTCCGCAGTCGTCCTGGTAGGCAGAGGCCCGAATGCAAGCTACAATGCCATAAGAAGAAGAATAATGTGAGATATGGGCAAAGAAAGGTAAACTCTCAAAGTTTAGTTTCCCTCCCGTGTGATTTCATTTTCTACCGCTACGAGTGCACTGGAAGCAGTTAAAGAAAATGGCGCTGACTGGAGGATCAACCTACCGGGCAGTTAGGGAACTTGAACTTCCATAGAAAAATGTATGGTGGATTCTGCGGAACGTTTTCAAATGAAACTCTACGGTTTAAAACTGATATAAACTTAAAAGACACTAATTATGGTGTTCGGACTTCCTTCTGTGCTGATTTTATCGCATTAATGGAAGAGGATGGGATTTCCGAAAGGATAATTTTCAGTTATGAAGCGACTTTCCCGGGAAGTGAATAGACACAACGTAAGGATTTGGGGAACTGCTAATCCCAATTTAGTTGTGGAACACCAACGCGATTCTCCCAAAGAACACTACACAATATTTAGCAGAGATGGACGGGCTTGATGTGTGTTCATGTTACACGAGGTGCTCATTTAGAACACTTGTAATATGACTGAAAAAAGTTTTGAGAGTTTGCCTTTCTTAGCATATATCTCACGTTATGATATGTCCATTAGATTTCACAAAAGAAAGTTATGAAATCGGGTCTATCAGTTTTACTTACCCTGTAGAATATTTTTATTATTATTTTCTTTTAAAATTTAACACTATATTATTTGGATAACATGCCAATTGTCGTATTGAATTCGTACCGAGACTATATAACTTTAGGGTGATTAACCCACCAGTAAAGGTAATGAGAAGACTGTAAACTATCATGAAATCAAATTTATTATACAAATTGATTTGGAATAAAATTAATTTTACAATTTTATAAATTATTTAAACCTTTATTTACTTACTATTGACAAAAGTATTTAAAGCGTTATTTTCTCCGATTTACTAGAAACAGTTTGGTTTATACGATGTCTGATTGTAAGTTTGTTTGCAATGGAAACGCCACATATGACGAAGTAATTTATTGTCGTTCTCTACTGCGCTGCTGAATGTTAAAAGCGAAATGAAAAACAGGGTAAATGATTCTCGGAATGATGAAAAAAATTTCAAGCTTCAGAGGAAAAAGCATGTTCATTTCAGAAGATAAATAGTACTCCGAACGTAAACTCAAATAAATATCCCTGCGAATTAAGTGGGATCCCTTGCAAAATGTAGATTTATTAATGAAAGCAACGCAACTCGGCGCAATATATCAGCGGCGTATGTCGCGAATCTGCCGCAGCGTGGCGTGAGCGTCGTATTTATGCGGGAATTCGGGTCACATTGGTCTAGGTCCTGCACAAATTTAAGTATTTAGCTTACAAGCGCTTAGCGTGTCTGTAAAAGCGCTTCCAAGCTCGCTAGTAATGTCGGCAAATAAGACACGGTCTTTATAGCCAAACATATAGTACAAAAGTCTTAAAGGTTGACCCAGGCGGATCAAAATAGGAGTTTAATGTTTATTATGACAACATTATCGTATTATTTTTCTAAAATCATGAAAGCAATGTTATTTCTAGAACGAAATAGAACAATTATTTTGAAGAATCTGATATCGTCATCATTTATGTAAGCTCTCGTTCATTCGTTCATTGCTTGTTGAGCCCCCAGCTTTTCACTGAGTAATTTGTTTTCAGCACATGATTAACCAACGTTTCTCGCAAAACTATTAATGTTACCGCAGAGCACGAGAGCATGAAAATATTTCCAACATGTTAAGTAATATATATTCCAGCACATAAATGTACCACACATATTATAGTTTAATTGTTATCAAATAAATTATTTATGAAGTATTAGTGCTTCTAGTATATTATAACAAGAATCAAATCTGTAAATAAATAAATGGACCAACATATCAGAAACAATTTAGACAAATAAAATATGGCACGTTGATTATTTTCTTTGAATCCATTTGGTGCACGAGAAAAACAATGTTGTTTAAAATGTGTGACTTTTCATGTACCAAATACCGAAGGGAGTGCTGCAGACACTATGTTCTATTATCGACAGTTATTATTTTCAATGAAAAAAAATTGTAGTATGCTAAATTAAAATTAATATACAATTAAATATTAAAAATTAATTTTCATAATTTTTGCAATTACATTAAAAGCCGTATTATCTGATATTTGTGCTACATTTTACTCATAAACCTTGAATAATATTGGCTATCTTCATACAAAATTTTGCCATTTACAAATCAAATATTACATTTAAATAAATTCGTTTCGACATGACTGAATAATTATGAACATTCAATTTCATGCTCATTATTTTGTGGTTTTAAAAGGTGTTTCGCTTTGCAAATATATTACGCTTTGGATCCGAAAGACTAAATTTAGTTGAATTTATATAGCAACTATGCTAACAATTAGGCTCAGTAGTGTCTGAAACACTCGCCTCGTTTACATTTAGCATAAAAAGGCACACCCTTTTCGAAATATCTCTCAGAAAATATAATTATTTATTTAACTGCATTCCTTGAAAAATATTTCGTCATATATATTTATTTAAAATTTTAATTTTGTTTAAAATATTTAAGGGAGTTTGAAATATTGTTCAATTTCTTATTCTCGACTAAGTTTAAATTGTTAACAGTTTCACGCTGATAAGGTTCCAAAAATAAGAGAAATTTTTTGTTAAATGGTTACTGACTTGTTGACGAGATTATTTGTTTATGAATATAAATGTAATGCGATTTTAAAATGATAAATTGTATGAATTACATAACTTTAATTAAATTAAATTTCAGAGTTTATTACAAATTAAATTACTTTATCTACAATATCTTTTTAGGAAAAAAGAACATAATGGGAGTTTAAGATACACAAGCAGGATGAAAGTAATATTACCTAGTGTATTGCATACTTAAGTTACATGGAATCACACCAGTTATGTTAAAGTACAAATTATTTGTATATAATTTTTTAAAATGCAAGAAAGAATGTCTAAAACCGATGAAATATTATGATCACAAAATATTTTACATAAATTCAGTAACGCAGCTAAATAGGTTGAAACTGTGAACATGTAACATGATATGATTTTCAATGTTATAAAAATATGTTTGATTACGTCAAGTGTATTTTAAATGTTATAACAATATGTTTGATTACGTCAAGTGTATTTTAAATGTTATAACAATATGTTTGATTACGTCAAGTGTATTTTAAATGTTATAACAATATGTTTAATTACGTCAAGTGTATTTCAAATGTTATAACAATATGTTTGATTACTTCAAGTGTATATTTTTTCAAAATTAACTGAAATAACGTCAATTCTTTAAATGTATAATTAGCTTAAAGTTTTAAAACTTACTGGAAATAAGTACCTTTTTTTGGATTTTGTTCGATTTTCAAGGGTATCCAATCTAAAAGAAACCCACTGGACTTTCTTCAGACTATGCCTTCTTTTTCTCTAAGTATACGTCTGAGGTCCAAGTTTCATCTGAATTTTTTTTATATTTTCTAGAGTTTGTATTCATTATTTATCATTGGTTGTTTTATTCGATGATGAATTTGATAATAATTTTCATTAGCAGTATTTTCACGAATATATTAAAAATGTGAATAAAATGTATTTTATTGATCCAGTTAACTTGCAAGGTGCATGTAATGTTCTCTGTAACCGTATAATAAGTGACATCTCGTTTAATTATTATTGTTAGCAATGAGGTCAGAGGCCTTTAGTTACACAAACGGAGACAAGAATAATTAAATAATTAAATTTTTGTAATAAACGTTGATCCCCACGGATGAAGCGACAGTAATATCCGTAAAAGGAAACTAAATGACTCAATTGCTTAATAGATACTTCCTTAATGTTTACATTTTTGACTCAAGAGAAACGAATAGCGTGTTGATTTTATTGTGATAGTTTTTATTATATTACGAGTCTGAATGGCTGCGTTTACCTGTATCCTCTGAGGTAATTGTCTCCATTTATTTATCACCCCAGGTCGATTCGGCGGTGGAGAAAATTATGGGGCGGAATAAGAAGCCAAGAGAGGTGGGCGGACGTTGATTTATGCTTTTAAGCTAGAACCTGTCGGAGGACGTCAAGTTATCAAGCCTCGTAATACGAAGCTCGGCAATTCATCCCAGGTAATGGAGTCCATTCTGCTGCGCAAAATTTACAGCAGTGACAAGCGAACGTTGATTTGTTGAAAAAGCGATCTTGATTTATGAAACTGTTACAGCGCAGTGCAAATCAATGTTGTTGTTTTTTGAAAATTAATTCGTATTGGGAAGTTGTTATTGTTCAGTATATTTACCTGCATATCTATGTCATAACTAAAGGTCTAAGGTTATTAAACCAGTTTATAATTTATGATATTATAAAATCATGCGGAAATTTGTTTATGTACGTAAGGTAACGAAGGGAAGACTTTTACAAAACCCACATTAAAGAGTGAAATATAACATATGATTAATTGCTATACACGTGAAAATTCAACGATCAGGTTTGATAAACATAAAATACTAAATAGTATTTATACATAAGCAAAATCCAAGCTGTTAATATGAAAGTGATTATATTCGGAGAAAATTAATTTTATAAAACTTAATAAATAAAAAACAAAAAATCTACACTAACGACAGACCATTTTTTGTACGTAAAATATTGTAAATAATTTTAAACACAAAACGAGAAAACATCATTAACCCCATAATTTTTTAATGTATAATTATTAATAATAAACTTTACCTTACTTAAGTATAATAATGTCGGCTCACAGGTTGCAGAAAAATTTAATGTATTCAGTTTGCAAAATTTAATATCAAATGAGCAGGCTGCAGGATACGTAATAGTGTTGCTTAGGTTCGAGTCCTTTTCAAGTCATTCTGATTTGTAACATTTAAAATTCATTCATGCAACTGCAGGTCCGTTTTCTACTCATGGTTACAAAAATTTCTAAGGAAACAGGTTATATATCTCATAAGAATGGACGCTGACCACTTGCTTCCTTTATATCGAGAAAGAGTCATATATTTTGACAGTTTGGCAGTCAGCGGGGTGATATAGACTCCACTGAAACATAGAAACAGCACAGGAATAAATTAATCGAGTCATAATGACCCATTTTAAAATTTAATGTAGGTTCTAGTCTGAAAATTTTCTTTCATAAACTGATAAAATTAATATATATTTTTAGTGTCTCAGATGGACTCTGAAAACGTTGCGATTTTACTATTATTTTTCGACAACCACGTGAAACTGTGGATGCGACAGAATAAAGCATTGAAACCAAAATTAATTGGTTCCGGATAAAGCTGATTGAGCTACATGACGTTTTCTGGTCCAATTTGCTGTTTAAACTTATTAATTTCTTCTTGTTCTGTTCTTTCGCTCATTTAACCTGGTCTCATTGTCAGAAAACTAATCTAAGTATTATATATTTTCAATGCCTTTCAGAGTAAGAACCTTTGGGGATGTTTCATTCTCTAATTTTTAAGGTTCTCACTTTCTGATGCATGGAAGATGTATTTCCAGGATCGTAGACCTTTCGTATACGCTAAAATTTCCCTCTCTGATCCTATTGGATCAGTCAACCAGCTGCTGCCATCTAAAATCTGATGGAGGCACGACCCCACAACAAACACCTTTCCCGACATTCATAAGGACGTGACACAACTATCCAACAGCCTAAGCTGCCTGATGCAGGTTTTCTAGAGTTTTTCTTGAATCTCTTTTAGGTGAATACCGGGTATAATCCTTAACCCTTGTCTGCCTTTCTCTCCATTTCGCATCCCCCTTTCCAAATTGCTTTCCTATGCTGTTAAAGAAATATTTTCCAGTTTCTGGTCACTCTGATGTAACCTGTTACACGCTTCTCCCAAAAAGATGCATATTTTGTAGTGTTTGCCCTACATAACTTTCAGGTGAATACCGGGGGGGCCCGGGGGGCCCTGTTTAACCATTGACCACCTTCCTCTCAATTCCGTATCGCCTTGCCAAATTCACTTCTTATGGTATTAAAAGGGAGTTGCCATTCTTTGGATCACCATCATAATAATATTTATTGTAACGTGGGCCCCCATTCGCGTCATCAAAATATATCATGGAACGGCGCAAAAGCTACGTCACCCACAGCTGTGCTCAGCTCTCGATTAATTATTTATTCAGATTGGTTGGGAACCAGGTAATTTTAAATAAAAATTACCGATATTATTTTCATGACAACAATTTTATTTTCGCACAATGATTCCAGAATAACCCCTAGGGCGTTATTATCAATTATAGCCCGCCACCTCCTGTCGTACCTAACCGAGAACTATCAAATTATAAATTATTATTCCGATAGCGTATTTCAGACCCGACACCTACACCTACAACCGCGACCCCTCGTGAACTCACACACCACCAAACTTACGCTATCATGGCTGTCAGTCGACTAACTAAGAATTGCGCTCTTGCACGTTTCTCTTTCTTAGCGTGGCGTAAAACTATGTCGGTTTTTCTCAACGGAGCCTCCAACAATCTAGTCTCGGGGCAATCCGACTGCTTTTAACTACGACGACGTAACTTCATGCTACAATATATACGTCAATTAATCGTGTCAGTTGGCTTCTTTGCAGTCATCTGTTCAAAGTGTGGTGATATTAATAAATTACACGGAATAAGTTTATTTAACTAAGCTCAATAGCCTTAACTCTATCCAGCCCAATCAATAATTAATAAAGACATCGTTTTTCATTAACGAAACTCCTTATAGTTTACCTAAATAGATTGTATGTACTGCACTTCTATAATTACGAGCAAACGGAAACAAAATGGTTCGTATAAATGATACTAGAAGAATTGTAAGACTATTCTGTAGAATATAACCATATATATATATATATATAGCTCTAGGCTGCATGCCAAATATTCCCTACAAAATTAAAATAATTAAGGTATTGACACAAAGTTGGAAAAGTAACTAGTTTTCTAACATAATGCCAGAAGAGTTCCTAACGTAAGAACGAAAAACGTTGTGCTTGTCTAACAATTATGCATGACTGATTCAAGATTTCCTTATAGTTCTGAATTATTTGTCAATTAATATAATGTCCATCAAAATCAAGAATTTTTCACTTTATACTAAATTATAATTTTTTTATCTTTAAACTGTAATAACACTAAAATATTTAAAGTTCGTAAACCGAATATTGTCTACTAATAATAAAATTAACCTCAATGAATTAACAATTCAAAAACAACATGATTTTTTAATTCCATTTAGTTGTTATCCGGATACTATGTCACTATTTTGCTACAAATTATTATATAATTATTGTACTTAATTAAATAATTTATAAACCAATTCATTCTTAAATTTTAAGTCTTCAAGTTTTATTTCAATGTTTCTGCTTCTAAAATGTTGGTTGACCGCAGCAATGCATTATGACATCTATATTTGGACTGCTATTTTAATTAAACGGCTATCTTCAGTGCCATCTTTATATTAGAGGACACAGTTTGATATATTTTTAGATAGCTATATTAATAGATTTTAACTATTATTAAAATATTATGAATAATGATTAAAAATATTGAATGGTCCGTTATTTTCTCCTTCTTGTTATAGTAGGCCGAAGCTTCACGAGAACATATTGTTTTGGAGGGCCGCGTTCCACATACAGGAATAGTCAGGCTGGGGTTGTTGCGTGCAGATGTGCGTGCGATACGGCAAGCGCATCAAGGCTTGATGGAGGGCGCCTGTAAACCTCTGTGATTTAAAACTGCTATCTGCTGCAAGTGCACTCGCTTGCTCTCTGACCTTACGCCAGAACGCTTTATCAGCGCGTTGATAATCGTGACGCCTGGGATTTACAGACACAGAGAACTCGCCTTATAAATGAATCGTCCGCTTCCTTGGCAGCAACAGATGGCCACAGCAAAATAAAACGCTCCTCCTTGCTCTGAAATTCATTCACGAGAAAAAAGGGCAAACTGAAATTTCCGCTCAGAAAGCACTACAGTGAAAAGGGAATGTGTCCTACGTTTCGTTATAAATAAAAGCAATACGGGAAATGCGTAAATGCTGGATGTTATCCATCACGCTTGAATGTTAATTTAATTAAAACATTTCATTCATTTTTCTATTCAGAAACCCAGCTTAAATGCAAACTTTAATCAATATTTATTAAAGTTGCAGCGCTATATATATATATGTAATATTATTAATAGACAGAATACGTTGCTGGTATTTTCAGTGTGTCAATTTGTGACTTTAGAAGAATCTCAATTAGCGGGGAATTGTGTTATATGCGTCACTTATAATTAATTAATATCTATAGTTATATAGATTGTGTGAATATTTGTGTATTTACGCATGTTCCGCAATTTTAAAAAAAATTTAAGACGTGAAGAAATTGCGACAATTTTTGTACACTTGTTCTTTGAAATAAGGAAACAAACACTAATGGGATAAGAAACGAAAACCACATTTGGAGCGGGAGTGGACGGAGGTGACAATAATTTTTAATTTTGCAAAACCGTCAATATTTGGGCAGAATAAATATTTATCGAAGTTTATTACTTTAATAGAATTTAGCCTAACATTTTTTGTGTACGATTTTAACTTCATTCAGAAAGGGAAAAGGGTTCTTCGTAGAGTAGTTACATAAAACTAAGGCGAAAACAATTGAGATTGGTGTCGACTCCGGTTTTATGGAAAACGCAGAGTTAATTCTTACATTCAACTAAAATCATACTTTTGACACAGAGGGGTGGAACGGACTGACGTCAATAAGACAAAATTAACCAAAATTGCCTTTTTATGGAAGTCTATAATTTAAATTTTGACTTTCAACTTGCAATTTAAATCATAGTCCACCCCCACAGTGGTTAGTTGTAGGAGGGGAGGAAGGGAAAGTCATTAACACGAAATCAACCTAAATTGGTTACGGAAGTCATTGAATACAATACTGACACACCATACGTGATTTAAATATTTTTTTTAGCCCATGAGCGGAGAATGAGTTGGGGCTGAAAGTCAATTAGACGACATAAACGAAGATTTGTATGTATTTCGGCGTTGTACAAAATACTGAGTTTAATTATGATACTCAAAATGCCGGTGAAGTTGTAATTTAGCACTCAGTAAGGGTGGTGACGGGATGAGGGGAGTAAAATAATTGAAGAAATCTCTATATAATTTTGTGAGAGTCACTTGCAATGGATGGACAACGTATTATTTTCTATTTAGAGTAACGGTAATCTTACGGTATCGCGAATATTTTCGCCTCTATTAGCATACTGAAGAACTGAATCGAACGATTTAGTTTATCTTCTAAGTTACGGTTCTTAATGAAATTACGAGCAGATAACTTGACTAGATGAGGTACTGTGAGATATAGAGCAGGTTGTGATGAAATTCGTACCGTCAGCTTAGTTAGGGTTGGTGGCGTAATTTTGACATTGTTGATTCTGTGTTGATCAAGAGTTTATTGTCGACTACTGTTATTGTTGTAAATTTTATTGAACTTTTTGTCCTAGGACTTCACAGCTTTGTTCACAAAGAGTATAGTAAACACAAAAAGGTTTAATTGGCATGAAATGTGTCATCCGGTACAGTTCACCAACTGCTCGGAACTAGTTTTTGTTTTCTGTGACTACATGTATTTATATTTATTTTTATAATATGAACTGTGACCTTCGACCAAAGAATAAATAACAGACGCAATGGTTTTCCAATATAATGCTTCGCTAAAATAACGATAATTAATATAGTTATTATTACCAGAGATGTTCTTACCCCACAAATGTCCCTTTAATGCTAATTTCACAAAATCCTCATGCCTGAAATGATTTATATACAATTCCAAGCATTCCTATCAATGTCTCCCAAAAATTAATATTAAATAAATTTCAGTAAATTTCAAAAGAGTAGTGTATGTTTTTATGCCTGCAGTAAGCGAAATGCTTTTCTTTCCTTTAAGTAAATCCTCTAGCTGCATAAAGTGATCTCCAACACCGTTCATATTATGGATCTTTGCGACCATATTGCAAATAACTTCTTTGCCATCTACCTGATCGCAACGGAAGTCTTCCCAACGCGGTCTCTATGAGCCAAGATATCTTATTTGTCTATGAAATCACGCTGTTGTCAACATTTGGGTGATCTGCGTTCCACACAAGGAACCTACGCCAATCTCAATGTTGTCACCTGGTAATACACGGTTGCCAAACCATAACCATGTTGAATCTCCTTTTCTGAGGATGTACGTGTCTGATGACGATGTCCACGGATTAGTCACGCGACTTCTTGGTGCCACGCAACACGTGCAGAAACTCACCCATCTCCTAACCCTTATTAATAACTTTAACAAAATAAAGTATACTAGCAAACCCTAATCCTCTAAATCAATCGTATTGAATATATTTCGTGATACTCTGTAAAGCTCCTGAGATTTGTGAGAATTCAATGATCTTAATTTATTTACGCCAAGTGGCATTCAGAGTTTATGGGGATAAAATTAATTAGGGGCCACCACAACATAGCGATAAGTCACGCTGTTAAATGTATTAAACTAAAGTCGTCCAGTAAATGTGGTTTTCAGGCTAAATATTCCCTTCCCAAATCATATTAATAATCCAATCAATCTTGTGAATCATTTCTTAAATTACTTAAACTTTATAATCATAAACAAAACTTATTATTATAACTTCTTGATAAAAATAATAAGTAATTCCTAATTGATATCTAATTAATAGAGATTGCCGGTGATTTTTTTATATAAACAGTTTTTGGGCTTCTAACCGAATAGAATTGTCGTAGAGCGACGTTTCGATTACTTTCTTTGTCGTCAACTTCTGACGAAGTGGACACTACTTCCTTATGTTTAATATATATATAAAACTACTGTTGTTTCCTTCAACTTTAAAAATTTTACGTTATTTTATATTTGAACCATTCCTTCTACTACAGTACTTTACTATTGAGATAAAACAAGCAGTCATAAGATTTACTTTCAAGACGTTTCTAATAGTAAAGACTATTTTATTCACATAATTCGGAGTAACAGAATGAATTATGCACAGTTCAACAAGGCGTCCAACTATACGAATAGAATTTTTCTCATGACAGAACATGTTACGAAATACAGAATAGTTGAATGTATTGGACAGAATTTTTCTTCCGGTTTCAGACTTTTTCCTACATTGAGACTTTCCATCCAAAAAGTAATAAGAGCTTTATTTGTTGCCGCTAGTTGACGAGGTGCCTCGGAAACAATAGTAAATTTGTTAGCAATTTTCGCATGTCAGATGTAGTGCGATATCGTGCTTGAACTTTCTCACGGATCCTGTTTCCGCAAGGGTCGAACCTGTCTCGCAGAGTCGCGTGCCCTTTCTTCCTGTGAGGGGGAAGACCTCTTATCAGTCTGGTCGCTAATGCAGTTCAGCATGCAATTACGGCACACGATCCTTAGTCACAACGCCTGACTTATGCGAAACAACAGGACATGAGCGGACGGGAAACTTGTTGGCCCGCAACACGCATTTAACATGCGTGCGCTACCACGTGAGAAAAATGTGATAAACTGAAATCAAATTTCTGTCAGAGGAAGTGCTCTACGATTATTTCCGCGGTGCATGTTGATGGTATTTTAACAGATGCAATATATTATTCATTAGGATTCCATATCTCGGCGAAAATTGTATCATAAATATGAAGAAGACACTTGTATCCCGAATTTATCCACTCAAATTTAGAAATAATTCTGCTCTAAATATTACTAATTGTTTTCTAAAATAAGCATGGAAGATCACAGTAGTCTATTAAATCAAATTTATCAGTGTATTCAAGATCTTTAAAGAAATTTTAAATTGTTATATTTACCAACCATCGCAGCTTCCTATTATTGCTCCCATGATGAAATAGATAATTAAAACAACGTAGTGATATATTTAAACAGATGTACAACGCCCTATACGTCTTATTTTTCTTTACTAAATTTGAAATTTCATCTGGTGTGATTTAAACTGGAATCAAAAATTTAAAAAAATTTAAACTTTGCCCGTGCAGGTCGCACAAGTGAATAAACCGTCAAAAATCTCTGGTGTAGTGCAGCGTCTGTGCGGCAACAAAACCTATCTTAAATAAAATAATTTTTTATTATTTTTAATCAAACAACGTTTCGGCGCATATTAGCACCTTCTTCAGGTTTCCTTACACAATCTGTGGAATACATATTTAAATTTTATTTTAAACTTATACGTAGGCAAATATAGAGAGAATTGACAAACTAACAATTTACCAAATTATTGTTACATCCAATTATTAAAATTTAACGTATTATAATAACTAATAAGCAGAAATTTTTATTTCCTGTACATTTGGCTATGTATAAGATTAAATTAAAATTTAAATATGTATTCCACAGATTGTACAAATGAAACCTGTAGAAGGTGCTGATATGCGCCGAAACTTTGCTTAATTACAAATAAAATACTGTCTGAAAAAACCGGTCGAAAATTATTTGATTAATTTCAGACGTTAATAGATTTAATATTTAATAATAACTTATCTTTGTTGAAACTTTTTCTTTTGTTATTTGAGTGTATTGTCAGCATCTTATATGAATATAATGTAGCGTAATCATGTTTAATTTTAAATCAGAAGGGAAATTCGTCTTAATACAACTGTATGAAATATAACTCTAATCAGCTCAGTGGTAGAGTGCCCGCTCAGAAGACAAGAGGTCCGGAGTTTGAGTCCCTGGTCTGGCCTCTCTTCCAAATGAATTATTTAAAATCTGTTTAGCCGTTTTTGAGTTTAACCTGGTCAAGTGGAACGACAAAAATTGGCATTAACATTTCCTTTATATGCTTTCAGCATTCGTCAAATGCTGAAATGACCTAGAATCAGATTTTGATACTTCTTTATACATTTTAAACCATTAGGTATTTGATAGAATTGATACATAAATTTCATTTTTAGTATGGTCGCTTTTCATTATTATACTAATTTCTGTTTACTTACAGTATCTCCAAAATCTTTTTTCTGGAATTTTGTTTCGAATAAAACATACGTTTGAATGAAGTCAGATTTTTAATGAATTAACACGTCCGTTTTGAATTTAATATCAGTTGCTTTGCTTTTATAAAGAAACCAAAAAATTATCAGGAGAAAGAGTTACAAAATTGTCTGAATCAGAAACACCTTTGTAATGATACCAAGTTAATATTATGCGTTATAATTTTTGTAAATATAACTTATAAAATGAACTATTGCCTTCACAGACCAATATAAATCACACTACGTCTATATCACCTATTTTTCAATCACTCGGTGAAGAGTGTTGGCAGCAACGTTGCCATTAAAATGGTTGGCACTAGCAACTGCATATTTCAGTAGCAAGTAAAATGTTTCAGATTCACTGAACAAGCTTCACCTCAGCGTGATGCTGCCAGACGTGGCGTCGTGACAGCGCTGTTCGCTAATTCGAAATTACAAAACCGCAGCGTTGCTGGACCTGACGCTGGGATTGACATGCCCTCTGCTTTTAGCGTTATTTTGTTCCCATTAATTCGTCGTTCTGCTGATCTGCACACGCGTTTACTTTAATAACGCATCGCGGGTGTAAACACTAGCCCGCCTATTTCGCTTACTAGTGGCAACTGTCGCTTTTTAATACCAGTACAATGCTTTCTATCGTTAATTTTAATAACATTCATTTTTCAATTACTATAAAAATTTTATGCATGAATTTTAACGTGTAAAAGGTATAGATGATTGACAGCATATATCATACGTTTTGTTTGCCTTTAAAGCTTCCAAGCAATTAAATTATTCATAACACTCAGTACGTTCATGGCATTTGTAAATGTAGAAAGAGCGTTTGATATTGTGAACTGGAATTCACTATTAGAGATTATAAAGAGCACAGAAATAAAATATCGAGAGGCTTATACATAACCTCTACAATAACCTCACAGCAGTAATTTAATTGAAGATCAAGAAAAGAAAGAAGAAATAAAGAAAGGAGTAGGCCAAGGATGCAGTCTGTCGCCCATGCCACTAAACTTATATATATATATATATATATAACAGGCGATGAAGAAAGTCTAGACCGAATATGGAAAACGAATCATACTGCAAGGAGAAGAAATAAAACCATACGCTTAGCCGATGACATTTATATATAAGGGGAGTCAGAAGAAGACTTGGAAACCGTAATAAATGACATGAACGAAGTCCTGGAGAAAGAATTCAATATGAGGATTAATAGAGAGAAAACCAACGTAATGGAGTATATTATGAGAATCAGTGGAATAAAAAATGGTATTAGATTGGGAAAGGATTTTATGACGGAAGTTAAGGAATCCTTCTACTTGGGAATCGTAATAAATACGGATGGCAGAAGTATAGTAGACATAAAGAGTAGGATAGCACAGGGAAGGAAGGCTTTCGCAAAAAAGGGAATTTACTTACGCCATACCCTGGACGATAACAGTTGCGGACAGAAAAAGTATAGAAGCCTTTGAAATGTGATGCTATAAGAGAATGCAGAAAATCAGATGGGTCGATAGATTCACCAACGGGGAAGTTTTAACAGAATAGGTTAAGAGTGAACAATATGGAGAACGTTGACGAAGAGAATGGATAAATTCATTGGCATTAGTGGGAAGGGTGTGGGGTAAGAATGGAAGGGGAGACGAAGGATGGAATTCGCTAGGTAGATTAGTGGGGATGCGGTAGGTATGAGGAAATGAAAAGTCTTGCGCAAGATAGGTTAGCATGGAGGGTTACGTCAGATCAGTCTTAGGACAGAATACAACAAACATTCACTGACATTTAGAGCATTCAAAAATCAATCCTGGACAGTGAATGCTAATTTTCCATCAAGTAGAGATCTGTAAAAACCTTCACCTGAAGGTAGGCTGGTATGAATGAGAAAGTAAACAAATATATGGTAATTATTAGAACTAAAATCTTTAATGGTGCAACCAATTTAGAAATGAATGTATGTGAGTACAATTGTTTAGAGTATACAGAAGATTTTTGAATTTTCATCAGTTACGTAGACAAAACAGATATTTAAAAATAAAATGAGAAAATATTCACAAAAATGTAATAATTAATATGCGTTATTGTTTGAAGAGAATGAATTTCAGTATATTTAAAATGTTATATTGTAGAGTGATAGCTTGCTAGTTAATTGAACGTGTCAAATATTAAGTTGTGTTAGAACATTACAAGCAGTAATAGACAGTATAACAGACCTATGAATTTTAAAAATATTGAAAACGCAATCAATATATTTTCTATTCCGCCGAAGAATATAATCGTTGCTTACAGTCATTTACATCGAGCGGTTCGTATTGTACAAATCTCTTTATTTTTCAAGCAATCGCGTCTACTTTTTGTTCTGCCAGTAACAAATAGTAACGTTACAAATTATAAAATTGATTATAAAAATAGTTTCTGTGGATCTATATATTTTTAATATATTATTTTAATTTGTATTTTTTTCGATAGTAACAGTCACCAGGATGAAACAATAGTTATTATATTAGTTAAAAATTGTAGTTCATGAATTGCACACAAAATAAGAAGGATGTTATATGTTTTCTATGAATTTTAATGTGCAAGTATATCATTATTTTTAAGCTCTTTTTCTTTTTATTCTTACGTAAACATATTTTGTTAAATTTGATCTTTATTCCAAGTGAAGCAATTTAGACCCATTATAGACTAACTGGACAGTATTATTAACTTCAACCTCAATTGGTTGGATTGATCGGCTTGTTGTGAGAAAGATATTTTGATTGGTGGAGTGGTTCGATGCCAGGAATGAAATATATCTGCTTGAAGCTTCCGAACAGAGAACGCCTCTCTGTTGGACATCGATGTGTGAGGGAAAACTTTACACTTTTGAGCCTTTCGCCAGCTTATTGCGCTTACTGCTCTGAGAAATTGCAAAGAATCCGCGAGTATCTTTCTAGAATAATTGCGAAATGGCAGGCCCCAGTTAGTGGCTGAACGAGGTTGGCAACCAGGAGCCGAATGCTAAGAAAGCGAGTAGTGAGAAATATTACACGTAAAATACATCCATTTCTAAAAAAACAGAATAACTATCATACTTTCTGATTTTTACTATCACAAATTAAAACTCCCCACCAATCCCTGATGTTTGTTCATTGCAGTTTAAATTAAAATTTAAAATATTTTAAGGTCCAACTTTTTGGACTTAAGTAAATTATTCAACGTATGAACGTTAGAGAAATTTTGTGTCGCGGTTAGGGTCAAAAATGGTTAAACAATCAGTATTCTGTTTAGCCCAGACTTCCCCTACTTGTGGTTGGGTTGTAAATTTTAGAAAAAAATTGTATTTGTGTATCATTATTCATCGAGACGTCTGTCTGGAAGAATCCATCGCATAATCAAATAAGCTTAAATAATTGGACGCTACAAATTGGAGCAAATCAACATGAAGATATTAAAATAAAACGTAATTATTTCAAATATTTATAGACAGTGTTTCGACTGTCTCAGGAGACTAGTTATTTGTGGTGTTTCATGGACACTCAGTGAAATATTTAATGTCAAATTGAGTATCGTAATCTATTTAGTTCAGTACACTGTTCAGTTCAGTTCCAGATTTATTCCAATTTTGTAAATAGTCAGCTATGTACATATAATTCTCAAATGCAAACTCATACGCATCGATTTCTATTGCAATATTATCAGAAGATCGTTCCAATTCCGAGTCTATCAGTTTGAGTGACTTCGATTTATCATTTTACTGCAATTTAATTCTCGGCATTAAATATATAAAACACAACCAGCCGAGAAATATTTCTACAGTTTTATGTTCGTAATCACAGGACGCAGTACGTCGAGTCACGCCCTAACAAGGCAACCCGTGTAATGAAACTTTTAGGTCCGTATATGCGTCGTCGATTCGCCTAATCTTGAATGATAAATACTTGGCTTTAGGCGGGCTCGTTGTGGCTCTGACAAACGGCTGGCAGTAGCAACACGTTGACACGGGTTAAAAGCTGACAGCCCCCTACACCCACAGGGGCGATCACCTGACATAAATCAGCGTTGCGGGCAGACGCAAGCTAACGACTTGCCCCAAAAGATAGACATTTTGCAGGCCGGAGATTAAAGCCATAACCGATGAATGGACTTGCTAAGCGACATTATCAAGACGACCATTTCAAGTCATTTCCAGCCCAACGGACGAGCAGTGATAATTTAACCACGATTTAATGAGTAAAACTGCTGAATGGAACTGCGGTAGTCGACAGGAAATACATACTACTAATATAAACGAGCTAATAAACACTTTTTTATCAGACTCTAATTTTACGTCCATCGTAAAGCAAAAAATATATATTTGAAACATATGTATCTGTATGCGTCCGTGGTCAACTATTTGACGTTGTGTTTGAGAAAACCACTGTCAAGTATATGAATTTCGTTTTAACTATGAACATCAGAAATGGGCATCAAGACTTTTTAAAAAATAGTGAAATTAGTTTTGTATTTCTTATTCCTTAATGTTAGAAGTTAGGCGATGAAAGTTAAAACGGAATATGGAATCATACTGCAAGGAGAATAAATAAAAACCCTACGCTTTTCCCATGATATTTTAGTATTAGGGGAATCAGAATAAGGCTTGGATACCATAATAAATGGCATGAACGTGGTCATGGAGAAAGAATTCAATATGAGGATTAATAGAGGAAAAACCAAGGTAATGGAGTGTAGTATGGGAAACAGTGGAATAAAAAGGGGTATTATATTGAGAAGGGATAGTTAGAAGGAAGTTAAGGAATTCTGCTATTGGATAAGCGTAATAACTGGGGATGATAGAAATATAGTACACAATACGAGTAGGATACCACGGGCAAGGAAGGCTTTCGCGAAAAAGAGGAATTTTCTTACAGGAAATATAAATGTGAATATTAGGAAACCGTTGCTAAAAATGTTCGTATGGAATGTGGCGCTATATGAGTGCAAAACGTGGACGATAACAGATTCTGAAAGGAAATTAATAAAAGCCTTTGAAATGTGGTGTTATAGGAGAATTCTGAAAATCACCAAGAAGGAAGTTTTGAACAATAAGAGGAGAGGGAGCGATATGGAGAACGTTCACCAAGAGAAGTGGTAGATTAATAGGCCACGTTTTGAGCCATGAGGGCCTTCTAAAATTAGCATTAGAGGGAAGTGTGTGGGGTAAGAACAGAAGAGGGAGGCCAAGGACGAAATGCGCTAAGCAGATTAGGGAGAATTTAGGATGTGGTAGTTATGAAAAGGCTTGCGCAAGATAGTGGAGTGTTGCATAAGTCATTCGTATGGCAATACCACAAAAACAATGTTAGAAGTTGTGTACAATGCAATTAAGGGCGATGTATAAAATATTCAAAAGAAGAAATGATCTATTAATGTAAAATATATATTATTTTTATGTACTTAAATAAGAGAATGGAGAAAAATGAGTAAACGTTAAAACTTTAATTTTTTAATTCAGCAGGTATTATATTAATACATAAATATATTACGAAATACGTAAAAATTAAACGTTAAAACGTTTCGTGGCCTTGAAATCAGTTGTAAAAACAGGTAACTCAAACAATTATATTTTTATAAATATTTTATTAATTTTTATTATAAACCATAGATACATGTAGATTCAAAGAGGTACGAGAGATCAGTAATGAGATTCCAAATTTATATCATAAAAATATAATAAAAGTTTAGTACGAAATGTGACGTAATAATAATTATTTCAGGAAAAGCAGCAATACTGTTGAATTTTTTCATTTTAAGCAAACAGCTGCCTCTGGTGTTTGTCGGCAGTCATGGACGAAACATCGAAGCAGCAGGAACAGAACACCAGGTCGAGTGTGCTAAATACGGGTGAAAATTTTGATTCGCTCAAAATTCTGAAATTTATAATATTTTTTGGGAAATACTGTGATTTAATGAAACAATCGGAGTATTAACATTCTAGTGAACGAGGAGGACAGAAGCGAAGATGAAAAAGTTGTCGACAAGGAAGTCGTTTCACTTATGCTTACTCCATTAAAAAATACTTCTAGTTCAATATCCAAAGTAAGGTTTGAGGAGGATGGCGGGGCATATTTTGGGAACTACCCAATCACCAGGTGTCGCAGTTAGAGGGAGGTAATCCAACTTACGATTAAAACGAGACTTAATATATATTTCTTCGAACTGACTGGTAAATATGTAAGTTTACTGTAACCCAGGTTATAACAATAAATCTTAAACTTCGGTTTTAATTAACTTATTTCTCTTTTCATTACCTGTTTTAATGAATATAATCTTTATTCTCACCTGCAACATCACGTGGAACAAAAATAGATTTGGATTTATTACTCAATCCATTAGTCCTCGGTCGAGGAAATAGAATACGTCAAATATAATATTATAAGAAACATACCAAATTTTACAATTAATAATTTAAGGACAATAGAGGAAAGATAAAATTCAATCTTCAATTCAGTCGACGGACGAGGCAGCAGAAAATCGTGAAAAGAAAATTAGTCGGCAGTTAAATTCTAGTAGAGTAAAGTTGTAAAATAATAGGAATAATAATAAAAACTGTTTTAGTCCCTCCTATCTGCGAACTCTTTCAGTGAATAACACGCTACATTCAATAACAGAGATTTACATCTCTTTATAAATAATTTTTGAACCTTTTAAGTTTTTATTTCCTCTGGAAGAGTATTGTATAGATTTATACCGGAATGATGAATGCTTGTTTCAAAAAGGCTTAAACGATGTTTTTTCAACACGGAGCTGAGAGCGATTTCTTGTGTTGTATTAATGGCTTGAACCGTTTAGAGCATATAGATTGATTTTGCAATTACAAATTTTAAAATTTCTAGAATACACGTTCAAGACAAGGTTAGAATCCCAAGTTTGCAACGGGTATTCTACTCCACAGATACTATTCGTACGGCCCGCTTTTGTAGTTTAAAGATGTGAAGCACGTGAAGCGAATGACCCCAGTTTGCAATACCGTAACACATGACGGAATGAAAATATACATTTTACATAATTTTTGATGTAGCTATGTCGGCTTCCTGAGCTAACGCTCGTAATGTAAAGAATATTTGGCCGAGTTTTCCTGAGAATTTTTTATAGTGGTGATTCCATTTCAAATTATTATCGATCAGGAGACCAAGAAAAGACGATTGCTCTGAAATGTTTTCCAAATTAGGAGATAAACTGTTTGTGATTGCTATGAAGTTAACGATTTTGGTTTTCTCTAGGGTAAGAGAAAATTTGTATGCAGTGAACCAAAGATTGAGACGGCACATCGCAGTATCAACTTTCTCGCGCAAAATCTCCAAGTCGCTGTTCGTGATTACCAAATTTGTGTCATCAGCGCAGAGGACTGATTTTAAGTGTTCTAAATAATGTATATGATGAAAAGTAAAGGTCCCAAAACTGAGCCCTGAGGAACACCGCAGGTAATTGTTTCCCATTCTGACAGATAGTCATTTCCAACCGAGTTTTCAAATTTTTGGCGTCTGTTTTGCAAGTACGATGTCAGTAAATAAAGGGAAACACCTCTGATTCCATAGAAATGTAATTTTCTGAGTAGAATATTATTATCTACTAAATCAAACGCTTTCGAGAGGTCAGCAAAAATGCCAGTCACTTTAATCTTTCATCGAGTGTGTCATGAATACTTTGAACGAAGTTGTATGAAGCTGTATTGGTAGATTTTATACTAATGAAACCATGCTGCGATGTAGAAATAAGTATAAATTTTGTAAGAATTGTCAAGAATTTTTGAGGATATTGGTATGATGTTAATAGGGCGATAATTGGAGACGTCTGTTGTAGAACCCTTCTTGTGTAAAGTTATAACTTTCACATATTCTAGTGCATTTGGAAAAGCACAAGTTAATTATGAACTAGTCTCCTGTTGCAGACTGCGTATTATGTAGATAATTCCAGAGCAAATTGACTCAACGTTGTTCATTTCCCTGAATTTAATGCAGAACAAGCACTGATGAGATGAGAGCTACTGTCGTATCATTTCGTGCATCACGAAAGTGCTGTGTGAATAGCACGAATTAGTATAAGTTAAAAAAGAGATTTATTTTCTTCCATTAATAAACCACTAATTTTAGGAAAGTTTATGCATGCTAAAGTCAACTATTAGTTATTTTGATAAGGTGTTAGCTTTTTGGTTGACGTCAATGAAATGCAGGTGAGAGATAAGGACGCGGTCTTTTGTGCTCGGATGTAAGCGATTTGTGAGGGTTCCCACGGGCTCTCCCCGAGGCCCGTCGGCTTGAGACGTCGCTGACTCAGGTCCTTGGATTATTCACCCCCAGGGCGGGGGAAATTATTGGGATGTGCGCTCGATAAACAAGGCTGCCATGGCGGCCAATAAAACAGAGCGGGCGGCAGGCAGTTTTATCTCTGGCGGGGTGTCAGCGCTGACTTCGTTTTATATCGCACATCATAACCGTCCGTTACAGGCGCGCCTTTCACTCCGCACTCGCATCATACGAAACGGACAGAGACGGAAAAACCTTTGATAGATACGCTTTTAACTCTCAATATCCCCGTCATGTGTTAACTGCGATATCCAATTCTCACATCATTTAAGTCGCACTTAAAAACGAAACGCGATGATATGTTAGCGTAACGATAACACGTGCTTTAATATTCTAGAATTTTTATTTAGTTCCATCAATGCACTATAAACTAATGAATTATTTAAAGCATGGTTTTCCAACCCGCGGTACTTTGCCACGGAAGGCAACTGAGTAGCGAAAACATGTATTATAAGCCGCACAGATTTTTGAAAAAAAATTATAAAAATATTTGTAACAATATTATTTAACCTACAGATAAGAACAAAACAATTTCTAAAATTTGTAGACTGCTTTTGTTGATGTGGTATTCAGTCCTAAGACTGATGCAATTCTCAATACTAACCTATCCTCCGCAAGTCCTTTCATTTCTACATAATTACCACATCCAATATCCTCGCTAATTTTCTTAGTGATTTCCATCCTTCGCCTCCCTCTTTTGTTCTTACCCCATTCCATTCCCTCTAATGATAATTTTACAAGACCCTCATGTCTCTAAACGTGACCTATTCATGTATCCCTTCTCTTGGTCAACGTCCTCTATATTGTTCACTCTTCCCCTATTCTGTTTATAACTTCCTTGTTAATCATTATATCCACCCATCTGATTTTCAGCATTCTCCTATAGCACCGCATTTCAAAGGTTTCTATTATTTTCCTTTCTGCAACTCCTACCGCCCACGGTTTGCAACCGTATACCGCCACACTCAGTACGAACATTTTTAATAATGATTTCCTACTACTCATTCTTACATTAGCCGTAAGTAAATTCCTCCTTTTTGCGAAAGACTTTCTTTCCTGTGTTATCCTACTCTTTATGTCTACTGTACTTCTACCGTCCCCAGTTATTATGCTGCGCAAATAATATAATTCCTTAACTTCCTTCAAAATATTCCTTTCCAATCTGACGCCCTTTGTTATTCCACTGTTCTCAATCTAAACTCAATCACCTTGGTTTTCCCTCAATTAATCCTCATGTTGTACTCTTCCTCCAGAACCACATTCATGCCACTCTACATGTTTTACAAGTCTGACTCCCCTAATACTACAATATCAACGGCAAAGCTTAGGGGTTTTATTTATTCTCTTTATATTTTGTTTTTTACTTTCCTCATCACCTATTCTGCAAAAGATAAGGAGCCTCAGCGAAAGGCTGCATCCTTGCAATACTAATTTATTGATTTCTGGTTTATTTTCTTGGCCTTCAATTCTGATATTCTGGCAACTATCTTGAAAATTGTAAATAATAATTAATCAAACATAAAATTTCTTATTTATGTTTAAATATCCTTGTTTTTCATAAACAATCACCAATTTTACATATTCATGAATAAATTATATTTATTTCCTTTTTTTCCAACAGAACTTTCGTCATAAATATACAACACTCATCTATAAACAGAAAGAAGGCATTATTAAATGTTATATTAAACATTTTCGAAAAAATCTAATATACTTTTGTCAAACAACATAGGCCCATATATTAATAACACAATAAATTTGTTTTCAAAATTAAAATGAATTCTCTCGTTAATTTATTATTATTTACTGATTAAAATTTGAAGTGAAATTTTATATCAAAAATTTTTAAATAAATATCATAATAATTTTATTTTTCTACTTTAATTATTTCCTCATTAGCTGTCGCTAATGTTAGATACATTTTGTTCGTGGGGCCAAAATTAGCTTATTTTCATCTACTGTAGGCCATAGCTATCTGGTTTCAATCCAAACAGTCGTTCACAAAAGAAAATGTTCATTGACATATAGAATCACCATAGTCAAAAATTTCATTAGGAAATAATTCATTCGCTAATATATTTGGGATATTACCTTCACGTCTAAATTCTGTAAGTTTCAAAAATTAATACAATCACTATTTAAATTATTTACAGTTTCCATCATTTATGAAGACAGGATTGTTCGAAATGTAAATAGCGGTGTATTAATTTAAATGAAATATCTGTCTGAATCGAAAGCTTCCAGCAGGATATCTAAAATTCAACACCTTATTTAATTATTAACAAATATTAAAAATATATATATGATCAGTAGATGGAACAGGCAATTTAAACGTAGAAGAGATGATTCTAAATAATTTATGAAGAGTTTTATATAAACGTTAGTTTATTTATGGCAACTCATTGAGGTATTAATTACAATTATTTTTACGAATAATAAAAATAGTTCAAATGATTTAAATAATTTTATTTTTCTACTAATAAGTCCAACTATCTGAGGATCTTTACTAACTAATAATGTATTAAAATAATGGAAATTAAGTAATTAAATTTATCTGACATAATATTATAAGTAAAATTCAATGAATAGCCAAACATTCAGGAATGGTAGAATATAATTTTTATTTTATTTGTAAAATAATATATTAACGAATCTGTATGTATGTATTTACAATTGGACAGTTATTCCGGTACCACACACGTCAAGGAACAGTGATGTAAAAAATGAAAACAAAGTAATTAAATATTTTAAATAATTATATAAAAAGTACTTGTATTTATAGTATTGTGTTTTATATTATATAATTTTATATGGTGAATTATGTTAAGTTTTATATAATGTCGTAGTCTGTCATGCGTATTTTATCGCAGAAACATAAATTTAATGGCTCTTTATTTTATTAATAATATCCTAAATTTAATGTTTTTGGTTAAAAAGGCCGAGGACTTTCCCACCCATTCCATAAATTAATCAATTTCTTTCAGATTGTAGAAAACATCATTGTTCCTCGTGATTTCTTTAATAATCTTTATTTTAAGTTGTACCTATTGCCAGGGTAATTAGAAACTGAAATATCTATATTAAACTTAGTCGATACATTAGATTTTATTTATTACTGTTTATCTTGATGATTTGACTACTTGTTTATAGTTTATGAAACAGCTTAATGTTACGAAATCGTGGGAATATCATAATTTTTTTCAACGATCTTAGTCTAATAAGTGCATTTGACTCACGTAAACAAAAACTCAATGCCGGAATATGAAGAATTGAGATGAGAAGCAATGACGCCGACAATAATGCAAGAGTACGCCGATCTTATAAGAACAGAAAATTCCCTCTACAGCTTTAATTTCTGCCTTCTATCTTAAATTATTACACAGACGGTAGCCGGAATAAACTCATAATTTTGAAAGCCTTGTTTTCAATTAAAATGATGGTTTTCGTGAAATTTCTACATGAGCAACTCAATTAGAAATAATATGCTAATCGGATAGTACTTCCATATTTGATTACTCTGCCTCTTCAGACAATCAGATATGCAATTCTCCTTTAATGATCTTAAAGTTTATTTCAGTGTGAATTTCAGTTCGTTTGATCTCGAATTTCGTCAGTTGGCCTATTATTATGAGTGTGGGCGTGCGCACCTTAGCGTTCCTGCTTAGCATACTGGAAGACTGCGTTTCGATTTCATGCTGGCTTGTTGCGGTTCGAGTACTTTATATGCCTTACTTTGATGTACAGTTTTAAAGGGAAATGTAATTCAGCTACATTTGCAAAGCTTATTTACAAGCGAAGAAATAGACTGTAAAAAATGGTTTTCCGTTTTATAAGACACAGTTATAGAATTATTGGTCCTTCAAGCAAAGAAGAGCGAGTTTAGTAAGATCATGAAAATGAAAACTATTAAAAATAAATGAGCTACATTACGTTGAAAGTTTAAACAGCATAAACACCCAGTTCGAAACAGTGTACAAGAATGTAATTTAATTGCACCACCTAAATGAAACATTAATATTCTAAACGTTTTTAAAACGGTGAAAAAATATTTTAAGGTAGTATGTAAATATAACCGATAATTAGCAAGGTGATTTTTAAAATAGGTTTCGAAATGTAAGTATTAAATAAGAGTTATCTGAAAAATCTATATTTACACAAAACTAAAATAAAAAATATTAAAAAACAAATATTTGTATTGTTGAGAACGTATTTTATTTACATTGTGCAACGCTCATAAAATTAGTTTTCTCTTGTCAGATTATTTGAGATAATATTTCCTTAACATATTACTTGTAGCCAAGCCTCTTTGGCTAATTAGAACTTCTTATCTATCTCATTCTTCAAGCGTCTGTACAGACCTTTACCATTTGCACCCCTCGCGTTTTCATATTTACGTCTTTCATCAATCATTTTTATTATATATTGTGTTATCCATGCTTTCTTATTTGCCTGGCCTATTCTTCCTATTTTTTATTCTGCTCCTCTAGTCATTTCTTCCTTTATGAGTGCCAATTTCTCTTCTATATTGTTTCTTTCTCCTTTCTCTAATTATCTACTCTTGATATCTTTTTTGAAATTTTGAAGCACCCCCTGTTGTTTTAGTTTCGTTAATTCCTATATTTTTGTTCTAATTTCTTTCTTGAGTTACTTTTTTCCTAGCTTTCTCTTGTTTGCACAGCAATTGTAAAAGTGAAGGTGCAATGCGCGCGGTCGAAACTAAAAATGAATTCGTGAACGAATATGTTGTTCTAATTCAAATTCAGGAAATCAGCGAAAGAAACTCATGAACTGCTTACCACAGTTTAAGAAGAACTGGCTGTCGCCTTGAAGTGTATTTATGAGTGGTTTAAACGTTGCAGAAAAGGAAGGGAGACCGTAGAAGAAACACCCAAATTGATAGGTCATCAACTGCAAACACCTCAGACACGTACAGAAACTGATGGAACTTTCGTCCCAGAATCTTTGAGTGTGAATTATTGCAGAGACCTAACAGAGAAATGTTCAAGCTTTGTCGTAAGCGTTTTAAGCCCAGCTCAAACAAACTGTATTGTTGGTGAGCTGCTTGCAGTGGACGAGGTCGTCCTTATTCAAGACAGCATCATGTTTAAAATTTTGTCAATTGGACAAAATCTGTTGAGGTATTTACGTCCTTTATAAGAAATTCACGTCATTGGAATGAAATTAGAGCTCTCACAAGAACGATGTTAACCAATCACATGGTACTAATTGAGCCCCTGACACATCCTCGAAAGCTTCTAACCTCTGGGTCTCTCCCATCGCTCCTCAAATTTTACTCCTCCGATAAACCGATGAAAATCTCTTAAATACTTCATACAGTATACATTGCAGCTCAAAGTTTGCGGATTTCCAAACGTTTCTTCTTTTGAAAAAATGTGCGAAATCTGGGTGATGTTATAAAAGCAGAACACAAAATTGAGTTGCAACGATTCTACCCAAAAGATACACACTACAATTTATAATTCGGCACTCCTCTTTGGCTAAATATCTCTATTGGCGGGGAGAAATATTTGGAAGTTTCAAAGAATGACACTTGAAAAAGTGACGCGGTACTGACAAGACGTGCTAAATAATACACGGCAGTCTGATACATAACTAGAACTTTGTGGTGTTCGCTTGGTTACACCAACAAAAATATTTTTGTACAGTCAAACGAACAATAATAATAATGTATTTAATTTGAATAGAAATATAACTCAAATAAAGTTATAGTGGAAAAAATATAAATTTACGAATATCAATTTAATCATTGGCTCAGTCAGTAAAAGCAAAAAGAATAATCTACGCAGCTTCCAAATGGCTGCTCCCGGGAACGCGGGTGACGAACGATATAGTTGATAATTATAATCGCGAATCAGACGAGAATGGTTTGTGTGGAAAAACCGGGTAAAATGCCGTTACCGGATGTTAACGCCTGATGACGTCGTTCTTCGTTTTTGTTCGTATGCCGGTTGTTCCTTTGCTGGGTCACGTCTTCTTCATATTAAGATTCTCTAACGCCTCTCCTTAAGATCAAATGTTATCTTTTTATTTTCTGTACTCCCACCAAATGAATCTCATTTCTCGAAACGTCCAGAAACTAAATTTTATACATGTCGCCTTGTTCTGCCACTGCTTCGTCTCTCCCTAGCGTCTCTCTCCGGCCGCCTCTCTGCAACAACTGTTCAATCTACAATCTACTCCAGGCCATCAACAATGTTGCAGACGGTGACGTTTTCCCGCTGACATTTCCCGCCTACTCGGCCCCACCAAACCATTCTCGCCTTCCGACCTGTATACGTAAATAACAAAAACTAAATTATTTTTGCTTTACCCGATGATGTAAGGGTCATGAATCACCACAACTTAGAAGTTATCTGCGTCAGAGTCCAGCAGATCTACTTCCACCGTCCATCGCCAACGCTGTGCTTCAACCAGGTTTCAACCAGCTAGCCACATGCTGGATCCCATGGAAGACATAAACGGTAAGAGATACAAAAATAACTTTCTGTATACTGATTCCAACCCCCTTTAATACATTAGCACTTCAAATTTTCACTCTTAAATCTCCCCATCTAAGTTCCCTGAACAGAAAGATTCTCATGAAATCGAGTAAACCTCACAAATTGTCATTTATTAAAATATGTTTTTCTACAATATATTGTATTATTTAAATTAATAAATTTGCTGTACTCAGTAATTTGTATTTAAACAATTTTTTCTTATTTCATATGTCCCATTAATTTATTTATATTATTACAAGACATAAGTATATTAATATATACATACATATAGTAATAAAATGTTTTCAATTACTTATAATTATTTTAAATATTTGGTTATATGTATATATGGTTAGTCTAAGGTTCTTAATGTTGTTAAGTCCAATTTCATAGTCAAAGTTCAATATTTGAAAGTATATGCCGACAGATGTATACTGTCAAGGTGTTTCCATATAAATATATTTATAGAAGTTCTCCTCTTGGTTAATTCAGATACGGAATGGCATTATGAAGTTAAAATACTATAAGCGTCAGAACAGTATTCTGAAACCATGCTTAAGTAAATTGTATCGTTCCTGAAATCTAATATTAGATACGTTTTTTTATATTATTTACCTCGGAAATTATATTTTAAAATAATTGTATTCAATATTATGAAATTCATAACATAGTTTGATAATAAACTATTGTAGTAGTTGAATATTTAAGAAATACGACATTCATTCAGACAACTGCCATTATATTGTCAGCTATCGTTATTTATAAACTCAAACCCGTGGAATTCTCTAACAGTAAAAGATGTTTGCACGATTGTTCATTAGAAAGAATACTGTGAGGTTGTGTCTCGCTTTTCCAATCGATTGAGAAATCTTTTCTTTGTCTTCGTAGAACACGCACTTTCCAAGAACAATCTGGAGTTTCACGTCAATAGACAATAAATAACGGATGATTCTAAACCGGCTTTCCCACACAGAACTATTTTCTCCTTTTTATTCGTCTGCTTCATATTATGGAACGCAGCTTGGAAATGCGCAATTTACGTCAATAAAATTTCTGAAAGAAAAGTAGGCTGTACGTTGCCAAAAGTAAGATAAAGAAAATAATTTCCAGGCAATTGCATCCATTTCAAAACTCCATCTCAATTCGAGTAAATGGCGAGGGATGCTCACAATGACGACACAAGGCCTCTTTGCATCAGTCGAAAGGTATGTAAGAGGCTCCTGAGTTAAGTGTAACGAATTTCGCTGCTCGCTGCGTTCATTACTTTATTTTCCTTTATATTTGATAACTATTCACTGAGTTATGAACATATAATCTGTTGCTTAATACAAAAAACATTAGAAAATGAACTTTAAATATGTAATAAATGTGTCTATATAGCAAAAAATTGCTCATTTATACCAGAGCCGTTTATTCAGAAATAAAATTACCTGACTACCGAATCATTACTCTCTAATTAATTACGCGAAAATTAGTATGCCCTCGAAGACAAAATGTAAACTGTTGATATCCTTGAGATTGCGTACCAATTGCAGATCTTAAGAAGGTAAGTTCAATTTCTTATTTTCTGAAATAAATTTCATGGATATGTTATAAATACCTGAAATGATACACAACTATAATAATAGTTGATTAAAAATCTAAATTTTTAAACCAAATAATATATTGCGATAACTGTAACAATTTGATATATATTTAGCTTGAGCAGGCTGTGTGGATGAAACCATTTACACGAAAACATTTTATTAGAGAGTTACAGTAGTACAAATTGTGACAATGATGATAAAAGCAGTCTAAGTGTTTATGAATGTTCGTGGTCATTGGCCAAAATGTTCGATGCTTGTAAGGACTGGTTTGTTTGTATTTTATCAGGTGCGATCCCTATTCCTGAAAATTAAACAACATGTGATATCATCGTTAAAAATGCCTAATAATTCATTATCAGTTATTTTTAAGCACAACCGAAACCAAATTAGTACATTACAAAATACCGTTTCAACCTAGAAACGGAAACAGATAGACATGATGGTCAAATATATATGTCGTGAGTGTAATTAGCTTGGCAGGTCTCAAGATTGCCACGGGCAATCAGACGCGCAGTTCTTTCATTTTCACTCGTGGGAACTTTTGATTAACCATTTTAAGACGCTAATATTTCCTTTTTAAACGCTTCCACGATTCTAACACCACTGAACGTTTATTGAAAAAACCTTTACAAGATGTTTAACGCAAAATAAGCACACACTACAAAAGTTTCAGTACTCCAAGTCAGCACCGAAGGATGAGCGGAACATTCTGTTAGAAAATCTCTGCATGTTCTCATTCAAAATATGGAACAATCAGGCGGTTTTCATAAATTTGTAGCAGTATTCTATAATTTTCATTTGTAAAATATAATTTGTAGATTTAAAAAAAGCGTTTGATAATGTGAACTGGAACACACTATTAAGAATTTTGAAGAGCACTGGAATCAAATATCAAGAAAGGACATTACATTACCTGTACAGACGACAGGCAGCAGCAATTAGAATAGAAGATCAAGAAAAGAAAGCAGAAATCAAGACAGGAGTAAATACAAGGATGCAGTCATAATACAAGCAATAATAAATGGCATGAACGGAGTCCTGGAGAAAGAGTTCAATATGAGGATTAATAGAATGCAAACCAAGGTAATGGAGTGTTGTTTGGGAAATAGTGGAATAACTAAGGGTGTTAGATTGGGAAGGGATATTTTGACGGAAGTTAAGGAATTCTGCTACTTGGGAAGCATAATAACTAATGATGGTAGAAGTATAATAGACATAAAGAGTAGGATAGCACAGGGAAGGAAGCTTTCGCGAAAAAGATGAATTAATTACGGGTAATATAAGTGTGAATATTAGGAAATCATGCTAAAAATGTTCGTATGGAGCGTGGCGTTATACGGGTGAGAAACGCTGACGATAGGAGTTGGGAATAGAAGTCTTTGAAATGTGGTGCTATGGGTGGATGCTGAAAATCAGTTGGGCGGATGGAATCACGAACGAGGAAGTATTAAACAGAATAGGGGAAAAGCGAACAATATGGAGGACGTTGACTAAGAGAAGGGATAGAATAATATGCCAAGTTTTAAGACACGAGGGTATTGTAACATTAGGAATAGAGGGAAGTGTGTGGAGTAAGAACAGAAGAGAGAGGCCAAGATGGAATACGCTAAACAGATGAGGGAGGATGTGTGTTGTGCTAGTTATGCGGAAATGAAAAGGCTTGCACAAGATAGGTTAGCATGGAAGGTTGCATCAGGCCAGTCTTAGGACTGAATACCACAACAACAACAAAATATAATTATATCATATTTCATTGAAACATAAACTTTATTTTCTTTTCTTAAAAAACAACATAATTAAACATTCGTGTTGACGACGACAGCATATTGAAGTACAATCTCTTTCCAGAAAGTCCGGTGAATGTGTCGAAGTAGTTCCGTCGATGGTACTTCTAGAAATTCCTTGTGGACTCACCTTTATGGATAATAAGTCGGTCGTAACATTATATCTGATGTCCGTAAACCTCTGGCCCTTCAGGACTGATATCAACTTGGGGAACAAGAAAATGACTAGGGTAGAGACGTCTCGGGAGAATGGTGGGTAGATTGAGGCCGGTTTGATCCGTTGAAGCAGACTTTTCTGTATTCCACTTGCGTAGCAACATTTAACGTGGTGCACTCTAGAAGGAATTATTGATGCATGAGACCCTCAGATACGAATATCACCTTCAAGCTTTTCTTGCTTTTCGGCGAGCCTAAACCCTGGAACTCCATACTTCCTCACTTATTTTCGTGGTCTTACATCAAGCGCCACGTCTTTTTGCCCGTTGCGATGGTTTGCAGGAAATTTGTGTTTCGATTCCTGGCCTGGCTTAGGTTTACGGGACTGGAGGAATGTTGAATCGGTCATTGGACGTCGGCTCAGATTACCTCAGTGGCAGTGCGCCCGCCCGGAAAACGGGAGGTCCGGGGTTCGGGTTCCTGGTCTGGTCGAAATTTTTCCATTCTTGTTTTTCTTCTTAATTAGCTATACGCTCCTACTTGAGCTTCGATTGAAGCATTTATACTTCCTCATTTACTTATTTTTATGATTCGTCGTATTAGATATAGATTAAGATCCTTTAATTTCTAGCTTACCTGCAAACATTATTAATATAATACTTAACAAATAAAAATAATTTATAACCAATCGTTATAGAAACTGATCCAATATTGTTGAATTAGAGTGTGCATATTTAAAGTAATCTGAATTTTATTTCTCAAACTTCACATGTAGGACGCTGCACTCAAATTTCGCGGAATAATTAAGCCATTATCTGACTCATTAACGATATACATCATTCGGGCTGATAAGAATGACTAAAATCGGTAACGGTAACCCAGGGTAATTAACACCTTTAATGGTTACGAGTCTGATATCCCTCCTATTAGAAGCGCATCATTCAGAAAGCAGGGCGCGATAACCGATCGTGCGTGAATCATGAGCGTAAGTAACGATTGGGCGTGGTTGCAATGAGACGCGTTCCTAATAGAATAGGTATTTTAGGATTTGCCTGGTTCAGACAAATTAAGTCCAGTAAATCCAGGAATAGCTCCATTACCATTACAGACCTTCAAAACACAATCTCTTTCCACAATAGTACTTATATTTTTCGTACGGAAAACTGAAGATTAACAGAATTTTTATAAAATAGTAAACAGTTTGTGAAATATAGCCACTTATACTGTCTGCAGCGTTATAATTGAATTTCAAAAGATTCTGATTAAAAGCAGTCATTTCAATAATAAATTATTTTCTAATTATTACCCCGAAAGAAATCTTCCGATATATAAATGGGTGAACTAAACATAACTTAGACTGAATAATGCATGATATAGTTATTATGAAGAATTTAATTTCTTAGCTCGTAATGCTGTAGTAGTTATATAATTCTCAAAGAAGAAAAGATAATTACTACGAAAATAATTAATAAATTATGACATGAATATTTAAGCTAAGGATAAAGTTTCAGATTGACATGAACAACTTCAATTTTAAAAAATGTAAGAGAGGTTCCCGATCTCAAAAATTCATGATATGTAAATTTAATAATAATGGTCGCACATTTAAAAATCAAAAATCTTAAGTCTAAAAATAAAAAAGAACACAATAGTAAATACTTATTTAATTAAATTAAATGACAAAATGGGATCACGTCATCTAGTCCTAATAACTGTTATAATTTGTGGAGGGCGGAAAGACTCTTTATCTTACAATTATTTTATTGTAAACATTTAATACGTTAACCACATGAACTTTTGGGTAGGGTTCAACTTATTGAAACTATAAAATTTGATTCATTTCGATCATAAATTTATTCTCCATAATTTAAGTAATCAAACAATTTACAACAATTATGTTAGTTCATATATTAACAAAAAATTAAAAGAAGAAAATCTATTTACACAATTTACAATCTTAACATATTTACTTGCTCTCACTACTTGTCGAAACTTAAATAAAGAAACATATCCGGCCGTTAATTTTAACCCCATCCTCTGATCGCCTCTGAGCTCCCAGGTCGCCGGAATGCCCATGTGGGTTGTTTCCACAACACGAGGTAGAGGTGTATGGATGGCGTTCACCTCGAATCTACTGACAGAAAAGTATTTGTGCCCAGAAAGTGTTTACATGCTCTGGACCTGCAAACTTCAGAGAGAACTCTTCTTTCCTCACCTTGTCAGCTCGTACTGTGTTCTCCTCTGATTCTCTACACCAACTGTTTGGAGACTATGGACGCAGACCGTCCTCTCTCCAGAGAGAACTCCTTGCTTCTCCGATTCTCCACGCCAACTGTTCTTTCGTCTCTTTTTCTTTGCCACTCTATTTTTGGTCCCATTTAGACCACCAAGCAATATTCTAAGTTTCGAAGAAATACGACCCAAACTGCCATCTAATTTAGTGAATCCTCGCCATTTGTCCCTTATCAGGGAAAATAATTTATGCTGGGCAAGTCCTTCCAGGTCTACGAAAAACTTCGCACCTATTTGTCAACGCACATTTTGCTCTTATAGTGATAAAAGCCCAACTCTTCCTCAGGTCATTGTTCCCGCATTATCGTGCCAATCCTCGCACACAAAATAAAAAAGACGTACATTTCCATTGAACCAACAGGATACTAAAATAAATGTAACTACCTACATTAATATCTTAATGTCTACCTAGTACATGTGGTTCGTAACAAATTGCAAGCTTTTAATTACATAAAAAATTTACTCTAAAATGAATCCCATTGTAAATAAGGTGATGTAAATAATTAATAAAAGAAACTATAATAATTGTTTTTGTTTTCACATAAAATTGACTAGGTAATGAAGTAAATTGTAAATAAAGTGATTATATTAATTTGAATTTTTTTTAATATTATTTGATTGATTTGATTGGCTACACACTTCTTCCTTGACTCTGCAGCCCATTCAGGACCTTCGTCTGCCAGGTAGATCATTTTACATGACACATTCGTATTTTGAACTGATTCGTGATCAGCGTACCGATTCTCCAGCAGTCCAGTTTCCATAACCATGACGGCACAAACATCCAAGCCCATGCCAGTATTCGAACCCGGGACCTTCGTATTGTCTAACCGCTAGGCCACAGGATGCCAGCTGGGCTATACACTGAGAGGCCAAAATTGTTATGAACACACAGAAATTCAATGTTGAGACACCCTTTGCTCTTAATATTCCTTGAATTTTTATGTGCGTGGAGATTTTGGTAGGTGGTTGGAAGATTTTGATACCATATAAGATGAACTGCACTTTCCAGTTCCTAAATATTTGATAAAACTGGACCCGGATATCTGATGGCCAGTTAGATCTCTTAACACAAACCAACGGAACTCAAGTTTGTAGTACCTGAACATCCAGTCGCTGAATTTGTGCTTGTGGGAGGGAGCATTTGTAGGATACATGCAGTTCGAGAAGAAGTTTCTCAAAAAATTGGAAATGAAAATAAATAAATAAATGGAACATATTTGAGGATACCTGTGGGACATTCTTTCACAGGTATTTTTCATGACAATGGGGCTTACCTTCCAGAATGTCTTGTTCTTTCTCTAATTTCAAGGTTCTCAAATGCAGTGGCACCGTAATCTATTTTAAGAGGTGTATGTACTGGGTTGAAGACCTTAGTCCTACGGTAAGAGATCCCATTGTATCAGTCGGCCAACTGCCTCCTAAATGTGCTGGAGACACGGAGAAGAGAATCCAGAAAACTCCTCCCCCGTCTTTCGGGAGTGCACGAGAATAGTACCTAATATCCCGACCTACCTGATGCAAGTTTTCTAGGGTTTTCCCTGCATCTCTTTTATAATAATCACCGAGTATGATCTTTAAACTATAGCTCGCGCGCTCTAGTTAACCCTTGGTCATCTTGTTTTACCTTTCATATCCCCGCTTTACAGTTCCCTTCTACGCTGTTAAAGACGAGCTGACTGTTTCAGAATCACCCTCATGTAGCTTTTTACCCCCTAAGAAAATTTTACCATTATTACCCTATACCTGTGGGATTTTTCACGCGCAGTTTCATCTACACAGAGTGATGACGGAGCTTACATCCGGGAATGCCTCGTTCTCTGCCTGAATTTAAGGTGTCACATGCTGAGGCAACCTTAATCTCTATTGGGATGTGTATGTGCTGAGATCAAAGACCGGGATGTCCTAGTCAACGCTTGAATACCTTGTTTGACCTTCCACATCCAACCTTTTCAATTCCCTTCGTATGATATTAAAGGGGAGTTGCTTGGTTAAGAATCACCCTCAGGCTTTAATATCTTCCAGTTACGGTCCCTATATGCGGAGTACTATTTAACTTACACCGCTAAAAGTTGTTGTATTATTGAGAACATCGATTTACTAATATTTGTTCCTCTCTGCTCACAAAGGATAGAATGATACTATCAAATAGGCCATTATAAATACTGTTGTGGAACGCAAGACTGCCCTCAAAGCCACGCTGGACTTCATAGCAACGGTTCAAAAGAAGCAACGTCTAAATGTGCAGGCCCAAGTCGTGTTGATCTAAATCCTTATCTAGCGTGCTTTTACTGGAAAAATCAGCGCAACAACCCTAACGGACGATCTCGCTTGAGCAGCCACGTGGAACCGGAGCCTGCTGATTAATCGGCACGTGGCGGAGCGCTGTAAGGGCACCGTCTTGCTTAATGATCGTTATACTGACCGCGCGGGGGCTGCGTGCCCTTCAATAAGTGTGCTAGGCTTGACTTATTTAACCCAGGTGCTTGTTATTCGAGCGCAATCTCCAATTAGTCTCGCAATGGTGAGAGATCAAATGTTCAATACAATGACGAACTTCCACTGATGCTTGAAACTTCCACCGGTCCCGAGATCTGCAACTAGAACTCCAATAACAACTACGTAACGTAGAGGGAGGAAGCTGTCAAATTACAAAAGAAATCCTAGATAAGTTTAATGATGTCACGACATGGAAAACAATATCACTCCAATATCCTTGTCTAAAACTGTGTCATGATGTGTATCTTTGAACTGAGAACCCCCCCCCCTTGCCCTTAAAATCTGTAAAGTTCTATTTGACTTAACTTTTTTCCAAACTTTCAATGTATCACGTCCTAAGAACATCACTTCAGAACCATTGAAAGCAAAAATCATTGCCTTATTGAAACTTCTGTGAGGCAAAATGAACGTACGCCAAATATTGAATGCAAGTCTGGTAATGTATCTACCTAATGTTCTTGAAAAAATTATCTGCACATGAAACATAATAATGGCCATTCGATGGCAGTAGCAAATAGTAAAATGAACTTAAAATTAGGGAGCTCTTTGATTAATAAACCAAATAATAACATTTTGAGGTAATCATTAAAATATATAGTTTCTAAAACTGGTAGGATAAATATTATTAAATCTTAAAACAAATTTTATAATTGTCCTGACTGCACCTCGAATAATGTAGGCAAAAAATTACGCCCAAAATTGGTCACTTCTAAACATAATTTATTAATTGAATTATAACATGTACAAAATTGATAAAAATCGTTGTGCTATTTTTGATTATAACGACGTTCTGGAATATTTTTGGTGTAAGTGTATAAACCCAACGCAGATTATGTATTTTTATATATAAGCATATATTATTTCATTTACTTCAATTATAATTATTATTTTTTATAGATTGTTTTCACACTCAAGGAGATTCCAAACTAAGGGAAGAAACCTCTTGTTATAATTAAATAAATAAATAAAGGTTAATTCTGACCAATTTTTGCCGTAATTTTTTGCAATCACTGTTAAATCTTATTTTAATCCCTTCCCTATTTTCAAAAGCCTACATACAAAGTACTTGACTTTATATTTCACGTCTGCTCTAACTTGGCAACTGTAAATAACCGATTTATTTCGGACCCTTGGTGACGATCAACAATTGTATTTGGTAATAAATGAGCAATTAATGGAATATGATTGAAAATATTGACATGACAGTCGATTCTCCGTCAAGTACGATCTTTCTTGATACATTGTATATCCTAATCTAAATTCACTAAATCCGGTTGTTCAGAGCCCAATTTTAAGACTACAGTAAACAATGTTTTAGTTTCATAGCTTCGTTTGGAAACATTCTTTCTATTTTTCATTTAAAATCATTACACGTGTGATCATTTTACTTCCACACAATGCAATAGTCTTCGTCACTCTAACTCGGTAACCTAGCTTGTTTGTTTGATTATGTTCTCTGATGTCATTCTCTCTTCTCGCATATCATCTATCTTTCTTTCTCTTTAACTCAGACACTGGAATACCCGAAGAAACTTAATTATAATAATTTTCCGAAGTAAAAACCATTATATTATATCACTCAAAGTATACGTGTGAAGGATTCTGAGACGCAATAGTCGAGAAACGCAGACCTCGTTAATTGGCTAAGATTCTTGATTTCTATAAAACTGTACGTATTTTTCTGCAGCTCTTATTTTAAGCATTTTAGCGTTCATCACTTCAGGAAAATTCGTAAAGCGAATTTTAGAAATTTATTTTAGACACGTATCACATTAAATTTTCAAACACTGTAGAGCAGGTTTATTAACTTGTAGCCCATTCAGGGCCTTGGCCTAGCGGATCGACGGAGGTCTATCAACTTAAATGACACATTCGCAATTTGGAGTAATACGTGGTCAGCGTTTCTATTCTCCAGCCGTCTCAATCCCAGACTCCGTGACCATGACTGCTCAAAACGTCCAAGCCCATACCAGAATTCTAACCCGGGACCTCTGTGCTGTGAGAAAGCAACGCTAGCCACTAAGTCAAATAAAATCGAGTTAGCCAATTTAATTTTATTCAAACAGCATTCAAATCACTTTCATCGTAGCGGCGTGTCCTCTGGAAGCTTAATTCTAATGTATTTGACTACTGTTACTGTAATGCCTGTCCCATTAGGACCTGTAGGAGCAAATCTTACCTCCCGCATGAGTATTTTCCCCGAATGATGATGGGGAAGGAAATGCCGCGACTCCACAACAAACTCGTCTCTCGTCATTCGGAAGGGAATGATACAAGTACCCAATAGCCGGGCATACGTAATATAGGTTTCAAAGGTTACGATAGAGAACCCTTGAGCGGCATCGCCCTCTGTTTAGTACAAGACGCACTCCTCGTCATGGAGTCGTCGTGTGAAGTAGTAAAGCTTCTCTTGATCAGTGACAATAGTAGCCTTTTATGGAAACGAATTTTAACGAAAGGCAAGAGAAAGTTAATCCTATAATTGGAGTATCAAGTTTTCGGAGAGTATCACCATCTTTTTAGAAATTTAAGGGATGACGAAAATAGGTTTTTCGAATATACGAGAATGTGTATGCAAACATTAGATTACGTGCTAATAAACACTAAACCATTTTAATGAGGTACTTATAATTAAATTTACTACTACAGTTTTATGAATAATGTAAGTTGCAACAATAGTAAGCCTAATTTCAGTTAGTAAAATTATCCATTAATTCATAATAATTGAAAATATTGTATTATATTCGAAAGTATCTGTTACATAAGTTTTATTTCATCTCCAATTTTTTTTATATCAGTACTAACGATTTATAAAATTTTATGTCTTAGAAAGCAATTTAATAAAATAAAAATGTATATTAATAAACGCTCTCATCATTTTATTGTATCTGATATCGGAAGAAAAGAAACATGTTTAGTCTTGAAAAAATAATTACTTATTTCGTCGGATACTTTGGATCCTCTGTCATTTTAAACCTGAATTAAATGTACAAATTATATTAGTTTTTAGACTAATTGGGATGTTTTTAAAGTTGCAAGTCACGGGCGACAAGAAATTGTATGTAATAAGTACATTTAATTGAGGTTTAAAATGGCGGGTACAATAAAAGCGGCAAGCGGCAGGGAGCAGGTAGTTAGAGCGGCACCGCTCACTTTAATGTTCCAATATAATTCAATGGGTCCGCGATTCACTGGCTGCGGTAAGGGTAAGCGGAGAGCGGTACAACTGCCGCCGCTCAGCTTGCCGCTCACAGCTCACCCCGGGCATTAATTTATTGCCCCTGCTGAGCGGCAGAGACTATAAAAAAAACTCTCGAGCCCAACTGAATGCACAAAAAACAGGACGAGGCCAATGTAATATCCGTTAGTAAAAAATCAATTAATTTGTTATTAAATGTTAAAAAAGGAAAGGAAGAAAATTATTTTACTTTTTTATATAAAAATATTACATTAATATTGAGCAATCCCTGCTTCGAGAATATTAACAAATTAATACGTGGAGGAAGTGTTTATATAGTTATTTAAAATCATCATTTATCGATTAATTTTTGGAAGGAAATAACGACGTACGACTTTACAAAACAACATTTTGCAACAGACGCACTGTTTTTGTGGATGCATTACGACTTCAATATTATAGTATCGGCAAGAAAATTGCTGATGGCAGTAAAAGAAAATATAGGTCATGGAACGTTGGTATTTAAATTATTTATTATATTTAATAAGTATAGAAAACAAAATTAGTTTCCTTGTCTTATAAAAAGAATTATCAAATGAGTTTTGCTGCCAGGACTAGACTACGCCAATCTTCGGTTTGGAGTGATAAAACTAAGAGGGAATGTTAATAGTTACTTAAAATATTATTTTATTATTAAACCTTCTCGTATATTCGAAAAACCTATTTTCATCATCTCTTAAATTTCTAATAAGATGGTGATTCTCTCCATAAAACTTTCTACTATTTATGGGATGAACTCCAAGTTTTTCTTGCCTTTCATTAAAATTCGTTTCCATAAAAGTCTCCTATTGTCACTGAGCAAGAGAAGCTTTGCTGCTTCACACGACGACTCCATGACGGGGAATGCAGGACGAGCCAGTGGGTCCTGTACTAAACAGGAGGCAGGGCGTTGGACGATACCGCTCAAGGGTTCTCTATCGTAGCCGGTATCGCTCACTACTCTGCAGCTCGGAGTCCCACCGCTCGCCGCTTGTCGCTTTTATCGTGCCTGAGGCCTAAGTTATTTAAAAATAATAAAGTAGATATGTAATGATTTATATATGTACAATATTATGATTAATAATTAATTGTATTGTTATTACTGTTAAATTTACCATCTTCTCCCTCGTATTTTTCTTCGTTTTGTAATGATTATTCTTTTACATATGAATTTATGGGACCTTTGCGTAGCCAAGTTGGAAAACAAGCTCGTACGACTTTTTATTTTATGATTCCTTCATTTGCATTTCGTTGGTATGGGTAATCATGTCTGTAAGATAAGTAGATTACCTATAGAAAGTAAGGAACTAGTGTTGTACTTAACTAATTAAAGCTATTAATGACAACAAACCATTTACCGTCTCGTAGGTTGGAGCAACCGATGGCTAGAACAAAATAAACTAGTGCAAATTACAGCAGGTAGTGTGTTTATTACATAATGTAAATTTGATAGATTAAATCGACGACAAACCTCGCAACATGTTACGGAGCTAATGTCAATCGACGGTTGACTTAGGTGGGATCGTGGGAAGATGCTAATCTCGGTGCTCAGCTGCTAGCGCCACACGCGAGCGCAAGGGGAACTTGTGTGGACGATTAATCAGGCCGTATAGCCGTATACAAGTTGCGTGAAGGCAGCGAAGCTTGGAAATGAATTCGAATATGCTAATCTCAAAAATTTTTACTTCTGAAATAACCGACACGTGTTTCCTTCCTTAGGATATAATACCTTAGTCATCAAGATTCCATAAATATAGTCCTTAGACCAAAATTTATAAAAAAATTTAAGGCGACACTTCTTAAGTAGATAAATTTGTATTATGCTAGGGATTAAATTGAGCTATGTTTAAAAACTACATTTACCGGTCTCTTGCTGAAGTACATTACAAAATACAACTAGTAGTTATATTCGATACACGAAGCCATACAACACCGTAAATGCAATCAGGCTTGTTTAGGAAGTCTGTGTAGTACTACTTATTTTTTTAACAAATAATTTATTTCACCTCTATACATTCCAGATACCTTACAAAATTCGACTCCCGTTTCTCAGTTCATTATTAGTCCAACTTCTCTTAAATGTTATATTTTTTATTTAAATTGACCACATTCATATTAGTTAAAACATATTTTTTATACACAGAACACTTAATATTAGTACATATATCTATCTATATTAATTAAAAGTAAAATTATTCGTAATTATAAATAGTTGTATATATAAATGTTTAATTAATAAATCTTTAATTTGTATAAGCATATATTATTATCAGTTATCATTTTTTAATTCTTGTTATTGGATTATTTTTTAAACGATTATTTATAATAATATGTTACAAATGTATTTCTTTGTCATGATATTCTTCAAGGTACATTAAATATTCAATAAAGTAAATGAATCAAGAAAATCAATCAAATTAATATATAATTTTAAATGAATTAATATTATGAAGACAACCAAGAAGACGTATGCGTTGAAACTTCAGAAGTAGAAGAGATATGTCACTCATATTAAATTTTCAGGTTATTGTAAAAAAATGTGTTTTGCATTTTATATTCGCTCGAAGTGTTCTTATGACTTTAAAATGTACTGAGGGACCTTAAACAATTATTTTTGAGCACTCGGTCTAATTCGTATTATAATGTTTCCCTAGGTTCTTTCCTTTCGTTGATTTTTTCTCCTGCAATTTTCAGATAGAAAACATAGTTTTCTGACTTCAAGTTTACAATACATAAAAAGACGGCCAATTATTCAGCATTACTATTTAACATAATACGACGTTTCGTCTCCCTTTGAGACTTCCTCAGGCATAAAATTTATCAAATCATGTCATTTACTTCCTGACTCTTATTGCCCGATGGAGTCTCAAAACGTAGACAAAACGTCGTATTTATGTTAATTAAATAGGATTAAATTTATATTCTGACTTATTGACCTTATTTTTATTTATTATAAACTAAGTTCATTACGTATATAGAAATTTAATATTGTAGATCCTCACATTTACATGAATTGAGCTTAAAAGTAGTACCTTTTAATTTAATTAGGATTAATATATATATATATATATATATATATATATATATATATAAGCGTAAAAATTAACGTCTGTCGTATATACACAATCTTATGTAACAGACAAACTTTAAAAAACAGAGTGAACTGATTAAAAAATTTTCGATAGACCGACGTTTCTATATAAGCTCGCATCTTTCTCAAATGGCTGTTAAACGGAAGAGCCACTTGAGAATATTGCTAAGCTCGCATCGAAACGTCGGCTATCCATTTGTTTTAATTGGTTCACTCTCTTTCTTAAGGTTTGTCTGTTACATCAGGCCGTATCTCTTGTAATAAATAAATGTTTGTAAGGAACGTAGAATCTATTAGATTTATTTATGAAATGTTGTTTACAACAAGTAGAAATAAATTATTATTATTGTTACTCTAAGACTAAAAACTTGTCGTCCGAGATTCAACTAATATGATGAGAATCATCATAAGATATCCATTATTATATTAATTTGATATTTTCACATAGACATGAAAATATATATTTGTGAGCGCAAAGGGATTGTTGCGGATTTCGGGTTTACATATAGGTAATAAATTTTGTTCGCAGTTGAAAGTTTGGCTAGTTATTGACTTATAACTTTGCCTTCCAGAGACTGGACAAAAATTTGAAAAATACCTAAAAAAAGCAATTTTTAAACATACTGCCTTTCTCTTTTTGACGGCTTATATACACAAATTCCTACTTTCGTCCTGCACTATATATGCATTACCAAGAATGGGGGAAATTAAATATTTAATCAGCAATTGCTTAGCTCAGGGTATTTTTATATATGAGGTTTAGCAGGGTTAATTACTGTGTGGCAGCAATGGGTACCAGAGATCTCAATTCTTAAGACGAACTTGTTTTCGTTCTTTGCTCGTCTCGTTCACATATCATGGAGGACTTCCAAAAATTCCTCGTGAATGGCAGGTAGGCAGCAAGTTGTGACCTTCCCTTCCTCACACAGAGTGTGATTTCGGCAGTCAAGAAACAGGAGACTTTTACACCGTCGAATGACAAACAAAAGCCAGTATTCACGTCTCAGAATGCAGTTTGGACCGGAACATCATTATTTTATCATGCAGATTTGCGTTTCCTTTCGACATACTTCTTTCACTTCAAACGAACAGTGACTTTATTTTCCTCTCCCTATCTTCTCTTCATTCCAATTTCAAACACACACTGACTGTATTTTTCCTCTGCCTACTTCTTCTTCTTTCGAAATCCGAGCAACACAGCTCCTCCTCTCCTCTCCTGACTTCCAGTTCCTTCCAACTTCAAAACCACAATAACGTTTTCATCTTTAATCCCTGGATCTATCTAACAGACACTGATCTTCGCGACAGCCTGGCACCTCTCTAATCCAGGACTTTCCGCATCTTTTCTGCCTTTTTCCGAATTTCTGAATTTAATTTGTATTTTAATACGAATTAAATTGCGCCACACATCATAAACAACTTATTTAAGTTGTTTTCCTGTAGAGAGAATGGTTAAAATTATTATAAATCACGTTCTAATTCATGGGAAAATTAATATACATGAATCTAAATTCAGTACGCTTCTCAAACTGTAAGGCCGTGATATGTTATAATACTAAGTCTCATAAGTTAAGCTGTTTAACGAATTTCTAATATCAGGCAAAGACCTAATATTTCGTTAAATTTTGTATAAATGAAATATAAAACATTAGATGATCATGAATGCAATTGCTCGTGGAAAATTAAACAATAATGATTTGGCAGGGTTTTCCAATGTTTCCAAATATTATTAAGAATTTCGGCATAATTTAAATATGTAAACTTGTTTTATATCGTATGTACTTTATATAATGTAATAATTACAGAGACGGAGACTTGTTTCACCAAATCAAGACAGTACGTATAAGGCATATTGAATTCATCCATACATACAAGGAAAATAAACTACTAGAACTTCTTACTCGGTCCCCTATATACAGTTTCAACTCATTTCTTGCTCTATAATCATATTTAACCTTCTTGTAGATGGAGAGCATTGATAAAAATAAAGTAATATTTTAACACAGCCATCAATAAAGTTTCAATAGGACCGATTGTCTTGTCGTGTTTACCTGTGAGCAGCAACAGGTTTCAAGCCTTAAGGGTCTGTACATTTCCCTCCTGCCTGCTTACCGTTTAATTAAACGCACGCGTGTAAGTATCTGGGGCCGGCTTTCCCCCAACTCAGATACTAAGTCACAGATAGCAGCAAGACGTCCTTAACTGGAAGGTGCAGCTATCGACCTACACTCCTCAGTCGCAATCAATCACCGTCACGTCAGCGCGAACGCCGCGCCGGCCCGGAGCTTCGCCTTGTTTTGATCCGATATGAAAGTTTGGCAATCGATGCGGAATCAACATGAATACTAATAGCCGCTTCCCTTCCATCGCGAACTGGCGATGTATTAAGCTAATAACGGAGAGCGCACTACGAGTAATCACTTCGGTTTTATCAGATTAAATACACTAATGTCGGCAGATTCATTTCGATTGCTTTCAATGACATAAGTTGAAAACTAGCTGTTTGCAAATGGTATTACGGTATTGTTTTGTTCCCGACTGTTGCATAAACTGGATGTAATCGAGTTGCTTTAAATGAATTAAGCGCACAATTTAATTACATTTGAACCAGAAATGATTTTAATTTCAGTCAGGATAATTTTGGACTGTGCAACAAATTTTGAATTTAACTTCAGTGAGATATGGTCATTAGTCTTTGACAGTGGCACACCAAAAAGTTGGAGGATGGGGAGTAATATGGAAAGCACGCACATTCACTTGAAGCTGATGTCAAATGAATTCGAGGATTAGCAAGGGGACAAATTATGACAATCCATTTTGATGCTAGATAATATAAATGAAATTCATTAAAATTATAGAAATAGTGTGGCACACTATGTTGTCTGAAATCAAAATTAATTTTTTAGCATTGATATATATTATTCACTGAAAAGAAATCGCAAGGAACTATACACTAAAACAAAAAGGTTTAAGTTAACGAAAATATTTCCGGCTGTTCAACATGATACTCTTTTCCTAGGTTATCGCATTTTAAACTCTAAAAAAGAAACATTGATCAAAAAAGAAGACGTTAAATTATCGTCGCAACACTCCCAAGAAAGAAACTTCCGACGGTTTAACAGAATAGAACTTCTGCCATAGGACTTAAAGTAAAGCCAGGTTCTTTCAGCCACCGTGGGGTCATCTGCTCCTCTGTCCGCTCTTTTATGATCCTCCTTCGTCAAACCTTCACCAAAAATTGTGCCTAGCTGTTGTTTGCTCTCCGTTTTTCGTACAGCTCCCCTAATTTTGAAAACTAGCCTCAATACAACCAGCCAAAATATATTAAATATTTCATGGCGAAAATTCTACTTGGCTCTGAAAAGCAAACGGGCCGTAATCGGATTTTTCCTTCTGGGTGTAGCAACGCATTTTAGCATGCAAACGTTTAACGGAGTTAATTTATATTGAAATGATAAATTAAATTGTTAAGTATCTGACATGTTCGCTATAATAGTTATTTTGAGCGTGTGTGATGTTTGAATGTAATTTCAATACCACTGCCGAATTTGTGGATAACTGTGGTACGATCCAGAACCCCCGTCGTTAAGTACAAAATAAATTTAAAATTTGATTTAAATAGTTTTTGTATTAGATGTAAATATTTTTTTAAAATAGTTTGCTTTAGTGCTGGAAAGTCAGACTAGGGAAATTTTATAATAGATGACCAAAGTAACTTAACTGTTTACACCACTTGGGTAAAGGGATGACGCTCTTCCAAGCTCAAAAGCGACATAAAATACGAAAGGAACCTCACGAGTTTTTTTACCCTGCATAATAGTAAATTAACATTTTAAATTATAGTTAACGCATCGTAGAACCAAGAGAAACAGAGCAAAATTTAGGTCCCATAGCTACAACCTGTTAAAACGAATTACGAAGATGCGCGTACGGTAGAGTGTAACAGAGCACCCTATTTTCGTGAAGACTTCATTCACCGCAATAAATTCATTTCTAATGAATTATTCATTCATTAGATGCGTTTTGTCAGTTTTGACTTTATTTAAGTATATTTAACTAATACGTTTCGTTTCTCATTTGAGACTTCTTAAGGTACGAGAGGCGAATCATAGTAAAGTCCATTATTTAAATAAAATAAAAACTGACAAAGAGGCTGTTATAAAGCTTTTAATATTTATTTAAATCTCAGATAAACCAATTATTTATTCATTCGTTAGACTTTTAATGAGATTAAACTCAACACTTTTACTATTTCTAAAGTGCGCTTTTTCTTAAACAATCTATTTTGAGCCACAATACGCTGGCTTGCACTTAACATAAATCGTGAAAATGTATTAAATAGTTTGTAAAATATTTTTTAATTTTAGATTAAATAATATGTAAATAAATTAAAATCATTTATAACAATATTAACACAACGTATAGAATCACGAATCATTTAAACAAGTAATTGTTCACTCTAACGTTTATTCATTTACAGTTCTACTTACCAGATTCAATTATCCTGATGGCCGATTTATCTACTAAATAAATAAACAATCAAATTGTCGATATAAATTTTCATTGGCAAGTTTCGTATTAATGTTTGAAATAATTCTTGTTCATTCCTTTCTTGGGTCACTTGTTGATTTCTGCCAAAGAAAAAAACAACAACATTAGGACACCGTCGACTGTTTCTTTTCCCTCATGACTCTAAAGACAAATCACATCGTTGTTTTCCTTTCATGAGCGCGGCTACATTGTCTAGTAAGGAAAGTTTTTCTCCCTCCGTGCAGACTCAGGCATTTGGATCCAGTTCAAGATCTGGCCACTAATTATTTTTGCCGGCGCCTGCTGCTTTTTGCAAAGACGACAGGGGAACCCAGCAAATGGGGAAGCAAGTTGGTGGGCGGAAGAATTCATCTGTACCCAAAGAAAAAAACAAGAAAATATCTACAAATAAAACCAAATTTTAAAAAATCTTTTAAGAGAGATAATCCTAGCATGAATTAATAAATGATGTTAGAATTATGTTTTTATAATATTACTTGAAAATGGAAAAAGAATTCTTAGAGGGCATCATACTTCCACATCATATATTTTTTTAAAAACAATATTAGCCCCGAAATATTTCCCGATACTTTTAAAATCACTGAAGTGTCCCATAGGATCACCATGCGATGTATTCAATTAATTTATTATTTCTCTGTTTCATAAATTTTTGTAAAAGCTTAGAAAACGTTATAACTTTTTATTTACTTGTTTTAAATTTATTTTTTAACTGTCTGGGGACCCATTGTTGCCCGCCTATTTATTATATTATCCCAGTATATTATTTAATTATTGGTCAGCACATGATTAAACCGGCATCGAAGACGTCACAATATGAACGCCAAGTGTACACCCAATATCTGGAAAGGTCAAAAATACTCCCGGTACAATAACAGGACCAAAAAATATTTCAGTACTCTAACAGAATAAAATTTCTTCCCGACTTAAGTGATGATATCTTACCGAAATTACATATTAAAGGTCATAATGTAACGCAGCTACTCACATAAAACCGGTTTCGAAACAAATCTCGATAGTTTCCTTGTTATTTTCATATGACTCATTTCCACCCCATCCCTCACATGCTGGAAAGGGTTGAGATTATACACAAATATCGTTGGGGAAATACTATAAAAGTTATTGGCGACAATAATTATTTTGCGCATAAATGAGCTTTTATTACATTTAGAAATTCCGCTAATTCCACCCCCTCCCCTTAGGGGTAGCCGTATATATGTATGTCCCCGGGTGTGAGGAAATGGAGACAAAGTTTTATCAAAATTGTTCTGTATTACGTAGAAGTGTGTTTTACCCCGTCCAATTCCTGAGTTAGGGAATGAACTGCAATTTATTTCACATTTTAAATGTCAGAATCAAAATAAAAGACTTGCATAACATAGATTTTGATACCACACTTGACTGTTTTTTCATATTTCCATATGACGTTCCCTACAACACTTTCACTTTGACGCTGAATTGGGTTGAAATTATACGCAAAGAAATTAAGCGAAACGTAACTAATTAATTTCCCCAGTAACATATTTATTAGAAGCAATTAACGGTTTTTATTTTTATTTTATTTTTAAATTCCGCACTATTCACCCTCGCCCTTGCGGTGGTAGTTGCGTCTTCCCCAACTGTTGATTTTTGGGTGATCAAAATTACGTGTACAAAATTTAGTGGAAATTATTCCATTCATCCCCTCTCAAGATATGAACTTTAACTTAAATTGCATCCTTTTATGACACGCAACCCTAAGAATTTTCCACTTTGATTATGGATGGGGTTGAAATTATACGTTACCATTATGTAGGACACACTATCAAAAATACTGTTCAAATAATGTATTTATATGATAAAAATATTGACCACTTTTGCTCATTTAAAATTTTCAATCTCCCCTCCCCTATAGGTGGTAGACGAGTCTTACCCCAACAGTGCTAATTTCCCGGTACGCAAAGAACACGTGTACCAAATTTGGTCTAAATTGGTTCACTCGTTTAGATTTGTATGCCGAACATACATACAAAGTCACACACATGCAGGACATTTTATTATAGAGATTCACAATTACATTAAATATAATTCTTGATTTCTTAAGCAATCTATTTTTAATCTTCCTCACAATAAAGGCAACGTATTATTTTATTCAAAATATTTCGAAATTTATTTAATGAAGGGTTGAGGGTTGCTGGAATATTTTCTAGTCTAAGTCATTCGACATTGTAGATCATCAAAAATGACAAAAAGTTACATTCATGTATTTTGCCGTAATTATGACAATAATACGAGGCAATGCCCGTTTTCCCCTCTTAGCGTAAATAGAAAACAAAAGTTACTGGTCAAATGAATTTATATGATTGAGAATTATTTAAATGTAGAGTTCTTTAGTGGTAAATTATTGAACCGTACTTACGATTCTGCACATTAATCAGCTTTCAGAATATATTGAATATCTAAAACAAATTCTTTACGCGTAGGATATCAATTTTGTAAATTTAGATAAAAATTTGGACAATCTTGCCAGGAAATTAGACATAAATCTCAAAATATAAATGCGTTGCTTAATGTTATGCAGATAAAACCTCAATAGAAACTTACTTCAGTTCTCAGCTGATGATTGCAATTCTGTAGATAAATTTTCATGTTTTAAGCCTTTCCTCGGTATTTGGATAGATTATAAATTGAATGTTGACTCACCATATACAGGACATCTGCTTGCTGGGACAATATTTAAATTTGTTATTTCCTCAGTCCTTGGATGAATTATGTTGACACGTATACAAAAAGAAACTGGTCTACTTGACGTATTATGCTGTGGCATCGCTAATTAAGGAAATTAATCCCAGAGAAAACTTCAAGTTACTTTCTCCTAATAAGACAAATTATAGACCTGATTTAAACCAGTATTCAAAAGTTTACAAAGGGTATCTCTGCCTATAAAGTCAAATGAAATTTTAGGGATTAAAACGGAGACTAAGTTTCGTCATCCTTCACGAATTGGCAACCAAAAAACCCTCAATTTTAAGATCGGATAATCATCGCCTTCGTATATAGCGGATAAGTATTCACCATACAGGGATAAGTTTATTTCACAGTCTTTCTCCAACATTAATGAAGAAACGAAATGAGCTTTGTGAAATAGTTTTTTGAAGTGCGCATTTTAATAAGTACAGGAATTTCTGGGTCAGAATGAACGAAAATAAAACAATGTAAAACATATTAAAGTCACAGTGGTATCGAAACATACATACTTAAGTAACCAGAACGTCGACCTGTCTAACTATCAAATTTTAGACACACAAAACAGTTAATTTTCTCGATTGATAGCTGAATTGCTACAGATCAGATCGCACTTTTCCTATTTAAATTTTAAAATGATGCTAGCAACCTTAACAAATTCTAGGATTGTCTGCATTAATTTTAATTGCCAAGGGGTAAACTAAATTTGTATTGCAAATCTGTAAGTTTTTAAATCAATATTGTAAATCAAATCTATAAAGGACACATGAACTTATCCCGTAAAATAAAGACCTTTTCAGTCGGTATAATCCTTCACAAACAAAGGTAGATCCACAACATGCCTCAGAGACAGTTGGTATATCACTTATAATTTTGATAAAAATCATAAATGCTATTTGTGTCGATATAACTATTTGTTTTACTTTTGGTGTGTCAGCTCAACGTATCTTATGTACAATTATATAAGCATATTATCATTTTAATCATTAATAAATAAAAAGACGGCTAGTAAGTCAGCAAATAAATTTATTACTATTTAATTAAATACGACGTTTCGTCTTCCTTTTGAGACCTCTTCAGGTATAAAAGTTTGCAATTCATGTAATTTACTTCTTCACTCCCTCAACCGAAAATTTTAAATGTATTGAAATATTTACATGGTGAAGAATTTAGTGTCGCGGGTCATCTTCAGCGACGGTTACTTCATTGTACTTATTGTTATTCATAGTTTCTTAACATCTGAAGACGTTCCAATGATAGGAACGAAACGGCGTGTCATATATTTCGGATGAAATCTTCACCGGGTCAGGTCAGGTTTTTAAAGGAACGCAAAATTTCTACGGCCATTTTCTGCCGCCGTATAGCCTGAAGACGGCGGCAGAAAATGGCCGCAGAAACGTTGTGTTCTTTTAAAAACCTGACCCGGTTGGTTAACCGTGAAGATTTCATCCGAATTATTCACCGGGAAAGTCTACGTTCATTGAGTATCAAATTTGTTTTAAATTATTTTTCTTTTTATAGCGCTATAAGAAATACTTTATTTCATAACTTGCAAACCTTCAGTCACTTCTTGTCTGCTCTGCTCTCTGGAACTAATACGGAATGTAAGATTTCTCAACGTTCAACTCCGTCGTCTGTGTTTGTTGCGCCTTGACCTAGTTCGTGCTATCTTTTGTATTGAGCAGTTCAACATTTATTTTTCTCAATTATTTGCCATCAAGAAATTATATATTAAGACGTTTTGAAAGCACCCTCTAAATATTATAAAAATTAATTATGCGATGTTAGTTTTCTATAATGTGGTTTTTAATTCAACTTCATTTTTCTAAATAATATCAATTAAATATAAATATTATGCTGCATTTATAGCTATATATTACTTCGAATTGTTTGTGTTATAGGTTAAAATAACACAGTTCCTAGTAAATATATGTGATGTTTTGGAAATGCTCTTCATATTTCCTCAATTGTGGGTTAATGGAATAATCAAAAATCTAATCCAAAATTAACTGTTCTATTGATTTGTTTAGGCGTTATGTGTATATAGATATATTTTAATAATCGACACAAGTTTCTTTTTGTAGTATGTCTCTTCATAAATGTTTAGAAGTATGGATTGTTCATATTAAGTTTATTTGTTATGAAACAGAAGTCCATCAGTGTAGATTTCAATTTCATCAAAAATACGATCAATAAAAATTGATCCTCTAATAGTGGTTAGAGGAACCATTGAGGTTTATGAATTTCAGTGGGTATTAATAAATTAATAAACCACTCGTAACTATAAATGCATACAGTTAAATTACCTCCAAACACATCTCTTTGTGTGTTATAAAATTAAATGTAATGAGAGAACTAAATAAACCGTAAAAATTTTAACCCTGGAAGTATGTCAAAAAAATGCAGTAAAATTATCATGTTAAGTATGCTGATGACCAAGATTTATGCGGCTTGTAACTGCGTCAGTTATCAAATTTATTACATGTTCATTTAGAAAACTGCTGGCCATAAGTTACAGAGTAGTAATATATTTGTATTTTGCACCATGTGTCTGGAAGAAAGAAAAAAAGAGAACCTCTCAGCGATGGAATTATCAAGGGCAGATTGATATCCAGAGCTCATGCGAAAGAGATCCTTAAGCTTTCAATCACTCATATCTTTTTGCCGTTCCCTACTCCTCGGCATTACCAACGCTTCCGAATAAAAATCGTACACGGGACGGAGAAAAATTGGACTCAGGTCCGGAGAACAAAGATGCCTCTATTTTTATGCTACAGCACGAAGTGGGGATGGCACATAGCATTTCCCAGTGACATTTGGCGAAGAATGGCTCCTATTTGTCTGTCGTGCACTTTTTTTTCTCGCTTTCGTGAGGGTGCGGAGTATAGGTCTGATCATGACACTGTGGATTACAATCTTTTCGCCTGATCCTATTATCATATTTGATGGATTCTTCGTATTAGTTTTGATACATGCTTCAGTGCAGTCAAAAACTTCTAAAATCCGTATGGGGGACGTGAATAAATATGGATGGTATTTCTCAAGCTCGTAGCCAGACCACGAGTCATTTAGGAAAAACATTTTGCTTCATACTAGAAATAGGTCAAATAAATACATATTTCTTGAAAGCATAAAAATGAATTTCTTATTATAGATAATTAATCATTTAATCTCGTTAGCTTAATCGTTGTATTAGGCAGTTGAAGTTTTTATTGTTTAGTTATTAATTTCCACTTTGGCGAGTAATAAAATTAAAATTGTTTTAGCTGTAATGTAACCACGTCAAATATACACTTTTTTGATTTTTATCGAAAATCAAAATCAAATATCATTCTTTTAATTTTAAATTCCGTTATGAAATTTTATAAAACAAAATCGTATGTTTGATGAGTTATGATTATTTCTCTGTTCACTTATATGAAATTTACAGGTTTACAATATTCTGTTGGAGAAATTCTTCTTAATTTGGGAACAGTTCTCGATATTATTGGTTTCATAAAATTAAATATCCATAAAATAGCCTACTATTTTTAATAAGTGTGGAAACCGTAAGATAGTTTACAAAGAAACGATTCACGTACTTTAAAATACTGTCTATAACCGCATATTTGAAAACATTTACCCGTATCATGCCTGTCAAAATGTTTGAAATATGTTTCAAACATTTATAAGACAATGAAGAGAATTTGTTCAATGTATGTCTTTTACCTGGTAGTGTAACTGTTACCTCAATTTAATGATTTACTTCAAGATAGCACATGATTATCAGTTTAATTTTGTTTATAATGATTATTTTTCTATGATGGATTCTAATACTTCAGTTTAATTAAGTTTTTTCAGGTCATTGTATGTCCCATATTTTAAATTAATGATTATTTACAAGTAATATATAATAGAATATATATCTTTTGCCGGATCTCTATTGCAATGTAAAATAAATAAATAACGTAAGAACCATTTAATGGCAGTCAAATCACTTTTTAGAAATACGAGACCTACAGTTTTATCTACGAATAATTATTTAAAAACAGACGAAAATTCATGCGTCTCATTAGATAATGAGATTAATTCTTTCATTAAAATTAACTGACATAAAATAAATTTAATAATTACATAATGTAGCATTATTTTATTCTAACAACGTATTCCGGAAAGTGCTCTATTTTTTTAAACTAAAGATTTTAGTTATTTTTAATTCCAAAAACGGGGAAGTCGAGGCGGAACAGGTTAGCGGGGTAGAACTTGATACCCTTTTTTACGGGATAGTGCTGGAGGTTCATAAATAGGGGTGGGAACATTATAACTGGTCAACGAAGAAGTCCTGGCATTCGACTTGACCAAGTTTTGACTCCACCATGTGAATGAAGTCTCGATTTGGCTACTTACATCTGTGACAGTAATTTGCAGCATTTCAACAGAAGGTAATTCTCAAAATTCTTCTCTGTTGACTATTTAATGGTATATATTCTTAAACTAGGTGTCTTTGGCTGCATATAAGTTACGTATAAGGTTTCAATCTGCTTGTATTAAGGTTCGGTAAAAAACCTTAAACTGAAACTAGCGTGGAGGGCAAAACGGGATACAGCTGCACAACGCAAAATGTTATGTGTTCCTCAAGAAAAAAAAACTGGCAGATTCAACTTATAAGAATGAGTTTTAGTATTATGTAGCCAGAAAGAATAGATTAAGAAAGAAAAGGAACGGAAAGAAAAAGAAAAATGTTAACAAAGGCTGTCAGTTGCAAAAAAAATCTTTTTGCGAAAGGAAACATTAAAAGGATTAAAGGACCAACCGTACTCAAAATGAGTATAAGAAATAAAAACTAAAATTTTTTAAAATTAAATTAAATTTTATTGTCTAATTTCAGAAATGGAAAATTAATTTTCATTCAAAATCCTCATCATAAATCTAAATTCATTGTTCAAGTTATATTGAAATTAGATTAAGTAGGTAATAGAATAAACTAATGTTTTATACTTTCATGAAGGAATTTTTCTTTTTTCATAATTTTACATGATTTCTCTTACCAATTATTTCTGTGAAGATTGAATGATAAACACATCAATATATATTGTATTAATTTAATCCGCTTACCTTGAGATACAATAAAACTACGAGTAAAATATTTTGATTTTTAAAAAAATTTCTACCTCGACTTTGTAGCCCATACCGGGCCTTGACCTACCAGGTCGACTACGGACTATCATCCTTCAAGTCACATTCCATGGCTGTCCAAACTTCCAAGCCCATGCCGGGATACAAACCAGGGACCTGTGTGTTGTGAGGCGGCGAGGCTAGTCACTAGACCACGGGAGGCCTGCATGGTAAATTAAATTAAAAGATATAACAAATATTACAGATCACATGATTTTATAATATAATAATAATTTAAATTTAAGTACATCGTTACAATGGAGGTTAGCATTCAGATCCTTTTCATTGAATGTAAAAGTTAGTTGTTGCTCGCTTATTTCAGCTGGTAATATGTTGTACAAGACTCCTCCAACATAATTTATCTCAGTTTGACATTTTTAAGCCTCTGAAATTCTAAACTCACATTGCCACGGAAATGAGTATTATGAACATTGATGTCACTATTACTTCTGAATCTACCAATATTTATATGTAGTAACTAAATAAACCATTTCAGTTGTATATATGCAGGGGATAGGAAATATCCTAAGCTGCCTGATAATATGTATGGTAAAATATAGTCCTTTATTATTTTTAAAATATTCTTTTGAATCTGTCAAAGAAATACCAAATGTTCAACTAGAGAATCGAGGGCAAGCAAACGACATTTCTTATGTGTTTACATCTGTGTTGAAAGCTGCGGGCATGATTGAAACAACGGGTGGGAGGCAAGAAGAGGAGAATTGGTAGAACAGGAAACTTGGCCGGGAAGAGACACGCTAAAATAAGGAGACAGCGTATGTAAAATGTAGGTGCAGTAGTAAAAAGAGGAGTCGAGATGGAGGTGCTAGCGCAGGGCGGCGCTGCGGGCCGGGCGCCACCGTAAAGCAGGACGCGCCTGATCTATAGGCCTTCCTCGCATTAACCTGCTGGCACGGCCCCAGGACGCGGACCACATTCTGCATGTAAACATCAAAAAGGTCAACTTACATCCGCAGGAACGTCTTCAAAATAGTTCCAAATTTTATCCCAGTTAAATATTACAATTACGTAAATTTGTTTCTTTTTTCGCGTCAGGTAAATTTTAATTTTTGTAAAAGCAAATAAAATGATATGCAATTGATACTGACATTCGCCACAGGTAAAAATATTAAATTAAGAAAACGTAAATAAAAACAATAATTTATATATATATATATATATATATATATTGTAATATCCTTTTCAGGGGATAAGACATTAATTAATCAATTGAAAAAATTTTAATCAATTTGAAAATTTTACATTTATTAATTTAAAGTGATTACAACTAAATCTCAGGGGATTTTGGGTCTCTCGAGAAGTGGAGTATGCAGTTACTGAAAATAGAAAAAAAACATTAAATATTATTCAACCAGCACAATGAGCAAGTTTCACAGCTTTTTAAGAACTTACCCACAATTAGTGGGCCTACAAACATCAAACTTCACAAATGTTCCCGCGTCTCTCTGGCGTCTTGCAGGATTTTTATCGATGAAGGTAGTATGAACTAGGTCCAGCTCATCTGCTCTCTAGACTCATCTGACAGATCCGTCGTCCGTCCTCTCCGCAACTCATCTGCTTCCTCGGAACATCTGACCTCTGCAAACCTCTGACAGCATCTGACGACGTCTGACCTCTGCAAACATCTGACAGCATCTGACCTCTGCAAACATCTGACAGCATCTCATCACGAGCCACCCATCGGCTCCCCTTTTAAATTCTCACACGGGAATTCCCCGCCATCGGTTTTCTTACACAATTCAGGGGTTCCCCGCCATAGGTCTTTTACAAAATTCCTGGGTCCTCCGCCAGCGTTTCTTCACAAAATTCCGGGGTTCCCCGCCATTTTTTTACATCTGGGATATATCCCCATCTGGGATATATATATATATATAAGAAAAGATAAAATGTCAACAAACATCCGTTTTGTCCACTAGGATAGTCCGTACTCAACTTGAAGAAACGAGTAACGACTTATTCTCTTTGCCTCACAAAGACAAATCAGTAGATACATTTATTTCCGATGTGAGCCAAACCCCGCACCTCCCTGAGCTACAACACAATAAAAAAACTCAATTTTGGAAACCCCCCCTTACTTTTGGCCCCCGTAGTTCGAAAACTGAGAATTTCAGAAAAATACTGAGGGCACTTGGTCGATTCGAAATTCGATTCTCGAAAATTTTTTCATATGACCTTTACTTATCAGACCACAGGAAATGGGTATAAGTGACACAACTCTGAAAAAAAACCTACCATTTTGACGATGTCTCGGCATTTACTCAACCTAGGATTGAAAATTGAAATAGATTTAGGCAGTTGGAGAACATATAAAACGAGTTTTTATACGCTCCTGTAGCTAAAAGTAATCCCTCTGGAGTAGATCTATGAATGCAGTGTACCCTCAAGTACTGTATTAACTTATATTTAACTACATTTCTGCTTTATTATATACGTGATTCCGAGCAACGGCGGACACTTCAGCTAGTATTCTTTAAAATGTGTGTTGTTTTCTCCTTCAATAAATTGTTGATAATATGCTATTTGGTTGGATCTTTGAGATATTACAGTAGAATCAAGGGTGTCAACAGCCACATTACATATATTAATCGATAATTACAATGCAGTGGAAATTTTTTACTTATTTTTCCGAGAACAAAGATTCTTTTATTGCTAAATTCCATAATCGTACAGGGTGGACAAAGCACCCATAAGTTTTTGACGCATAAAAGGGTAAAAATAAACCTTCGTGAGTTGTGTAAACCATACAGGAAGAAATTTAATAAATCGGAGTAAAATAAATATAAGAGATTTTTTACGCTAGTTTGTCCGGCAATTAGTTGGATCAAGATTGCAAAGGAAATTTAGTACATGATGTTACGTAATAGGTACGTATACCTCCAATCGAGAAACCATTATAAATTAATCTGCATAAAGTGATTACTGACGTCCTATTAAGTCTTATTCTTGACTAACATTAAGTGGGATATCACTGCACTTCCATGAATTAGATATATCTTTATTATTAAGTATCTTGTGAAGCTACACACACATACATCTAATATTAATTTAACAAATTCGTCGGGCCTTAAAATATAGCCTTTTAATGTCTCTTCTTTTAGCAAGTGAAGTCCATAAATTTGTCTTATTAGCAAGTCTACTCATAATTTCCTAATTTATGACATGATTTGTCCATCTAACATTCAATATTCTTCTGTAGATCCACATTTTAGAGGCTTCTATTCCCCTACAGGTTGTCCAAGTTTCACTCACATACAAGCTCTTGCTACACATAAATTATTCCTTGCAAATCTTTGTGCTATGAAACTTTTTATAATTACTTAGTAACTACCATTACTGTACAAATAGGAAAGTTCATCTTCTTCCGCGAAAGTGTCATTTCATAACCTGATAACCTTTGCCTAATTTTATTCTGTTTCATGGTCTGTATTGCAGCTACATAAAAAATACAAATTTGGCGACCTCCAGTGTTGTAGTGTTTAGCGTTGCTGTTTCGCATCACAGAGGTCCCGGGTTCGAATCCTGGCGTGGGCATGGATGTTGTGTGTTTTCACAATGTCAAAACTACAGAAAAATTAGGTCACGAATTCGCTAATTACCTTATTAGTTATACGGTTCTAAATAAAAACAAAAAACTGACAAATAGAAATTCATTATTTTCTAACAAATTATAAGTTGTTTATAATCAGTTATATATTATTATTTATTTATCTAGGCTCATAATTAACGACTACATATTATGGATCCAAATTATTCAATACAAGACTGAGGGATATAAATAAATAGCTCAATTTTGTCTTGATTATGTCGTTTCTTGTTAAATTATTGCTTAAATGTGCATTTATTCTAATTCTATAGGAACCTCCACGCCTGCAATTATTTCTTCCCACTCGGACAACTTGATATAAAAATACGCTATGCGGTTTGATTAAAATATTTAGATTCAACAATTAAGTGTTTTCAGGACCTTTTACAGACTTCGTACATTAAATATTATTAGATTACATTTATATTAGAAGGTATACTTAATAAATTATTAACATGATTAAAAAATCATGTTTGTTGTTAAATATTTAATAGCGTTTTGTTATGGTATTCTTCTGTACCTTCTTCAGGCTCAGGTCCGACTGAAAGGTTTGTACTTATGATACAAAAGTTTCCTCGGTATGGCTATAAAAATTAGTGAAAAATATTTTTTGAACATTAAAATAATGTCTGGTAAAAGTTCATTAAAACATAGAGAATATTTTTTGGTCATTTTCTAATATTCCAAGTAAAGTAAAGCAAATTGAATTTAATATTACATGTTGATGTCACTGCAGATCTTCTATTAATGTGGACTTGTCAAAATTGGGTTCAATAACTGAAATAAATTAACTTAGTGCGGTTTCTGTAACCGTGTGGTGCTCGTCAGCGTTATTGGGAATAGGAACCGTCTGTAATTACATTTATATTGCAAATTTTAAAAGTACTATGTAGTTAAGTGCAAGATCTCTCTGCCTGCTTTTACTAATAAATATCTGTACGCAAAACAAAATTCTCATATTTCATAGAAACAGGCAGTCACCTCAAAAGTTCTGATAGATTACATTCATAGCACAGTCATCATTCATCCAAATAAAAGTTCCTTTACCTATAGGCGTGCACATATTATTAATAATGATTAAAATGCTCCTTTGGAAAATGTAACGTACAATAAAACAATTGATCAGACAACAGCCTAGACGTTGAAGTGATGAAGTTAAATTTAGACTTTCCAGATACAGCTATAGGAAATTGTGAACGTTGAGAGCCTAAAGCTGCGGTTATGTAAAACATAAAAGGTTATCCACACGTTACGTGAATGTCATATTGACGTAATTTATCTGAGTTGTGCCAAGCGAGAACGAATCAGTATTCCACTGGCGGTTAGTAAAGAGAAGAAGCGACTGCAGATCATCTTAATAAAGAATACGTTAAATAAATAAATAAAATTTACCTGAAGACGATGGTGGAGATAGCCTTCGGAACGTCGTATCTAATGATTGACATAACAGGGGTGAAATCCCGAGAACTTCTTGTTCAGTCTATCCACCGGGAAAGCCTACATTCTCTAAAATTTAGTAAATAAATAATTACCATCAACTGTCTTTCCTTTTTTAATTGTGGGGTTATTTAATAAAGCGATAACTATACTTAAATTTGACAGGCGAAAAATTGTATTTATTTAAAAATTCCTGAAAGTGGTTACCGTTTTAATTGGAGTTATTATGTTGAAAATTTCTAAATATTAGCCATCAATATTCCTTTATGATTGAAGTAGTTTGTTCCAAGCACATAATAAATAAATCTATTATCATTATCTTCTAATTTATTCTCATTTTATTTAATAAATATGAAAACAGTAAAAAAATTTATTCTTATTTTTTCAAGAAGAGAAATTTTATTTTAAAATCGATTATAATAACAAGTAATTTAAAAATGCCCTGAAAATATATTTCACCTTGTTTTATGATAATGTTGCACTTAAAATTATTTCATAAATTACATGCGCATATTTCATTAGTAAGTAATGCTGATTGAAGTTTAAGTATTTTAGCATTGTATAGATATTTAGGTAATGATTAATTTTTATCTAAATCTTATGTAATAAATTAATTCAGCAAATTGTATATTACAGATAGAAATTAAATTAAACAGTGGTTATTCTGGTGTAGTTTTGGGGTTAACCTATTCATTGTCAGTTAAAGTTAGAAATTTCAGGAAGCAGAGTTCGTCGAACCCAGTCCAATGAGGTCCGCAACAGCTGACAGGTCTCACAGCGAGGTGAGCATCCATCTGCCCCAGCACCGACGCACCGACGCACTGACCACTCCCCTCTGCCAGCAACGGTGGGCCAATTTTTCATCCTGACAGGCAGAACGAGCTCCATTACCTGATGGATTTCCAATCGCCACCGACTCCCCGCCCATCACCTTGTCTTGCCTTCGAGATTACCTGCGCGATAAACCGGTAATGCTTCACCCTTGTTCGATCATTGTTATCAGGAATTAAAAATCCACGCCCTAGATTATTGGGGGAGGAGATCAACTGTAGGCAGGTTGATTTATGGCATAACGGTACGCATTCTTCGAGCGTTACTTCTTCGACCTGGCACAGACTTTCTTTCACACTTCTGAAAAACAGTAAATAACATAATATACTTAAAAATAATAAACCGATAATACTAACGTTTTTTAATAATTCTGGCATATTACTTCTTTTAATAATATTCCTCCATTTCTCTAATTATGCGCTTATAATCCTTTACCTTTTTTTGTATTCAGTTTACTGCACTCATTACCCTTATTTTTAATCGGGATGAAAAATTATCAAATTTAGTAGCTATGTGTGTCAAAAAACATGAATGATTTTGTATATCGCCTCGACTCGTGACTAAATTTCAGTACTGGAACTGGGGGTCGAACCGGTTTCCCTTTTTTTACTGGCTGCACTAAAGTTTAGTAAATAGGGGTGGAACATAGTCAATTGTCAAGGACGAAATCCCGGCAGCCATCTTGACCAAGTTCTGACTCCATCTTGTTAATGAACTCTTGTTATGGCGTTTTACATCTGAGAATTTGTAATTTTTTGCATCTTTCTGACAGTAAAAGACTGCTCGCTTTATCTTTTTTTGGGGGGAGGGGGGTTAACAGGCTACATGAGGGTGCTCCTGAAACAGGCAACTCCCCTTTAATAGCATAGGAAGGGAATTGAAAAGGGGGGATGCGGAAGGTAGAGCAAGGTAGCCAAGGGTTAACTAGGGCCCCCGGGCTATGGTGTTTCAGCTAAATAGATGCAGGGAAAACACTAGAAAACCTGCATCAGGTAGGTCGGGCATTGGGTACTATTCTCACGCCCTTCCGAATGACGCGAGACGAGTTTCTCTTTAATCCTTTATATTCGTAAAGTAGATGAATTAAGTTGCATGTTTGTTACGTATTACGGTTCAATCTGATTGGTAAGAAACCATAAAGTGAAACTTCCGTGTGGGGCGAAACGGAATACTACTGTATATGGTAAAATGATATGTTTTCCTCAAAAAAAAGGAAAAAAAACAGAGGAACTCAGCTTTTAAGAATGAGTTATGACTGCTGTGCCCAAAAAGATTAGATATAGAAAGAAAAGGATCAGGAAAAATGGTAGCGAAGACTGTGCAATTGCATTAAAATTTCTTTGCGAAAGGACAAATTAATATAGCGATCAACCGTAAGCAATATATATATGAAAGAAAACAAAAAGGTGTTAGGATCTTTCTTAATCTGAATTAAATTTTATTGCATAAATTGTTTTTACAAATTATCCTATCCCGTTCTGACCCGAAGGGTCTAAATTATAGAATAAACTAATGTTTCATAACTTAATGTAGCGATTTTTCCTTTTAGAATATTTTCCAAAATTGTTAAATAATAAGTGTCCCGTTCCATTCCGACTTCTCCTATACAAGCAGTACTTCATTTCAATTCGTTACACACTTTATCACAATACGTGTTGGGTGCCCGGCGTTGCCCGAATATTTTTTCACATAATTCCTGGTAGGAAAATATTTCGATAGAAATCACTTTGTCAACTCGTGTTTTAATTGGGGATCAAGACTGGCACATTTTTTGATAGGCACGCACAAAATTATGACGATTGGGGATGGTGATTGACGGTACCTTAACCGAGTAAAGAATTATTCTCCTACATTAATTAATCCAGCTTTATAAGGCAGTCCCAAAAACACCTTAAATAATGTGAACAATACTCCGGGTCCAATAAGAGTCTCATAAATATTCACGAATATAAAAATCTGTAAAATAGAACTTTTTTATACGTATGTGACACAAAGATTCTAAATTTTTTTTTGGGTTTTAAAGTTGATGGAGTCTTATGGATACTGTTGCAAAAATTTCTAAATATTTTTAGTTTCTTAAATATATTAAAATATTTTCTTGATAAATACATTTTATTAATATATTGAAAGAAATTTAGACTATTACTTTTAGAGGATTGTAGAAAATTCATACTCCTTGTGTTGCTCACATATATTATTTAAAAATCTCTTAGCAAATTAGGTATTCCCTAATTTTAAAGGAAAATGAGATGATTTACTAATAATTACAGTCAATTTAATTAGTAATTGATTCTGTTAACGAAAGCACAAAATTTATTTAAAAAACTGTGTAGCATATGTTATTTAAATCTGTTTTAGCACTTTTTATAACCCTAAATCAGTTGATTAATATCACTTTTAGGTGAATTATTCCTCAAAATTTGGGGTTAAGAGACTTTTAGATTTTATTTTGATGCACAGCGGGCCAACTTTACGTATTAAACCGACGTAAGTACAAATGTAAAGTTATTTCAGTGTTGTAATAATAATGGCTTGCATTTAAAACTGACTTTTACTATGACGAAAAACCATCTCATAAAAAGGAAAGTCTTAACTGTATTTCTATTATCAGATTTAAGGTATGTGTATCATAAAACAACGGCATCCACGAAGTCGATGGAAAAAATATTATTTGTACAGATGTCAAATATTTGATATTATAACTTGAAAATTATAACAATTATAAATAAAGAATTAAAAGTACATACATAAACTAACCTTCTCGACAATTCTCCCTTAAATTATTCCTTCAAGTTGGATTGTAGTTGATAACAAGTGTATTAAATTATAATGATTAAAAACTCTTACCTGTGATTTCTTAACAAACTCCCATATTTTCTACAAGATATAAATAGGAAAAATTCTAATTTCAAATAAATATTTGTCATGGTAAAAGATTGTTCTAAAAAAATGAAAATGAAAGCCCTATTACTTAAAAAATCTTTCGTATTGTTTTCGTCATCCATCCATTTGCTTTTCAGGTTATAAATGTTAGATTAACACACTGTAAACACATTTACGTCATATTACGAATAATTAAATATGACTAATGTATATTATGCCTATTTTATTGTATAGTAACGTCACAGACTTAGAGGATATCACACATATGCATTTTTTTGTTGAAATTATAATACCTTCCTCATTTTTCCACCATTTTATCTTAACAAAACGGTCGTTTTATTCCACGCTGTACTTGTCATCCCTTAACGTTTATGGTTCAGAGTTTCGACATACATGATATCCTGAACACAAAAGTGCTTTCTAGCATTCTTAAAACGTTTTTGACACTAACTAAAAGTTTACCACAACAATTGTTCGTTTAAGTGCATTAAAGTGAACTCCGGTCTACTGCCACTGCAATCACAGGGCAGGGTAGTGGTCCACTGAGCATAATTTGGAGCAATTATTTTCATATTTCCCTATTTGTAATGTTACGCACGTTTCGTGTTAATGCTACGTGGGTCGTTATCTGTTTTAAATTCCAGAAAATATGTTCACGTTGCAGTATTACTCAATTAATTAATTTGTTAATCGGTACGCGGCAGTTTATTTAAGCAATCGTTCTCCGGACTACAGACATCTTAGATTTAATTAATGTAAAATTAAGGACTGTTATGATGATTATTTATATCACTTCATAAAAACCAAATATATTTCAATTTTCATTCCCAAAATTTATTCTGAAGGAGCTTAACACACTTGTAATAAAGCCTGAAAACAAGATAAAAAATTATTTAACTAAACTTAAAGATAAAATTCCGATTGAAAAAAAAATGTAACACATAAAATTAATTGTATTGATTGTAATAAAAATTATATTGGACATACAGGAACCAACCCAAATACTAGAATATATAACCCTATAAATAATGCTAAGAGCAAAACCAAAACAAATACAGCCTTGTCACTACATCACTTAAACCTGAAACCTAAAATAGATTATGATAATGTAGAAATTAATAATAAAGAAATAAATACAATTAAAAAACGATTTTAGAATACATGAAGGGATGTATAATAATTTTAAACATTAAATCATATAACTCTAATTTTAAACAAGGTTCCATATTTATGTACATATATAATTTATAAAAAATTGTAATGTTCCAAATATTGTTATTTATTTTGTAGATGAATATGGCAATTGCCGAAAGCTCCTTCAGAATAAATTTGGGAAACCAAAATTGAAATATATTTGGTTTTTATGAAGTGACTGATATAAATAAGGAAAAAATTATCATATTATATTATCAGTCTTCAAACAAAAAAAATATTGTCTTTTTTAATTAATTATTACTTTTTTACTATTCCATACCTGAACTTCGAGAATCCTCGCTACTCTGACGACTGACATGTCAAGAAAAATAGAAATGAAAAATTAATAAAACCGGTAGATTTTGAAGTCGTAAGATAGTTTGTGCATGTTACTTTAGGGTTCAATTATGTGAAATGAAATATCTCATTATCAATATTTTTATATTCTTACTTATGTGATAGATTCATTAAAATGAGTATATACACCCAATAGTCAGAACTTCCAAATGCAATAAATTTTTAAGTTCAATGGTTATATTAACATTGAAGATATTAATATGAAATAGGAAAACAGAACGTTTCGTCCCTAATGAATTTCAGACTTCATCTAGTTACACATATTAATTAGAAAAAGTGGGACCTAATATTACAATTTTGTTGAATATAAGAATTTCTTCATTGATGTTCAATTGGGATTCTTATAAGTTTAAATTATGAATTTTAGTGGAATAAGTTATAATAAGTACCAGTGAAATCATTAACTTTGACCTCTAAGCATCACATTTTACATTTATAGAACAATATTTCCATTTTATGCGCATATCTTTCTTTACTTCTATATTTTACGACTGAGGTATTTACGTTGAGATTATAGTCGCGTAAACAGCAGGCGTTATTGGCGACTACAAAAAATTATTACGATAGTATACAAAAAATTATATAGGAATTGCGAACAGTGAAACAAACGTTTGCAGAGGCACATAGAGGTTTCTTAAATATCTTCTGGGACACCAATTTTTTCAATGAATTTCAGGATTCCGTTGAACCTCCACTGGAGATGTACACAGCTGTCGTTTGGTGTGATTTTCAAGCGTTGACCTTCTGATGGCGTCATAGCGGATGCAGTCAAAGAGAATGTGCGGCACCGTCAGGGCTGTGTTAAAATCGGAGCAGAAAGGATGAGGAGGTCTAGAAAAAAAGAAATGAATGCGTAAGGCGTGATTCCTACGTTTTTCCTCTTCTACCTTTTTTCCAACTTTCCGTCAGGAGGTTGATGCACCCGATCATTAAGTTTTTTCTTGAGCAGGTAGGAAGATCTGTGCGGTTTACTTGCAATAAGGCATCTAGCCTAGCGGCCTTGACTGCTAGGTCGTTTCACAAGATGCCCGCGTGAGCCGCGAACTAGCAGATGGTGATTTCTTGGTTGTTTCCTTTTATCTTCCAAATAAAGCCCTTGATTTCATTGATGCAACCACTTCTACATCGGTTATTGGATGAGAGAATCGGTCAGAATAAAACTAAAATTGGATGGGTGGTCTTTGCAATATCGTAATGCTCACACTATCGGATATGCTTCAGCCGTTTTTAATGTACTATTTTATATTTTCTGTTACATGTACTACTTTATTGTTCTTTATTATGTTTTAATCTCGTCGGTTTATTTTTCTGGTTGTGATTATTTAAATCTTGTATTTGCGAAGGTACTGTACTATAACTTATCGTTTTCCTAAAATCATAGCTACTTCAAATTTATTTCTGACTTATTTTAATATCCAATAATTGCTTACCAAAAGTAAAAGTTGAAGATTTTACATACTACTTTATTATTCAGCAACTTTTAATTTAAGTCAAGTAAGACACCCTAGATCTCTATTTCCTGATCACTAGTTTCGCTTTTTCTAAGCTCAATTCCAGTCTATTTTCTCACTATATTACTACGATATTACGAGTTTACATTCCGTTTGTGATAGTTAAAACGTTCACTGTAAGCATAGAATCAATTACGAAATCCAACAGCTGAAACTATTTCATGTCCTTCTTTGGACGATATTTGCATTAGTAGAAAAAGAAACTGCGTAATGTGTAGAATTCCTCGAGATTGTGTTGGAATATTGTATTTCTATGAACCGGGAAATTAAAAATAAAATTATTTTCATCACGTTTGAATATATATAATATTGTAGTTATATTTTCTATGTAAATTCAGTTTAGAGACTATAACTATAATACATACAGAATATATATATATATATATATATATATATATATAATTAGATATAGACTGGGTCCAGACAAGTTGCGTCCTCCATGGCATTTGCCTGTACTCGGAAGAGTTCACGTGGAGTCGTAGACGTTCAGGTTCACGTGTCTTTGACCGACTACAGCTATCAGTTGCTGGAACCTTGAACCGACTCAGTTATCATATCCCGATGACACTAAAATGTATACAATGTATCCCTAAGTAAAGATGTATTTAACTGCTTACTGCTCAATCATTTCCGCAGAAAAGCGTAAATACGCCGAACCTTCGATGTGACACTCCATTTAATAAATTTTCGATTCAGAAGTAAACAAAATATGTCTCCTAAATAATAGTATTACTGAAATTTATTTAAAAGAACATAATTTCAGACAAATTTAATATTTTCTGATGCAACAAAGAAATTTAAAACGTATGTGCAGTTTATTTTTTCACAATTTCAGATCAATGTATTGTCGAATTTGATTGACGTTCATTACATTTTCTCCAACCAGGAAAAAAACAGCATTCTAAGTGCTCCTTAAAACAGCCAACCATTAAATTGATTTTAATAACATTAAAATATTACATAATATGTAATTATACACAGGAAAGATGACTGGTATCATATTCGCGTAACTACTGTGTTCTGCGAACGGATGCATGAATTGGCTCGCGTGGTACATCGACTAGTCCCCTTTTTAAATGTAACAGCTTTAGCATCACAAACCACTCGTAGTAACAGAATCTTTGAGATTATGTTTTAAAGTTTCGTTGTGATAGGAGCACCGTGCGAACGTTAAGTTTTGCTTTAAATTGAAAGTGCCACAGGCACTTCTGAAATTGTATTAAAGTAAAGGGTCGTAAAAAGTTTTAAATAGTGTACGTGATTTCGTGGTGACAGAGTCAGCATGGAAGGTGATCCACGTCTTGGAACATCTTTGGGAACGTGTTGAACAGAATGTTTAAGAAGTGGCTGAAATTCTTTGAAATGATTTTTGTTCATCTACCACAGGAGTGGCCAACCTTTTGCATACCAAGCACCAATTTTTTGGCTGACCAGTTCAGATACGCCGTGTGACTGTAGCACATTTTATATCGTCTTACATTCATGGTTAGGGGTTGGTAAATAGATTTAAGGATAGAATTTGCTTCGCTTAGGGAACGAAATGAAATAACTTTGACGCAGTTAAATTAATTAATTTACGCCAGTTTAATGAAGTACTAATTTACAAAAGTGAAGAATGATGTTCCTATATGAGAGGGGATAGCTTCATGATGCTAACAGAGTTTGGTGAAGATAACTCTGGTCTACAGTTGTTGGCACTGAGAGGGATATCGGCTTGGAACTTGGAATTGCCTGCTCTCTGATTGACAGAAGAACTGTATTATAATACAAGTGTACAATGCTTTTTAACAACGTAAAGGGAATTCACGTCGAAATATAAACAGGCTCAAGAATGCAATGAACCACTCTTAACCGCCCAAAGCGCCACGTTTGGTGCATTCGCCACGGTTTGACAATCTCTGATCTACCAGCTTAATTGAGGAGCTCAAACAACTGCGCAAAGGATTCTAATTGCCCATTTGGGTAAGGAAAGAAGATTTGTGTCGCTTTGAGTCTCACTCGCTCTTTGACGATCGAAAGGATTCCGCTACGGACACAAACTTCATGCCTTACGCATGAGAAAAAACCCAGCCAAGAAACCAGTCAAAGATCTTTGTGATTCAAAAGGGCCTATCCATAAAACAATCGCTCTGGAAGGTCAAAAGTTATATGAAGATTACTACTTAGGTGTTGTAATTTGTCTATGGGCGAGGATTGTTTGGGTTTGATCTCAATGCCGGAATCAAGGATCGTGTTGTCTGATGCACAATACACCGGCGCATAAAACCAAGGTCGTAGGATTGTTCTGTGCTTAAAATATTATCGCCGTGCTTGAACAATTTTCTTATTCGCCTTATTTGTCTCCGTGTTATTTAGGGATGTTTCCAAATTAGAATACGGCAATAAAGGAAGGCGTTTCGACACGAATTCAGATATCAAGAAGTCTGCGATAATGGTTTTCAATGCAATGTCAAGGATTGGGTTTCAGAATTTTTCCATTGCTTTCAGTTATGTGTGGATTTATACGGAGACTATTTGAATGAAAAATCAGGTAAAATAAAAATAACAATTTTCATGTATTTAATTTCTCATCAGCCACCATTTCTGTAAGACGAAGAGCAAAAGAAAAGTTTTAGAATCTATTTATATCCGTGAGAAATGAAAAAAAAAAGTTGGACTAATATTATACATTGATAAGATCTGTTTACATATCGAATGGTAGTTTGGTGGGGAGTGATAGAAACTAGCCAGTCAGTTCCAGCAGTCACACCCGCCGTTGATTTACAGACAAGTAGCGCTGAACAAGGTACCTCAAAATAATTTAGTCTCAAAAATTAAGTAAATAACTATGTACTGTTAAATCAAATCATACGTATATATAGTATTCTCCGTAACAAGATAATGCTTTAATGTTTGATATCTTTATATTATAATATAAATCCTAAAGTGTGTATGCTATATTTAATATATTTATAAAAGAATGTTTTGTTTCTGTAATTACTTATCGATAAACTATACAACTATGTGCGAAATAATACGAATATTAAATCTCACAAAGTTTTAACTACTATATATCTCATATAATAGCTGAATAAGGAGCACTGTTGATTGTTCCCTGCTTATTACTTACAACACAAAACGCGATTGCTTAAACAACAAACAAAGACAAAACATACTAGTCTCCATTTTTTTTTCAAATAACGATTCAAATTTGTTTATTTAAAAAATACAAGATAAAATCAAATATTCTTCAATTGAATCGTAAATTTAGAAAATAAATAAATAATATTCTAAGTTTACTCATGTTTACTGCATATTTTGCAAATTATTGGATTCTCAAAGGTACACTTTCCACACACGTATTTTTTGTATTTGAAATAGATTTTTGTAGGTTCTTTTGCGAAAAACATATTTGGCACCTTTTTGCATTTTCACACGAGGAATCCGAACTTGAATTTATTGACGTTTTCTGTATAACTTATTTTTTTCCTGTTTCTCATGATGAAAAAATTCTGCATGTTTTTCAGCTAAGTGGAATAAAAGTTGTTGTCTAGAAATTTTTTCGCCGGTTGTTTCTCTGTATAAAACGCATGAGTTTAATGCAAACGGTTTTCCATCACTAATTCAGTCTAATGAAATGGTTTCTTATTACATGAATCTTTGCACGGTTCAAATGTCCCATTGTGGCAGATTACATATATTTCTCGGTAAAAAAAATTGACTAGAGAGGAATAAATATTGAAAATACATTCCATGTACTTTTTTAATAAAGCTAGTAAAGCCAAATGGCGATCTGGTAATATTTTTACAAGAAATTGACCCGTCGTGGTAGTTTACTATTAAATTCTTATTACAAACTGTTTTAATAAATTATTATGAAAAACATTTTCAGTTTGGTACCGTACACTATACGCTTATTACTGATTAATCTTGTTTTTAATGCATATAATTGTGGTTATTTCATAATCGGCAGCTCATGTGTAACTGATTAAATGAATGAATAAACATATTTAATTATTTTAAACATTCTCCTTCAATTATAATAGTTATATATTAATATTGATTATAATATGTGAAAGTATTATTTATATTCCTTTACAGTTACTGAATCGACAGTCTTCCATTTGAATAAATTTTGTGTTGTTAAGTTGGACATACTATTTAATTTAATATTTTTACATGTGTTTATTGTGTTACTTCTATAACTTATCCGTTTCTTCGCCAGACAGATTATTCTCTCAATATGAAACATTAATTCCTCTTTTTACATGTGATATTTTTATAAATCTCTCTTCTTACAAAATTCGAAAACTTTTATAGCGGATGTCTTTGCTAAATTTTTAAATATTAACTGTATTGCATTGTATACTTTGATTTGAACAATCTCCAAAATAATATAGGGTCAACAGAGTACCGATAAAGAAAGTGGATAAATATTTGCCCTGAAAGATATCTCTAGGCAGTAACACACGAATTCTCAGTCTGTGAGGCGCCAGTTAATCGTTGCTTACAGGGAGAACATCACTCTACAAGGTATATTTTTCAATATATGATTTCATAAAAGTTTAACGTAGTAAATACTCAGTGCTATAAATTCTTGCACCTGTTGGTTTAAACGATGAAGACGTCTCGCTTCTGAAGTAATATATTACCTACAATTCAAAATTTGTGTTCAGATTAGCCGGATTCCAAAAATGCCTCGTCGGATCTTTTGTGGTTGTATCAATATTCATTGTAACTCTGTACATCACACATTAATATATTTTTCTTATTCGTGGACAGATTTGCTGGATTTGTCATTTTTTCATACCTGAGAATGATTACATTACACCCTTTTCAGTGAAATGAAGCTATAAAATTGTCCGAGTTGCACATATCTAACGTCTTGGTAGGAGAATTTATTCGTGTCATAAGTAGGTACCTTCAGTGGATTTATTTATGCAGTGTTATAATTTTTTAATATATTACAATTTGAACTGTTTGGTAATTCATTTGAATATAGAGGAGTTAATTATGTTTTATTCCTTTGAACGTTGATTGTTTTTCATATTTCTAAAAACAAAGTATTAGTAGATATTGTTCTGTTTAATAATACGAATATTTATATAGAAAAATCTGATATCCAGTTTATATGAAATGTACATATTATTGAAGGCGCGACGATATTTCCGACATGGTGTTATTTAGTGAAAGTGTTCGTATGTATAGAGTATACATCGGATTTAGTAATCTACTCTAATCGTTTTCTTTAATTTATTCCTGTCTTATTGAATTAAAATACAAATAGTAATCATAATTACATTAATTATTTTACTATAGCTTCAGATATAGTATTTAAGGCAGCTGTTTACCATACATAATATTTAGGTACAAAAGTTATATACAACTATAATAACGAAAAGAATGAGGAGAAGGAGAAATATGCTAATCAGTTATTTCAATAAAACTATATATATATATATATATATAACTAATAAAGTATAAGTTGTGTCCTACTGTTCTCGGAAACTTTCCTCTTCGTCCTGAACTTTATTTTAAAGACATATCATATATAAATATCAGAGCTCATAACCTTATTAAATATTAATATTTTCCATTTCAGTTCCCTAAATTTAATAAATATCAATCCTAATATTTTTTGTTAACCATTAAAATAATGAGGTTATTCTTTTTGAATTGTTATATTCTGTGTGGGCGCGTCTTTCGTACATTTGAATATAGACGATTCCATTTCCTAATTTTTTAAGGTACACTACAGCTAAGGTCCTTCGCGACTACTTTAACATTTAGGGGATTTCCTCTTCCTTGTAAGGCTTACTCGATTTGAGAACCGAAAGACGCATCCCCAAGCCCTTGCCAAGAATCGAACCCGTGACCTCTGTGGTACGAGGCAGTGACGGTAGTCACTAGACCACAGAGGCCAATTCCTAATTGTTCTATGTAGAACCATAAAATTTTACTATGAGTTCCATGTTTCCTCTGTCTAATCTTGGATGAATGAGCTCATATAAATAACTAAGTGGGAGGTAAAATAAAACTGTTCAGATTTGTCTAGGCTGGTTGGGTTTTGTCTGACCTGAATAGTGCGCAAAGTCTTGCCCGTTTCCTTCTATTTGACAGAGTCTCTAACTCATTTTCTCCAACTCTACAAGTTTTTTTTATGCCCGTTTCTGAATTTTGTCCAGTGTCTGAATGTGTTCATTACTACACGGGTCCCAACATGGCTGATCCACCAACGTAGAATAGGTTCCACTACAGTTCTAACGCAACGGCCAAGCGACTTTACAAATAAATATAACGAAGGAATACTTGCCAGTATTATAACTAAATATTCAATCCCTCACACCTGTAGTTTTTAGTCGTAATAACGGTATAATATGCAATTTTTTCGTGCAATTAATTTAAAACGTTGTGTTACTTTTGAAGTTAAAGAAGTTATCAGATGAGCAATAGGTTCATCAACTTACAGATACTTATTTCAAGTGATAAATATAAAATTTACAAAATTTACTTTCTTAACACAATAAATTTGATTTTATTGTGATAAGTAGGTTATTTGCGCCATTAGGTAAGAAACTGTTGGGTCGCTATCGCAGCAGCGGAAAAGATTCCTTTAAAATTTAACCGACATTTGCGTTGACGTCTTACGTTAGCATCTTAAGCTTATCTTACGACTTTAATCATCTCTAACGCAACGTAAAAAGCTGGAAATATTGCTACGAAACATTACGAAGCTCGGGCCATAAAATATTAAAGGCCGTCTATATAAACTCAAGCACCAGTTTGACGAAATGAGTACGTAAGGTGTCAAGTTCCTCTTACCTGCTGGCCACTCTAAGCTCTTTTATGGAGAATCGATTCAGATTCAAGCCTGCACACAATACCTTTCAACCATTTAAGAGAAAAGATTGACTTTGAAAAATGCTTTTATCGCACTGTTTGTAAGTAAAAATAGACTGTTCTAAGTGAACCTCCATTTAAAACGTAGACGGAGAGAATATTTGTTTCATATAAAACGCTAAGAAATATCATTCTAAGGTACATTTTGATATAAATAGCTAATTTTAGAAAGTTTATCGATAAAAGCTCGTAGTCGTACGATTGAAAACAAGTCTGAAGATTGCGTTGGACACGAGTGAATGTTTGAGGATGACGTCGCAACGCGAGCCATTACTTTAAGCGAGTAGAAGGCTAATCAATTAGAGCTGACACTCTCATGCTATCCAATCTAATTCGGCTAACCTCCAACGCGATGGATTCATTAACAATCATTCAGACTGAGGTCACGTGGTACAAAATCCAATCAGTCCTCCAGCAGAATTATTCCAATAAAACGATCGTTTGTTTTAAGGTAATAAATCGCACGGTTTTAAAATTACTGCCGTTCCGTAACCTGAATCCCAACTGCATATTCAATACTACACTATTAGTCTGCGTTGATTAGAATGCTAATGCATTCATACATTGATGGATTAAATTATCCAATTTCCGAAGCATGTTCTGAACAATTACGCAAACATGCAAATCTAATGCCAAGAATTGTGCAAATATGCGTTCTACATCCACATGTAAGAGACAGCACACAAATCATTCATTATGGTCCTACTGCATTCAACTCATACTGCAGACCCTTGTTTCAATACCTACCACAAATGGTTCACATTTTATACGTGTGTCAGCGATAAATTACATACTCCAAAAATGTACCTAACGAGATATTCCGTGTACCTCCATAGCGACATTGAAATAACTACTATTAAACAAAAATATACGTTTTAATTTAGTAAAAGTGTCATTGTAATACATTCTTTTAACACTGTATTGAAATTAGAGATGAATTGTAGACAAACGTAAACTCAGTAATCTTACATACAAACGTCGATACGGAAAACGTGCGTATTGAAAATTGAAACCCACGTTTATTAATTCAAGTATTATATAAACTATGTTCAAGGTTGAAACATTTCGGGCATGAAAAGAAGCTGTCGAAAATGAGCATAGCCCATTTGATAAGCCGGATAACCTCTGAACCTTAAACTACAATCACTAGATATTGTTTCAAAACTCATATGAGTTGAAAAAAATTATATTACGAACGCCCAGGGTTATTAATAACGATCGAGATAAAGTTAATGTCATTAAATATGGTCTGTAGAAACAGATTAGTTTGAATTGTATTGCGATAGCTCTTTTTATATATACACAAGTACTGTATATATTCCATATATTGAAAGAAAAAATTAGTATTGCATTATGGGTCTGAAAATACATAATTACAGATTTATCTGAATTTTTATGAATATTTCTGCATGATTACTATGAGGACTAAAATTCGAGACTTTGCTGTCAATTATTACAAGAGAAAATTGTAGTACATAATGATTACCCGTCAAGTTCTAACTTTCTACGCACTACACCAGGCAATGCGAAGAGGAGAAGCTGCCTGTATTCCGCCAACATGAATTCACTTTCAAGATTTAATTTGATTCCTGAAAAAAACGCTTCCACTAAACAGTTAACTACCTAAAATGTAAATATAAGTAACTTAAACTCGACGGGTAATCATTTGTGGATTCTAAGAAGTATTTAGGTCAGTATCAATTTTATTCGCAATAAATTTCCTCATTTAATATTTTGCATTAACAGGCTTCATCCTGAAAACAGGCAACTCCTCTTTAATAGCTTAGGAAGGGAATGTGGAAGGTAGAGCAAGGTAGCCAAGGGGTAACTGATAAAAAACCCAGATAGAGTGCGACAAATTGTCTCTTTATGCAGTGTATATTATACATGATTTTGAATATTCGACTGCAACATATGACGTCATAATTATCATTAACATTTACTTGTAAGCAATCTAACGGGGTTACGTTACCTTATCCATCTGTGTCTATATTTCAGTCGTTGATTTAAACGTCAGGGGCATTTTGCTTCAAGAGTAATGAAAACTCTAGTGGTCAAGTCAATTCTTGTATTAAATGCTATGCATTTCTTTTAAAACAAATATCACCTTATAGCTAAGTCGACTTCCAATAAAAGGAATTAAATAAATTATTTTTGACAGAAGTGTAATTATAAGTTCTTTTGATTTTGTGTGTGATATCTACACAGTAAAATTACTGTGTTAATGTTAGCACGTAGTTTGTCAATGTTTCTCCACAGTATAATAACCTGATAAAGGTACAAATAAGTACCGAAACGTTGTATTTTTCCTCTTTGGAAATTGTTATAAATAAAGTCTTAAATTCGTCGGATATTTTTACTTGGAATTACTTTCTTTTACAAAAATGAAAATGGCTGTGGATGTATCCTTTGAAATTCTAATGGAAGACACTGCGAAGTCAAGTCAATAATTTAGAATTTGTAAAAAGTAATGTGTAAACTTCACGGCTTTGGAAGTATTAATAGGTATAGGGGAAGAGAGAAAACTTGGAGAACTGTGACCAAGAGAAGAGATAGATTCAAAGTCCACGCTTTGCGACATGACCATCTTGCAAAATTAGCATTAGAGTGAAGTGTGTGGGGTAAGAATTAAATAGAGAGACATGAATGGAATACGCAAAGCAGATTAGGGAGGATGTGAGAAGTGGTTAGCCATTTAGAAATGAAAAGGTTATCATGGACAGTTGCATTGGACCAGTCTTAGGACTGAATACCACAACAACACACTGACGTAATTATGCGTTAAACTGGGCAGTGATTTGAAATATTTCGATTTAATTATTTAAGTTGCTTTGTACATACTTAAGGATTAGAAACAGAACCATCAATGCAAAGTTTTCAAACCTTTCGAACTTTTCACTTGATCTTGTTATTACAGCAGGGGCAGAGACGGAATAACTCTATATAGATGGGTCAACAACGGCTTAATTAATTTCGTTGGTTGGACGGAATGCCCTTTGATGGTATACTGTCACAATTTTCATGTACCAACGTTTCGTATCAATAGGAGATAGAAAAGTAATAAAACCTTTACAGTACCGAGGAGACAAGGCAAAATAGTTTTGAAAAGAAGTTTTGTTGATTAATCTATGGCAATATTTCAATTTGGTCTTAACAGACGTGTAGTAAAAATACAATGAGAAACGCCAATAAAATCAGAAAAGGCGTTTCATTTGTTGTGTTCCTTATAAAATAGTGAGTTTAAGTTCTTTCTAAATTAGAGAATAAAGCTAAATTTCATAATAATATAGTTTATTAACGGTATGTTTTGTAACCTGTTCGTGAATTACAACAAAATTCTCTGCTAATGGCAAATAAAATAATAAATAGCGTTGTTACTGAGAAATAAAAGGAACAGGGAATAAAATATTTGTATAGGGACTAAAGTTTGATAAAGTAAGATTTCTAAGTTTAGTTACGATGTAGGATAAAATTATTTTATTTTAGAATCGTCATAATCAATCTATACGTCATACTTTAATACCTGAACTGTTTCAGTTTGACTATCAGGCATATGCGCATAAATTAAAAAGTTCTTTCATTACCATTAGCTGAAAAACTTGTAGAAATTCATGATTCATTATGTAAGCTCTGATATTTATGCAATCAACTATAAAAATAAATTATTTAACCAACAAAATTTCTGGTTTGGAGTATTTTAATAATGTATTTTTTCAAGAGTGGAATAAATTATCATGAAAATTAATTTTAAGTAAAGAATCAGGATCAAAAAATTTCGACAGGGGAGGGGGAGGGGAATCGATCATGGGAACTTCCCTTGATACGGGGTACCTATACCACGTAACAAGATTTATGATAACTTAGGAACGTCCCCGGGTTCAATTCCTGGTAAGGTCGAGATTTTTCCATCTTGTTTTCTAATTTAATATGAGAAGTTGTTTTAGTGTTGTCAAAAACGCTTTTTTGGGAAATATTAGTCAGTCTCCTTAATGTAAGTGTCAATTCATGATTGAGTTTACGTGTATATCTTACATAAAATTTTAAATGGTTTAACAGAAAATATTCACAATCTATTTTTTTTAAAATTTGTTAGATAAATGCAATTGTATGTTACAGATGCAAGTGTTGCTTTTGTTTCTCTTCGTGGTTACAAATGTGTTGGTTTGCCAAGGTGAATCGGTGAAAGCAAGCTTTTCGAGTGTCTCAAGCAGTTCAAGACAGTCAAGCAGTTCAAGCAGCTCCAAAGCAGGCAGTGCTGCAGGCAGCGCTGCAGGCAGCGTAGGCAGTACAAAGGAGCTGCTGGATACTCAATGTTCTGAAACGTGCGACGATGATGATAACTGTGAACCTTGTGCCCCTTCAAGCTGTTCGTACAGTTCCTGTTCAGCCGTTGACTGTACACAATGTCCACCTAATGACCCTTGCTGCAGTTCATGCTGTTATTCCCAGAAAGCGTGGAGCTATCCTCAGTACATTGCCCAGCCATATCCTGTAATGCAGCAGTATCTCCGCCTCCCTCAACCACCGCGTCAAATCCCTGTTCCACTTCCAGCTCCTGCACCTGTCCAAGTGCAAATTCCGATGCCATTGCCGATGCCGATGCCGGTGCCCATGCCAATGCCCATGCCCATGCCAATTCCCAGGCAAATGCCCAGGCCACTGCCGATGCCGATGCCGATGCCCGTGCCGATGCCAATGCCAATGCCCGTGCAAATGCCACAGCCGGTGCAGGTACCTCAGCCGGTGGTGCAGGTACCTCAGCCGGTGGTGCAGGTACCACAGCCGGTGCAGGTACCACAGCCGGTGCAGATGCCGCAGTATCCGGTGCAGGTGGAAGTTATTCCTCAACAGCAAAATTGCTACCAGACACAATCATGGCCATTTGCACGTTGTCAGCCTTCAGTCAACTATCAAAGAACCTGTTACCCTGGGACAACATACTCATATGCTCAGAATACATGCGTTCCTATGGCACAACAGAACTGTTTCGGACCGAGCTGCATTTCTATGGCTACTTCTAACCAATGTTATGGACTAAGTTGCGCTCCTCAGCAAGCGCAAGTCGCCGCACCCACTTGCGTTGGCCAAAACTGTTTCTCTAGTAATTGTGTCGGTCAAAATTGTGTGATGCCCCGTACTCAAAGTTGCATCGGCCAAAGTTGTTACCAGATGCCCCTTAGCAACTGTTACGGCCAAAATTGTGGTGCATCCCTATCTGTTAATCGATGCTTCCCTTTTACAACTTGTTAGGGACCGAAACCGGTAAAAGTTTAACTTTTACTTATATTTTATCCATCCGTGTATTATACATACTTATATTTTTGTCAAAATGTAATAAAATCCATACCAATAAATAAAATTGAAGTGTCTATATGTCTCCAAGTTTGTCTCGAATAGGCTCCGAAACAGCTTAATGGATTTCGATGAACAATTGAGGAATTAAAAAACTAATTTTAAATTAAATTTTCGTGTATGTTTTATTTAGATATTATGCGGGGTTGTAAATCCATTTAACTGGCTCGAGAAGGCCGGTGATGTACAAAAATTACTCCGAGTTATGATGCTTACTTGGCGATCCTGTACAATCATCCGATTGCCGTAAAATTTTGGTGATCATCCCAGAAAAGCTTTCCGTCGATCATTTGAAAATTTATGTTCCTTCCTTTCTCCTTTCAAGTCAAAACTTGCAACAATATAGATTATGCACTCACGTTTCAAGCCTGTCAAATAAGATAATAAAGTTGATGCTAAGTGTGAAATATCGCTTAAGTTTAACTAACATTAATAACGCAAAACGTTTAATAGCTCGCAATGAAGATTTATGATATAAAGATCCTCACTCAATTTTATTTTGTTGGGGATTAATATAAATTCAGTAACCATATTAATTTCTGTCGATCCTGTGACTACTATGCCGCAGTGCGAGAGGGGAAGAAGATGCGTATGTAATTTTTGGAGCATGAAAAAGGGATACAGATGAGAATTCTCACTCCATCTATTGTTGGAGCATGAGTTTTCATTGGAGTTCACGGCATTGTTGTTGAGACAGCAATGTTATTTCACATACAGGACTTTCAACGAAAATAGTATATAGGAGGATGGAACGACAAATATAATTCGAGTTAGGAGGCGATCTGTTCGGTTTTAGGAAGAATGTAGGGACCAGAGAAGTAATATTGACTCTGGTCTAATTTTAGAAGAGACGATTAAAAAAACCTGTCAACGTTAATGGCATTTGTAAATTTACAAAAAGCCTTTGATAATGTGAACTGGAACTCACTATTAAGGATTTTGAAGAGCACAGTAATGAAATATAGAAAAAGAAAACCACAACAGAGGCAGTCAGAAATAATTATATTTGAAGATCAAGAAAAGAAAGAAGTAATCAAGAAGGTACTGAGACATGGATTCAGTCTGTCGCCCATGCTGTTTAACTTACATCTATAGAACAGGCGATGAAGAAAGTTAAAGCGGAATATGGAAAAGGAATCATACTGCAAGGAGAAGAAATAAAAACCCTAAGCTTTACCGATGATTTTGTAGTATTAGGAGAGTCAGAAGAAGACTTGGAAACTATAATAAAAAGCATGAACGTGGTCCTGGAGAAAGAATTCAATATGAGGATTAAAATAGGGAAAACCAAGGTAATGGAGTGTAGTATGGGAAACAGTGGAATAACGCAGGGTGTAAACTTAAGAAGGGATATTTTGACAAAAGTTAAGGAATTCTGCTACTGGAGAAGCGCAATAACTAGAAGTATAGTAGACATAAAGAGTTGGATAGCACAGTCAAGGAAAGCTTTCACGAAAAAGGGGAATATACTTACGGTTTACGTTTCTAATAATGTTCTTATGGAGTGTGGCGTACATGGTTACGAAACATGGACGACGATAGAAGTTGTAGTTTGAGAATGCTGAAAATCAGGTGGGTGGATATAATCACTAACTAGGAAGCTCTAAACAGAATAGGGGAAGAGCGAACAATATGGAGGACGTTGAGCAAGAGAAAGGATTAATATGCCATGTTTTAAGACTTTACGGTCTTGTAAAATTAGCATTTGAGGGAAGTGTGTTGGGTAAGAAGAAAAGAGAGAAGCCAAGGATAGAATACGCTATGCAGATTAGGGGGGATGTGGGCTGAGCGAGTTATGAAGAAATGAAAGGGCTTACGCTAGACCATCAGAACAGTTGTAGGACTGTATACCACAACAACAACAAATTGCAAGTATAAGACATTTAAATATTGGAGTTATGGTTGGCGAAATAACATCGCTATTATTAGAATAAACAAAATTTTAAATCTTTGATTACGGCAACAATATTATAATAAATAACAATTAATATTATTGTTCGTAAATGCATATTTAATATTTTTGTCATAATCCTTCATAATAAAAACTTATCACTATCCATCGCAAATCGTCCTCAGTCAATGATAGAAAATAATGTTGTCATGGTTCACATTATTAACTAATTGTAAGCATCATTCCTTCTTTTTAATAATTTATTTCAATGTTTAATAGGTATAACTAATACAATACATTGTTTTATGAAAATATAGTAAAAGTTATTATTGCCGTCGCCGATGAATATTATTATTAGACAATAATATATCAATTATTTCTTCCTTACAAGAAACATTGATATAATAAAATTAAAATGATACATTACTATAAAATTAGGTCCTAAACGATGATCGAAAGTGAAAAAACTACAAATGCGTTAGATTCGTTACCTAATCGTGAACTTAACGAGGGGTAAACATCGTGGGGTATATTTTGGCACTTAGAGAAACTACGACAAATCCGATCGTTTTGCAGTATTAATCGTCTACACCCCTTGAGAATTAACGAAGTGATCCGCCTCTTTGCGTGTTTTCTTTTGAGTCTGCTGCAAATAAATCATGAAAAGCAGGCCTTTAATCCACATTCAAGCTTTCGTATTTATAGGACGCCGATACCGTCGAAAAAGGACGCCTGCTAATAAGTCAACCATGTAATTGAAATATTTCTAAGGGAAACTCTAATCAACACGGAATTACTGTTTCATGCGACCCATGAACGCCTCAAACGCATGTTCAATTTAGATTATCGTGCCGAAAAGAGTAAATAATTTCGGATGGTGTTAAGTGGAAGGACGGGCCGCAACCATTCATGTTCTAAACAGTTATCTTTGTTAAGAATTGACATATTAAAACTTGTTGAACCCCAGTTAAAATATTTACCAAATTGACAAGACAAAAACCTTTATTCTTATTGCGATTAATATCCAGAAATCCTGACTTTGCGTCAAAGACGAAAATCCGTAATTTTCAGAAGGTAAAGTTATAAAATTTAAATTGTTAAATTATTGTAAATCACATTGCAAATCAACAATATATGATGACCCAGAAGTCAGTTTAAGAATTATTTAATTGCAAACAAAATTATTTTCGCATTATTATATTGACAAAATATTTACGAATACTCGACGTTTCTTCCACGATGCGTGAACATCATCAGATGTGCTCAGAAAAGGAACTGAGACAGCGATATAGCAAAGATATTCATAACACGTTCCAAGTTTCTGACAGAACTTGATAAATATTTGGATGTAATGTGTAACATTTTAAACATTAATCTCGTAAAGTATTTGGTTTCAGAATATTGTTTCGTTATTACAATGAAAATCGTGGTTACTGAAGAACTGAAATTATAAAAGTGTTCTTTCAGGCGAGTTTTAATATCTTCTGGTTTTTTGTAAAAAACATTGCAGACAATACTGGATATTATAAATATTGCATTACATTTTTATAATTTATAGAGATAATATTTGCAGTTTTATATAATAAAAGAAGGAAAAATTATTTGATATATGATATCACTTTTGCGATTTAAATAATTGAATCAATATTGAAATGCATATTTCCTATTTATGTGAAAATGGTAATTTCTTTAAACAATTGGCATGGTGAAAGCAAATATGATTTTGTGTACTTTTAAGTTGTTTCTTGATAAAAACTAATATAAAAATTAGCTGGCAAAAAGTCTGAATGTTTTTTAAAATTATCGTTCTCGAAACTTAGTGGGTGACGGTTCATTGCCATCATGTATCGTTTGATTTAATTTGTTTGAATATGAAGTTTGGGCTATATGTTAGTTAAAATACCGCGTATAAATCGTGGGAAAGATAGGAAAATAATCCGATCTGCGACGGACTGTTACAATATCACAAGTTCGTCACGTTAGCCAAGTCAGTAAGACATTGAAAATAAGAAAACGTCAAATAATTGGGCGCTGATTGGAACCTCAAGTTAAAGAAAGAAGAATCTGGACCAGCTCAAAGGTGTGAGAACAGCGTTAAAAATTGTGAGTACCGAAAAATATTACTTCCTTCCCACCAATAGTTAACAAAAAACAAATACTTCAGTAGAATCTCGGATTACGGTTTCAGCAAGTGAACATTAAGGGCTGCCAAGACACAACACGTTCAAAATTGAGATTTACTTCGGTCGTGGTAAAGATATAATTTAGGCCGCCTCCTTCTTGACAGAAATACATAATGATTGAATATAAATTTTTAAGTTACTAATAAATTTTGCAATAAATAATTAAAATATGGATAAATAATGTTATATCTGTGTGTTGTAATGTACTTAAAGGGAAAATATATATTAAATTTAAATAAATAGTAAGCTCAAATACATTTTAGAATAGGTTAAAACAATATTTTTCATAAAATACAACATGAAACATAAGATTCAATCTACTGGGTCCTGGTGGGTCTCAAGTAATGGCGAAGAGTAACATTTTTTAAGACTTCTTACTTTACAATGACATACAAAATTTTTCTCCTTTTCCAAATTGCTTTTATGTCTTTATGGCCGAACTGCAATGCCCCCAAAATTATTGTTGTTTACCCATCTGGTTCATTCTATATATTTACACATAATTTTTAGTAAACTTTATACAATACCAATTATTTCACATTGCATCATGTATACAAAATAAAACCTACCTGATTAAACATTTTATAAGTTCTTCGTTATAACTCGTGATTTCTATAGTGCTCACTTTCACATGTGCTCCGAACTACTAACGAACTGGGTTATAATTTATTTATGCTGGTCCGTTCTCCTTTCTGCCGTTTATCATTTACGGCGTATGTCATTTTCATAGTCATAGATTTAATGATAAAACTCTGCTTTGGCGACCACGCGGTTCCAACGTTCCATGACGCTACGACTGCTTCGAACAAAGTAATAACACCAAGACTCGTCCTCTCGCCACAATCTGCACGTAGCGTCACAGTTCATTCTTGAAATCACAAGTTCAAACGAGACCTTGAGGTACCCCCATAAGTAAATCAATATAAACAGTTATTCAAATGGATAACATCTCGCTTGAAGCTACGCAAAACAATTATCAGCCAGAAGAAATAATTCCGAGATCTTATATCAGGCGCAATAAAATGAATGCATGGTCGGCTTACAAAAGTATATTAATAGTAAAAGACTAATATATATGTTGTAGAATATTATATATATTGTAACATGAAAAGTTACAATGAACAATGCGGGCCAGCTTGCGAGTTGCAATTGTCGCAACTCGGGCCAACAATGGAGTCTGGCGAGACTTGAGCAGTCGTCATGGGGTAGTGAAAGGAGAAGGATGTGTCGGCAGTTGCGGACGGAGAAAGACCACGCCCTGTAGTGATAATTTTTGTCATGTTCTGAAATGCATTAAAGTTATTAAAATCCACTTTTTTGGTATTTTTATTAAAAAATACCTGGCGCCCAAAAAGCATTTAAATCCTCGAATACGGAGGTAGGCCGGATCTTCTACAATATATATATATATATATATATATATATATATATATATATATATATACGGCTCCGTCCTTGATAGCAGTTTAGTAGCTTCAGACTGTTCTGTTAACGGTTTCTTTTGAGACGCGCCGACAAAGGTGTGAATTGTTGAGACGCCGCGTTACGAGCGTGAAACTCGTAACGCTCGCGTAAACCAGAGAGACAACGAAGAGCCATGATGGAGTTAAGACATAGCGGGTTCGAGTCGCGATCGTAAGTGTACATGTTGAATCCCGAACACTCTAGCCGAATAAACGTAGAAAGACGCCAACCCGGATTGGTGATTTGTAAAGTTTATACATAATGCCGAGGCGCTACGGAGAACGGAGGTTAAAATTATATTGATGACCACGCCCTGACGGATCTTATTGCTCGAATAAATGGACAATTATTTTTAAATAATACTCTTTTGGTAATTTTTAATGGTAAAATTACCTGGCGCTTAATTAATATAAATAAGTAAACAAGTGACCAATGTCACCGAACAAGGTAACAGTGGCACCGACTGACTGTTATTTACAGTAAAAGGCAAATATTAAATGAAAAGTATCAAAAACTCTCGACGAGACATCAAGTTGACTTCTGGTTGCTCTATCTAAATCATCTCCCCGTCATAACTGAGCCGTCTTCAGCCATTATATTATTCTACCTATATTAAGACCCATATTCATAACATTTTTTTTGTGCTGAAGGAAAGTCAGTCTTACATTTGCTAAAATAATGTAGAACTATTTTCATTATAATAGTCACCTATTCCTGTGGTATTGAGAGGTGAGTGAAGTAAAAATAAGAATATTCTGATGGGCGTACGAATATAGTCAGTGTAATGGACAATGGCCAATAAAAGGAAATATTAGAAACTGTCATCATCGTTTGCTTAAAATTATTGTTGCGGAGAAAGAATACGGTACAAAGAGCTTTATGCAGGTTGGGAAAAATTATTAATTTAAATTTTTTTGATTTTTTGAGGCTGTAATAGTAAAATTGTGTCAAGCTGACAAAATTGATGTAGTTTATATAATTAAGTTCATTGTTATCAAAAGTGTTAAGAATAATCCGATTTGCGTGCAGTAATTTGTTATAAATTTAAATTATCAGCGTCGCTTAATCCGTTTATAAATGTTCCATTTTGAATGAATTCAAATTTGAGGTTTAGTAAATAATAGTTATATTCTTTTGCTTTCATTGTAAAGTTTGGCAGCACTGTCTGCCTTGCTCGAAGCTATACAAAACGAATATCAGTCAGAAAAAATAATACCGAAATCGTATATCAGGCACAATAAAAATGTATGCATGTGTCGGCTAACAAACGTCTCTCGTCAGCGAACTGTTTAAAATTTTAAAGGGAAACTTCCTGGGGTACATGTCATGCGTTCATATTTCTTGATCTAATATTCCATGTGAAATAGACATTCACGTGACACAAAGGGAAGACTTAATTGAAACTGATACTTAAGTGAGACAGTTAATAACTGAAAAGGGAAAAACGTGTAATTAGTTGCAACAAGAAGATAAGCTGATATTGTCCGGCTCAAGTCCTCGGAAACTCCGAGAACTCTTACGCAACTGTCGCATTCAGCGACGAATGGAAAACGTTGAGGAAATTCATTTTAGAACCCTCTCTGATCCAAATGAAAATCACAAATGAAACACACTAATATATAAAGTTAATTGGAAAATTTGCTAAATTACTTAATATGTTTATTCATTTAAGAATAATTAACAAGTAAAGGAGTTATGAGAATATAAATTTATTTTGAACAATGGAGGATGTCTCGTAACTAAGAGATTCAACCTGGAATTAACCGCGTTCCATTAAATGATGTCTCACATGTCCTACGTACCTTACAGATTTAGTTAATTAATTTTTATCTATAACCAGCAATCGCTGGATACGAATAAATTTTACGTTTATTACGTATATGGAACATATTAGCAGGAAACGAAACTGTTCTCTATCATCCTGCTTAAATATTTATTATTACATCTCTTTAAATTAGAAAACCAAATTTTGTTGCATTGGAAAATAAATTATAATTATGAAATTCGAAGAAAACTTCATATTTATAATTATTTAATTTTAATAATTTAAGTTTATTATATGACGTACCCAGGAACAAATGGAAGCTCCGACATAAGTTCTTGATTATGAAATGCAGGCTGAAAATGAAGAAACTCAAGAAAGGAATGAAACAAAAATTTGGTTATTAGAAAAACTAAAACAACAGGAGGAGCTACAGAGTTTCAAAGAAGTTATCAGGAGTAGTGAAAAGAGAAAGAAACAATATAAAAGAGTAATGGGTTTTCTTGAAGGAATAATTGATTAGAGCACCGATGAAAAAATAGGAAGAATAGCTCAGACCAATAGGAAAGCATGGATAGCACAAGAACTAATAAAAATGATTGACGGAAAGCGTAAATGCAAAAACGCGAATATGAAAATAGTATATAGCAGTACAAATGCTTAAATAATGAGATGGAAAGGAACTGAAAAGCAAGCAAAGAGGCTTGGCTCCAAGAGAAATGCAAAGCGCTGGAAAATTTTATGGTGAAAGGAAAACATTCAGATTATAGGAAAATCAAATAAACAATCGGATAGAGGAAAAATATTAGCAAGAACATCAGAAGAGAAGATGAGAAGCCATTTATGGATAAAGAAGAAAAGGCAGAAAGATGTAAGGAATTTCACGGTGAAAATCTAGATCCGTCAATAATAGAGAAGAAGAGAAGGTGGAGACAACATTTTAAGGTCCGAGTCTGTTATGGTGTTGACATATTTGAGAAATTCTAAAACGCCAGGGATTGATAACATTTGACGATAATGTTGTAGTATAATGGGATCATAAGAACCCTTGGTAACCATAACAAGTGACATGAACGTGGTTGTGGAGAAATAGTTCAATATGAGGATTAATAGAAGGGAAACCAAGGTAAATTAAGTGTAGTAAGAGAAACAGTGGAACAACAATAGGTGTTAGATTGGGAAGGGATATTTTGAAGGAAGTTAAGGAATTCTGCTACTTGGGCAGCATAATAACTAGGGATGGTAGAAGTATAGTAGACATAAAGAGTAGGATAGCACAGGCAAGGAAGGCTTTCGTGAAAAAGATAAATTTACTTATGGTTAATAGAAGTGTGAACATTAGGAAATCGTTGCTAAAAATGTTCGTATGGAGTGTGGCGTTATATGGGTGAAAACGTGGACGATAGGAGTTGGGAATAGAAGCCTTTAAAATGTGGTGCTATAGGCGAATGCTGAAAATCGGATGGGTGGATAGAATCACAAATGAGTAAGTTCTAAACGGAATGGGGGAAAAGCGAACAATATGGAGGACGTTGACTAACAGAAGGGATAAATTAATAGGCCACGTTTTAAGACATGAGAGTCTTGTAAAATTAACATTAGAGGGAAGTGTGTGGGGTAAAAACAAAAGAGGGAGGTAGTAGATTAGGAAGGATGTTGAAGTTATGTGGAAATGACAAGGTTTGCGCAAGATAGGTTAGCATGGAAGGTTGCATCAGACCAGTCTTAAGACTGAATACGACAACAACAACACGTGTAAACACGTGTGTTTATGAAAACGACTTCGACTTGGACATGTATAACTGTAATACAAAACAACGTGTTGGAATTTTTTAAATTTCGAACAAGAATTACGTTTTTAATTGATTGTACGTAAACAGATTGATGTTTTTATTGTGATTTATTTCTTTGTGAGCTATTTAACATCTCCACATATTTAATTTCCGGTGCGGGACGTCGCTCTTGTTCCAAATTATATATCCAGTCGAATAGCCTATTGATTGTCGGCGTATTCATGAATGTTTACGTCTGTTATACTTTCAGATGTAATTTGAGCCCCAGTTTCCAAGGCCACCTGCATTTTAATCTTTTAATCCTGTCGCAGGTCTTTGCATTATACGCAAACACTACATTTTCGGCATTGAACTGCTATTGTTCTGTGATGTCCCATGTCCCAGTAAGAAGGCCCCGTCGCTAGTCCCCGGGATGCATCTGTGTGACAATGGCCATTCAAGGCCCGTGTCCCGCCGGGATTCGAACTTGGCCGGGGACAAAAGACACGGTCGTTGCGCGCTATCTGGTCGGCCGTTTCATTACGGCGCAACAATGGCTACCATTGTTCTGTCATCTGCCCCCCGTTGCTCGTACGATGCCCCCCACCCCCGGCCCCCACAGTTTCCTCGCCCATACTCCGGCAGCGGTGCCTGGCACGCCTTGATTTATCCGCTACTCGTTCTACCCAAATAACAGGAAAAAAACAAAGTCCCCTACGCCGCTGCTTTACGAATTATTTGGGATGTGTGTTTTTACGTTTTGCGCGCGTATTTTTCCCTTCCTGTCCTGCAGTGTTTGTGTTATGTGCATCTGTGTTACTGCGTGTGCTCTAGTTCCTGGGGCGCAGCGAAATTGCATACGTACAAAATGGCCTTATACATCTTTACTCTCCGCCTAGCGACCCCTTGCGCCATACATCACCCTACATCAGAGAGCCGCGCGCGTGTTTGTGTGAAGTAGAAAGGGGTTGCGAGGAGAGAGAGGGGGTTGTTTGTGAAACCCAATCAAATAACTGTCCGGTATAGATATTTACTACCCTGCGTGTATTGCGAAAGCAAGCTCAGCTCAACGTTTTCCCACTTGGTAGGGAATAACAAATTCTACTTAGCTGTGGCAAGTTCCCGTGCCAGCAAACACGTTCATTCCAAGTGCTTGCTTGTCATTGCTGGTGTCGCCGTAAAAAACGAAAAACAACGCGATCTGCGGCTGTTATAGCCTGCCAGCGACAAATCGCCGGATTCCGGCTCCACATCATCTGTCACCCATGTTTATGGCGATCCACGGATCTTTGACGTTATGGGCGTGACGGAGAGGTCAACATCTTGTAATTGGAATATATCTTTCCGGCTGACCCAGCCCCGCTTAAAGGTCGGGGGGTATCCCTCCAATTTATGACTAGGGGAGAAGAAAACAATCGAGGTGATGAGGCTAACTTCCTTCCAGTAAGATATGTCACACGAGAAAAATAAAGACGTAAAGAATTCAATATCCTCTATTGCGTTGTAAAAATCAAAACATTTAGACAATTGACTATATTTCATTCTTGTGGCAGGAAAACAGCATATATCAGGTACAGCACGAAAAATATTATTTTACATAGTCATGCAAAGGTCAGATTTAATCACTTCTCGTACATATTCTTGAGAATTGTTATTGATATTCCAGGTGTTGGGCGAATTTTTCTTTATAATGACGTTTAGTGTGCATATTGTAGACTGGCTATGCCCGCGACTTCGTTAGTGCAAAAATAGTTTCTTTTTGCCCTTAAACCGAAATTACGACATCATTTATTTATGATAGCTTCAGGACAAGCCTTATAACTCGCATTTTGTTTTGAACAGGTCCGGCTTTCACACGTTTGCAATAATAGATGGTGTAGGAATGCTCACCCTCTCCCTCGTGCCGTCTCTCTCACACACACACACACTCTCTCTCTCTCTCTTTCTCTCTCTCACTCATGCTGCCTAAATTACGCTGATGAATGGTATAGAAACGCCTAACTTTTAACTCAGTTGGTTTTCTCGCTGCCTTTAGAGAGGCAATTCAAGTAGTTGGTTTTGACGCCGTCTTTCACGTGGCAATTAAATGGATTTCTAAATATTTAAATTAATATTTTCTGAACTCTGGAAGATATCAAAATGAATCATACATTATTCACCTGTAGGGTGAAAAGTAATTAATCTTTCTCCTCTTTTACATTACTTCACATTCTCGTTTTTGTGAGATCTTCCAGCCACGCTCGTTTCAGTGATAGGGTTGTAGGACCAGTCTTATATAAGGCACTTGAAAGTTAATTTTTAAGGTTACTGATTCTATTTTGTTATAGTTGTCAGACAATTCATTTTATTTCCTCTCTTATAATGGGAATCCTGAAATATTTGTGTTAAGTATAGTTCCACGGAACGTCCGTAATTGACCTTAGCACTTTGAAGGGGAACCTTTGTAATTTACTCAGAGATGAGCAGGAGCCACTGCAACTGTTTGAAATTTAGGTAAAGCTGTCTTATTTTCTTTACAATACGCTCCTTCCAGGTTAGTCTTCGGCCGATTATGGCGGTCCAGGTAATTTGTTTCCGTGCTGCATTGTTCATTGTCGCAAACGTAATGTGTAGTGATTTTTGTTCATAAACTTTGGTCCACCATCTGGCGTAATAGTTATTCAACAGGTATAAGAGTTCTTGTAGGTAATGCGGAGACGTTGTTAGGATCTTCGTCTGCTACATCGGAAAAGAGGCGATTATCGTATTGTTGGTTTCTGAATTATATGCAGCATTGATCAGGACAAGGAGTCATCTCAAATACCCATCCTGAAGGACAGCGGAATTAATGGATTGATATTTGGATTATTCACCATCCCATTTGGTTGAAAAATGACTGTTTGAGATGTACGATTTGATTAACAACTTTCTAAATAGGGTGTTAATATTTTGAAGAGCAAGCCCCTATATCCTCATCAATAATTTGATAAACCGACCACCTGGTATAATAAAGCTTGTACATACGGAACAATTGTTGGTATCGCAATTTTAAAGAAGCATCTGGTAACAGTTATTATATAGAGCCACATTTCAAAGTTTGGAGTAATATAAGGAACAACTTTCTCAGAGAGAGTGTTTTTTACTATGACTAATGAATTAATAGTGCGTACTGTACTGCTAAGGCATGAGGAATGTGCATCACAATGGCAATCTCACCTTTTCAAATAAGCAAAACCTTACTAAATTTGAGCCCAATATAAAATTTCTCTACAGAAAGCATCAAAGGTAGAGGTCTCGCTAAATTTAGAAACCATGAATGTTGACATTAATTAATGAGTAAATAATAATTATTAAAAAATATAATACTATAAAAATATTCAATAAAAATATTATACTCGAATTTAATTGTCTATTACATGTTTAAAAATTAACTTTCAGTTTTTTCCTAATAATTTCCTATTGATTACTTTCATAAACCTAGTATTTTTTTGTTATGAGGTAAAAAATAAAGTAAAATAATAATTTGACAAGATGTAATCATTTCGTAATACTTCTAAATAATAGGGTTGTAGAAGAGACTTATCAATCGATTTAAAATTACTGTTCGGGTGTTACACTAAGTTTCTTTAGTTTTCCCTTAACTTCTGCAGATGAAAAAGACTTTGATGGGTAAACTTCTTTGTAAAGTTGAATCAATAGCTTCTTCACCTGAATGTAAAAATCTCCTGGTTCGGTTCTTAAGACGTTGATTTGATTGGTATCTTCTTTTGCTTCCGGTACATAAACGAATAAAAAATGTAACACTCAAGAATACTGTGTTCTGACTTTAATTGAAGAGAATGTTTATGCTTTATTGAGAAATTAAACACAATGCAAAAATTTAACAGAACAAAGTAATTTAGAAATTAAGTCCAGACTTTTGGTTTCTAAAAAATATATAAAATATTCCATATGGCGTCAATGCCCTATTATATGTTTTTAATAACGCACTTCATATGTTCAAAATGTCAAAACTGAAAAGCTTACTAAAAACCTCATATACATAAAAAACCACACCAACACACACTTGAGCTTCTTTGTGAAAATATAAAATACAGGATAGCATAACCAAAAATGGTCTAGTGATCTAAGAATATCTAAGGAGGAAATATAACTAGAGGAGACATCGTAATGTTAAAAGAACAACCTAGTACTTAGGCCTGATCATTTATATATAGAATTTTTGTCAATATTCCGATTGCCAAAACTAAAAATTGAAAAATCTAAGAATGATTAGTAGACATTCTAAGTGACATCGGAAACTTAAATTTTATATAAGGTTAAAAATAGATATTATTTGCAAATACTGAATCCGCTGATTATATCTTCTTGGTGTATAGTCAAAATTAATTTAAAAGTGAGATGTTTGCAATAAAGGTTAAGAGCATAGAAAAATATTTTAGAAACTAACGTAAATACATCGACTTAATATATCATCTATATATATGTACACACAAACAAATCAGCCTATATATCAGATGTTATTATTTGAAATAATTCATTAAAGATTTATACGTCGTTTGATCCAGATTTTTGGCTTCTTTAAATACAGAAATAATAATCTTCCAAAAAAATTTAAACTTTGAATGGATAAAAATATATGAGTATTTCCTCTCTGGACTTCACAGTGATTTTCGCCGAAACCGTCACTAGACCCAGTCTAAAGAGCAATTTTTTTTCATTTTGTTTCATCTTTATGTAATTTTATCATTTTAAATTTTTAAAATTATCTTTAAATTCTCTGCTTATGTATGTTTTAGGCAGTCAAAATTAAACGTATGTTGAAAATAAATCAATTCTGTATCTGAATATCTTAGAAATTCTATAAGGATTGCTTTAGGCTATAGATCAATAAATAGAGGAAAAACCAAGCTAATGAAATGTAGTACGGGAAACAGCGGAATAACAAAGGGTGTTAGATGAGAAGAGATATTTTTACGGAAGTTAAGGAATTCTGCTACGCGTAATAGACGTAAAGCGTAGGATAGCACAGGCAAGGAAGGCTTTGGCGAAAAAAAGAGGAAATCTACTTACCGGTAATATAAGTCTGAATATAGGCAATCGTTGCTAAAAAATAAGTTCGTTTGTAGTGTGGCGTTATATGAGTGCAAAACGTGGACGATAGGAGTTGCAGAATGGAAAAGGATAGAAGCCTTTGAAATGTTGTGCTATAGGACAATGATTTTTTACCTCAGTTACGGAAGAATGGTATCAGTAGAGCTAAATTTTTGTTTCAAATTAGAATGTTAATTAACTACGCGAATGAGACACAGTTTGTTAATGACACCATTGACGATTTATTCTTCAAAGTTAAAAGTTGAAAATAGTTTGGTCGATTCGTGTTTGCTATAGAAGCTTGGAGAGGGGAATTGGGTACTATCGGCCTAGGGGAGCAATCAATCCACAGGTTGGGGGGACGGGAAACCTGTTTGATTTGCTCTCTGCTCCCAGCTGATGCTTCCCCACACATTCTGCACAGCTGTTGCCCCTAACGCGAGCAGAATCAGTCAGTGTAAAAGTTTATTGAACGCGACGCAATATATTTCTTGTGTTACTGTATTCTTCCGCCCCTTCTGGTCCCCGTTATTAAGAATCACAATGAGCCTTTTTTTGCATAATATTAATATAATATTCTAAATTAGCCTTCTCGCCCCTCACATATGGCCATAGAAAGCGTCTTTTATATTGGCATTATTGATTCTAAGAACCGTGTTACGTATTCTAATTAAATGCAGTACATGTCCACCCTCCTCAATATTCGGAGGTCCTTAGGAAGCCGCCTTTTCCGTGTTTATAGCAGACGGTGTTTTGCAATAACTATTTTGTAAGTCAAATCGTTGAAAAAAACTAGTTTTAGGAAGCTCTTAGCTTCATAAATATTATAAACCATCAATGAAATATAATTTCGCATAATTATGAGCCTAAATAATTATTGAGGTTTGCACTATAAGTGTTTTAAATTCTCAGAATGATGAGGATCATAATTTATCTACCATTGTTGATTTACAAGTTTTGTAAATTTATTAATGATGCATTTCACACCTTTAACAATACCAATCGATTGAATGCCCATAACGAGTTTGAAGTAGGATATAATTTATTATTATTGGTATAGTTTAAGCTTTGATCTAAACTCAAACGTACAGTAAAAATTAACCGCAGTATTAATTGGAAAAAAAACATTGAAAATAAAATCAAAACTAAATTATGAACCAAATACGGGAAAGGAAAAGAATAGAAACATTTGAAATGTGGTGTTACAGAATAATACTGAAACTCAGATGGAAGGTTAGAATCACTAACGAGGAAGTTGTAGGCAGAATAGGGAAAGAGCGAACAATGTGGAGAAAGATGACGAAGAGAAGGAACAGATAATAGGCCACGTTTTGAGACATGAGGATATTGTAAAATTAAGATTAGAGAAATGTGTGTGAGGTGTGAATTGGTTGATTTAGGGCGGAATGCTTGCTATTGCCCGTACTTATTAAACTGTTCCTAGAAGTGAATGCATTTCAGGATAAATTCCTAGACATAAGCATATTAGGGAGGACGTCAGATGTGGTAGTTGTGTGATAATGAAAAGGCTTGCGCATCAAACCAGTCTTAGGACTGAATACCACAACAAAAACGGGAATTTTAATACCCATTACAGTCATAAACAGATACGAGGATTTGTTGATAAGTTTGATAAAAATGTAAGAAAAAGAAAATTTATTTTTGAAAATTTATTTTATTTCTCAACCTAGTCTCTCTCCTTGACTATACACTTGGGCCGGAAGTGCTCCAATATTTTCAATCTATCTCAAAAATAGGTTTGGTCAAATATGCAATATAATCCGTCAGGGCCTCGTTCACTTCCTCATTTAAATCATTTTTTTCTCAACGTATAAAAATTAATGGCATCATTAAGGCATTACAACGGTAAAAACTCTAAATTGTGATGTTGGATTACGTTTGATATCTTTCAAGAAATCACGTAAATTATAATTTCTATTAATGAAATTTTTAATATTTAAGAAATCATTTTTCTAACCTGATTCATAGAGAATATTTCAATAATTAGGGAGGTGCCTAAATTTTTGGTTCCCTCAAAGGAGTACTACAAATACTCATTAAATTCTTTGAATTTTTATTTCTTTTGAGATTTGTGCGGATATTTGTTTTAGAGCTTATAAGGTTTATTCTGATAACTCTACATACTTGAGTGCCACTCCGTCATATTTGGAATGTTGGCTGTTTAAACTTTTTGACACCTATAGATAAAAGGTTTATTTGTGTTCTTCAAGATAACTGAATAATAAATAGACGTAGTTGTACTGCGCCTGTTAATACGAAACTAAATATATTGCGCAGTAGTCGGCCAAAACAAAATCCGTTAATTATTTTTTGATGCCGGGAGTCTCGATAAATAAATGATATCGTTTCATTGAAGTATTTAACCAATATCGTCTAAGCGAAAACTTTTAACAGGAAATATGCCGATGATAGATCTGAGATAATATGGATTACCCAGATTACTCTACAAATGTGTCAAAGAAATTATCCGCACACATTACAATGGTAAGAAAAAAAATCAATGATATATTCGCTATGCTATTTAAAGGGCGTAAAACATTCATTCCCAAGGATCTTAGTACAAAATTCTTAGAAGTAATTCATTTTGAAATTGTAGTACAGATTTAACATTAGAAATATATTCTGTACTAGCTATTCCCTCGACTTCGTTTGCGCGGAACTTGGATGCGTGGGAATTCAATTATATTAGAGTGACCATCCAACCCCGTTTTTTGGGATCGTTTCCCGGTTTAAACCTCTGTCCCTAGTTGCGAGATGTGTCCTCGGAAAGCAGCCTTGACCCTATTATGACGGATATTTATGCTAAGTGTAACAATCTATTATAAAACCATCCGTTTTATCTGATTAGTGATTTACAAATTTGCATGGAGCTGAAACTAATAGCGGACACATGTTGACAGTCCTGTATCTGAACTATCAATACTGTATCAACAACAAAGCCTTAATATCTACAATACTCCTGCTACAACAATAGATGGAGTGAGAATGCTCTCTGTCTATCTATCTCTCATACTCTACCAAAATTACGCTTATAATAACAAAATAATTTGTCTTCAAAATTTCACGGCAATCAGTTGAATGGAATATGAACGACTAATAAGGTATATAGCTCACAATTTTTACGCTACAATTAAATGGATTTATTAATAAATATACTATCTTCTGAACCATGCAATATATGTTTCTTGTCCCAAGCCGTTCTAATGACAATAGTAAGTTTCTGTGAGCGCGCAGCATTATCTTCCTTCATACGGGGATATATGCACGTAAGTATATAATTTTCTGAAAATTAAACGGTTGATATTAAAGAGTAAGAAGTTGGAAAGTAAGAGACTGGAGATTGCAATTGGCTATGATCAATTAGATAATGTAGATTAATAGAGCGAGAGAGAGTGAGAGACTTGATCCTGAATTGGTTGATTTAGGGCGGAATGCTTGCTATTGCCCGTACTTATTACTACGTAAACTGTTCCTAGAAGTGGATGAATTTCAGGATAAATTCCTAGACATTTCTTATTCAGTAATTGTATTATTTTATTGTTCTCTAATTTGTGCATTTGTTCTTTCACCGCCACTTGGATTCATCCGAAAATCAATTTATCTCCGTTTATAACAATTTTCCCCACTCCATCTGTTGATTTCCTTCGGTGGTCGGGACTCGATTATCTCCAATCAAAAGTATTTACTTTCGTATTTGGGAGGAGTCATTCACCCACCTCAACCGATGTTTTAGGGAAAACACCACGTCTCCTCACAGTCATGTGTCCTCGAGTTTCAAACCTTTGCAAAGCCAATCCGGCGCCAAATTATAAAGTTTTTATTACCCTTTCTGTAACCATAAATGTCTTTCAGGACACCTGGTTTTGATTTGGTACATCAAATTCCGTATTTTGTTTCTTTATCAATACTCGTTTTGATTTAAAATAAAAATATTTTTTACTGAAAAATCAAAAAGTCTCCAGATGAAAGATGACTAGCTGAATTCATAATTCTATTAATATTGATTTTGTTAATGATGACTTAGATATTAGATAAAATTATCCTCACTATTATTTTCTGCTTAATGGATATTATTAATGGGATAGAAACCCTAGAATAATTTTAAACGAAGGTTTTATTCCCTGCTTTAAAATGAAAACAATTAAAGTAGATGGTTTGTAAATGCAAATTGATTTATCCAATATACGGAACTATTTCCTACCCGCTTACATAAATAATGTCTCTATTAATATAATACACACTGTGTGATTTATGAAATTTAAAATCCCTTATAGCTATCCTTACAGTTCTATCTCCAATGAAAACACTGTAAATTTTCATCGTGTTAGGGTTATATTTGGCCTAAATATTTGATACGCTGTTTACTATTGATAGGATGAGGTTACTTTGTATTAATTGCAATGTCTGCTATAAGCTTCCTCCATTACCAGAGAGTATTTTCACTTATTCTTTATATCGTCTACCAGCTAAATTCTACTTCTATCTACTCCTAAAATAGCATAATGTCCAATCCAATTTCCTTTAATCGTCAGAATTGTATGCAGGATTGATCTTTTCTCAAAACGTCCTCCATTGGTCTCAAACACCACTTTAAAAACTTTGGAGGTACTTTCTTTTCATTTTCCTACGTTTACGCTCCAGTTATAGAAATGCTCTAAATATAGAATTTTATGAGTTTAGTTTTTAATTGTGAATTTCTTTTTCTGGTCATAAGATATCACTTCTTTATTAAATCAAAACAAGTCTCTCCAGTAGATTTCGTGTTTATCCACTTTACACGATAAAATGATTTCTGATAATAAAACGTACATATTTCTTCTCTAAATGGAAGTATAATCTCTGAGATAATTCGTAACATTCCAGCTGCATCAGCTTCATAAGTCCAAATTAATATCTAACACCTGTTCTATCCAATCGTTTAGTCGTATTTTCAGTATTATTTACATTTATTTTAATTATTTATCCCTAGTTGTAAAATTATTGATCGGTTATCTTCTCTGCAACTCTTGGCATGAATGTTTTGTTTCCCTACAAATACTCAATTTTAAATGCCTGAAATTGTGAAAGGCAATTTATGTTAACCTCAAAGTTATTTCCCGCTTCAGAGAGAAACCGGTCAGCCGTGTATCGGTAAAGCGAACAAAATAGGTTTTACAACGCTCTCTCTTTTTCTTCTCGAGGTGGCTGATGCTTGTTTTTATGCTACCATAGATCGTGTAACAACGAAAACAATTTTTAAAAAATCCTTATTTCACCTTTTCTTGTGATCCCCAAATACATTAAACAGTTAGATGAACTAAAATTACTGGATTATAAGCATTGGCAAAACTATTGGTTTTAGTGCATGGGTGGAATGAGATGATTTACGACACATTACAAAGTCAGATATGATGGTGTGAAGGAGGTTTTATAGATTCGTTCGGAGAAGGTTGCGGGCGAAGACAGCGGCTTCATTATCCGCATCTCTAGCTGACGCGGCAACGCGCCGTGCGCCTAACGAGCATCCCTCGCACCACGGGAGGAAATGAGTAAGCGGGGCCAGACCACACCCACGCCAGGGCGTAATATTTCACCCCTAATAGCCGGCCTACCCCACACGCCGAACTGATATTGGCTCCGTAGTCGATACCGACATTGTTTTTCCGATTGAGCGCGATGGGTGGCCTACCTGTCGCACGGAACGGGGGGAGCCTGTTGCCATCTGTCGCGAATCATTCCAAATACTAGCCCAAAAACTCAGAATCAGAGTGATGTCCATTTACGTCGGATCAACCCATTGATCACTACAGTTCGCAGATTATGAGAAAGGCTTACAATTAAGGCCATGCGGACAGACCAGAAGAAGAAATTGGGTTATGTTGTACGAAAAAATCATAGTCTTCCGAAACAAACAGTCTCATAAAGTTAGCGGATTGTTCAAGGAATAAATGTGGGCAATTAGTCACTTTTCAGTAGGAGATAAACTAATTGTGGCTTTCAACAGCATGTGCGACTTTACATAAATAAATATTCGTATCAAAACGAACAAACAACTTTTATTATATTTTTACAAAATGATTAAACCGTTTTATAATGCATGAAGAAAACACGAGCACTCTATATCTCATGCTTAATGGATATAATATTTTTGCCAGTTGTTTTTCCTCGGTATTGCTGTACCGGTTGTAGCTGGTTCTGTTGCACCAGTAGTAAGATGGACTGGAAAGAGGACAGGATCTGTTGCTTTGGTTCGCGGGGCCTGGTCGTGACGTCACTGGTCGCCAGCCTCTCGTTTCAACGTACAAAGTACATGTAATATTTGAAATGAATATAATAAATAACAATGAAAACAACAATTTCGATTGACTTATATGAATATAACACTGATTAAAATTATTTAAGTAAAATTATTCAATTAACTAATTGAATAGATTGTTATTATATATAAATATATATACATGTATACAGACAATGAATCATCGTCTATGTGATACGCTCCCTTGGATGTCTCACACACATCCAGCTCCAAGCAAAGCAATACAGACATCAATAATACGTTCAGTTCAAAGAAAATATAACTTCAATTGTTTTTGGTCATTGTAATTTTCACTATTTGTGACCAGTATTAATTTCCTTTGTGGTCAACAATTTAACATCAAACGTATATTAACGTTACACTTTTAATTTAATTTAAATCACGCAAAAAATAATAAACGTAAATGGCATATCCACGAACCCAAAGATATTTCTGTTTACAACCAGGGAGATGCTAACATACCAGAGACGTTGCTTACACGTGAATTATTATTATATTTGAAAAGAAAAGAAATGTGCGGTAAAGTGTACGTATGTCACGTTACACATGTTTGGATGACAAAAAGAACAGGCCAGAACACGGGTAAATATTAGTCATAAAATAAATACGCACAACGTTACTGTAAGCCTTGTTCCCTTCGTCAGGTGATTGAAAAGTACATGCATGAGTCGCAAGAGAAACACACGACACAAACCAGGGAACGCACTCAATTACTCGTTTCCTTAGACGAGTGCGTCATCTGCTATTTGCTGTGTGTCGTTCATGCTGTCCTTACGTTTTTAATCGCCTGACGACAGGAACAAGGCTAGCAGTAAAGTTGTTTGGTAATTAATCGGTCACTATTTTTTGTCCGTATTTTGGATACTTCTTTTTGTAATATGTATGCTTTTGGCCTCAATTTATTGTCAGTATTTTGTATGCTTCAAGGAATTTCTTTTTGTATAAATGACTGTTGTAATTAAAACATTAACGAAAAAAAACCATGGTTTTAAATCAGTGTCAGTTTTAATGAAAATAAAAATTTTATTTCACTAGTTAAGATTGCAATTTTTTAAATATATAAAGGAGCTTTCAGCATACGGCATTGCTACAGCAAATAAAAATACTATATAAAATTGTTCATTTAAAGACCAAAATGTAATGGTTATTGTAATTTCGAATTAAGTCACTAATGACTACTTTGTTAATGCGACTATAAATTTAAAAAAAATACTATTTTTGTTGTAATGTTTAATCTTTAGATGCAACTATTCATGCTAACCTATGCTGTGCAAGCCTTTTCATTCCTATATAACTACCGTATTGAACATCCTCTCTAACTGCTTAGCGTACTTCATCATTGTCCCCCCTTTTATTTTCTTACATCACACACTTCCCAATGCTAATTTTACAAGACCCTCATGTCTCAAAACGTGACCTATTAATCTCTCTCTTGGCATCGTTGATAATATCAATTGAAACATCACAAAAATTTCTTAAGAAATTATGCGTTATAAAAAAAACAATTTTTATTATTTGTTTTGAAACCCTTAATTTATAGTACATACCTTCAAAATGTCAAATGTATGTTTATATAAGTCTAAGTACATAAATTTCTGATTTGAATTGCTCTTGACTATGGGAATTATCGGCTCACACTACATGTTTTCTAAATCAAAGCAGCCAAACATTACGGCAAAGTAGAAACTTCCCGAAGTTTTAAGCATCGTAAATCTTGTGTTGTATACTTCAATTAAAAATATCTTACTTCGTTACACAAATCTTAAATGTTATGCTTATTCGTGGCCCTTCATATACTATGACAAAGTATTCAAATGGCTCACTCCTTTTTAACAATATATTAACAATATATTACATGTATATTAATATTGAAGATTGCCATTGATTTTCATTCCTGACCATACGTCAGTGAAGTCACGAGTTTCTTATCTGAGGTATCACTTACAGGTAAATAATATCCTATGATTATTGGTAAAATATAAAATGACTATTTATTTTAAAGGCCGCAATAACCCATCTTATCTCGTCTAATTCTTATAGAAAATTCTTGGAATGCCAATACTCGTCGTTCCCTGGCAACCACAAGCTTGGGAAACACGTAAATCTACATTCCAAGATTTTCACTATCGACAAATCACACCTAATTAATATTGAAATATAGTTAAAATCAATGTTTGTTACAATTTGGCAACACCACGGGCAGCTATATATATATATATATATATATAATTAGTGTTACTTACAAAATATTCTTATGCAGATGCGATATATTTCTGTTAACTTAATAGAGGCGTATTGAAATAATTTTAACTTTATATGACGCAAATCACTTCAGTTCAAGTTACTAATAAATTTTTAATGTTCATCACTCCTAGATTCCGACTCTAAATGTCACAATTTTATATGGAAACCGTTTCATTATAGTGTGTCATTTGACGATATGATATTACTGCTTGATATTTTTCATTGCTTGTAATCTCCGACAGTTACAGTAACAAATATTCATATACTGATTCTTACTCCGAATTATAATAACATTTTTCACTTACCCGTGCAAGATTTATGAACGTATTTAATATGTATTTGATTGTTAGTGGACATTGTCATAGGATGTCTGGCAGCATTCCCTTGAAAAATAGGTATTTATAATCATTTTTTCTACAAGTAAACTAGCAAATAGTCACATACACAAATTATTATCATTCTTAGAGAAATCAAATCATGCGCTGCGATAATTAGATTAAACGCTTCAATACATCTTTTATAATAAATTAATGTATGGTATGGATTTGAGAAACAAGGTAATTAATAGAACAATTATAATATACACACAATTATATTTTATTGTATTTTTTACGTCTGTTTTATTATTTAGAAAACAAAAGACCACTTTCTTTAATACATAAACTTTATTATAACATCATAGGTTTCAACCATTAGTGTCATTGTAAACTTCAAGTTGATCTTAATATAACTATGACATACGTGGCTGAAAGCTTTTATGATAATTGCAGTGGTATAATAAAGTTTATAAACTAAAGACAGTGGACTTTTGGTATTTTTAATAAAATAATCATCTATGTGTCGTTACAAACAATAATTGTTTTTATTAAAAAGATAAACTAAACTGTACTATTTTAGTCATTAAATTTCAATAATTGATTTAAATATTTATTATCAACAACGTTCTACTGTTATCAGGTTCTTGCGTTACGTTTCTACGGCAACAAACGATGTTGCTAATTTCTCCTTCTTAACACTAAACTCATAAACATCAGTTATTTTATCTATTAAATGTAACAGGATTATTTAACGTAGTAAATAATAACAAATATGGTAACCAAAACCACGTAAGTGAGGTAAATTGAATAATATAATTAAAGTTACAAATTATTGTTGAAAATTTTAAAATAAAAAGAATTCAAATGTAATTAGATTTAAATTTTTACCATAACTGGCTTAAAGAAATAACAATATACTAATAAACGTCACAAATTTATTTTTAAAAATTCTTAATATTTTGGTAATAGGTAAAATAATATTATTTTTCTATCATAAATGTCATAGGAGAAATTTTAATAAAATATTGCTGGAATGTTCCTCCCGCAGCGAAAACAATTACTGCGATTGTAAGACAGGGCTACCAATGTTAGGGGTGGATGTGGATTGTGCGCAAAAATTTTGATATGCAAAAATGGTCGATATTACAGTCAAATAAATGCTTATAAATGGAATAACATAATATTGTCCCCCTCACAATATTTGTGTAATATTCCAGCCCCTTTCAGCATGCGACGGAAGTATTCATTGGATTTTGGGGTAGGAGCTCATACAAAAAAAAAGTAATCTATCTAGATTGGTGTCGAAACCATGATTATAAGAGTTTGACAATCAACCTGCATCTCAACTCTCATGAAAGACGGGGAAAAACAAACTTCCGCTTCAAATATTGGAATAGTCCAGCTATTATTATCAAATTTTGTACGCATGTTTCTCGAGACAATCATTCAAATTTTGATCAAATATTTTTCCCATACCAGTTGGAGGGGGGCGGGAGAGAGTTGATGTCGAGGTGAAATTTTTTAATTATTCTTTTGCCTCAATTAATGTTATGGAAAATTATATAAACTGGTGTACAAGACTATTACTATACTTATACTAGTATATTGCTTGACTTACTTATGATACTGTGATCATCACACCCTGTGTGGTGATATTAACATCTTCCATTGTTACGGTAGTCGGCGAAAGAAGCGAAAAGTTCAAATATTGATGCACTGGAAGCCTGTTAAGTAAGAATCAAACACTGTACTAGGCGAATATAAATAAATATCCGGGCAACGCCAGGTATCCAGCTGGTTTAATAATAAACATTATCAATCATAACAACTAAGAAATTTAATTACTTTTCTATAAGTCATATAATTTATAATTTTTTAAATCGCCTTACATTTCTGTTTTAAAAGGGACTCTGCGTCTAATTATAGAAGACAGAAAGAAAATATATAAATACGTTCATGGTATTTATAGATTTAGAAAAAGCGTTTGATATGTAAACTGGAACACACTATTAAGGATTTCGAAGAAGACAGGAGTAAAATATCGAGAAAGAAGGCTTATACATAACCTCTACAGAAGTAATTAGAATCGAAGGCAGGAAGAGAAAGAAGAAATCAAGAAAAGAGTAAGAGAAGGATACAATTTGTCGCTCATGCTCTTTAATGTATATGTAGAACAGGCGATGAAGAAAGTTAAAACAGAATATGGAAAATAATCGTACTGCAAGGAGAAGAAATAAAAACCCTACGCTTTTCCGATGATATTGACTGTAGTATTGGAGGAGTCAAAAGAAGACATAGAAACCATAATAAATGGTATGAACGTGGTCCTGGAATATATCAGAATTAATGGGGGGAAATGCAAGGTAATGGAGTGTAGTATGGGAAACAGTGGGTGTTAGTTTGGAAAGGGATATTTTAAAGAAAGTTAATGAATTCTTTTACTTAGGATGGTAGAAGTGTAGTAGACATAAACAGTAGGATAGCACAGGCAAGGATTCCTTTCACAAATGGAGAGAATTTACTTACGGCCAATATAATTATGAATATTAGGAAATAATTATTAAATATGTTAAAGATCGAAGTTTTTCCCGGTGTTTATTCATTAAATATGTTGGTATGTAGTGTGGCGTTATATGGGTGCGAAAGGGACATGAAGTGTTGTAGAAGAATTCAGAAATTCATCAGGGTGAATAGAGCAAATAACCTGTACGTCCTAAGCGGAATAAAAGGCGAGAGATAAATATGGAGGACTTTGACCAAAAGATGGGACAGATTAACAGTCCTCGTTTTCAGATAATATTAGCATTAGAGGGAAGTGTGTGGTGTAAGATCTGTATGGGGGCCATGGATGGAATACGCTAAGGAGTATGTGGGATGTGGTGGATATTAAGAAATGAAAAGGCCTTCGCAGAATAGATAGGCATGAAAGGTTGTATAGGACCAGGCTAAGGACTAAAAACTACTACAAACACAACATTAACAATCATAAAGTAGTTATGAACATTTTTATTAAAATTCCGAGAATTAATTTTTTTAATTATAAAAGTTGGTAACTTATATTAATAATTGGTTACTTAATTTATTATTTTTAGGTTAAATAATTATGGTATTAGCAACAAGTGAAAGACTAATCAATTAGTTTTATGTTACGAAGGAATTTTGTAGTACATATTCTGATGTTGTTGTTGTGGTATTCAGTCCTAAGACTGGTCTCATACAAACCCTCCATGCTAACCTATCTCACACAAGCCTTTTCATTTCCATTTAACTAGCACAACCCACGTACTCACTAATCTGCTTAGCGCATTCCATTTTTGCCTCCCTCTTCTCTTCTTACTCCACACCGTTCCTTCTAATCCTAATTTTAAAAAACCCTCGTATCTTACAACATGGTCTATTAATCTATTCATTCTCTTAGTCAAAGTCCTCCATATTGTTCGCTTTTCCCCTATTCTGTTTAGTAATTCTTCGTTTGTGATTCTATCCACCAATCTGATGTTCAGCTTTCGCCTATAGTACCACATTCGAAGGCTTCTATTCTGTTCCTTTCCCGAACTCCTATCGTCCACGTTTCGCACCCATATAACGCTCCATACGAACATTTTTAGAAACGATTTACTAATATTCACACTTATATTACTCGTAAGTAAATCCCTCGTTTTCGCTAAAGCCTTCCTTGCCTGTGCTATCCTACTCTTTATGTCTACTATACTTCTACCAACCCTAGTTATTACGCTTCCTAAGTAGCAGAATTCCGTAACTTCCGTCCAAATTCCCTTCCCAATTTAACACCCTTTGCTGTACCACTGTTCCCCATACTACACTCAATTACCTTGGTTTTGTCTCTATTAATCATCGTATTGAACTCTTTCTCCAGGACTACGTTCATGCCATTTGTTATGATTCCGAAGTCGTCTTCGGTCTTCCCTAGTAGTACAATATCGTCGCAAAGCGTAGGGTTTTTATTTCTTATCTTAACATATTCTGTTAACATAGAAAAATAGAACAAACTAATGAGAATACACAAAGTATGTTAACGTTCTCATTGATGAATTTTATAAATAAAATTGACTATTTGCATGTATTTGTCTGTGCTCATGATTCCTGCAATCCGGAAAGAAAAGGGAAACGGGGGTGATCTGGATGGAATTATTTTACGTTAACGTCCGAAATGTAAGGAATAAATCTTTTCCGTATCAATGAAAGACATGGTGTGTCTTACAGTATAAATAAAATAAACCTTGAATTTTACGTCTGTTACAGAAAATGTTTAATTTATATTTGTGCAATAATTGTCGAGGATCAGATTTTATTTCAAACGAATTCTTCTGAAAATGTCACAATAGGTGACGGAGTTTAAGATAAAGATAGATATCCTTTATCTAATAATTAACTAATTATGGTTCTTGCATACCACGAAGTATGTAAGACTTGTACTAAGTGGCAAAATTCGTTATACAAAAATTGCGCCAATTGAACATACTGTTTTTGATTATGGAATCAGCGTAAAATTCGATAAACTCTCATGCCTGGTTATTGACATGCGGTACTAAAATTAAGTTATTTTCAACTCAACGTAAGTGTTAATAAAATCATTATGCAAATTTCAATAGAGTATGATGTTGGAATATGAATGCTGATATCGACCTTATCGCGAACGTAATTGCTACGGTACGCACTTTAAGGAAACTCGCCTATTTACATACTGTAATATGCAAAGCGATGTAAATACAACGACGGGGAACTTGGCTGAGGCGGAAGTGGGTTCACTATTGACTGCCAAGTGTTTGTCTAGACTAGTTCAGATAAACGCGGGGCTTTATATATACACTATAATAAGTGTTGTAAATAGAGTTAACGTGCACAAAGAAGGGGGAACGTACTTAACAGCGCAGTGAAGGTACTTCAACATTGCCAGTATACGGGTATTTGACAAACGGGACCAAAATGTGTGACCGAGGAAATCGATAGCCCTTCAGCGTGAATCCGTTAGGGCATCCAAGTCATCTACCCTGAAGAAAAAGGTTTAAAGGATGCGGTGTTCAGAAACCGTAGAAAATATTAAAGCCGAAATTTTCGTGTGTAATATGACGTCATAAATGCGAAAACGGAATTATTAGATTTAAATACTAAAGGAGAACCTCCTGTGGTGTAGAGGTAGCGTCGCTGCCTAGCATCTCACAGGTCCCGGGCTCGTATCATGGCATTTTGGTCCGGGAGTCTGGAGAATAGATACTCTGACCACGTATCCCTCCAAGTTCAGAATATGTCATGTAAGATGACAGTTAACAGTCGACCCAGTAGGCCAATGCCCTGAATAGGCCGCAGAGCCAAGGGATAAGAAATAATATCGGAGAATTACCACGCCCACCAGACAGTCTTAACCAATTTTACATAAGTTCGACAGAAAATAACAAAATATGGATCTGAAATTATCCTAAACTATTAATGTGTTACAACAGCCTCTTTTTCAGCAGTTTTTATTTTATTTAAATAATGAAATATGCTACTATCCGTCTGCCATTTGAGAGTCCTACAGACATACTAAAATGAAGATTACAACGGAATATAATAGGTAATATGTTACGAAAAAAATTTAAATACATTTCGGCCGAACAGCTAAATTTTTAGTTTGATACCATGTATTAAATTTTTTTTGTAACATATTACCTAATCTAATCCATTATAATCTTCATTTTAGTATGCCTGATGAAGTCCTACGTGAGAGCATAGTTCATTATTCAAATAAAATAATAAATTGACAAATATGGTGTTTTTACTCATTTAATATATATTTAAATGTCAGATAAACTAATTATTCTAAACGATTACTAGAACTCTGACATAACGCATGAAATAAATAAATTTATGCAAGGACCTAGAAAAATTAATAATATAAATATATGGTACGATATTTTTCAATAAGATATTGAAATTTCTACGAAACGTACTGCTCCATGCTAATATAGTAATCACAACTAATCTAAATTATTTTATTATCGGACAATCTAATTCACAATATATGTTTTTTGCGTCTAGCATGTTTTTATTTATTTATTATAAAATTTTATCTTATGATTATTAGTTTTTTGCAATAGTTGTTACAGTATACACAAAATTAAAATGATGGGTGTATAAAATTAAAAATATTTATATAATTCACGTGTATGCATGAAAGTAGAATAATTAGTAGACTTGTTAGGTTGATGTTGATGACAATATTTTCGATTAATACATAATCTCTAGACATCAGATAATCACGCGTAACAGAGTTCAGAAAAGAAATCCTTGTATTCTGGTTTTAAAAATCTATTCAGACAAATTGCATTTAACCATTTCTCGCAAAACTAGTAACAAAATTTTTACTTTTAATTAAGAATAATTAAAATTTTTACAAGAAACTACGAAACAACACATTTTTGTATGTTTGTACTATATTTATAGTAAACGATGGCGCGAGTCTATTAGGCCACCCTTTGCACCTCGCGGCGGGTTTACAGGGAAGCCTAACGCTGCTTCTCCACCCACGCAATTTCTGCGCTTCCGTTGGAATGTGCAGGTATTCGTGTCAGGTCGTAATAAGGCAAGCCATACATCACCGCCTGTAGATGCTCTAATTACGGCCAGATAGCGCATCATGTCTGCGTGTCCCGGGGCAATTAGTGCAGACATGTGCACATGTACTATTGGCCTACGTAAGAAGGAGCTCGATAAGAAATATTACTTCAAAATCCGGGAGCGGGCCGATAAATATGCTCAGATTAGGGACATTCCTGGCTCCTTACTGGTGCGAGGCATGTAACGGTATTCTAATACCTCGTGCCTGAAACCGTTTCTATTTTGGTAGCTGCGAAACATCTGTTACAATAATTTCATTAAATTGTTACTCAAATGATGAGGTAAACAAATAAGAAAATTATATTATATTTAATAATTGATCTGAAATTTCTTAAAACGATTTAAACTTGATTTTACGGTGGTACAAAGAGGAACTACGAAAATAGTAAAAATAGAGTTTTCTGATTTTATATTCGTACATTATTATATTAAAAATGTGTCTGTAATAATTAAGCACATTCAAACCAATTATAATAAGGTGCTCCTTCCAAATCGTCTATTATTCAATAACTTCACAGTTCCGTTCCTTAATGACTATTGTCCTCTCCTTCCACATTTTTATACGTATTAAACTAATTTTATAGGGTTATAACTGACGAATTATAAATTTTATTGCAATATTCTCTCGTGCACCTTTTTGTTGTTATGGAATACATGCAGTTGAAGATCCATGAATTTAATATTACTAGATAAAGAGTTTCACATAATGGACTTTTAAATAATTTCATTTTTGATTTAATCCTTCAATACCACGTCATAATTTTTGGTTTATTTTCAATTAAAAAATTATTCCCATGATGAATTTAAAGAATAGATTTACGGAAACATTGTGTTTACTCTGGATACTCTAATTGAGAATAGATTTCATCGTGTGGGATGGAGGACGATTTAGTGAAATGTTCCGATTGAAAAGAATTGTAGTAAAGATGTCTTTATTGTTCCAGATATAGATGCGTCTCCCATAAAGCGACTAGCAAGTCAGTCGAATGGATACGATATACGTGAACTTGAATTGGAGGTCGTGACGATCTATCGGCAGCCATTGTGAGATTTTCTTGCGGGTACGCGCGGGACGTTATATCCGAGCCATTACACTGCGAGGGAAACCGATAAGGGAGGCGCCTTCGCACGCAGATGAGTTGGGCAACTTTCTCTCCCTCCCACGACCCACAAATTGTGTTTATGGCGACGGCCGAACGCGTGTAACAACCAAGGAGAGACGGCCGCTTCTTCACACATGCGTTCTCAGGTCGGTTTGCCGCGCGATTTATTTGTTTTTGGGGCGGATAGCATTTTCATAAAAACGCTGAGGGTAAGCAGAACAATGAGTGGCCCCTTCTAAATGGGCACATTTTACTGCTGCTAATGATAGCCGGAGAATAACGAGCACCAGGACTCTCGTAGTAATTATAACCGGCCAGGATTGCGAGGGAAGGAGGTATTGTTACGGACGCATGCCAATACAGGTTTTTGGCTAGCTTGCTGTGACAGATTAATTGGATACGTAGCGGGTTGAAATTATTACGCCAGTAATAAGTCTGACATCAGCACGTTGGCAAAACCCCACATTTCTGGTGCCGAGGATGGGGGTGGACGAATTTTGAAATCCGTCGTCAGTTGTAAGGTTTCGCACTAAAGCCAGAAAACAAAAGATATTTTCTTTTTAAAATAATACGTACACTAAAAGTAATTAAATGGGTTTATCCAACAAAAAAAAGTTAAACCTCGACACACAAATATAATAAAATAAAAATCTAGTTACTGAGAGTTTAATAAAGTAATATCGTTGAATTCAATTAAAATAATATCTTTCGTGTTTTCCATTATCTGCTTGAAAGAAAAAGTAGGTTTCTTCTGATGAGGGTGGTGGTTAAAGAACTGAGTTGGTATAAGTAATAGACTGAAAATATTTTGATCTACAAAAAGAAGAACAGGTAAGAGAGACCCGTGATAGTCATTCCTCATATATTTGAGCAGAAATTGCTTATTCATATAAACAGTCCTTGACTGACATTTTGTTTAGGTGCAGAGATATGCCGCAGCTCACTTTTCCACGTGTCTCTGTTACAGTACTGAAATGAGTATGTAGGGGTATTTACAATTCTAAAATAAAGAAATATAGTAAAAGTGAAAAAATCCGTTTACTTAACTTTCATCGATTTACTGTACAATAAAGAATAAGTGAATCGATTTTAATTTCCAAAGCCAGACATTCTTTTACGATTTACACTAAATACTTTGCACATTATTTACAAACAGGAGATCTATTAAAGGATCTCTAATAGAAGCATAAATAAATACACAAAGACTACGTGGTATTGACAGTACGAGGAAATCGGCAAAAGGTTACAGAATAATTTAAGTTTTCCCCTGGAACCACCGTTTGGCCAGAGCTGATATACCGGTCCCAACGAAATTCTCTGTCTTCCTTCGTCAACAATAAGCACATGGCTCGTTTAGCTTTCTTCTTTGCCGCCACGGAGAAGTGCAACTAATAGGCCCATTATTCAAATGTTCACAGATCTTTATAAACTCGAATCCCTTCCTTTCCAACTTATTACTGTTTATTGTCCAGTGATTACTGTCCACTCTCAATGTCTATTCTTAATGTTCACTGCTTAATCCTGACTGTCTAAATCTTTAGATCCCGAAAATCATATTTTTACTCGGTGTTTAATACCTTGCTCCCTCTTCTTTATTTAATTTCCTTCGGTGCGGGATCTGATATTCTCCAATCAAAAGTATATCTTCCGTCTTTGTGAGGAGCCATTCACTCCACTCCACCGATGTTTTAGATAAAACACCATGTCACGCCAGATTCGACGTGTCTTGAAATCTCAATGAGCGCCAACGTGTCTAGATTTAATTAGCCTGTCTGTAACCTTCTTCAATTTCTCTCAAGCCCTCTGACTTTGATTTTGTACCGCCAAATTCTGTAAGCAGTTGTGTTTTACCATTACAATACTGTAGTGTAAAAACTATTTTGAAAAACTTAACAGAAGGAAGCATATTGTGTTCTGTCAATGATATGTTGAATATAAAACGTCTTATCTGTAAAATTTAAGGTATGATAAGTACAGTGTGTGTTACAAAGATCTTTCCATTGTCTGTATATCGCGTTTCTAAAAGTATAATAATTATTTTTAAGCATTGTAGAAGTATTACGCCCCCTCACCTTCATTGGCTGTTCCCCGATGATGGCAATACATCCCTCAAGCCTCTCCTACTGCCCAGCTAATACGGCTTCCTTTTTGGAAGACCTATACATTGCTGTAGTAAGTTTGGAATATCATTCATTCGTATACTATGAAGTGGCAAGTCGCTCTTGTATATTTTTTAATTTTATTACAATTACAAGGAAGTCTCAGGTAGAGTTAAAATTAATAATACATGGAGAACTACAGATTTAAAGAGCACAGATTTTAGAATAATGGCTAGCGTCACAACCTCGCAACACGTAGGTTCCCGGTTGGAACTCTGGGTGTTTGTATGTGTTTTAACTTTACCTATTTATCAAATTGTCTAAAAAAGAAAGGAAATCCGTTACATAAGTAGAAATTCGCTAATGACCCTAGATCACGGTGCGACTATAGATACAGAAATGAATGCTGTTTTATAAAAACATCACTACCGTACAAAAGAGCTGAACGCCAATCATATTTAAAGAATTCTTAAAGACTGTTTACAAAATCAAGTAATATGAAAGTTGTGGAGCAAAGAAAGATTTGACAAACCTTTAATTTAGACTATTTGCTTGCAACATAAAGTATTGTATTTTTATATGTAAACTTGACATTTCTGTAATTAAATAACTATAGTGAATAAAAAGGATTTATCTTTCCAGTAATGTATTTCTAGTAATTCCGACTATCGCCTCAGAATGAAATCACTGATGCAAATCGAACCGTTAACACGCATGGCAAGTGCTAAAACCTAATTTATTTCGTTCTTTAAGTGTTATTAAATGAATTTTTGAAAACTTTTCTACTTAAAATACTTTATTTTAATTATTAACAAGATATGGATTATAAACGTAATATATATATATATATATATATATATTACTTGATTTCTCTCTGAAGGGGACATTCTTCGGTATTTCGGTTATGTTAACTGAAACGTACAAGCAGCATTCGAATTTAGGAGCAGCCAGACTTTATCAGTGAAGTGATTTTAGAATCAGTGAAGTGATAATAGTGAAGTGCAGTTAAGTGATTTTTGTGTGGATGCTTTGTTTTCTTTTTCAGATAAAAAACTACACTTCAAAATTCTTCCTAGTGTAAATTTTTCGTGATTGTATTTGTGTTTTATTTGTATTTTCTTTGTATATAGCTGCCACCGGGCAAATGCCCAATAGCAGCTTAGTAGTAATATATATATATATATATATATATATATATATATGTAATGCAAATAAATTACTGTAGGTGTGTAATGTTAATTAATTTACGATTAGTAGGCTGCACTGAAGGAGGCTGAACCTTGTGTGTGAAGTCCTAATTTCTGATGCCACAGGTTGCGATGTCCTCCCGATGTTCTGAACGAGAGTTGCTTACGGAACAGACATAAAGACAAATAAACTCATAACTTACCTGGCTGGCCAACAATGAATTCATGTAGTCTGGTCAGCCACAATGTTCTTCTGAGGCTTCTAATCAGAATTCCTAAGACAGATCTGCCCCGTGAGAAAGCTATAAAATGTCAGTATTTTACAACACACAAAACAACCAAGAAGTATTGACCAATATCAGGGTTTGAAAAACATCAGTAATCACAGAGCTTATTCATATTTTTACAGCAATACCATGACGCAATTAATCTTAAAAAGTTAATCCTACCAATCATTGAATTTCCAATTTCAAAGAGGCTCCGATAAAATTACTATCTGCAAAAATTGTTGAAAATAAGCTACTTAATAAACAACGGTAACCTTTTTCACAAAAATTTTACGGTATATTGCAAAATTAAGTATACTAATTTTCTCGTTGCTTTGTTGAATTTCAATGGCTTACATAATCTAATGAATGCTATTTCAAACCGATAATTTTATGACTTTTAAAACCTTTGGTTTAATGTTTTGGAGTAAAACTTTTAAACATATTCTAAAAATATAACTTGTACGTTCTACTCAGGTGAAAAGATGAGTTTAAAATATAATAAATGTGTACGTTTCTTACGATATGTATCCATACATCATTTTAAACGGATGCTACTATTGCAGGATACACCGAACCTTGGAAGATATATAACATGAAATTCCTGGACCACTGGAACCTCAACAGAAGATTACGTAACAATAGATCCTTTCACCTACGCCTGAACAACCATTAAGATCTACTCTTCCGCAAGAAAGGATCGAATGGTGCTTTCCACTGTAAGGGCTAACCATATTAATATCTCTCACAGCTATCGTTTTATCAGAGAACTTCCACGTCCATGCAACTCTTGCAAGATACACCTAACCATGGGCTACATAATTTTCCACTGTCACAATTACAACTCTCAAATATGAAATATAATTGGATCATATGGAAAAAAAATGACATCACACCCTCTGAAGGAAAATTGGAATACTGTTACAATATTTAAAAGTCAACAACATGTATGACAAAATCTAACTCAAGAAAATTATCAACTTTATTTGAGACATTAATCACAATATTATTTTCTCTTTATATGTGCTAATATAACCCGTGTGGTCGTCAATAACATCACATTTGACGGGAACCAATTTTTTATTAGTTTATTTATGGTCGCATCAACAATTGAAAGTGTTATTAGCGACCGGACTTACATAGCTTAGATCATTATTAAATGACTTTGAACAATTGAATTCTAATATCCTGAATATTGCCTCCACGTTGTTGCATTGGTCTAATCTAAAAAAAGGAGCATTAATTTTAGTACTGTTGCTGCTAAGGTTGTTGTACTCGAATATGATACGTTCAGAGCGAGCATTCTGCTCGTGGAAATCTAAAAAAGAAAAGATAAGAATGAGTTAGATTGGTGTGAACGGATCTATTCGACTCAGAATCACTTGTTGTCTGCTGGTGAGGTTAGAAGGATTGTCCAGGTCGTTATAATTCTTGATTTTCTTGTGAAATATGCCGTTGTTTTTGTTGTACATAAATACAATAAAAAATATATTTCTGTTAAGTATGAAGTATGTTTCATGCGTTACCGCTGTGTAGTCCGTGATGCCTGAAACACTTTTCCTTTCCGAATCTGTATCAAGGGAAGCTGCAGGTAAGCAGATTGGATTTTTAGCAAGTTTTAATCTTTGCTTCTGTTTTATCTCTGTGCCTCATTTGCGCTATGCATAGTTTCCCATCGTTTACACTCATTTGTACACGTACGACAATGTCACAATAAACAAAAACAACCTTCAAAAAGTAGATGACCGCTATAATGGCTGTTCATAGACTTAAGTACAAATCCATATAAATAAATAAACTTGATGTTTAATTTTGCATTAGTACTTTTCCGGCTACAGAAAAAGTTATTTAAACACTTGTTTAACTCAATTCACCGAAAATCGTGAGCATTGAGTGCAGATTGCTTAAATCACGTAAGGATAAAACGTTTATTTGGCCATAACCTTTAGAGGCATGAAGTGCTTACTGTAGCCTGTATGTGACGTCAGCTTTATGCAGGCAGCGCACAGGCCTTGCTGACACAGCTCCGGCCCACCCCCTGTTAGTTTTATTATTTCGCACCCCTTCCCCCTTTTCTCTGCAGCATGCTGGGCGGGCGTTATGCCGATGTTTTATTCTCTGCTGCCGCCGACGCTCTATGGAGGCGTGTTTTTATAGCGGAAGAGCTGTTGGAGACGGTCCAGCTTCTTCTGCTGCTTCTTCCCTTCTTCCCCTTCCTGTTGCTCTCGGCAGCAGAGGAGCTTCTCTTAGAATATTGTTCCGTATACATCAAGACATTATCCTGACCCTATCTCCTGAAATAAGTTGAAGTAATGGTAATGCAATGCATACTACGAGATACAGTTTTGTCGGATGTACGCACTGGTCGTTTCTTGAGAGCAATCTGTGCAATTGCTTCGGCGTCTCACAACAGAAGTTTTTTATCTGGAGGTACTATAAATGCTCCCTAAAATATTATTTTTAAGAATAAGTAAAATTTACCCTCATTTATTTCCCGAGAGAAAGTTGAATTATCTTCTGCTCAATAGTTGAAAACGGCATTTGTGAAGAAACCTTGCTTAATGTTTGTGATATTATGAAATTATTGAAACAAATAATACGAACACAAATGGTGCGAAACAACGAATGGTTTTATAATGGGTAATAGGGAGAAGCAAATATTACATATATATTATTTTACTTTCCATCGGTGTTTAAGAAATATGTAAAAGCCACTATAGTATAATGATCAGCGTCTCTCGATTTACGTAGGGAGGTTAGAATCCTGGCAACGGAGTGGATGTTTTATGAGTGTACGTTTCCACACAATGAAGCTAAAAAAACGAGTATCCCCGGTCGTAAGAGTTGAAAATTCTATAAATATAATAATAAAGATGTATTTAACGACTATTTGAGTCGAATTTATTACAGAAAATTAGAAAGTTAAAAATTTCAATCACAATAATTAAAGTCACTGAAGTACATAAAGTATATAAAAATATGTAAGTAATAAATTATATATAATTAATATAAGTCATAATTATACGTGTTTGCAATTTACAAAATTGTAAACGACAATAAACTACGGTTTGGTTCATATTTGTACTCTCGTCATTCAGTTTCATAGCCAATTTGATAAGAGTGCAAATATGTACCACAACGTAGTTGAATATTGATTAATAAATTAATAATTGATTGATTATGTTAAAATAGTCGTTAAATATATCACATTTAAATTTTTGCCGACCTCCTGTTCGAATCCTGGCATGGGCTTGGATGTTTATACCGTCACGGTCACGCAGACTGCTGTATAATCGATACACTGACCACGTATCCCCCCCAAATTCGGAATGAGTTATGTAGGATGACAGTCCGCAGTCTACCCGGTAGGTCAAAGCCCTCAATGGGCTGTAGAGCCAAGGAAGAAGAAGAAGATAAGATGTTAGTTTAGTGTATAATGTTAGAAAGCTTCGGATTTGTATTTAAAAATAAATCAGCACTAATTTCTTTCTTTAAGTCACTATTAAATATATTGTTTTTCTTAAAACTTTCCTTAGTATTGATTTGACACTATAACTAATGTGGTTAGGCATGATTTTCACGATCCGTTAGATGCCTAGGATATAACCTACCTTAAATAAGTGTATACATAACGTGTGCCAACCTCCTGTGGTGTAGTGGTTAGCCTCTAGTTGCTGCCTCACAACTCAGGGGTCCCGGGTTCGAATCCTGGCATGGGCTTGGATGTTTGTGTCGTCATGGTCGCGAGGACCGAGATTAAGGCTGATAGGGAATTGATACAATGACCACGTATCACCCAAAATTCGGAATGTGTCACGCCAGATGACAGTTCGCAGCCGCCTCGGTAGGCCCAGGCCCTCAAGAGGGCTGTTGAGCCATTGGAAGAAGAACATACATAACGTGTGTAAAATATAATAAATTTCTTAAAACAGTTCTAAAGTCTTATTCTGCCAGTAATTTCAATTTTTATTAGTACATTTAATCGTGGTAATGAAACTTTTAATGGCTTTTGATGATTTTATCGAAATGATCGACATGACTATAAATAATAGTAAAGCGATGGCATTAACAACGAATACTGGTACTTTCAATATATATTCAGTTCTTGTGCTGTATTAGAGTGGTTAAGATCTATGTTTAATGCCCTCAACTGTTACAATTTTAGAGGTAAAGACTTTGGGACTGTTTTAAATAGTTTTTAATGTACTTAAATCGGTGTGATAGGCAGTCTGATAGAAATAACGAGAACGGATTAATAATATAGCCACAACGGTCCCCAATTTGAGGAATTTATTTATTTATATTTTGCTTCGTCATAGTACAGTTAGAGTTTTCGGCCTACTTTTGGTCATATTCATCTGCAACAACCTCCACGGCTAACTCAGCTATTGACGTTGCAGATGAATATGACCACAAGTAAGCCGAAAGTTACTGTAACTGTATTATGGCGATGGAAAATATAAGGAAATGTATTCTTGAAAGTGAGGACAATACATTTTAATATATTAATTTGTGATTCCTGTCCAGACCTGTTGATTATTTTAATTTTTAATTTTATAGCTTTAACTATATCTGTTAAGTATTAAGTTTCGTACATTAAAGTAAATGAATTATATATATTAATTTAATTATATGTCGGTATTTTACTCAAAATAAGAATATAATTATAATAAAATGAAAAAGTCCCAAACACAGGACTCCTACTCCCACTTGACACTAACACCTGAGTTATCAGATTCTAGGTTTCTCCGTTCTTTATGTAGGCGTCGCACTTGGCTGGGAAGCGATTTTTATCCATTATGATCTTCTAATTCATTTCCAAAAATCTCCGTTGCTGAACTTCAAGTAGATGAAATTCTTCTGTTCTTGAATATAATTATAATTACATTTGAAAAAATCTTCTTTGGCTGGAATCATATTAGAAGAAACCGGGCCGACTTTCTAACGTTAGCTTGTAAGTATATTTAATTTCATGGTATCCATAGTGTAATATATGAAAATTTGTAATAGTTAATAGTGAATAAAACTTTGATAAGTGGAATAGATCCACTCAGAAATATGAATGTAACTGATGTTACTGACTACGAAGCTTATTACATAATTAGAAAAATGTATTACAATAACTTATACAGTCTTGAAACTTGAAAAAATAATTGTAACAGGACTACTTAAAGCAGAAATAAGTGAAATTGGAAGCGTTTTATTATCTTTGTATTTATTGTTAGTCTACAATTGGGCGTAAGCCCGGTGGCAGATACAAAATGAAATTTCTTGAATATAGTTTACTCTTAATCTAAAAAAATACCTAAAAATAATCATAGTCCTTTAAAATTTCTATGGACCTGAAAGAAAAAAGAGAAACACTACAAGAATTAACACTTCACTTCACTATAACTTTAAGATTTAAGATTTATTATCAAAATACCCACTGCACACGTTTCTTGAGATTTGTCCTGAATTTATTCTCTTGAAGAGGATTTCCTCCAAACACTCCCACTTGTAAATTATTCCAGTCGTTAATGGTCCTATTTAGGAAAGAGAATTTGCCAACATCTGTTTTTTTCTTTCTACATTTCACTTTGAATTGATGATCCCATCTACCTATATAACAGGGCTATTGCATTTTGGAGCTAATTCCAATCCATTTTTTGTGCTCTTTATAAGCTTTGAATAGTAAATGCAACCTTGCTTTCCGTTTTCTTTGTGACAATATCTTTCAACCTAGTTGTTCTACTTTTTCATTTGTATGACCCGGGCCTACTCGCAAAAAATTAGCAACCCTTTTCTATTTGATTCTATTTGATGTTTTCCATAGGGATCCCAAAATTTAATGAAATTAAATTGAGTAGATTAAATAAAACGTTAATTCGAAGCGGTCTAACAAATAGGAGATATATAAATAAAACGAAAGGTCAATAGAAGAAAATATTTATTTATTCCCTAGTTAGAACACTTTTAAACCGAAACTACAGATTAAATTGACAGAAAAGGTAAATACATCGTAAGCGTAATGGGAAGATATACAGCTGACAGGCAATATGGACGGTAATATAATGCTACAGAGCAATTAAAATAAAATCCACAATACGTATGCTACTGTTTCTTGAATTTAAAATTGTTGTCAAGAAATAAAAATAGTGGAATCAGAAATATCATCCAGTTTTTTTGGAACTTGCATGTAATTCAGTTTCACAAATTATATGAAAAATCGTATTTTTTAATTTCACTTCACTTGAAACTTATCTGGATTAATTCTAAAACATCTACGTATAATAGAGCTAAGAATAAAACACTCTTGTCTGTGTTGTTCCTTTTATTGGCTGGACTCTGTTTACAAAAGCGTAGAATTCGTAGATTCCTATGAATATTACAGCAAATTATTAGAAAAGATACACATCCATCGTATGAAACCTAAATGCAGCTGTATAATTTCAGTAAAGAAAATTAGATAGTTAAAAGTACTAGGAGCATATAGAAATATACTGTTTTTAAAAAGACTAAATAGAGGTTTATTAAATGAGAATGAGAACCTTAAATTCAAAACTTAAGAATGTTACTTCATTATTTTATGATGTAATAGTTGATGATTCTACCGAGTACGTCCTATTAATGAATCTATTGAATGCAGTCATTGTCATACGTAAATATTCATAAACTAACAAATAAAATAAAAATGACTGCAGAGGAAGGAACACACAGAATAATCTCAGTCACCTCTATTTCTGTACGCAAGTAGTAAAATAATTAATGACTGGAATTGAAAACAGTGTATTTCATCCAGCAATTAAAATTAGGTGATTATGAAAATCTGATTATCGTCAATAATATATTAAAAGTAATTAATTTAAAGCCCTGAGGGTTGGAGCCCATAAGCAAGTGTTTTACTATGCAAGGATAGTAGAAAACACATGGAGTAGTTGAAATTCGGTTAATTAAATTGTTCAACGGTAAACTAGAAAATTGGTCCAAATACCTGCGAGGATCTCACAGACATGCCAATCCAGAGTTACTGAGGATAACATCAGCCTCTAGACTGTGAATGTATCAATAAGCACCTGACATTAATTCTGAGAATGAATAAGGAAGAGACCTATAAAGACCTTATGATTAGCAAAACCATTGACTTTCCACTGCTGCATTTATGTAAAAGGAATTGATTACTTAATAAGTTACACTACATTATAAACATCTATTTTTCCTACTCGTTAGGACAGCGTGGTAAATCACTAGTCGAAAGTTGTAAATGATATAAAAACTAAATCGTAAATTCTAAACAAATAATGAATATCAAGTGTGTGTGAGGAATACCTGATACTTTGTTTAAAGCTTTGAACGTAATTAAAAATGTATCCTATAAATGTTGTTCACATCCCACAGCAATATATTGCATTGGCTGTTTCAATTTGCATCAGTGATGTGATTTAGTAACCGCACTGAGATTATTATTATTATTAATACTTAGCTGCTATTGGGCATTTGCCCGTTGGCAGATATATACAAAGAAAACCCGAATACAAATAAAACACAAATACAATTACGAAAAGTTTACACTTAGAAAGAATTTTGAAGTGAAGTTTTTTATCTGAAAAAAAGAAAGGAGCCACACAAAAATCACTTCACTGAACTTTACTATTATTACTTTACTGATCATAAAAAAATACTACTCACTTAACTTTTCTTAGCCTATTCCTAAACTGATTTACGCTACCCGGAAAAGTCGTCAGTATTTCTGAAGGCAAGGAATTCCAATCGCGTATTGACCTATTTACTAATGAAAATTTTCCTACGTCTGTGCGTTGCCCTTTCTCTTTAATTTTGAACGAGTGGTCATTTTTAGATATTTAATATTAAAATGTAAACTACAATTTCATTTTTAGTTTATTTAACTAGAAAATACTTAGAGATTAAAAAATATTCTAACAAATTTTATGTGACACTTTTTGCAAAACGTTTTAACTCGTTAATAAAATATGAATATTCCCATTACTAATTATATTTTTCATTTCTCTATATCGATTACAAATATTATTTAATACGAAGCCACCGTCGGAAATTAGCAGGCACAATGCTGATAGTCCTCTATTTTATTGTATTCCCGCTCGTTTAAAAACTCGGAATTTGCACATTTCGGCAATCATAACGACAAAAAGTCAATCACTGAGTTCTGCGTGCAGGCTTTTTTGTAACCAGTCAGCGTTTGGGGGCAATAAAATTATTCTGCCAATGCCATCAAAGTAAACTTGACATAATTGGCTGACATTTATTCCAGAGAAATTTTAATGCATGGCTCAACTATTGTTCGCAATGGGAACGCAATTAACGCTGCCAATAAATGTCAATGTACCCTGATTCCGAGCGGAATTGCGCGCATTCATGGCTTCACCAGTGTCCCGGTCCGACCAATATCTTCCGCCATGTTTTCACTGCGCACGTTGCACCAACAAAACACCGGACGTAAATTATTTTTCAAATTAAAATTCAGTGTTCTGAGTTGCATGAAATAAGACAAAACGTCATGAGCGTATACAACGTATTATTCGTTGCTACATAATATCTGGCACGTAATTACGCGAATAATAGAGGGATTGTTTCCAAACTGAACTCGTTTGGCGCTGCGTTCTTTAGCCTGTATCATACTGATACGACCTATCATGTAATTAATAAAGCACGGAACACCAATTAACGAGGTGCAGGAATTACAAAAGGAAACGCCGGGTTTAAACTCATCATGTTGTCACGTTTCTGAGGGATCCATAGATTCAATAACACAAACACGTAGAGGTGATACGCGTTTATTCAACGGCGAAGTGCTGTACAAAGCTCGCACTGTGTAAGACTGACTCCGATTTGGAATCTAGTCCAATTTATACGCACGTGGAATATTTCATAAGTAGAACATTCCCGAAACAGAAAATACTAGAATTTAAAGGCGAACGAAGTAAATAAACAATTAAGAATGGTTGCGTCGGATGGGACTCGAACCCGTGTCGACATTTCTGCAGTCCAGCTTGTGATCTGCCAATATGATATATGGTATTTTCTAGCTTTCACGTATTGTTCGTTAAAATTTCCCACGAAAACATAGCATGATACTATGGAAAATTAATAAATCACGTCCACCAGCAATCTGACGATCGTCTCTATAAATAAATGTGTGCAGAAACATTTAAATTATTACAGAATATTTTAGAAAATGATCCATGTCGAAATAAGTTATTCATAAATTGGGGCTCATAAGTCCAATAACATTTTATGTTACTTCAAAACTTTCGTTACAGAAATGGATTACCTGATGACCTCTCCCTTTTGTTTACATTGGAAGGCTAAAATAGAGGATAAGTATTAATAATAAGTAGGTAGACTAGGAATAACTAGTAACCGCTCACTAGGTCGTTAGGATTCTACGCATCATTCGCCTCGAAGTGATGAAGGGGAAACCATAAACAAGACTTAATCGGTTATATCGACCTTTCGGTGTATCTCACGTCTTAATGATAATTAGAGATGGAATTTTCTGTTAAGAGGGAAAATTTACGGCTCCATATCACGTTCAGATTAGAAATCAGGTTCCCGACTGTTCCAAAAAGAACAGAAAAACTGCCTATCCGACGCCTGTGACACCGCATCATACACCTCTCAAAGCTAGCCAAAATGTATCGATTATGGGACATTTAATTCAAAAACGAGAATAGGAGTACACATTATGTTGACCCATTTTTTCCCTCCGACATTATACTTCTAATATCAATAATTAATTTTAAAAGAATTTTTATTTACGTGAGAGACTTTTTCTTTAATTTATTCTTATGAAAGGAGAAATTGACTGACATATCAAGTGGAGACCAAAAGTCCTTAATACAGAAACGTGATACTTTGAAATACAGTAGTATAAAGTAATGTAAGACTTAGATATGATTGTAGATATTGAATAATAAGTGAGATGAAAGGTAATTTCAAGAGAAAGGATCAAGGAATGGATCCTGATGTGGAAAATGATCGGAAAGTTCCTGAAAGGGCGTTGAAAGTCTTACAGAAAATATATAAGATATATAGTGCAACAACCAGGTTACGCGGTTGGTCTGTAGTTGACTCAGCACCGATGCTGTCCTGCTGCTGAGAGAAAGTCATATTCGCGTACGAAGTGGAATTTTGACAGTAAAACTTCTACTTATATTGACATTTTATTTTAAAACAATTAATGTATATAAATTCTACGCACAATTGCAAGATAAACTAAACGAAAAAATCTATAATTTAATGAAGAAACAAATGTCGGAGAAAAGGTAGTGAAATTCACTTACTTTATTCGTATCGTAACATATTTAAATTAAATATTACCTCTATAATTGACGATAAGAAAAATAACTGACGTTAAGTAACATATCAAGTAGTTGAATTTAAATGTATTTACAAGAAATATATCACCACAATTTTGCGCGAAAGTCTCTAGTTCAGTTTCGCCGCTAAGGTGATATCTCAGTGTGCCGTGTATCACACTGAAGTTACCATTAACACATTTTATAAATGGAAAACACTAAATTTTTAAAAATTGAGGATCTTTCCCAACTGTGTACTGAATTAACGAACTGCCCTTTAAAACAATGGCCAAAGAACAAATTGCCAATAGCAAACATTTTGGTGTTTACTGAACTTTATCATGAAGTCCTTATTGTGGCATAAATTTTATTTTATTTGTTTACAGTCGTTAAGTTTTTGTTGGATTAGCTTAAGAAAATGTTTTGATGTTTGTTACACGGAAGAGGCTTAAATGAAGAGCCAAACGAATTTATTATGTATTGTTTTAATTTTATTAATATATGTAATCCCTCTGACAGTAGCAACCAACGTTAACTAAAAGGTTACAAATTACTTTAAACTTTTTCATTATAAATATGGATACGTAGTTATTTTTGCCTTCGGTGGTAAGTACAAAGTGTCTTGCGTCAATTAACTGTATTATGTTCAGCGATCAACTAAGGTCATAATAAAGTTTCACTTTTCACCTTCTATATTAAACCATAGAGATTTATATTTTAATTTTATTTTTTATGCCGCTGAAGATATTTCATCTAATGGCTAATAATGTTAAAGCATTTAAAGTATTTCGAAGTGCACGTAGTTGAACACAAGCAATTTTGAAAGCAAAACAATTCACTTACGCTTTTGTATTATCACATATTTGTATGTTCGAAGAGTTCCGTGTTTACGACATTTTACCCTTTTCCATACATATAAGAAAGCGATTTAAAGACGGTCTCCTTTTCTGCTGAAGCATTTATCTTCTTTTATGGCGATAAAAGTAGAAGTGGTTTTGGCGGGCGACTTCTTGCTAAGCAACAGTGCTTGAGTGGGGGAGGGAGTGTGCTTGCGCCTGACATTAGCGCGTGATGGATACGACAAAACCTCGCGCCTTACTGCGAGCGCCCCCAACCTAGCTGCCGCCAGTCTCCAGCCTCCAGCCGCCGCGACGCCTCCATGCATTATCATTACAAACCATTCAGCATGCACATACTCAGTTGCTCATTTTATTTCAGTCAATCTAGAAACTGGCTCTTTGATAACGCTTGCTAATTAAAACACGATACGAAGGATTAGAGCATCAGAGGGATGTTTGTGTGGTAAGAATATAAGTATGCAGATTATGGAGGGTGTGGGTAGTGGTAGTTATGTGGAAATGAATAATCTTTCACAGAATAGGAGAGTTGCGTCAGACCAATCTAAGGACTGAAAACTACAACTACACCTTCTTTCGATCTAACAAAGTAACTCTTTCGGTTGTCAAGATATAAATAACCGTGCGTTATACTTACTAGATTTTTAAACAAATTTTATGATTATTAATATTTTTTTATAATTTTCTAATAATCCAACAAAGTTCCTGTACAGAAACTCGGCAGTGTAACTAGGATATAATGTCAGTAGTGCATCCAGGGAAGTACCTTGGGAGATTGACAATTTTTTAAAACTTCTATTTAATCTAACTGAATCATTTCAGTCAATGAGTATTAAATTAACCAAAAACTGTCTTGAGAATAAAATTTTTATTTTTAATGGGAACCTTTAGACTATTTTATCATTTTGAACCTTAAAACAAGATTATTAACAGTTATACTTAATGGAAGTTCTAAGCAGAATAGGGGGCTACAGAACAATGTAGACGACTTTGACTAAGAGAAGGGATGGATTAATAGGCCACGTTTAGAAGCATGAGGGTCTTATTAAATTAGCATTAGAGGGAAGTGTGTAGGCTAATAACAGAAGAGTTAGGCCAAGAATGGAATGAGCTAAGCAGATTAGGTAGGATGTGGTAGAAAAGAATTGGCTTGCGCAGGACAGGTTAGGATAGAGGGTTGCATCAGACCATTCTTAGGACTGATAAACGCAGCAAAAATTCTTATGACACTAAAACAATTGTATAATTCATTTCAAATATACAAATACACAGATATACCCGTTTAAAATTTTGTGTATATATAAAACAGTCAACGAGGACGACGTATTGTCAATATAGTAAAAGCCAATTTTGTACAAGAGTAACGAAGTAGATAAAATAAAATTACACGTATCTTCATTTGGTTATTTTTCAATTAATTAAATCCAATGTATAAAACTTTAGGAGTAATAAGCATATATGCAATAAAAACTTTATAATGTAAGTATAAATTTAAATCATAAAACCATTTTATTTTAATTTATTTAAAAATTCAGTATATTGCCTCTATTTAAATTTATAATGATGGCCTCAGCAATTTTTAATTTAATTATGGTGTCAGTGGTTTTAAGACGGTAATCTTATCAATATTTAAATAATGGGATAAAGGTTTTAAATTCACAGATAATGCCGTATTAATTTTGTATTTCGGTTTCAAACATAATTTATCGTTATAAATCCTGGATTATAAATCCCCCGTATGCTTTGTATGCTTTATAAAATTAATAGATTCAGAACCAAAAGGTTGTCCATTTAGATATGAAAAATGAATTATACTAAAAAAACAACCGGAATACCATGGATTTCTTTATTAAATTTTTTATTTTCAACGAACAGACGATATTCTATATATAATAGCTTAATACGTCTATTCCTAGTTAAGGCTAAAATTGTAAATAAATCATTACTAAATCACGAAAGTTGTTAGTTCTCCTTTATATAATATCAACTGCCCCTTGAAAGTTTGAAATATTACATATTTTTCCTTGGGGTGGGGCCAACCTTCCCCCTTTTTCCCTCTCCCCTAATCTGCTATTGTATAAGATATATGTATTTATAAGAAACAATAGTTTATTTTATCAAGTAGCGTGAAGATACAGACCATATAATATTCTAAACCGCAATTTGTGAAAAATAATAATGTAATATTATTTAATTTTGAAGTATCATAATGGAACTTGAACGATTTTACGGTTGTTCTAATATGCACATTTATGATGAATGACGTTTTAATAAATTTTGTTAAGTTTCTAAAATTGTAGAATTCCTCCAAACAAATTCATGTTTTTATTCTAATTTTTAGATCGTTACATCAATATGATGAAAAATTTGGTAATGGTTTTCGTGTTTCTTGATCTGGTTTCAAGAGTGCGTTTTGTTTGTCAAATATAAAATTATCCATAATTATGCACACAAAATTTAAGAGAAAAGGTTTTCCTTTGAGTTGAAAATTTAAAAATAAATGAAAATATAGTACGTAAATTTGTGATTTGAAATAATTTATGGTTTGTTATTTACTCACTATATACATATAAGCTTTGTTGTGGACTTCAATAAAATTTTCATTAAAATGTAAATGTAAATTGAAAAAGGTTCTAAATTGACATATTATTAACTAAATTTTAATAATTATTTCCAGAAACGGTTAACTTTTATCATCCTACTAAAATACATTCGCCGAATACAATTTTTGAGTCAAGAGGACTAAAACTCATTTTATCATTCGAATGTCACCTACCTGTTCTGAATTATACTGTGCCATTACGCCGTTTATTATTCATTCTTACTTCCAGTTTATTTAGTTTCAAATGAATAGTATGCTTTAGTTATATAATTTCTTATTCAATTATATTGTATTAGTCATGACTGAAGTGATTCATACACTAATTATAAAAACATTAGTAATGATTTGTTGCATGACTTTAGCCAACCATTTCTCTAATGGACTGAGTAAGAACATCCCAACTCACTGATCTCCAATCATTGACTAGTTCACAGCGCCTTAAGCAAGAAGCGTGGGAGTAAATTGAGTAATAATATTGATTTGTCTGAATACAATTTTAACTGTGCTTTAATGTGTATCAAATATTTTATAAATATTTACTGCTTTTGACGTGAAGTTGCTTCTAAAAGTAAATATAAAATTTTTAAATTTATTTATATATACGTCGCAGTTGGATAACCCCTGGGGACACAAAGGTTACAATACATAACCTTTATAACTACATATTATATTGTATATTGTAACATTCGGACGACGTCACTGTTACTTTCCTCGGCTACTTGTTTAGTGATGTTAATTGGGCGACAGGTAATTAATTACCAATAGAATTTTATTTTAAAACAACTGTCCATTTATTTTAACAATAAGATTAACAAAATCCCTCGCCGGGTGTCATCCACTCATCACCGCGTCTCGCCATAAAACGTTAAATTACAAATTACCTTCCGGGGTGGCGTCTCACTATTTTTATTCGGCTAGCGTGTTCGAGACTCGACACCTACACTTGTGGTCGCGAATTCTCGCGTACTTCACAACGTGTTTACTCCATTATTGTTCGTCGACATTTCCGTGTATTTGCATTGACCCGCGCTCGTAGCGCGGCATCAACAATTGACTTCCTCTGTCGGCATCTTTCAAACAAGGCCGGCAACAACGAATCTCGAGTTACACAAGCACAATAGACATTGCAAAGATTACAAATGGAGCAAAGAAGTTAGGGCTAACCCATAAAAGTATAGAATCTGGAAGAGATGTAATAAAGATCGGTAAAAGTGAAGTAGAGATTATAACGGAAAATGGCATAAGGCATTACACAGATCTTGCAGAAGGTAGTGATATAGTATTAAATTTCTATACTAGTTTGGGAAAGATAGACGTTAGACTGTATTCTGACGTATCAGATAAAAGCAAAATTATAGTAAAAGTGAGTAATAAAGAGGAAGTATTAGAAAAATTCAAAGGTCATCAAAGCTGTGGAATAGTAATGGCAGTCAAAGGTGTAAATAAAACACTAGTACTACTTAGATCCTGGAGTACACCTCCCCAGTCTGGGCCAACGCAGCGGAGACGCACACCGAGAAAATATTCGTCATGGAAAGACGGTGTCTTTATCGAACACAGCATCTCCCGCCACGGACATCCAACGCTGTAGTACGGCAGGAGTCAACAACCCATGGGAGAAACCTCAGGGAGGTTTTACCGATGGCCGCACGATTTTGGTTATGAGCTGGTCTCATCTCTAGGTCGATACCACACTGATAAGAAGGTAAATAGGAACCGACCCTTGTCGATCTTCTTTTAAAGTATCAAACAGTTCTAATTTAATTAGTCTATATTAGATTTACAAGCCTTTTTACAGCTTGTACTATTTATTATCTATATGCATATCCATACAATTATTTATTTATGAATTTTTATGTTCTATTTTATTTTATTTTTCACCTTTAATAAGCCTCAGTAGGTGTGCGTCAGCCAATCGGAGCGGAAATCAAAGAAGAAGAAGCGGTATTAGTAAGATGAATGAATGATCGAATATGTGAATGTGATTATTTATTGAATTTGTTTTGTAGCCTCTATGGCGATTGTATATATATTATGTACAAATATGAAAACAAAACGACGAAATTTTAGTAATGACAATTTATTTAATGTGTTTATGTTAATAGGCGTAAAGGGAATCAAACGGGTATACTACCTTTGCAACATAATGACGTTCTTGTCATGGGGGATATAGATAAGGCTGAACTACTAAATTCACACTTCAGTTCAATTTTTAACACAAATAAGGGTCATTGTAACGTAGATATTGAACAGAATGAGGGAAATTTATTCCAAATACTAGTCAAAAGCCTAAGGAAACGGATAAATAATTTACAAAATAGAAAATCACGTGGTATAGACGGTATTCCAGCAGAAATAATAAAAATATCAGGGGAGGCAATTATTCCATACCTAATGAGGTTATTCCATATTTCAATAAACAATTCCAGTATACCGTGTGACTGGAGGAAGGCTATAGTTGTCCCAATTCATAAAGGGGGTAGTAAAAGTGACGTGAATAATTATAGACCGATAAGTCTTACGTCGGTTGTTTGTAAGCTGATGGAGCACCTTATTGTAGAGTACATCCGTAAGGAGCTTGATAATAACGGCTGGTTTTTCAAGGGGCAACATGGATTCCGAGAAGGTTACTCATGTGAGAGCCAAGTCGTTTCCTTGTACCAGGACATTGTCGATGAGGTTGACAGAGGAGGAAGAGTGGATGCGGTCATCATAGATTTTGCAAAGGCTTTCGATCTTGTACCTCATGACATATTGTTACAAAAAATGTCCAAAATTGGGATTGATAGACGAGTAGTTTTATGGATTAGAGAATTTTTACGAGACCGACAGCAAATGGTTAAAGTAGGGAACGAATTATCCTCAGTTGCGAAAGCTAAATCGGGTGTGCCACAGGGTTCCGTTATTGGTCCCTTATTATTTCTAGTCTACGTAAATGACTTAGCTTCAGGCATTAATTCTCAGGTGCGTCTTTTTGCTGACGACTGCGTAATATATCGGAAAATAAAAACTGTGATCGATGAAGAACTTCTACAAAAAGATTTAGACACAATAATAGATTGGGCACTTGTTAATAAAATGAAAATAAATTGTAACAAGAGCAAGGCAATAAGCTTTTGTAGGCGTCGCGTAGAAATAGTACTTAATTATAAGCTCAGCGGTAATGAAATAGTACAAGAAAGTAACTGTAAGTATTTGGGTATATACTTGAGCAGTAATATGGGTTGGGAATATCAAATAGACCATGTGACTAGGAAAGCATGGAAAGCACTTCATTTCGTCATGCGGATTTTAAAAAAAGCAAACTGTGAAACACGGGAACTCGCATACAAATCTCTCGTGCGTCCAGTACTAGAATACGGCTGTATTTGTTGGGATCCGTTCCGAAAATATCAGGTCGAGGCACTGGAAAGGGTACAGAGGGGGGCGGCAAAATTTGTTAACCGGTGTCCTGGTCACGGAAACGAGAAGGTTCGTCAATTAGGGTGGGATATGTTAGAAAAACGACGACAAAATTTACGTCTCGGGGCTCTTTTTAAAGCGTACGCAGGCCAACAATCCTGGAAAGATATTGCATCAAAGTTTTTAGAAGTAAATTATTTCAGTAGAGGGGATCATCATTGTAAAATTGGGCAGTGTAGCTTTAAAACTGACGTTGGGAAATTTTCATTTTTAAATCGGACTGTAAGGGATTGGAACAATTTACCTGCAGAAGTTTTCGAAACATTCCCTGCCAATAGCAACGTGTTGCAGGGAAGAATTAGGAAGTGTAGTGAAGTGCAAGTGTAGTGAAGTGTAGTGTAGTGCGACGAAACAATATATGAATAATGGGTACTTTTTTATCTTTTTTGTTAGAATTTAATTTAATTTATATTATATTAGTGTAATTATTATCTATAACATATTTTATTTTTAAGTTTATTTTTCATAGATAAAATTCATGCCATCGTGGAAGGAACTCCGACCAATAGAAGAGGAGGCAGGACCTCCAGTAAGATGTCACCACTGCTGCTGTTAGGGACGGAGCCGTAATTTCATGTTACAATATATGCATAGGTGCATCCTACTTTCCGTATTTATTTCTGCCTATTTATTGTGATTCATTTTTCTCTTGATTTGACAGTTTTCATACTGTTGATAAATATTATTTTCTTATCTAAGTAAATATTTTACAGGTGTTCAGGGTGATATTTGAAGTGTGGAAAAAATGTAATATTGTGAACAATAATTATTAGGGAATGTTGAATTCAGAATTATAGCTTGACTATGTGGACGGATACTTGCGTCAGAACTAGAGACAGTTGTCAGACTATTCGCATCTGAGGAGAGAACAGAAAATACTTCATAATTATCATTATTAATATAGTTTACCCACCTAATAATAGAAGTTAATAATCTCGTGGGATACAGTTCAGCAACGCTCGAGTACTCTGGCAATGAGCACCTCAGTAACGATAACGCGTATATAGGTATGCTTTAATTTTTTTTAATGTATGTATGAAACGATTTAATGAAAATCCGAAGGCCAATAGGGAAATATATACACTTATTGAATATGTCAACCAGTGATTGTGAGGAAATATTTTCTAAATGGTATAAACAAAGGAACAGCAAGTTTACTTTTATCTTAAAATTTCGCACAAGCAAAGTGGAAAGCGGGACGTGACTTGTGAATCCTGACCTGAAGGAAGATGTTTCTGTATGGCTCCTATGAGAGCCGTAAACAGGCGTCGGAGCTAGGGGAGCGCGAATTGACTTGGGGCTGAGACTCAACTCTGCCAATCGAAACCAGCTACATCCAAGATTCAATACTTATACAAACACGGAAATATTCAAACAAAAACTCTATTAAGTTAGTATTAAGATGATTTATTAACTGCTTATATATTCAAACAGTTTCAATTATCACGGACTCAAGTTCCGTCCACTATGTAAGTGATAATATTGCAAAGAATTACACTTAACTGATATTTTTTCCAATTAAATTTTTAATATGTCAACGTAACGTAATTTATATTATTCAAATTAATATACAAAATTTATACTATATTTTTATTTTCTAAACTATATCTAATCCGAGACGTTTTATGCAATAACAACACAAAAATTAGGTTAAAATATTTGCTTCACAATATGTTTATCTGAAACATAATATTGTGCGCTTTGTAAGATATTATAATTAGTCGAAATGAAATAGGGACCCTGTGTAAGCAATACATCACATAGCTGGAATTCATACAGTTACATTTTGTGCCCAGCGGTTTTCAAGGAACTCTCTATTAATTCCTTGTTACAAACGCGAATGTCCGGTTACTGAAAATTGAGGTTGATTTAAATATAAGAGTACATAAACTTTGTAAAAGACACTGCACATCCATACTAGATAAAAAAAATGCCCAATTTTTAAATCGAATAAATTTACGACCAAATTACGGACATACAGAATTTATACCGGCGTTTCCACAATTTTACTAAACAATTTTCTTGGGAATACAAGAGATATTAATATTTTGAAATTTTTGACGTTATGCAACTTATAAAACTATGATTCGATAAAGGAAACAATAAAATATAAGTGAATGAAAGGACTAAGAGTGGGAGTGGTAAGAAAAAATACAAGTAGGATGTTTCATTGTCTTTAGTGAGACGGACTACATGAGAGTATGCACATAGCAGCAACTTTCCTTTAATAGCATAGGAAGTGAATTTTATGTGGAGAGGAAATTAAGTAGTTATCAATGTTTGTGGGATACAAAATGGTTGTGGATGTAGACACGCCGTTGAGAAATGTACATTATTACTTTGATAATATATTATACTTAAACTTAAATTCTACAGACAAATATTTTAATGGTCGTGTTATGGTCGTATATTTTACCGCCAAAAAAGTTATGATTTAAGTTGCCCTAAGCGTGTTCAGTCGCTAATAACCTAGCAGGTGATACGACTATAAAAGCAAACACGAATAAAAAACTTAAATTGTATTTATTCAATCATGTACTGATAAATCTATTACTATACAACAAGAATATCTTTTATTTCCCTTATTCTAAAATTAACATACTCGTTTTACAAATTAGATGAGGCAAAATATTGAATAAATTGGCAGCATTACTTCATTGATACATTATAACGAACGGCACGTAAAAAATACTGAATATATTAAAAGCCTATTTTAGCAAAACCTGGCACACGTACCATTAATAACAATATTTTACTTCAATGCAATAATATTGTATAACAGTAATTATATTTGACTTCTATACAGTATAAATAAATAGAATCAGCATAATATTTAAAAAATAATTTAATAACATTAACCTAAGTGTATGAATTATGCGTACAATAAATTTAGATTATTATAAATATTGACATATTCTTCTAATAGTATCACCCCATTATTGATGTTGTATAAGTAAAATTTGAAAGACATGCTCAATATTCAACGCCTGTTCTTCAACGCAAAGCATCAAAAATTGTAGAGTGATCGTACAAATTGAATTGGTGGAAAGAAAAAAACATGTTAATGTTTTTAAATATGCTGACCATGGTAATGTAACATAATTACGACCAACATACGATCAACCAGAGTCCGTCAACATTAAAGACTGTCAACATTGTCAGCATAACGCAGAAACTGAACTAAAACATTAGTATCAGAAAAAAATGCAAAGTGAAACACGAAAGAAAATGAATACGAACAAAGACCCCATAGCGGTTATGGTCAATTCATTTCAGTTCGTGGTGCAAAAATTCTGTCTTGAAAATTCTCAAATCACTGTGGCATATAATTAAAAATGTTTTAAAATATTTTCTGTCGTATTCAGTAAATGGTTACTTGCGTGTAAATTTTTGGTTGATATAAGAATATCCTTTTATGTGTCATTTAAAATTAACAACTTGAGCTTAGTTCAGTTATTGTGGGTATTCCAATTTAAAAAGTGATTTGTAACGAGTAAAATCTATTTAATTTGTTTTAACGATTTACTTAATTTGACTAAATTCTAGTAACCAATTTTTCTTCATTTATATGCAATGGAGCTTGATAATTATAGTTTTCCACGTTTAGTAAATTCCCTTAGTAAAATTGTAATAATGGTATAAATATATGTAGGTTGTTTCTTTAGATTATAATTGAATGAGAGAGGAGGATTATATTATGATAAAGTTTGTTGGTACAAGTTATGGTTGCACCGACTATAGCGGTCAGCAGCCGAGGCCGGAGGGAGGAAAGAAGACGACAGCAAATTAGCCATTAGCTACGGACAAGTTGCAGCATCCTTTTATTATGACGTCGCTATGATATCCGTCTCCGGGGAAGGGGCGGGGAGAGGCGTCTGTGGCAGACAGCACCTACCATTACACACACGCTTATGACTCAGGACAGTAAAACCCCGCGTCGTACGTCACAAGAAGTGGGGATTCGACCCGCCGAGCCTAATGATATAAACACTAGCAAATTTACGGCATCATTTACTTTTCCTCGCGTTCTTCGTCTGCTACTAATGTATGCAATGTTATGCTCGATCCTTATTTGCGACATCGGTGAATGTCTTTAGGCGCGGTGCACGCTGGAGAAACAACTCTCATTCACTTTCCATCATGACATAATTATATTAATATATTTATATATTGATGCCAAAAGTCACCTGAAATTAAAATAAGAATTTTTATCAAATTTCTACGAAAAGAAAATTTAAAACAGAAAATTGTTTGAAGGCCGATTCCCACGAAAGTATGGAAAGTCGTCGCTTTTTTTTGAACCTGTGAAAAAAAGACAAATCATAAACTCAGGGCAGAAATGAGTTCTGTTTCGTGAAATCGTTTTCTGTCGGTACAGGCTGAAAATGAAGAAACTCAATAAAGGAATTAGAACAAAAAGATGGGAAATAGAAAAATTGCAATAACAGGACGTGATTCAGAGTTTCAAAGAAGATATCAGGAGTAGATTAATAGAGAAAGGAGAAAGAAATAATATAGAAGAGAAGTAGGCACTCTTAATGGAAGAAATGATTAAAGCAGCAAACGAAAAAATAGGAAGAATAGCTCAGACCAATAGGAAAGCATGGATAACAAAAGAAATAGTAAAAATTATTGATGAATTATTTTAGATTTATTGTTGTTTTCATTGGCCCTCGATTGAGGAAATAGGATACGTCATACATTACAAACAACGAACGAAATAAGGTACATCATTACAAATATTCTTAAAATAAATTAATAAAAGAAAATATATACAGTCTAAAGTCAGTATAAACACTACACGCACTCAAGAGATCACAATCACACAGTGAGAAACACAAACACACGCCAATTTAGTTTTGCCAACGTGGAGCTGCGCGACCAGGAAACTGTCCTTCCATAGTAGCTCTAGACAATACATGAAACAAACAAAAGAGCAGAAAAAAAGACGCACTCAAACACCAAAGCCCTTGCGAGGAATCGATCAAAGGACCTCTGTGGTACGAGGCAGTGACGTTAACCACTAGACCACATAGGCGTAAATATAAAATCGAAACAGATGAAAATGGTAAAGAGCAGTATAGACGCTTGAAGAATGAGATAGATAGGAAATTCAAATCAGCCAAAGAGGCTTGGCTACAAGAGAAATGCAAAGCAGTTGAGGATTTCATGGTGAAAGGGAAAATAGACTCAGCTTATAGGAAAATCAAATAAACATTCGGCGAGAGGAAAAATATTAGCGGATGGGAAGCCAATTATGGATAAAGAAGAAAATCAGAAAGTTGGACGGAATATCTAGAAGAACTGTATCATGGTGGAAATCTAGATCAGCCAGTAATAGAAGAAGAAGAGGAGGTGGATGATGACGGAAGAAGGTTGGGGCTGATAGATGCGAACAGCACAGAACAATTAGTTTAATATCCCAAGCATGCAAAATATTAACGAAAATAGAATATAGGAGAATGGAACGTCAAATAAAATGCGAGTTATAAGAAGATCAGTTTGGTTTTAGGAAGATTATAGGGGCAAGAGAAGCAATATTGACTTTACGAATAATTGTGGAAGACAGGATACGAAGAAACATGCCTACGTTCATGAAATTTGTAGATTTAGAAAAAGCGTTTGATAATGTAAAATAGAACACACTATTAAGGATTTTGAAGAGCTCTCGAATAAAATATTGAGAAAGGAGGCTAATACATAACCTCTACAGAAGACAGGCAGCAGTAATTAGAATAGAAAGCCGTAATCAAGAAAGGAGTAAGACAATGATGCATTCTGTCGCTCATGCTGTTTAGCATATATAGAACAGGCGACGAAGAAAGTTAAAACGGAATACGGAAAAGGAATCATACTGCAAGGAGAAGAAATAAAAACCTTACGCTTTGCCGAGGATATTGAAGTATTAGGAGAATCAGAAGAAGACTTGGAAACCATAATAAATGGCATGAACGTAGTCCTGGAGAAAGAGTTCAATATGAGGATTAATAGAAGGAAAACCAAGGTAATGAAGTGTAGTATGGGAAACAGTGGAATAACAAAGGGTGTTAGATTGGGAAGGGATATTTTGACGGAAGTTAAGGAATTCTGCTACTTGGGAAGCGTAATAACTCGGGATGGTAGAAGTATAGTAGACATAAAGTGTAGGATAGCACAGGAAAGGAATACTTTCGCAATGAAGAGGGATTCAATTACGGATAATACAAGTGTGAATATTAGGAAATCGTTGCTAAAAATGTTCGTATGGAGTGTGGCGTTATATGGGTGCGTAACGTGGACAGAAAGAAAAAGAATAGAAGCATTTGAAATGTGGTGCTATAGGCGAATGCTGAAAATCAGATGGGTGGATAGAATCACTAATGAGAAAGTTCTAAACATGAGCGAACATTATGGAGGACGTTGACCAAGGGAAGGGATAGATTAATAGGCCACGTTTTGAGATATGAGGGTCTTGAAAAATTAGCATTAGAGGGACGTAATTGTGGTAAGAACAGAAGAGGGAGGCCAAGGACGGAGCATGCAAAGGAGATTAGAGAGGATGTGGTAGCTATGTAGAAATGAAAATCCTTGCGCAGGAGTTGCATTAGACCCTGTCTTAGGACTGACTACCACAACAACACGCTTAATCAATACCAATAAATAAAATTGAAGTGTCTTTCCGTCCGTCTGTTTGACTTGCTGTCTGTCCCTATGTTTGTCTCAATTAGCCTCCGAAACGGCTCAACGGATTTCAATGAAAATTTGGTGGTTTTCCAACAGTAAATTTAACTTAAGTATTCGTGCATGTTTCATTTCGACATCTTGCAGAGCTCAGAAGATAGTTATGTAAATGTTTATAAAACCATTTATTTGCCGCGCGAAAGCCGGCGTGAAAACGAACTGCGAGTTGGCGTTCCTATACCATTCATTCCACTTAAAGTGGTATTGCAGCATGAGAGAGAGGGGGAGAGGGCGAGGAATGAGTTCCATCTACTGTTGCAGTAGGATTCTTGCCGTAATTAACCTATTGTTGGCAGAGAGCTAACTCCCTGAGAAATAAAAAACTTATTTCGATCGTCGATACGATGCATACGTAAATTGTTTTTTTTGGTCGCATCAGGTAAAGTTTATATGTAATAAAAACCAAACCGAATATATCTATGTATGTATTGAAGGAACACTTTAAGTCCTTAAAATTATTATTATTTACTTCAATACTTAGAAATAGCCTAATTTTTTTCTTCAAAATAGCTCACATAATATCTATTTATAAGTTACCATTAATGTGAGATAACAATACTATCGATATTGTAACATAACTATGACACGCATGATACAACTCTAAAGTCACTGCTATTGTTGGCGGAAGGTCTGTGTGACGTCACGCATGTTTTTCGCTCGGAAGTTTTGAAGATAACACGCACGGTGAAAGTTGTAGTTAATTGGTAGCCTCGTTCTGAATAATACTTTAAATCTCATTGCTCCAAAATAAGTGGATAAATACAAAAGCTCTATTTTGATATTATTTGAATAATGATATGGCGTCCAAGTAACACCAAATCGATAGAGGATCCAAATGAATAATAGGGGAAAGCTGAGCAGTATAGGACGGAAAAATAATACATATAATTATTTGTAGCAATACATATTTATTTTATTGCTTTCTAGCCTAATCCCCACTTGCATAAAAATATTAATTATTCCTAAGATTTAAGTCATCTTCCTAGCGTCTTAATTTGTTTTGAAAATCTTGAAGACGCTTCAGAGCATAACAAGATTTAAGCAATTTATTAAAAAATGTTGCAGAGACAGTGACAGCCCCCGCTAACGAGATGGGGCGACGCATCAATATCGAGTAATTAAAAGTTTGACATGGAAACTAATAGGGACGGGGCGATTCTTATGGGAAATTAGCGTCGTGAGTGATGAGCCCTCGCGAGGTTCCCTGCTGCTGCTGACGGCTGCCGGTTGCCGGCTGCCGGCTGACGGTTAATGACCGTCCAGAGTCGCCTCAGCGGCTGTTTACACTCAGTGCGACCTCCCGAAATTGCCCAGAACGTGTGACAACATATCCAAAGGACTATGCGGAGACGATTTTACCAGTACGCACGTTCGTAAACTTATGATGAAACGCAGATCGAGGAGAAATTGAGTGTCTGCACTCCCACCTCTCTAATGCCTGGTAAGTAATGAAATAGTAAACGACGAGACAATAGTTATTCTAATTAAATTAGGTGAGACCTTTGTTGCTATACGTACTAGAAATGAAACAGCAAAAATAAGTTGAATTAAAATTGTACATTAATTATTTGAGTAATTCAATGATTTCCACCGCTAAAGTCATACATTCAAATTAAATACGGATAACAGGAAATTTTACTCGATTAAGTGTTTAATATAATTTTTCATCGTCCGTTTCTACAAATCTCTTCTTCTTACAGCGACAAAGCCTTCATTAGCTTTCCATAACACTAGTCAACATAATTTTCGTCCCACAAGTACCAATATTTGTACTTGAAGCAGTTCTTTGTAGTGTTTTCGAATATATTTTTGAAATTTCTCCAACAGCCACAGATTTCTTTGACTCTTATTTAGTTATTTTTAAATAAACGTTTTTCTCATTCATTGTTCCCATTAAGGAAAAACCAAACATTTTTTTTGTCTCCAAAGGAAAAATATGTTGTTTTTTCGTCTCGTGGATAGGTGGGAAATATTCAAAAGACGCCATGAAGCCCGTACTTCGCGGTGTGTGGGATTTTACCCACTAAAGTCCTCCTCCTTAACTAAAATTGGTCGATAGAGACCAACCATCAGTTTTCCATTGTTAATTCTTATATCTAGTTACTTATTGGCTAAATTAGTCCCATGACATCCTTTAGTTTTCATAGTTGTCCTACGACCTCATTTCACAGCATGCTATATTTTTGTAATTTATTACTCATACTAATTCAAATGGTTCAGTTCGCTTCAGTCTTCTGAACAGGTATTTATTGTCCGACAGCTGAAGAACTTCTGTGATTTCATGCCTGCGGAGAGTTTCTTCGTCCTTGCACGCAAATCTTTTAATTTTTTCTTTGACAGTTTATGGATGTCAGCGTTTCTATTGTACAATGGAGCATTCGTCATAGCACTTAAAATTTTATTTTGGAAGGTCTGTATTTGGTTGATATAATTTTCTTTTGCGCATCCCCTACTTGTATACCATATGACCATGTCTGTTTAATAATTTTATCATACATCAGAGTTTTGTTTTATGAAGACAGGTTGGAATACTTTCGAATAAGCCATCTCTACTCTCGACAAGTTCTTTCCACATAAGTTGGTATCTAGAGTCATACAAAGATAATTGGCTTTATATTTTCAAGGAGAAATGTGTGATTCTGATAGTATTATATTACATTTCGGCCCCGGAAGTTCTAGGAACAACTAGAATTTTTTCTAATATTTTAATTAAAGAACTGAGGGGGTGCTTAAAGTTGGGAGACGAAACGTATTCTAATTAAAATTTTCAAATTATGACTTTTAGCCTCTCTTTGTGTTTAATTATAATATTAAGTCCGATAATATACCTACTTTAATTATAATACATTGATTTAATTTAAGATATTTATCAGTTTCCTCTTTATCCGTTTTAATTAATTGTATTAAATTTTCACCCTCCTCTCAATTTTTTGTATATATTGATGAACTTGAAGGTTTACTTTTTTATATTATTTCTCATCTCACTTTCCTAGCCTGCAGGAGTGTTTATACCCGGTAAAACGTTTTCAGCGTCTCATAAAATACCTATACTATTATGTTAGTTATAATTACAGAACGAGTTAATCATAAACTTAAATGTTTTATAATATTTTTGGGTTCTATTCAGTTACTATCGATACATACATTCACACACATTAGATTCATGATGTAATTTATATTTATTAATGATCAAATTCATGTCATTATTTTTCTTATTACTATTTTTAAATTTCTTCGTAATGGTAATATTTACTTTATTTCTTTATTTTAGTACCGTCTGGAGTTTTTTACTATAGTACATTTAATCATTATTATTGTGGTACGTTCCGAAATATATTTTTGTATAACTTTTTCATACTTCGAATTAATAATATTAAAATGTTCCTACAATTCACTCTGTTCCACTAAATGTTTAATATTTTTTATATGAATGTTAACTGTGAGGCAACTCTACAACGAAATAATATATGCAGGTAGGTGGTTGATAGGTCGTAAATCCGTTTTCTTTTACTTCTGAGCACTAAATTAGCCATTAACACTTTCACTAACAAACAACACGCGCGCAATCATTTTGGTTAGCAGGCTACATGAGGGTGATCCTGAAACAGGTAACTACCCTTTAATAGCATAGGAAGGGAATTGAAAAGGGGGAACGTAGAAGGGAGAGAAAGGTAAACACTGGTTGACAAGGGTCCTGGTTTTTTTTCAGGTTCCTACCCGGTGTTACACCTAAAGAATATCAGGGAAAATCCTAGAATAAATGAATCAGATAGGTCGTGCTATTGGGTACTATTCTCACGACCTTCAGAATAACTGAGATGAGTTTTCTGAGGGGTCGTCGCATTCACTTTTCCGTTTCTCCAACAGTTTTAGGAGGCAGCGACCGACTGATCCAATGGGAACAGCGGACGACTCTTACCGTTGCCCTAGGTCTTCGCACCAGTACGTTCACTTTCTAAAATAGACGTGTGGGAAACTTGAAAAATACAGAGTACGAGGCATTCCGAAAGGTGCGTTCCGCAGTCAATCTGGGTAGAAATACATGCGAAAGAAAGCTCCCACAGACATTTTCGGCATCATTTTCTCAGGATGCTTGAGAATTCTGATGGCCAGAAACGAGGCGCGAGCACTAACGGACAGAGAATCCAATGGGAACAGACATAATAATGGTTGCAGATTGCTTAGAAGGCAATCATATTTGAGGGGCAATATTTGGCAGAAGTTTAAAAGGGGGACTGACGCTTTTGTTTCAGTCTGAGAGGAAGAAGTCTTCCAGAGAAACCCAGGAGGCGATGTGAAGGAGTTTTGACCGTGGACGAGTTGGTTCGTTTCATTAAAAATCGTTATCAGCAATCTGAAGAGTCCATTCTTATTTTACACTCAGTTGAGGATCTTTGAATACAGGCGTAACTTTCGGTAAGTTCATCCTGGTCATTGCAGAAAACTTACATTCGTCTTCAGACTCGCCAGCTCCAGAGTTATGACTGGTTAAAGTTTTGCTTGATTTTATAACTATTACATTTTATACGACAAACCTTGGGACGTAACATGCAACATAATTATCTTATTTGTTAATAAAGTTGGCATTATTAACGTTTAAATCTCTGCTGTCTAAATGTGTTCCACGAGGAATATAACACTGATTAACTCTTCATCCATCAGCTACACACCAAAATTTTTGTTAACCTAAACTTCTTTTTTTTATTAATTTTAAATCATTCAGAAGTGAAGAATTAACGACCCGTATAACGGACTTATACACAAAATTTTGAAACCATTTTTGAACTTAAAGCAGACGTTTCAACCAACCATTGTGGTCCTTGTCAATAACTAAATCATTTATGTTCTGAATAATCACAACATAAGTTTTGAATTGTTTTATATATCTTATCAGTTCCGCCTAAATTTTATTTTACTTATAAATTCGGTTTCTTAATGTCTGCAATTAAAATTATTGATTCCTCATAGGAAGAAGTGTCAATAATTTTAAGCTATCGTTTTCTTTGTTTTAGAATGATAAATGCTGACATGAAGTAACAGGAAGGAGTTGAAACTTTGAGAAATATTTTTATTTGCTAGGGATGTTTTTTTTGGCATTTTTTCTCCTCGAAGCCTGCCAATCTCGGCTATCCCCATCGCCTCGCCTCTTCATCCCTAGGGTGGCGTAGGAAAAAATCCCGAGCGACAAGGAGCCGGAATATTACGCACAGCCGTCCCCACGCAGCAGCATCTGGCGTACCCTTAATTTTTTCAATTAACTTTTGTCACAGGAGAGAAGCTAAGCACATACATTGGGAGTCCTGCAGCGGAGTTCAGTGTAAGTCCTTATTAGACAATCAATTTGATTTATATCGTATGAACTCGTAAATTCATGTTAATATGAAGCACGTTTCAAATGTAATTACTCAATACAATCTGATAGCTTCTATTAATAATATTAAATTACAATTTCAGTCAGGTATTTCAAATTAGCTTTTACGGTATAACTTAATTCGAAAAAATTTTCCTTGGTAATGTAGATCCATTTTGGTGTACTGGAATTTTCTTTTCAAATATTATGCCAAACAAATAAACAGTGTTTTTTAATACAAAGTCGAAATCATTTGAAAATGAATACTTCGCGCGTAGTGGTACATCAAAATATTAAGCATTTATATAAATAAAAAAATATTTAGAATCTTGGCTTAATCAACACTGAGGATATATGTTTGTAGATTAAAGATAGAAAAATAATCTCGAAGCAGGGAATCGAACTCATTCTACCAAGTTACCCAGTTATCCCATAAACCCGATCTCATCTACGATTTTACGAATCCCTGTATTCATCGTATCCTTAAAATTTCTATGGGGACTGTTATGATAGGATATACTGTGTGAATTGATTGTGGGATTTTAATTATAGAATGAATAAAAATTTATTATGAAGCTAGCTAAAGGGCTATGAAATTGATTTATAAGATTAAGGATGAAAAAATGTTGACCTGAATTGTAGGTGAGCCTAAGATCAGATCGATACGATGGATTTGGTGTCGACCAGTTTAGCCCAGTTAGTAGGGTATCCGCCCGGAAAGCGGAGTTCATTACTGTTTTAATTCAGTTTCATATCCTTCATTCAGTTCGCTTTCTACATGGAAAAGCATTTCTTCTGTTCTGTAATATATTTATATAAGTGTTAAAGACACTAGGTGACTATATTTTACTTCTACTGCCATTAGCTAATAATTAACCTAATTATTTGTATATGAGAGAACGTGGGCTTTCCCGGTGTATATTATGCATGAACAATTCTCGGGTATTCAACCGGGTAAGTATAGAAGATGGCAGAGCAAGCCATGGAAACGTTGTGTTTAAACTCTATACTTACCCGGTTGAAAACCCGAGAATTGTTCATGCCTAATTATTTGTATTTACAATTTCATACTTTATTCAATTTACTACATCCCTATGATCTATTAAGACAAGTATAAATCCCTAATTTTGCTAATATTAAATTATTGATATTTATATACCTTTTTCTCAAAAGCCATTACAAATACAGCACTGAAAATTTCGCATTTTTACGGTGTGAAGCAGAACAAGTTACTTAAATTATTAGTTATAGATGAAAAAGAAAGTCCGTAACAAGTAGATCTTGATAAATAAAGTAATAATTACAATTTTAATTATAATAATTAATTTGTTACGCTTATAAACATACACCATAAAGTTTAAGATAAGCTGAGAAAATTGCAATGCTTAATCTATAATTGTTTGCGATGAAAATACCTAAAAAGTCCAAAATTTACATTTCTAATATGGTGTCTTCCGACTCCACTTAAGCATACAAAATTATAGACATAGCTTTGATAATAAATTTGTTGTGTGAAACAGATATTTATAATAATTAAATGTATAATCAGTTTCGTCCACACATCCCTACTTATTTTTGATATAATATTTGTGACCGTATAGTTTAAACGTAATCATTTTGTCAAGTCCTTCATATATACTTCATATATACGGGATATAAAATATCATCTAAAATGTTTCTTGGAATAAATTCTTCATTGAAGCTCTTCGGGTTTGGGCCTGAATAAGTATGCATTAGACTTTGAAGGAGATGTTTTCTTTCATTCAATTGAACATTGTTTCCTAGCAATATTATATTCATTGTTGAATGCTTTATAGTGATATATATTAAAATATTGCTGCATTAATAATCCTTCATTTCTATGACAACGTTAATGATTAGCTGTGAACACTAAAGTTGTTTTATAATTATTATAACGACGTACCATAATACAGATTCTTACACAAGTAAGTAGCCTTTTAGTTTAATATTATACTATATATATAATATAATATATAATATTTACGTTTAAAATGTACTAATTTAAAGCTTTAGAAGTTACTTATTGCGAAAATTTTATATTCCGTAAAAAATACTTCCTAAATATTTGACAGTGTCACAATGTTTGTAACATCTTATCTTATTTGGTAGGATCATGCATGTTAAGCGTTATATTTTAAAACACTTTTTTTAAATGTTAAGTTCAATATAATTAAATTAACTCGCGAAGTGTTTCAATGTGTAGTGTGTGTGTGTGTGTGTAACAGTATTACTTTGATCTTTAAATTAATTTAATATTATATAATACCGTATTAAAAGTGACAATATTTTCCGGTCGGTCTAAACCCTAAATAAGACTACACGCCAATAATCATCATTATGTATGATAGCCCTCAGTAATTATCTCCGTAAAACGCACGATGTAACCGCGTAAACACTCGGCTTTAGCTTCGTCTAAGTAACCACGTGGCAGAGAGTACACTTTAAACCAGTTTCCCATAATAAAAATAAAGTTGTATTATTTAACGTTTATTATTTAGTTTAATGTGATTAAAGTGCTTTGAAATAATTACTTAATACTTCTCTTGCTTGTGGAAAGTTACAGATTTACATTAAATATAATAACATAAATACTTAATATATATTTTATCTAAGGTGGTTGAAGGATAGTGTTACTTAGTTCTTCTATAACCGTAACATATTGAAGGAGACATCCACAAACAGTGCTTTTTGGGACAATCAAATAAATATCAACCGTTTTATTCCATTAAACCAAGCAGTTTTAATACAAAAGATTGTAAACCTATTTCAAATAGAGGATCCGGTGGGAAGAAGACGCATGGTTACGTTTTTTTTGGTGAGGAGGGGGGGAAGGCGATAACAGGCTACATGAGGGGGATCATGAAACGGAAACTCCCCTTTAATAGTATAGGAAGGGAATTGAAACGAAGGGATGTGGAAGGTACAGCACGGTAACCAAGGGTTGACTAAGGCCCCCAGGCTATAGTTTAAGGAACCTACCCGGTGTTTCACCTAAACGAGACGCAGGGAAAACCTTAGAATACCTGCATCAGGTAGGTCGATCTATTTTCTGTCCTATAATTACGCCGTTCCGAACGACAGGATACGAGTTTTCTATGCGGTCGCAGTATTCTCTTCTCTTTGACTACAAGTTTTAGGAGACAGTCGACCGGCTGATTCAATGGAATCAGCGGACAACTCTTACAGTATGCTAAAGGTCTATGACCACAATACATACACCTCCTAAAATAGATGAAGGTGCTTCGTCTGAGTAATAAACCCGGAATTGCAAATACACACTGAGTTTTAAGGTGTTCTAAGGTTTCCCTTATACGTTTTTAAACCACACATCAAGAGATTTATATCGAGATAGAATAAAGAAATTCCCGGACATCGCCGGGCAACCAGAAAAGTCTGTATTTCATCAGTTGTAAAATACACAAGTTTTCTTCAAAAAATATCCGTATAATAATATAATGAATAACTTTTGTGGTTGTCTTTACGACTCTATTTGGCTATGTACGAAATGAACAATTCTGTACAATAGGAGTGACTAATTGTTCATGATGACTGGATAAGTAGATGTTTTTAACTAATCGTTACATTTTATCTGTAACTTACAGTTTAATTAAAATAATGAAAATTAATTATAATATTTCATGCTTTTTCGAGAAAGAGATATCTTGTTGCATGTTTATAATACGTACGGCAATTTATGTATTGAAGATAAATTGTGTAAATTCATTTAGTTAAATGGATTTTCATGCCAGCTCATTTTCATACATGAAAGGAATATTGCTCCCAATAGGCTTAGAAACGTCGACTTTTCAGAGTTGGTTTGCCAATTTCTATGGCTTATTTTGTAATATTGATACCCTGCTTGTTCTTGCAACGTTAATTTAATGTGAAAGCAAGATTTCGCCGATTTGACAGGAAGGGGGATTGTAGACGTCTGCACACGTAACTCAGGATGCGGGCAACAGATGGCAGCACGCGGCTCTGTCGTTGCCGAGCGCCAAACCTCAATTAACGATGCCTCCATTAAAACTGAATTCATATAGGGACCCTCTAACTCAGCACTTGGAAATTTTCCAACCTGAAAAGCTGGAACTGATTAAAATACGTGCGAGTGATGGCAGGAAATAAGCGATTGGCGTGGGGGAAGGAAGGGAAAACTTTTGGAGGTGAAAAAGAAGCGCAACTTTCCAATCTCTAACACGCCCCTTCATCCGACGGAGAGAGAACGAGAGAGAAAGCTCGCATCGGAAGCCGCATCCCATTACTCCGTTTCACTTGGGTAAAAAAATTTACATACGAAAAGGATTTCGGAAAAATACTTTTGATGTTCTGAATGTGGCACTTGGGATAGCTAGATGTGTCGGCGATGTGATGAGCAGGCTTCGCCGCAGAAGTGGGGACGAGTTAGTATGGAAATTGCTCAGGCTTCGGCAGAATTCGCTTCCTAAGAGACACACAAAATTAAAGAGTTCGTCGCGTTTACCAATAAGAGGAGAGATTGCATAGGACCAAGTTTAAGTTGGTCACGCCCCGGAATGAATTATTACCACCTCGTGGTTAAGTCAATACTACTGGCTCGGCCACAAAAATACTGGGCGCTTAGCTAATAAACTTTGATTAATACGACTAATCATTATTAATTATGGCTGCCTTCCTTTAGTTTAACTTCGTTGCGTGGATTTTGTGAACTTACACGGTTAAGCTGGACGCAAAATTGTTACCGACAGTATTAATGTAATTAATTTCAGAGACACGCTACTATGAAATTATTTTCACAATTCTCATAATAAAACGCGTCTTAATGAATCGATACGAAAATGTCATGGCTGTTATAGAGTTACTGTGTCAATTTAAATCATCTACCTCTTTGCATGAACAATTCTCGGGTGAACTGAAGAAGACGGCAGAGCAAGACATTGAAACGTTGTGTTTAAATTCTATACTTACCCGGTTGAAAACCCGAGAATTGTTCATGTATAATATACACCGGGAAAGCCCACGTTCTCTTATCTGCCTCTATTCATTTCCGGTTTGTTTATTTGCTTATTGTCCTTTATTTCCGTAGAATACATAAACACCGCTTAACGTCTAAGCATTGAGCGGTTAGGTACAAAACAAAAGAATTAAAAATTAATTCGATTGATTTCAGTAGAATATATAGAGTTTATAACCTTTGTACTGAACAAATTTGTTTATATTTTTAATTTCGATACTTATAAGTTATGCACTAACTGTCAGTATTATCATTATTTTTCACGGTTAGTTTTTTTGCAAGATTTCACAAATCTGTATAGTGCTGCCGCACAGGTCAATAGAGCTGTTCATAACGCACTTCAAAAATAAACCGGTACTCATTCATCTATGCAAACGATTCTAATTCTTGTATGAGAAATGATAATATATTATTATTTATTAATCCGGTGTCACAGCAGTACAAAAAGCATTGTATATTTAAAATTAAATGCCTGTAATCGATTTGCTATCGGTGTTTTAAATATTTCTTGTTGTAAGGTCCAAAAATTTCTACCTTCCAAAGTTCTCACCATCTCCTCCAAAGCTACTCTTCCCAAAGATGCTCCACTCGTACCCCAAAGCTATCCTCTTCCAAAGACGTCGTTATGCCAAGGTCTCCAAAGATAATTTCTTTCTAGGTTACTACAGTTACCTGTGTCAATTTAAATCATCTGCCTATTAATTCCTTTCTGGTTTGTTTCTTCGCTTATTCTATAGAAATATTCATAACGCACTTCAAAAATTTGTATAACAGGACTGAATGCTCGAATAATCTGTTTCAGTTAATCCTTGGTATTTTTTGATACTTATTTTTAAAAATTCAGTTCAAAATAGTAACATTCAAATAAATTTATGTACTTTGATTCGGTTGAAATTATCTACTTTATAACAATAAATAAAGGTTATGCTAAATAAATTTTAATGACCCTCCCTGGAGAATTTTCCCCAAACACTAAATGACAGAAATCACAAATGAATTTAAAGAATTATGGATAAAAGCCCACGAAAAGCTAACAAAGTCATGGAATACAATATGGCAGTAATTTAAAGTCAGCAAGATACATTTTGAAACAAACGACTTTACACGCATTAATCATAGCCAAAAAGTCAAGAGAAGAGACCAAACTATCGGGAAAAGAACTGGACATACAAAATTGACTCATCTTTACATTGTAACAAAAGACCCCCTCCTCCCCTTTCCGACGATTTGTGATCATTGCAATGTCCAGATTTAAGCTGAACGCCTGTTAAAGAACTGTCCGAAATTTGACGGTGAGAGAAAATAAACTTTAAAAAGAAAATAATTTCAACGAGTTTGTGTAAATGTATTTATATTTAAATTGTTACAATAAAAACATAAATATTAAGTTAAATGTTATAAAAATTTTAATTTAAAGATCAAAATGTATTGGTAATTGGAATTTTGTATAAGTCGCTAATGTCTACTTTGTTGATGCAACTATAAATAAAATAAATAAATAAATTTTCCGTTGAGTAAAGTATCATGAATTTGTTAATCGAAGTTGAGTCAGTATGAGACTGTGTAGCATATAATGCATTTGAATCTTTTAAACGGCTCTCATGAAAATTAATTGTTTTTAAATTGCCGAGTTTTAGACCTAAGCTGGCGATATAATTCTTTAACACCGCCATAAATTCAATTAGCATTTCAGTCTAAATATTGCTATAGTTTACCCATTTATTTTATTAGAGTTACATACATTTTCATGTTAAGTGCTATGCCAATAATTATGCTCTTACAGGCTGTTTAAAAATGAATCATAATTATGTCTGACTATTCTATTTATTTCAACACAAATTCAAAATTTTATTGTGAGGAAAGGTAAAGTGTAAAATACCAGGATATAATTTATTATTTAAAATCTTTTACTGTTACTCGTGTAGTATAAGAAATTCAGTTCAATAATATGTCCCAGGAAGCTGGAGGACCTGGGTTCGGCCGATATTTTTCCATTCTTGTCTTCAAAATTTAGCTTTACGTTCATTATTTGGGATTCAATGGAAGCATTTATTTTCCTTAACCATATTTCAATTTATGCAATATAAATATTTATAAAAATAATTCATGTCATATATTCATTAATTTGATATAATTGATAGTAAATCCAATAAATTTACGGACTCAGATTTTATTTAATTGAACCTACGTTTCGTAATTTCTTCAAATGGTAAATCTTGAAATTTATGAACAAAAGGATAAAATTTTAAATTTAACTGCCTACAACGGGTTATTTTGTTAATCAAAATTTAAGAATTGCAGACATTACATGAGTATTATCCCCAATTAAACACAAACTTCGCAATTTGTCTTAAATTAATTCTGTTTAACTGTTGCAATAAATATGCCTTAATTTAATTACTCTTATTTTTGTTGTAGAAGTCAGTCCTTAGACTATTCTGCGCAAGCCTTCCATTTATACATAACTACCACATGCCACATCCTTCCTAATCTTAGCGAATTCCATCCTTGGCCTCCCTCTTCTGTTCTTACCCCACAATCTTCCCTCTATTGCTAATTTTACAAGACCCTCATGTCTCAGAACGTGGCCTATTAATCTGCCCTTCTATTGGTCAAAGTCCTTCATATTGTTCTCTCTTCTCTTATTACTGTACTTCGTGTCTATTACGGTATTTTTCTTACAAACTTTTCCATTCGTTAATCATAATTAGGACTGTAGAACTAAAGATAATTATGCTAAAAGTAATCGAATACTTTTGTAGATATTGTATAATTACATTTATACTTAATGGTATGAGTATAAAATAAATAGGTAATAGTATTTTTTCTACTAAAGTCTATCAAGAAACCTTATAACTGAATACGTTTGTAACAATAAATTAATATTAGGAAGCCAGTTAAAATTTTATAATATTTGGGATCCAACTTAATATTTCACGCGGGGTAAAGTCTCCATTGTCCGTCTTTTAAAATAATTTTTCCATACGCTGCCAAATATAACCACTTTTATCTAGGTATTCGAAATTCCACTTAGATACAATATAATTCTTGAATCAAAATGAATAGATGGAGGGATTCTTTGTTTGAAAGATACAGCTTTCATTGAAGCGTCCCTATAACTGAAATGCATGTCACAAAATAAAGAACAAACTCGTTTATATAGATGATTATTCATCTCCGGAACTTTAATTTATTTTCTTCACAAAAATGAGCGGCATTATGATATTCAATACAAAAAATTTCCAATTTTAAGTGCTTCATCAGTTAAAGTCAATTACGAAAACACGAAAGGAGAAGCATCAGAAAGGGGAAATATTCAGTGCGCCTAGAGCGGAGGAAATTTGGCTGGAATTAAGAAAATAAACAGCCAGTAATTTCCTCGAACAATTTTGCTCGCGAGAGTGGATCCACAATGCAATAACACAGATAAAGGCGAAACTCGTGGGCTCCGAAAGTTGTATCAGTCGCGGCACGGAAGCGGGGATTGGCTGTTGTTTGGCCGAAGATAAGGGCTCGGTTATCTCGCGAGTATAATTAAGGAGCAGTTATTGCCTTCGTCCTTTGCTGTGCCCTTTACTATATTTTTATTGAAGGAAGGCACAAGTTTATTTTTTTTTGGGGGGGGAGTCGTTTCTGACTTGTAAAACTACACTGTTGCGCTAAATCACACGAGCAATAAAGTTAGGCCATAAAGACCGGCTAAGCACTGCATTATATTCCATGCTGCCTTCATATGGTTTAGACAGATCGTGAGCAGTAAAAGTAAATGAGCTTAATACAATGGGACGCTTTATCGTGGCGTTAGTGTGAAGAGGTCGGCAGTGCAATGTGCAGTCTCCATAACATTCGCGCATAGCACGAAATGTGTATTCAGCAGCAATTGCTTCAGAACGCTCTTGTTTGGAAGCAAATGGATGCTACGGCATTGCGGTTGTCGCCTCGTCCATAGCAAATATTACATTATTTATATTAAAATGGTTATAAAATTCCGATTTACATGAAATTGGAATTCAAACTTAAATATATAAATTAGCATTGGTTGAGAATGTTAAATACTGATTTAGCCTGGTGTTGTTGTGGTATTCAGTCCAAAGTCTGGACTGATGCAACCCTCCATGTCAATCTATCTTGCGCAAGCATTTTCATGTACGCATAACTACAACATCCTACCCAATCTGCTTAGGATATTCCATTCTTTGCCTCCCTCTCCTGTTCTTCCCTCTAATACTAATTTTACTAGACTCTCTTGTTTAAGACGTTGTCTGTTAATCTATCCCGTCTCTTAGTCAACATACTCCTTATTGTTCGCTCTTTCCCTATTCTGATAAGAACTTACTCGTTAGTGATTCTATCCACAGTATTCTCCTATAGCACCACATTTCAAAGGCTTCTATTGTTTTCCTTTCCCCAACTCCTATCGTCAACGTTTCGCACCCATATAACGCTCGCTCTATTCGAAATTTTAGCAACGATTTCCTAACGTTCACATTTATATTACCCGTAAGTAAATTCCTCTTTTTCGCGAAAGCCTTCCTTGCCTGTTCTATCCTACTCTTTATGTCTACTATACTTCTACCATCCCTAGTTATTAAGCTTCCCAAGTAGCAGAATTCCAAATCTACCAACAAAATATCCCTTTCCAATTTAACACTGTTTGTCATTCCACTGTTTCCCATACTACGCTCCATTACCTTGCGGTCCCCTCTATTAATTCTCATTTTTACTGTCTCCAGGACCACGTTCATGCCTTTTATTATGGTTTCCAAGTTTTCTTCAGATTCCCCTAATACTACAATATCATTGGAAAAGCGTATGATTTTATTTCTTCTCCTTGCCGTATGATTCCTGTTCCATATTTCCTTTTGATTATTTATCGCTTGTTGCACACATATAAGTTAAACAGACCACGCAATTGCCTAGAGGAGAAACTCCATGTTTATACTTGGAAAACAAGAGCAAGAATTTCTTAAATTAATTTGCTGAATTTCTGGCTGGTTATCCTGTCGGGAGTGACGTTAGTTTACAACTGATCAAAATAATTCTTGTAATAGCTCTATTGTTAATTATTCATTTAAATTTAGATTACGTAGACCATTATTGTATTATATTGTAAACTTATACCCGTAGATGTAATCGATTAGTTTTTAATTAATTAATAAATAATATTTCATAACATCGTTACAAGTTTTTCTTGAAATAAGTTGTAGGTACAATACGCTGTATCCTTATATATATATATATATATATATTGTGGTGTGGGTTCTATAATAGGTAAGTGGGGGAGAATGAATTTAAGTTGTTTAATTAATACGGGATAAAATAAATTATAAGTTTTAAATTTTAACAAATGCAGATTTATTAAATTGGATATTTAAGGGGATCCTCGCTCGCTACATCGGGAGCATGATTGAATCTTTAACTAAGGGAAAGCTAAACGCTCAGTGGGTTAAATCGAAATATGGGGGGGAAAAGCGAACACTATATACAAACGACCAGAGGCAGGAAACAATAAGGTGGGTACATCACCACGGTGTTGTGACGATCCCTGACGTCCTTGCTGGCTGGTTACTCAGCTGATGGCTGCTGGGCGTCGTCTCCCAAGCGTCGGAGGTATGCTGGCTTCAAAGATGGACGGATGATTAGATCAGATTTTACGTCCAGTGAAACTGGAATCAATTTGAAAGTAAACATGTCATAAATTCTTAAAATATTAAATTTAAATAAAAGACCTAACTTTTTCTCCATAATCAGCACCAAATTAACTATGCACTGCTTCAATTTTGTCTTTGAAGTATTCTAAGAACTTTTTTAATTTTTAAATCATGAACTGTAACCGGTTTACACAGGAAACGAGTTAAAATTCTGTAAGGTTATACGACAAAGACCTTATGGTTCAAACCACACTTCGAAAATCATATCTCACCGACAAATAATTTAATAAATTTTAATTGTCAAGAAAGTGCTCCCTACTTTACAAATTGACATGTCTAAAAGGTTTTAAATATAATTCGACGCGTGCGTCAATACTGTAAGAATCGACTTTCGATCTCGATACATATGGATTTTTAAAAGCGATGCATTTGATGTCTCTGACTTCAAATGTTAAATATTTATGATCTGCATTTTTAATTCTTCAGTTAAACATAACAGAACATTTATTAATTCATAAATAATAAAAGTTTCAATTAAAAAATATTATGTAAAGAGACGTTCTCTCGGCAATCTCTCCCCAAGGATGCTACTGCTCCTCTTGACAACGGTAATACACACTCCTCTCGCCTTCCCCTCTATATTACTAGACAATCCTCACCAAAAAGTAACAAAATATCTACAGATTGTTAGAAACAGAGTTAAAAAGATATCATAACTTTTCCACTTACGTATTTAAAAAACTACAGATTTAATAATCGTTTAAAAAATTATATATTAATATGAATACATTCGTCTTCATACTGTCCTATTTTATTAGTTATTACCTAGCTCTCAAAGCAAAATAAAATTGTGAAGTCTTCTTCTCTGAGATTGTTTACGTTGAGTGAATTAATGACTGTTGAAACTTCTTTCTTCATTTTAAAAACTTGAGGCCGTCTGCAAAGAAAAAAAAATAGATTATACATTCCCCTCAGTGATGTGTCTGACAGTTACACGAAACGTCTGTTCTTTAACGGACAGATATGAAAAATGGTTGCATATTTATAGCACGCAACTTGTAGTTATGAGAAATATATATATTTATGTATATATATATATATATATATATATATATATATATATATCGATATTAGTATTCCTAAATTTTAATTTAAACCTTCTGTTGTAAATTAACTTGGTTAATGCTTCGGCAATATGAATGTTAGACGGCAATCTACATTCTTCAAATATATTCTTTTCCATGCCTCCGTATAATAGAGTTTTATCAGATTCGTTGCTTTTCTATGGAAAAACAAACGAGATCATACTTCACAGCTTCTAGAGAAACTCAATTATTTCACAGTCATAATAATTTTATATATCAACCGAACTATGTATAGGATATTTTTATGAGTATCAGCATATCACAATTATTTCCATTATATTTATCTCTTTAGGTAAAATAAAACCGTGATTGTGACTAAACAATTCACGACTATCATTGTTACGACTTTAATTTTTATTATCTCATTTGGTATTTAAGGAAACAAACTTTATATTATAATTATATTTATTTTGCCACAAATTAAGAATGCGCAAGAAACTTAAATTTTTAACGGTGGGCGTGTTTGGTGACTGCAAAAATATTTACTAAAAGGAAGAATAAATTACATAGAAATTGACAAAAACTCAATGCAAGGAGTGAAAATAAAAACAGACACATTTATAACAGAAAAAGAACGATCACAACAGCACATATAAACTACTTAGATTTCTTACGAAACTCCAATTTCTATAACGAAATTAAGAAGCCATTGGAGAGGCACACAGCTCTCACCTGGAAAATTAGCAATCGTGTACCTTTTGCGGATGTCATAGCGGGGGATGTGCGGCACAGTCAGGGCGGTCTTACAATTTGAGCTTAAAAGCTGAAAAACGCGGGAGTGGAAAGATCTCAGTATTGCAACAACAACCTGCTGTCATCTAGAGATATCAAGTGGATATGTTATTTTCTTGAAGGACTCCAGTTCATTATAGAGGATTCCTACGTTTTTCCTCTTCAATCAATAATCCAACTTTCTCTCAGGAGGTTGAACAAGTAGGAAAGTCCAAGTGGTTTATTTGCAAGGCGGCCTCCTGCTTAGCGGCTTTATCAGCAAGCTCGTTTCTTAAGGCGCCCGCATGAACCGGGAACCAGCAGATGGTGATTTGTTGGTTATTTCTTTTTATCTTCCAAAGAAGGTTCCTGATGCAACCACTTCTATCTAGTTGATCACCATGAGAGAGTCGGTCAAAATCAACGTGAAATCGGATTGGTGGTCTTAGCAATATTGTTAAGCCGTGAGTATAGCCGTTTTGGCTGAAGCATACTCGTTAATTGCCATTGAATCATTGAATTCAGCAGGAATAACCGAGCATCGTACTCCATAATCATACACTGATCCATCTGTGAAAAAGTCTCTGGGATGATATATTTCTCAAAAAGATACTCAACTTTCTCATCCCAGAAGCACTCACCCTTGCCCTTAAAATCAGGATCGGTTAGGAATTTACGGATTGGAAGAAGTAATAACTTCCATGGAGGAACATATTTCATTACTTAATAATTATTCTCAATAAGTTATCATGAACCATCTTAAGTGACTTGAAAATAAATTTTAGTAAGTGTTAAATCATTTCATGTTCATACAAACCAGGTTTTATGATATTCCAAAACAATTTTGTAATATGTTGATATAAGAACCGTTTTAGTGTTAAAAATATAGGGTCTCTGCGCCGGGAATATCAAAGATTGTTAAACAGAAAACAGTACACAAAGAACGGATCCCTATTTGTTACTTTTACAGGCGAGTTTCAGCATTCAACAACTTTTGCATTTACGTAACTTTTACTGACGCGTTTTATAGCAGTTACAGATAAAATGGTTGCAGGAAAGTAGGTTAAGGTTAAGATTCAATAAAGAGTTTGATAATATTGTTGTAAATCCGATATATTGGTAAAGTGTAAATAAGTTGATGCTCGAATTGTAAACGATTTTTTAAAAGTTTAAAGTCGCTTTCGTCATTAGTGACAACACATAACTTTTACATGATTTTGACTAATAACATTTACAATTACAAAAGTTTGACCAAATCTGCTTTCACGAGGAATTCCAGAAGAGCAACGACAGCTCATATGTATATATAACAAATTAAATAATCTTAATCCCATTTCGTATAATTTAATTAAGAATTACCAGGGGCATTAAGGGCTTTGGAGAAGACTCTGTAATAAAGTAACAATAGAGAAAAGATTAATAGAGAGTTTAAACATAATAATGATAAATATGCATGTATTAAAAGCTATAGAATATAATTTTGTAGCAGTTAATACTTATATTGCAAGTATCTGTATCGAAAAATGCAGTTGTAGGGCTATACACTGTACTTTTGTAACAACCACGAATAAGGGATGCGAGAGTGAGACTCCAAGAAAGTTTAAGGTATACGTTCTTTAGAACATTCTTGAAACCTGTGAAGCCAAAAAAAGGATTAGCTCAGGTGCTTTGTTCCCTTAACCGCGATGAGTGAATAGGCGTTCAACTTGAAGCTTGTGACGGAAGTGGAATATAATTATTAGCTGAAATGCTATACCAAGAAAGATGTATTATAAAGGCTTGTAATGAAGTAGCCAATGTAGTTCAACTCTTTGGAAAGTTTTATATATACGTATGTATAAAATGAAATGCACTTTGGTAGTAGGAGTATAAAAACAAGGAATTTATTTTAATTCCAGAAAAATAGTTACATGAAATAAAAGTTATTCCAACTGTTATATGCTACTACAAAGAACAGAACATGGAATTTGATAAACAATATTGTTTAAAATTAACTTTTCAAACGATGATGCAATATTTCCACTACCATTAATGGGAATCATTAGAAATTAGAAAATAATATGTTAAATAATTCATTACTTCAATAGCAGTAGACCGAGAATGCAGAGCTTTGTTCCGTTTTGGTTGAATAAGGGTACAAGGAGTTTCGAAGTTTCTTGTGGTTCGTAAATGTCACGTTGAATACATTCACATTTACGAATGAAATTATGCAAACTGATTTTGTTATATCAACCACACTCTACATCGTTCGGGTGCAAATAGGAATGCTTATTACTTGGAATTTTCTTTTTCATCATTCCAGAAGCACGTTCCACTGAGTTTCTTCCTCTACTCAATCTGTAATTGATAACTGTTTCAGTATTATCAAGATTTTTTGTGGGAAAGACCGCGTCAAGTATGTTGACAAAGGAAATGCTTCATCAGCAACAAAATAATACGGGAAGTTACACTCCTTTCTATCATCTGGTAATCTTGAGGATGCCGGCAGGTTAGACATTTCATTCGTAATCCACTTTTTGTTTGCTGATCCACAGGATTTTCCTCAGGGCTCACACATTCCCTCATTTCGGTGTCTATATAACAAATAAATGTGTGCTGCATTAGTTTTTGGTAAGTGTCCTTTTTCATTCTATAGAATAATTTGTTTCTTTCGATGTAAGGTTGTTACCAGAATATTCTAACTGTTCTTTTTCTGGGGTGGTAATAACAATATCCTCATCCATTGTCGAATGGGGTAAGCGCACCTCTCACACACCGAAAGAAACTGAATACTGATTCGCAACTTCAGTAGAGTCCTGTGAGGATAATGGACAACCAGAGGCTTCGACTATCCCAGCCCCCCAAGTATCCGATATTTCAGTATCTCCGTGTGAGTAGTTAAATAGAAACTGAGGTGGCCTTGTATTAATTTATATATAACCACGCCATCAGTACATGGAAGATCTAAAAATTATACATGCCATCAAATGAGATTAAATATTAAATTGTAATCGGACTGCTAATGAAACTCAACTAAAAAATAACAAATCAAAAGCAGTACAGCCGGTAACCAAAATGAAGGTATACAAAACAACCATTAGGCCAACACTGTTGGACTATCAAAAAAGATTAATAAAGTTTCTAAAAATTTTTACGAATAAGGGCACCATAAATTATAATGGATACGGAGATCCGAGTATAAAAAAAAGTATTTGAACTGTTTAAAGGACCATGCATATCACCAATAGTTTAAAATATTACAATGGATAGGAACTGTCTAACTGATGATAAATAATCGAGCAATAATCACAATACTGTATAACGAAAGTGGTGAGAAAAGAACCTAAGGAAGAGATGGCTGTACGAACTGGATAAAGACATAAAGGAGTTCTGTGACTGAGAAAATGGAGGAGATCTGCTTTGGATAAAAGGTCACTGACAAGATTAATACTAGTGACCAAGGCAGATTGCAAGTACAATCAGTACTACGATACAACGGGGATGCGATTTCGAAAAAGAATACACGAAAACCATATCATTCTTAAAACAGGAATGATAGGGCACGAATCTTATTTGAAGCGTCTATTTTGAAGCTCACCCTATATCTCGATGTGAAGAATAAACCGGAAGAACGACTCTATTGTTGCAGCATTGAATTGGAGTTCTAATGGCGGCTCCTTCCTGACGGAAACGCGCAGTGAGCCTCGCCGAAGCAATCTCTAATCTAATTGACACCATGTCGATTTGCAGCTCGGAGGTGGGGCGCTTTCCTTTTGTTCGTCTCCTCCTCTTCGAGGATTTATAGATTTCCGATCTGCAGACCGACCGCCGCCTCGTCCTAATGAAACAATCTAATTTGCGTTGTACTCCGTAGACGCAACCAAATGAAACGCTTAGCAATTTTTAATTGTTGAGCACCAATAAAGCGAAGTAAAATTTATTAAGTTAACGAGAGATAAAGATGATGGCGGAGAATAATTTTCCATCTATTGCTTACTAATTACGGCTTAGAGATATAAAAAGAATCTCCTGAGAAATCAGGTCCAGAGTAAATTATTTTCAGAATAAGCAGAGCCTTTCAGGAGTACGGAGAAATTTTACATAATCGATGAAAACTTCAGGGAAGACATTCTAATATTATTCACTTTTTTTTACTTTTGCATACAAATAATTAATTTGCATGGACATGAATACATCAAACATAATTTGCATGATCACACAAAGTGTATTCAGAAACATACTGGTTTAGTATATAAATTTGCCAAAATTTAAAATAAAATAAAAATAAAGAGTATGGGCGATGAATTTAATCATATTAATGCATAGTTTTACTATAACCGTTCATATTTAAGTTTATACACCATACACATTGGAAAATATTTTGAAGCGTGACTGATAAAAACATTGGCAACTAAAATTGCGACGAAACTTTGGTGAGTGTCTATGATCAGCACCATAAGTGATTCTTTCGACCTTCCGCAGTTTTATTCCCCTTCATTCCCCTCTTTCGGGATAAGAAACGTGCCACTCAACACAGTTGCAAACATTTTCAATATTTGCCGTGATTTTGCGAGGTTTCAAAATGAGTACAACTATTTTACAGTATGTGGCTACCGTGTTATTTCAACAAATTTTTTCTGTCATAATTAAGGGGAAAAGCACAATTTGAAACATGTAATTTAACCTAGTGAAGGAGAAATATTTTTTATCCTCTTAATATATCCGCAAATTCTATGACTTCCTTATTCTAGCGAAAATATACTTCAGTTCTTTAAGCTATTGGAATCATTTTTTACTCAGGCCCCGGATGTTACGTCCGGATTACCTTGAGGATTACATAGACTTTTTTACATCTTTTATGTACCGCGTGTATTTTCGACTGCAATAATATCTATCTTAGGACCGACAGAGGTAGAGAACTACTTTATTTTAATTAATTACAATTATTATTTTAAGTCACAGTTGGCTTTGAACAGGTCCCGCTTTCTCATGTTTACAACGATAGATGGAGTGAGAATAATCGCTCTCTCCCTTGTAATAAGATAAATTACATTAGCACCGTATGTTAAAATCATTTTAACATAACATTAGGAAAATCAAGATGATCGCGTTATTTTGTGTAAAATGTTTTTTGTAGTTGTTTGGGTACGAATACAGAACATAGAATTGTGTCTACCTGATGACGATGGCGGAGCTTGCCGTCGAAACGTTGTGTGTACAAACTTTTACCCGGATTGAAACCCGAGAATTATATTTGAAAGAATATTCTATGTTCTGCAGGTAGGAAGGATTGCGATTTCCGCACTGACCACCTGAACGTTGCTGACAAGGCTCTAGGACAATGCAGAGTAACGGTACTGACAGAGACTAGTGACAGCAAGCCAAGGCACTACGTGTCTAGATATGAGCTGAGAAGCATCGTTACCAGCATCTGCCTGGAAGGCAAAGAAGTATACCAAAGAACAAAATCCATCGGACAAAAACCTTTCGCAACCAGTGAATAAATACTAATATATTACTGTGACGCCAACTGGCGTGTCACACAAGCAACGGATTATACTCTTTTTCTCACCAAGACCTATCAGCAGATATCTTTATTTCCAAGCTGGACCAATCCCTTCCTGAGATACAAAACAATAGAAAACGCAATGTTTGAACCGTCCCAATTTTAGACCCCTACAGTTCTAAAATTGAGGATTCTAGAAATAAATCTGAGGACACATTGTCGATTGGAAATTAGTTTCTCTACAATTTAGAACAGATGAACTTTTCTTCTCAGACCAACCAGAAATGTCAAAATGACATTTCTCTTTTTTAAAAAGCTACCATTTTGAGGACTTTTCGCCATTTTCACAACGTAGGACTGAAAATGATATAGATTTGACAACCAAAATAGATTTAGGCGATTGGAAAACATGAAACACGTGTTTACACGAACCTCTAGCTAAAATTGATTCCTCTGGAGAAGAACTATGAATATAGTATATCGTCAAGTACCCGTAATAACTTATTTTTAATTACAATCCTGCTTTTTTAGTTACTTGAACCCGAGCAACGCCGGGTACTTCAGCTAGTTTTATTTTAAGTCTAATTTATTTGCTTTTCATATTTTCCACCTTTCGCTTAAGTGAAACGTGAACGGATTTTTGCTCATATTTTAAAATGATATTTCAAGTAGGTGATAGTTATTTCTTTTAATAACTTTCACTTACTTCCTCTTACCTGACCACTTATTTGACACAGGGTCAAGAGGACAACAAAGTTCCGTTAACTGAAGTCGCGTCTGCGTCACTAGAACAATTCTTTGACGGCGGAAAATTTTTATTAGCAGACCAATCACTGGAAGTGGCCAATAGGAGTAAAACTTATTACATTATCAATCAAGACAAAAAATAAAATGAGATACCCCCGGTCTGTTTTGAGTGATACACACTGACAGATTGTAGACGCTAAGAAAACGGTGAGTGAGAGTTGTACATTGTTCTCATAGTACACAGGTAGCTGCGTTCTGACAGAAAACCCAACCTCTCCTACGACAAATAAATCATTGATTATCCGATATGATATAGATCCCAAGAAACAAAAAGAGATCAAGTAACCTAGAATTATTTTAATGGACATGAAAATGAATATGGTGAGAGAAACTCTTTGGTCAGGAGGGAAGAGAGATGAACGCAGAAAATGAGCAGAGAAAGATTGATTAAAACTGGAAAAACGGGTTTGTTAATTTCATAATGTCACCTTGTCAATATGCATCTTAAATACATACGATTTAAGAGGTTAATTCTTTTAACCCATTACCTGTCTCGGAGAGTTATCTCGTCCTGAGCGGCCGAGTTAACTCTATCTATGTCAATTTTATTTCTTCTTCCTTGATCTGGAAGAGATATCTCGTCCCCTTCATGGATGTCCGTAGATATGTCGTGAGAGTGCGTAATTGTCTTCACTCCAAACTTCTTTGTTTTTTTCAATGTCTGAATGTGGGAAAAATATCTAACTTTTCGTAATTTTTTTTTGCTTTTAAACCTATGCAATTTTCGAGATATTATTTGCAATGAACTAAGAAATATAATTTAACCATTTTATAGATAGCATAATAGTTTTCTGACTTAAATATTTACAATAAATAAAACGACGGCCAAAAAATTAAGCATTAAAAATATAACTATTTATAAACAAAAGCGACTTTTCATCTCCATTTTGAGACTTCATCAGGCTTACTACAAACATAATATTACAAAGATTGAAGGTTTTCGCGGTGTATATTCTGAATAAACAATAAATTAATTCTGAGTTCCATGTTACAATTTTGAATTTATATATAAACATGGTTATAACTTACAAATTTGGTAATACATCATAATTGTCCTTGACTCATTTTTGGCCGTCTTTTTATTTATCATTTTATAAATAACTACGATGACTTTTTACACCGTTTTTATCAATGTTTGTTGCTGCCGAACGGATCTGGTAGGCGAGCTACGTGCCATCTTGCTATTCTGAGGGTCGCGCGTTCGAATCTTGCTGTCGGAAAGGATGTTGCAATGTCTGTGTTCAGTGAAGAAATTGATTTGAAATATTTTATAAAATATTCATTCCTTACTCTTCGATGTAGCCGACCGGACTTTCTTAAATGAATTACGTTTCAGCCGGCTGTTCCGTAAATCGCGCAAAATAGACCTTACTGTGTTTTAAATTTAGAGTTCATATTATTATTATTATTCTAACATTATCACGGGTTTTTAGGGTGAAAAATGTTTCTGACTACGTTTATTGTGAAACATTTATCTAAATTTTTATGCATAATTGGGCTATTTTAAAAATAGGTACAATAAGGAATTATTTTTAAATAAATCACTTTGTAAAACACTTAAATTAATATATAGGTAATAAAAAACATAATAAAATAATATGACTTTTTGTCATGAATGTTGAAAAATATCCGTCAGAAGTGGTTGAGTTAACTAAAGTTAAATTATTTTCGTGACTCATCATCAGCAATGTAATTAGCGTGTTAGTGTACAGAATGTGACCCAATTATCCGCGCGTGATAATAAGCCGTGAACACGCAGGGTTGGTTTGGAGCCAATGAAGGGCGACGAGTGTCTGAGAGGAGAGTAACCTCAGATATTATTAAACTCATGCATATGCAGGCATCCTGGAACAGCGTCACTGCAGATTCAAATTGTCGCGCAAACATTCCAGCGACTTGCCTTCGCCTGTTCGTGACTCCCACTAATTTCAGCGAGGGCTGGGGAAAAACTACGGGACATTATTCCCTCTTTATGCTAATAACACTTTCCCTTACAATAGCCACGTCTTTTCACACCGCTGCGTGTTTGTACGCGCGGCAGTGCGTGTCTCGGAACATTTTTGTCCACGATCGCATAGACTAGGATGCCGTCTTTGTTCCAATGAATTGCGACTGAGGCGCGTTTTTGTCCTTGGTGTTTCACATGAACTGCAGGGGCTTTCATACTGGACGTTTTAATATTCTATTTCTCGGGATGTATACTCATCTCTCCATTGAGCTGCAAAATGAAATGAGATGTTACTTGTTACAGTGGAGCCACTGAATTACATGTCTTCATTCATAATCCCACATACTCTCTGCGACAAATCAGAGGTACAATAATAAAAAATTCCAACAATAAATATACAAATTTATGTGAGTCAATAAGAATTCAACCCAGCACAACAGTTAATGTAAAGGAAAATATTTTCGTGCCTTACAGAATGCCTAAATAAATTTCAACTAGTTATATAAGAGATACACAATATAATATGTACCAAAAGTGACGTCAAACTCTACGAAACAATGGCCTAGCTCCTATATGGAGCCTCCCCGTAAAGGGAATTACTAAAACATACGTTATTAATTTACATCGGATGTAAAGACACTAAAAACTAATGTTTTAGGCACTTAAAATTGCACTAACAATAAAAATATCGGTGAAAATGGCTATAAAAATTCAAAATTGGAATGAAACAATGAAACAAGTTAGCGGAACATTCATATTTTAAATACATTACCATATGCGAAAATTATTGAATTTAGAACGTACTTGGTGAAAACATTCATAGACAAATACGCAATATTATAAGTTTAAAATTCTAAATTAATGTAATATTAAATGAGCTGTAACAGCCTCTTGGTGAGTTTTTATTTTATTTAAATAGCGAACTATATTACGTCTCGTCTCTCTCTTGAGACCTCGTCAGACAAAATTAGCTGTTCACGGACGTCACTCCATGAGTCCTTCAGCCGAGTGAGGTCGAGCAACACCTAAATTTTTATACCTGAAGAAGTTTCAAAAGAGAGACGAAACGTAGTACAGTTCATTATTAAAATAAAATAAAAACTGACAAAGAGGCAGGCTGTTATTATGTATTTACTGGTCAGATCAACTATTTATTAAAATGTAATATTTTTTTAATTTCCATAATTGGTATTAAAATAAATAATTAATACCTTTTTAAGCTTTCAAATTTGACATTTATTGGACACAATATGTTTATATGCCGAAAAGGTGTCTTTGAACGTCAACAGAGGTCTTAGAATTTTTTTTATATAACATTACTCTATCTATAGAAAATTCGTTCGGTAGTTCACCAGTTACACTTAATACATATCAAATAATTAATGACTATATACAGAAAGTATATAACAAGAGTCAAGGACTCGTATAACAGATATACAATAAATTTTGAATATAAAGTAGACGTTTCGGCCATCCATTGTGGCCCTTGTCAATAAAGTAGAATGTAAGGTCGAAACGTCTACTTTATGTTTAAAATTTATTTTATACGTCTGTTATTCTTATTCACAGACGCTAATTGTTCCTGTAATCTTGATTGAAACAGAAAGTTTAGTTTTATAACCAGGGTTTTATGTCAGAACATTCTCTAATTTTGTTAATATTGGTGAAAACTTTTTCCTGGAGATTCTACTAATTGTTTTTTCACCTTGAAACGGAGACATGGATTTAATCAAAAATTGATTCCTGGCTTCTAACTGTTGAATAACGTCAGCTGGAAAGGTAAAATTTGGATAAATATAAGCCAAATATGTCTTCAGTTCTTTCTCTTTAAGAAGTAATCCCCTTGATACACAGTACCATTACCCTGCTCAAATTTATTTACTACTTCCAAAATGATTTGGACGGTCTTAACATAATACCTTATTGCTTTCAACCATGTTCCCATCTCGTTGATACAGGTTACCACATTTCTTTAAATTTACAAATTCATGAAGTTAGACACTTGAAAGTAATTTATTTACCGTTCGGATTTTTTCCTAACTTCTTCGGCAACTCGATGCAAAGCATGACCTATTGAAGTTAAATGTATAAGATAGCGATAAAATGTCTTGAAAAGTTGGACAAACACAAGCATGGCTGGAACAGTTTTAATGGTTGTGTTACTGTTGCACGGCTGAAAGCCGTGTCTTTAATTTCCAGCGTGCATGCAACGCTCAATGCATTTATGTTTTTTGGGATAAATTATATATATTTTAATTGCTTTTAAAAATGAGCAATTACTAAATATTAAAATTCATCTGACAAATAAAACGAATTTGCATATACATCGTATCATGGGTCCAAAGAAGTTTATTATTTCTCAGTAGTTAGCTCCCGGGCAACGATAGGTTAATTACGGCGTGAATCCACATGCAACAATAGATGGAGTGAGAATGCTACCCCACTCTCTCATACTGCCAAAATTACCCTTACAATAGCACAGTAAGTCCGATGACTGTTATAGGAACGCCTAATAAGACATAACTCAAGGTTTTTACACCGGGTTTCGAGCAGCAATTCAATGGGTTCATAAATATTTATATTAATATCTTATAAACTCTGAAAGATATCTTAATGAAACATAGATGAAATTTTAAGTGAAAATTCATGTTTCAATCGCTGTAATTTTCATTGAAATCCGTTAAGCCGTTTCGTAGCATAAATAGACCAAGATTATAGGTAACCCGCATTCACTTTTTGTTGCTATGTATGCGCGTATGGGACGAAACCTTTCGCGTATAATGTTTTCTATTAATATATATATTATATCAAAATGAAACATGCATGGACATTTAAGTTGAAACTTTTAAACCCTCAAATTTTCATTGAAATCCGTTGAGCCGTTTCGGAGCCTATTCGAGACAGACATACGGGCAGACGTCAGGCAGATAGACACTTCAATTTTATTTATTGGTGTACATACGGCATATCATTACAGCTGCATCACTTGTGAAACAGGAGAATTCCTCTATCCATTGTTGTTGGTATGAAGCTGCCTTGGTGGGTTTAGAATTTGGAATCTTCCCTAAAACTGTTGCGAGGCACTAGGAGGGTAGAAAACGGATAATGTGAAAGGAGCCGTAAAGGAAATGCGGTCAAAATAAAGACTGCAGAGACCTAGGTCCAATAATGTGCATTTTTCAACGTTAGTAATAACCCATTGTTGACAGCGTTGAAGCGCGGTGCCCATCATAATTCAAAGTCACGTAACGCTTAGTTCTTTAGTTCTTCTTTGCCTCACCCTCCGGGAAAAACAAGGTAAAAATGTACGGGAATCGGGAATAACGACTTGTCCATCGAGCGGCGAGTGTTTTGGTTGTTCGCTGAATGACTTTTTTTTTATATGTGAGAAGAATTGGTATCTAAAGCACCAGGGAGACAAGTCCAAGCAAGGTAATGGAGATTCGTTACCGATAAATAACTACTGTTTTTTGATTAGTAAAATTAAAAATGATTCCCAAACATCCTATGTCTAGTTATAACGATCAGATTCGTTCTTATATAAAGTCACAGGATCGTTTTTGTATTATGAGTTTCATACTGTCGTACTTTTCTGGAGAAGCTAAGTTAAGGTTCCCATAATCCCAGATAACTAGGTCAGCTTTGATGGTTTCTAGGCTCATAGTAGAATCGGCGAGGTGCCTCCAAATTCGGTGAAACTATGGAGACGGGAATTCTGCATCACGGCATCAATCCTCAGTTCCAGTAATCATAATGGCGTGAACAAAACCGGTACACCGACCTAATATTCCCTTCGCTACTTTGTTACCATTTGCATAACATCATATATTATAAAACGGAAGTAACAACCTCTGTTTGTCCGACACATTAATTACCTCACACACTAATTAAAGACTGAAGATTTGATCATTTCTCTAATGAAAATATTGATTTGTGTCCTCATAATTTCACAAATTTTAAATATTTAACGGAAATATACTCACCAAAAATGCGTAAACTTTAAAGTAATTTGCTACGGTGGTATGATATTATACTCATATTTATTTAAATCGAAAAGCCTTAAAATCACAAATGTAAATAACATTTACATGAATACTTATAATTAATTAAAAATGTGTTAGTTTTAAATTTTACTACCGAAGCTTTTCATTAATATAATTTTATGTTGTCTTAAATAAGCGGTTTTGAGACGTCATAGCTTAAATTTAATATCATTACATTTTAATTCTTGAATATTTTATCGAATAATATGCTTACACTTAGCAATGCGAGTAACTTTACAATTAGAAACTAAATTTAGCAGACTGCATGAAGAATTTCTCTCATTTAAATTATGTTATGTCAATATTAATTTGAGAATTGATTAAAGTATATAATCCATTTTTGTAATACAATAAAAAAAACATAAAATTCTAAATATCTACTTGACGATGAGTCTGACATGTTTATTGATTGAAATATGGAAAGCTCTTGAGGCCAATTAAAATAGACGAAGAACAAGCAAGAAGATGAAGTTTCATGATAATAGCAAGAAGACGTACAGTGACACATTACTTGAAAAAGGAAGGTTCAGGCAGCGGGGAATTTTTGTCAACAAGAGATAAGAGAGAGTTCGAGAAAGACCTGTTTCTCATTCCACGGAGCAGAAAAGTTTGGATAAATACTTTATATTCTTAAATATACGGGACGAAATTTATTTTGATAAATTCACATATTTGGAGACTACATGAAACGAATTAGCGTGATTGTTCTCAAAAGTGCCTTAACAGAATATTCATTGTAAGTTTTACTATTTTGATTGTTAGATAGAAATATAATATTTTAAGATGGAGTAAAATGTCACACTCATCTCAGTGCCGTCACACAATCAATTGTACATGAAATAGATTTGTTTATCAATAATACTGAAATTGAGATTAAAAATACTTTAACATTTTAATTCAAAAATTTATTTATACAAAATCAACTATATTTACTTGAATACAAGTTAGTCACTATAAATGTATGAGGAGTGTTTTAGGCCGACCTCTTGTGGTTTAGTGGTTAGTGTTGTGGCACAGAGGTCATGGAATCGATCCCCGGCAAGAAGAAATTGTGTGTGTGGTACTCGAATTCCCAGTTGTAACACGGATTCAAATCCCGTAGAAGACATACTGCGGAAGGCAAACCACCGCTGGCAATGACTTCCCTTCAAACTAAAAACTAGGTATTAAGATTTAGAATTTAGTGTTTTACCGGATGGGTTTAAATTTACATTACATTTTATTTTTGAACAGGATTAAATTTTCAAACAAACCTTTCAATGATTAAATGTTTTACATTCTCATCAATACCAAACACCCCTAAGGTGCTCAATTGAGTGTTTCAATGCATGGCTTGTTATTTAGTAAAGTGGTATATGAACCATTTTGTAATGTGTGAATTTTCTGATACTGAGGATACGATCAGACAATACCGTTATACGACGGTCAGAAAGCATCTTTTCATCGAGAGCGGTAATGAGAGACTTGTTAAAAGAATGGGTAGGAGGTAGATCAAGAGTGATCCACTGGCCGTCCCCAAAAAAAATAAAACATTGTTGCGAAACGAGGCAACAAAGGCCGGACATTTAACGGCAGACCCAGGTGACGAAAAAACAAAAACTTTCTTAAGTTTGAAACAGTGGAATGCGCTGTGCCTTAATAAAATGGAAACTTCTGGGAACCTACAGCAATAAATGACAAAATAAGGATGAGTAAACTGTGGCTGGATTGATATGGGAGGAGAGACTTCCGCTTCGTGGGAGTGCGGGGTTGGCGGAGGATATGAGCTAATGCAGTCAATGTGTTGTAGATAAACTTTCTGGGAGCAGTTAAGAAAGCTATGGCAGCAATTCCATTCCTCCCGTCAGAAATCGGTCTGTAAAAGTAGTTGGTAAAAATACTCAGCGAAAATAAGTAAGGAGAGTATAAATGAATAAGGCCGAAGAAGATAGTGGAAGACATCGCGCGCCAGGAACTACGTAGAGTCGCGCCATTTTTTTTTCTAAAGCGATATTAATGATCATCTGAAGCTGTAGCATATCTTTCACGCCATAGAAAAAAGATATAAAATATATTCTGTTTTTTTTCCTCATATATCTCTTAATATATAATTGAGATTATACTTTGCGTCACACTCGTGTAATTATGATAATCGTTCTCATCTTTTCCGTTTTACATTTACAAACTTCTACCGATTTTTCCTATTAACATTGGAAAAGATACTGCTATTCAATAAAACCGTGACACTTGAAATTTCAGGGTAACGACAAAGGAGGCGGGCGCTCTCTCCATCTCAGAGAAATGCCAACAAGGGAACGTTGAAATTCTCGACAACGGACCCCACCAGCTGGTGTCGTGGATTAAGCTGCCAGACACACCGTAACTGTCCAATGGAATTAAGACTTTTATATAATCGCTTGGAAATGCGCGAAAAGAAAATCTGCCTGAATCGGAAGCGTCGTGATTACCCTAAAAAGTTTCAAGAACATAAAGCATTACTTCAAGTTAAGTGTCACACGAGTCGATAGTCAAACGTTATTCAGCTTTCTAATTATCTTATTTCCGGAGAGATCATGTTAACACTAAATCAAGACTAAGGAGATTCAATAATTAATTTTTAGTGTAAGATGTAAGTTTCGTGGATGACCGAGGTGGTGCACGTGTATTTCGATCATGTAATGAGCCTGAATTCTGCAAAGGTTGTATAAAACCTGTCTGATCCTTGCGAAAATACATTACGCCCTTATAAATTGATGTATTTCAACGTAGGACAATGTGAATAATACCTTTAAGGTTATATGAAAAGTATAATTATTTCGAATATGGTAGACAATGTTGCCACTTCCATGCAGAATGAATGAATAAGATTATGCAGAATATTAATGAAATGAAAGTAGAAAAAACTGTCCTCAGAAACTACCAATAGTTTTTTAAGGAATCTTTGACACAATGGGCGAAAAATACATACATGATTGTGGTCTCTTAAATTCAATATTTTTTAAATTTTATACTATTAAAAATTATCTCTTTAAAATAAATGGAAGTTTGCCGATATTTAACAGACGATTTCTTCTTCATTACGATAAATTTTCAGTCCTAGTCAAAGTGTATTATTTGAAGAGGAAAGTATAGAAATAATGATAATCTGAGAAATTGTCATTTAATAGATATCGTATTTATAGTTGCTTAAAGGCGGATTACATGTATATTTTATCAAAAAGAAATAATGTCAAAATTAAAATTTCAAAATAAAACCTGAATAATAGATTTTTACTATTTTTTTCAACCTTCATGCTGTTATTGAGAAAATATTTTACTAACTTAAATACTGGAAATTGAAACTTCTTATGATGGTTCATTTAACTTACCATTTATAAAAGCAGCTCAAGAAATGTTTTGCCGATTTTTAAATGGCTGTATTGATTTAATGTAGACACAAATCTTGCATAATTTGGATGTTAACAACATACATAGTCACAATCTACAAGCTTGTCACACACATAACAGACTGAAAGACCGTAAGCAAATATTTTGTATAGAAAGAAAATTTAATGAGATTGAAGAATCCCTAGGGACAGGCTCGACAACTTACCAGGAAAATATGTGGAAAAATATAAATAAGTTCCAAGAAAAGTCTTGTTTGCTTTACACGTCAAAGGCTTTTCAGATCATCCTCCTATATATCATGTAACTAATAACGGAATTTTAGAATCAGTAATTTCAACGAAACAATGATTTACAGTCTATGAATAAATGGGCCAGCCAACGTGTAGTAAATAATTAAAACAAATAAAAATAACACTACGTTTAGTTTGTTTTCTTGTAACCATCTCAGGTGCGAGTGAGTAAGAAATATAGTCTGATGGTTTCTACACGTTTAATATAGTTTATGTATTGTAACTGCAGTAAATGATTAAGTTTTGTGTGCAATAATTAAAATCTCTCTTTTATAATTTATTACATAAATTGTATACATAATTTTACTTTTTTTAATGTGATCATCTCTATTGTTTTTTTGTTGACAGTCAAGTGGATGAGCTGTTTATGTAAAACAAATGTGTTTCTTTATTATCTTATTATAATTTTGTAAGTGTATATTCGCCAATGACCATATGGTTGACGCGACTGTAAACTTTCTATTATAATAAATAAGTTATATTTAGATATTTAAAAAATCTTACTAAATTGTGCACCGGATGACGTTAGAAGTAAAGAATGGTATAGCTACTTTTTATTTCATTAAATTGTTTCTGTTATGATCGCTGTCTTCACTATTATTTCTTCAACCGATGGCGGACAACTATTTATAGCTTTTGGCAATTTTATACTGATCAATATTTGACCTGCCATTTTTAAGACAAGTTTCTTCAAACAATTTCGTGACATTTCTTTATATTAGTTTATTTATAACAACAGAAATTACTCACCTATATAGAATGTTTATTTTGAATCGAAAATAAGTATTACTTCATCGGATCGTTAGTATAAACTATACACTAGTTACTTAAATTGTCTGCACCATTCACAATTTACGCCCCACGTTGGGTTCAGACAGAAAAGAGTAATAAATCATTATGGTTTTATTATTTAACACTTTTTAATCCACTTATATTTTACCTTTTTACGAAATAGCTTTACGGGTCCTTAGCAGTCTCATTACTCCTGAATACGCCATTGAAATAGAGCAAACGGCGACGGTGACGGCGACGGGATATTCATTTCTAAAGTGAAGAGCTGTGTAAGCATTAAGCGATGGTCGTGTTACGGGCATAAAGTGACCACAAAATTAATTACCACGCACGTCGCGACGTGGCTTAATTACGGAGGCCTTGTCTCGACAAAGAGTACAGCTAGTGTTTATTTTTAATTAGACTAGCGTCGTTGGCCGATATCTCGAACAAATAAAACCTAATGGGAACCAGCAGTACAAATTGGTTCTTGTCGGACAGGGAACAATTAAGACGTACCATGGGGCTCGGACCTATGCAGACTGAATGGCCTCATACCCCGCACAGCTCAAAATGTACGGATTCCAGTTCGTATGCATACGGAGATCGCTTTCACCATATTTGTTGGACACTTGAATGTAGCCCTCATGACCGCGCATATACAGTACGTAACTTGTGGTCGATTATGAATTTTAGATAGGAACGTGAAAGACCTAATAAATTGATTTATTGAGAACCGTGTGGAATGTAGCAGCTCCAGTTTTATCAAAGCATAATAGATACTCGGGGCACGTGCCTAAAGGAAAGTAAGCTATTAATAACGAAATATGTTCAAAACTGGTGGTATTAGTAACCACACAAAATTTAATCTTAGAATGTAAGCGCAATATTTGATTATTCTCAGGAAATTTCATCTTACGTGTGCAATCTTAAACACGTGCAATAATTTCTACCAAACTTTGTACTCATATGATTTTCGATCCAGGAACACGCATTAAGTGAAACACTCCTTGCCGATGATATTGCAATATTAATGGAACCAGAAGAAGACTTGGAACCATAATAAATGGCATTTGTAAAAGATTTCAGTATGAAGAATAATAGAGGGAAAACCAGGGTAATGGAGTGTAGTTTGGGAAACGTGGAATAACAAAGGGTGTTGGATTGGGAAGGGATATTTTTGTAGGTATTTAAGGAACGCTGCTACTTGGGCAGCATAATAACTAGGGAGAGTAGAAGTGTAACAGGATAGCACAGGAAGGAAGGCTTTCGTAAAAACGAGGAATTTAGTTACTAGTAATTTTAGTGTAAATATTAGGAAATCACTACTAAAAACGTTCGTATAGAGTGCGACGTTGTATGGGTGCGACATGTGGACGGTAGGAGTTGCAGAAATGAAAAGGATTGAAGCCTTTGAAATATGGTGCTATGGGAGAACGCTGAAAATAAGTTGGGTGAATAAAATCATTAACGAGGAAAAGGGGAAAACAAACAATATGGAGGATGTTGACCTGACAGGCTGTGTGTATTCGGGTAAATAAAATTTATTTTGTCCTTGTAAAATAATAGTTTTTTCTACGGAAAATTTTAGAAAATCATAACTTATAGTTAATTTTCAGCACTCGTAGATTACATTAGTAGTAGGTGGCAGTATATCTTTTGATTTTTAAAGCGCAATTATAATAATGTATTATTAAGGGTTATAGTATTATTTATATAATTGTTATTTCTATGTCGTATCGTATTGTTTCATTAATGGAAACAGTTTTCAAAAAATAAATTAAATGTTCTAATTGTTTTTATGTTAATTCATATACTTCATAAAGAATAAATATTTTATAATTTTATATTAACTTTTCATTTTCAGTATAGACTTAGAAAATGAAAATAGAGTGATGTTTGGATAATAAGTTGAATATTACGTTTGGAAGTAACATTAAACAAAATTTCAGGGCTTTCTTGAATTCGGGTTATTTAATTAGTTACAATACAGCAGAGCCGGGATTTCTCCCAGCAGAAAGAAAGTCTTCTACGGAAGACTGGCCGCGAGATGGCAGCACTTGATGAGCCCGCTCTTGCGAGGGGAGAGATTACAGGGATTCCCCGCTTTCTCTACAATGACGCAAAGGAGAGGGCGAATGGGCTGGTGTGGGGAAGTAAGGCTTTTCTTGGACCTGCAACCTCTCTCTTTTTATCAACCAATCAATCATAGTGGGCTTTAGTTGCGAAGGCGGCGGAGAGGGGAGGCCCGTGATGATCCACGCCCAAAGGTTTCCACTCAATTTTCCAAATCGTGGCTCAATACACGGCGGTTGGGATTAAGGTTTTTAAAGGGTATATCCGTCGCCGCAATAAACAAAGCGTTTCCCCCTTTACCTACTTTTATACGCTGCACTCCGTTCAGAAGGGAGGATTATTATTACGGATATTTATTACAGTAAACGCAGTAAATTATCTTTATTAGAATTAATTTACATTTAATTTTGTAATTTTACAGAAATGATTTGACGGTAGAAATTAATATTTTTTTCACGATGTTTTTATTAAATTCGTTTTACAGATAAATTGATCGTTTTTTTTGTATTTATGGAACTTGATTTGATAGATCTTGTAGTAGTAAAAATAGTTTTCGAAAAAATTCAATTATTAAAGAAGAATTTCCTATGTTTTTCTGTAATATATCTATCGATTAATTATAATGGACGGCACCATATTCATATATATTATTATGGAGGAGCATAATTGGGTACAAAACAAGACTGATATAGTATATATATAGTGAGTTGATCTCCTTTCCGCATCCCCTGTTTCAAATTTATTTATTTTTGGCATAAAAGGGGAGTGGCCATTTATTATATCACCCTCATGTACCCCGTCACCCGAAGAAGTGGATCACGCTCATGCGTTTGTCACCCTAAAATAATATTGTTTTATTTTTTGACAGGATACACGAGGGTGATCCAATAAATGGCAACTCCCTTTTAATAGCATAGGAAAGAATTTTGAAAGGGAGTGGAGGGCAGCCGAGGATTATCTAGGATCCCTTGGCATTTATGTACGGATCTTGCCATTATTTATATAGAAAAAAAGATGCAGGACAAATCCTATAAAATCACCATCAGGTAGACCAGTCTTTTGGAAACTTGTCTCACGCCCTCCAAAATGACGCTAAGGGAGTTTTCTATGGGGTCGCAGCATTCCCTTCTCCATGCTTCGACGAGCTTACGAGTCAGCTGGTTGAAAGTTCCAATAGAATGTTAAAATAACTTCTCAACCTATGATAGATAGATTAATACATATATATAAATAAATGTATTGTAGATATATCAGAGAAAGTTCGACAGTTAATCACTTGTGTATCAACAATATAGGCATTTAATCGCGTTTGTATTCTTTTTATCGCTTACTTATACTGTATATAACAGACAAATGTAATAATAAATTGGTAATTCCCTAGATACAGTGGCTTATGTTTCTTTAATATTTAACTATCAGACAGGCAAGGAAATATATCAAATGTGTGACACAGAGGTAATTCATTTACAGATATTAGAAAGAATAAGTAGAGGATAAAATCTATGAGTTTTTTACATAATCATTTGAATATTAGTAAACACGCAGACCATATTGTAAACTAGATTTTGAATATAAACTCGGGGAAAGAAAAAATTCTATATTTATTTAATTTCCTCAATATTCCTATGACAAGCACAAATCGTCGAATAAAAAGGCGTTTCTGAAGAACATGATATTTAGCGACGCGTTCATTTCATTTAAAACGAGTTGCGTAGTACGAAATTAAAATCCTACGCGGCAGAAAATTATAAGATTAAAGTATGAATTATGGTCCACTGTATAAAGGAAATGGGAAAATAGTGAAATCCGCCAACGCTCTAACACAAAAGGAATTAATTATACTTAATGTCGTTAATTCTTTGAAATTTTTATTGGAATTATTTAGTCCGATTGTACACATCGACAGTCAAATATATTAATTTATAATGATTGAGTTTTTGTATTTTACTGTTATTATGTACTCGAAGTTCGAGAAGAATAGATAAGTTGAGACGATTTATATATCTTCGTTTAATGTTTAGTAAATTTCATCCATTTAAAATTAAACTTCAATAGAAATTTGTTTATTTTCTAAAAGTCAGATTACCCATAAATATTGAAAGAATACCTTATTTAAATTAGCTAATTGTAATTTAAATATATCAAAAAGAAAACTTAATTGTAATTATTGTCTCAAAAGGCGTAAGGTGTAAATAATATTCAATACCTGACAATGAGAAAAATTTCATTTATGCTGTGTAATAAATATTTTATTATGAATATATCTATTTTTTAAATTATAAAATATGAGAATGGTCTGTTGATGGTCGTTAAATGTAACCAAATAATAAATACGTTACATCAAATAATACTTACAAAAATATTTACAAAAGTATATTTCTTGAATGCATCACCAAATTATTCGTGAAAATATAAGTGAGCTGTGATGATTCAAACAATGAACTGTCGGTCTTTAAAAATTTAAGAATCACGAATATAGATTACTTAAAAGAGTTACATTACAGCGTGAAGGAAGATAATAGGATTTTAACACTTTTATTTTTAGAATTCAGTTTCTTCCTTACACCCAATGCATCTAGTTCATTTTTTATTTCTCTTACAACGATGAAATGAATGAATTCCATATATCAAAATTATATCAATCATTTCGGATGATTATAGGTCTCAAAAATTGTCATTTGCAGACTTTCCATCTTTACGTAGGAATGCTATGAAAAGCAGGGAGCCATTTATCACACCTCGACTGATATTAAGTTTCAATTATTGCCGATCGCCGCTTGAAGTGACGTCTGTGATCGCCGAGGATAATTGGCCGTAACAGGTGCGTAATTGATGTGCCTCCATTGGCCAGTAAGAACTGAGTGTGCTAATCTGTGTAGTGGGTCCCTAGGGAGACTCCAGCGCGGATTTCGCAGGATTAGGACACCTCCGTCCCGCTCCAGATGCGACGCAGGAACCTATTCCACGACCTAAGGGTCACGGGACGATATACTCGCTCCTAGGTCGCATGATGAAGAGCACCATTCAATTCAGTTCAAGTCACGTAACATGTAGATATCAGAGAAGTCTTAGAAAGTCCATTAAAGGGCTCCTTATGAAAACTTCGAGGCCATAAATAGAAATTTAGTATATTTTTTATTGTGTGAATGAGATACTACCACAGCCAAAAATTCGAATGGCACGCGCGGTGACTCCGCACCTAAATGAAACAATGTCCATGTATTTTTATTGTTATAGGCTTGCAGTCGTTTCAACCCTAGGGATATTAGGTACTATGTAAAATACAAATTACATGACCAAAGAAACACAACACGTTTCCTCTGTATATTAATTCGAAGATGTTAGCTTTTATCAGGAACGATTATAGACTGAAGATGGCTGTTTTTGACTTGTAGAAATCCTATTTGGTGAACGGTTCAATGTATGCTTTCCTTTCTGACCAGTGTATGAGACAATCATGGCACTTGTAGATTTAGAAAAATCGTTTTATAATGTGAACTGGAACATACTATTAAGGATTTTGAAGAGCACAGGAATAAAATTTCGAGAAATAAGATATTATACATAACCTATAGAGAAGAAAGTAAGCAGTAATTAGAATTGAAGATGAAAAAAGAAAGAAATCAAGAGATGTATAAGACTGCAGACTGTCACCCATGCTGTTTAACGTATAAATAGAGCAGGCAATGAAGAAAGTTGAAACGGAATATGGAAAAGGAATCATACTGTAAAGAGAAGAAATAAAAACCCTACACTGCCGATGACAATGCGGTATTAGAGGAGTCAGAAGAAGACATGGAAACCATAAAAAATGGCATGAACTTGGTCCTGGAGAAATAGTTCAATATGAGGATTAATAGAGGAAAAACCAAGGTAATGAAGAGTAGTATGGGAAAAAGTGGAATAACAAAGGGCTATTTTGACGGAAGTTAAGGATACTTGGGGAGCGTAATAAATATGGATGGTAGAAGTATAGTAAACATAAAGAGTAGGATAGCACAGGCAAGGAAGGCTTTCGCGAAAAAGAGTTATTTACTTACGGGTAATATAAGTGTGAACGTTAGGAAATCGTTGCTAAAAATGTTTGCATGTAGCGTGGCGTTATATGGGTGCGAAACATGGTCAATAGGAGTTTCAAAAAGGAAAGGAATAGAAGCCTTTGAAATGAGGTACCATAGGAGAATGCTGAAAATCAGATAGGTGGATAGAATAACTAACTAGGTAGTTCTTAACAGAATAGGGAAAGAGCGAACAATATGGAGGGCGTTGACCAAGATTAATAGACCACGCTTTAAGATATGAGGGTATTGTAAAATTAACATGAGAGGGAAGTGTGTGGGGTAAGAACAGAAGAGAGAGGCCAAACGCTAAGCAGATTTGGGAGGATGTGGCTTGTCATAGTTATGCGGAAATGAAAAGTTTGCGCAAGATAGGTTAGCATGGAGGATTGAATCAGACGTCTTAGGAGTGAATATCACAACAACAACATGAGACAATGGAAGAGTATGTGAGAAATCACATGGTTAGGTTCTGAAAGTGTCTCGCGATCTTCGGTCTTGAAAACGATGGCTATTATTTTCATTTCCTCCGGCGATTTTACTCGGTCGTATTTCCTGTTCCTCCTTGCTTAATGTTTCAAGGCAGTCCGCACGTGCTGTTTACAAGTGTTAAACTAAGGTGTTTGTCACTTTTTTAGACTTTCAAGGGCTGTCCTGTCAATCGTTCTTGCCAAAATATTTTAACCAATGGCAATAATGTTGCTTGATACCAGTCTCTTGTCTGGCTATATCTATCATCTCAATTGGATGTTAAAATAAACCAATCGCGTTCTGCCTAACCCAAATTTAGTACGGCATATATTGTAACATGTAAGTTTCAGCCTCTATTGTGACTTTACAGACGCCAAGACAGCATTTTTTTGAGACGTAAATTCTTACTCTGGAGCACGCGGGAAAATTTTGATCACGTCACGTTCACATGATTTCTTGCTGTAATTCGAGGAGACTTCGAGAGAAGCGTCCTGTTCTGATTGGATTAGAAGGTATCACGTGCCTTATTTGACATGATGGCGTATGAAAGTTGGAGCTACTCGGCGGCGTGATGTGGTGACTAGAGGACGTGAGTTTGGCGGTTCACGCAGTGAATTAGCTAGTCGGCGGGAAAGGACGAGGAAGAACGATCGCTTTAAGGATTCGCTGAGTGGACGACCACCACGTGCTTACTACTAGGCTAGACCGAAGCAAAGGAGGGAGTCGTATAAATAAACGGAGTTTATGTTTTATCTTCGATTGGATGTGCTGATGAGTACTTAGGTGTGGCCGATGAGTGATTGGAACGATTAGAATTTTTGTAATGACCACGCCCTGTATTACATTACTTTCTTCATGACTCTGATTATTAAATAGTGTAGCGTTGTTTAATAAAACTTTTGCTATTATTTCGTGTAAAAAATACCTATCAAATAAATTATCGTACTCGAATTATCGTCATCAAGCTGAGAAACCGGGGCGAATAAAATCACTAAACAAGCTCTATTCTACATTTGGTGCCAGAACGTGTGGGCTACGAACAACGAACAGTGGAGAGACTTGGAAAGTGTTAATAGCAAATGTAGCTTTGTCTACAATACATACATATATAAAAATATTCAATAAACAGTTATAATACAGATAATTGTCTTTCATATATATGTGGGTGCAAACGCAAACCACATGCTTTTTTTCATGGAGGCTATTTCAAAATTTTAGTTTATTAATGCGCATTTAAATAAAAATTATTTTATTCTAAATAAATAAAGTTAAAATTTGTAGAATTATCCAACGTAATTTTGACGAAAATTCGACGTTAAGCCATATCTTTACATTAAAATACGTCAGAAGAAAACTCCTGCAAGCTGAGGTTGTGTTTTGTTGTTAGGTCAAAATTAAGCTACAACTTACCTAGCTGCTTCTCTGGTCCGTGTTGACATTGCGCGCATCACAGGCTCTTAACTGAGGGTGCAACATGTCCCAAACGGCACATTCACGTTCATTCCGAACATTGCCCAAAATATACACTTAAAAATCGTGCACAAATCATCATTAGTGTAAAAATATTTCATACTAACTGCGCGTTGTGCTCCAGTTTATTGACCTGACTTGATTGAATTTTGTATTACCTTGCTGTTACCTCTCATTACAAGCAATGGTGATGGTAAAATCGATCGTACTTATATTCTACCTCGCACAGGCGCTTATTACTCTCTTCTGAAACGCGTTACTCGAGTCCAAAAAAGTAACTGAATTAAGACTATATGCATTATGTGTTAGTTTCATTTTAAGTTTAATTATTATTCATATAAATTTCCTCAATTCTCCATGTATGGACTAATTCAACCGTTAACCTAAATATTAAATAGGCTAAAAATGGCATAATTAAAGTGATCTGAGTGAATAAAAATTTTGCAAACTTGCTAGTATGTCGGTATGAACAAGTTGTGAGTTAGGAATCCAGAATCAGAGTAGCATCACATAATTAATTCAAGTGAGTATTCAGATACAAACACAAATGTTTGCCATATCCATCCAGAGTAAATGAAGCAGGACGTAATTCAATTGAAGTAGCACGTGGGACTTTTGAAAACATATTTCTATTGATAATGCGGATGAGTCGTTGCCAGACCGCATACGATCAGGACGTGAGCGGTTTGCCAGCCACACAATAGCTCCTGGGTCCGAGCCCGCCCATTTCACTTTAATTAATGAGCACTCTGTTGCTGACAACTGCTTTTGAGCACTGCTCTGCAGTATTTGCTCACAGATCCAGAATAACAATAAAAATTGCTCAGTACTATACTCGGCTTCATAACATCACAGCGCAAAACTTGAAACTGTTTCAAAATTTCGATTAGCATATTACATTTCGTGTACAAGCGGTGACCCATTCATGTTAAAGGATTCTACAAATATTGTTATAAATTGGATTTGTTACTCAAAGCATCTGTATCAAATTAAGAAAATAACAAAATCGATTAATCTTATTGAAACGGAAACTGATTTAGAAATATTTCTTCCTTAACCCCAGAAAGATAAGTTAGTTGGAAAATATAATCTTTGACTGTACATTTTCTGTATATATGTAACAACTTAAAATTTAGTTACCGGTAGGTGATAGATATCTAATAATAATATTTAAGTTTGGAGGTGCATTTATTTTACATTTAACTCACTTGACTCGTGAGCTACCGTTGGAAAAACTTAATAAAAAATTAAATATTGTTCAAAAAACCTCAATATTCTCTCGTTAAAACATTAAAATAAATTACACAATTCAAAATAATTTGCTATTATAATGTCTGAAATTTGTATGTCTTTACTATAAAGGAAAACCTGACAGTTCTTTTTGAGGTAAGATAGTTCGCTGAGATGATAACATCTATTCGGAAACACACACACTCATATATATAATTTGGCGTTAGCTTTTACTGAAATGGATCTCGACTGAGAGGGTCGAGCATTGTCGTGAATGACTGCTGATAATAGACAAGTAGCGGCTTTCGGAATAGTTGGAGTATTGATCTCCTTTTTTAACATAATATTGTACGTTTATAATGTAAAGTTGATATACTTTCATGGTTAAATATTTTTAATTGTTAGACTTGATGTTTCGTGCATTAATTTGTTAGTTAATGTAATCAAATACAAAACTCAGCGTAGATTTTACATTTAAATATATTTTATAATAATAAATGAAATGTAAAGTTTATGAATAGCCGATTCGCTGAAATAAAGAAAATATGTTCGGACACGTGTTACTATTTAATTACACACAAAATATTTAATGTAATTATTAGTCAATACAAAATTACGTTAAATTACTTTCATTGCTACTTTTTCTATGACCTGATGTGTATTGAAACATTTATCAAAACGTAGCATTATATTATTTTTTAAAAAACAATAAAAAGCAGTGAAAGTATTATTTTTTTGTACTTGAAATGAAATAAATAAAACACAAAAAATAGCCAACAGTCAGAAATGGAATAATTTATTTGAATTGAAACGTTTCGTCCTTAAATAAATCGCTAATCTCACATTGTAGTAGCGGATTATTTTTGAAACTACAATATTTATGTTTCAAATATTCCAGAATGAGCAAGTAAGTCACAATAATAATGAGTCAGATTGAATTAATTTTTTTTTGCATATAAAGATTTAACAGTTTTTTATGTGATTTATTTTGTTTATACATATAAAATAAAAATTACTTTCTACGTCTAAAATCTTAACAATCAATTCTGTGGCTTAAAAGTTGGCGCTTAGTCTGACCAATATAACAATCTTTGCAGTCTAAACGCTGAATTTAAAGTATGACATTGTGTTTATCGAAATTATTTATACAACTTTTGCAATTTTTTTCAAAATTATTTATTACCATTTCGGCCGTAACTGTCCCTGGTGATGGTCTGTGACACCAAATTCTTCACTGTAAATTCAATAATCTTTTCGATTGAGGCTAAATTTTAAACCTGATGAAGTCTCAAAATGGAGATGAAACGTCGCATTTGTTAATACATAATAGTATATTTAATTCCGACTTTTTTGGCCGTCGTTTCATTTATTGTAAATATTGAAGTCAGAAAACTATGACGTAATTATTATTACCCTAAAACCGTAATTACAAAACAAATTTATTGATTTATATTGCATTTTCTGTAAGTATGGTAAAACGGTGAAGCCCATAGGTATTTTTATTATTAATAGCTGTAGATGATTTAATTTTATAAGTCAAATATTTTAATCTACTCTAACATATCTATTAGTCAAACTAGAAGGTTACGAATTTAAAGAATATTATTTTTTTCCAAATTTTCCTTGTTGTATTTGTTCTGAGATAATTTGATAGTTTTGTCTAACAATTTGTTGATTTGAATAAAAATTTAATATTCTAGTGTAGGTAGATTTTTGAAACCAATTAGTTAATACTTTATTATTATCACGAAAGATTTTAAGTTCAAGGAAGTTAATAGGATGATTAAATTCTAGTTAATAAGTAAATTTTAAAATAATAAATATAATTTCTAAGAAATATTCCAAAGCTCTACACAAAATATTGGAAACTTTGGTAACTGATTTTATTAATCTACAAATATAATGAAAAAAACATTTCTTTGTGAACACTTTCACTCATAATCGTCTGACAGTGTTTTAAGAATTAAGTTACATTAAATTAATGAAACAATTAAAACAAGGTACCAACTTTTTCTTTTCCCAAACCTGTGTTTCATCGAATCAAATATTTTTTTAAAACTAAATGTAATGCAATAATGCTGATTTCGTTTATGTGGTTACTAATGATTATTAATACACAGGGGACATCGCAGGTTCAGTTATAAAATATTTAATTAAATAAAACAGAACCAAAAAAATAGAAAATATATACGTAAAACATTCAGGAGATTTATACTGTGCAGATGTAATATCATTGGAAATTGACAAATAAATGAATACAAAATTATGAAAAGCCTTTTAAAGCGAAATTATAACAGAGAAGTATAAATTTATTTAAAATATGGAGTGAAGTGTTTTGAGTAGGTTTATTGAAGAAGAGTTTGAAATACGTGGTTATACGTGAATTTTACATCGTTAAAGCACTGCTTCATCGAATAATTCACTTGAATTATACTCTTGAATTCACATTCAAATATTGTAGTGCAAATCGCTCGAGTGTAACGGAACGTTAGATTTTCTATTGGACCGAGAAAAGCTTTGCGCGGAAGGTGTCGATAAAACAAATCCGCAAGAGAGCTCTCGACGGTGAATTCGAGTAACGCGCTGAGTTGGAGTATCAATGAGCAAACAGGCGTCTCCGCATTAAAATGTGTACACAGGCACATCGATCTGTGACGCCATCCACGGTGACAAATGAGGATCACACGCCGTAACGTCCCTCGCTGCTCCTAATGGATTTCCTTTTCATTCTGTAGTAGCAAATGGGCGGCGATAGATTTGGGCCGCTCAGACGGACAGAGGGCGGACAGAATTGGGCCGGTCAACGTCCCAACCAGAGACAGTCCCACTAATACATAGCTTCAATTTCCTATTAGAGCTCGCTCTCAGTAATGGAAATTCCATCTCCTATCTCGGAAGAAATTAACGTTTTTAAATAGTGGAAAATATGCGATATATATATATATATATATCATTAAAAATTCACGAGTATATACTACGATGGCATGGTGCTGGTTCATTTTTACAACAAATGATTTCAAAGTATGTACAGTTATTTATTTAAAAAAATAAGGAAGTATTATTTTTCATATATTTCAGCATCGCTGATTCATTCCCTTACACCTCACACTACTTCTCCTCACAGCCGCCGTCATTATTCAGTCACTCATAGAGAAGAAACAAATATTTGTATGCATTCGTCAAAGAAAGAAACCACCTGTGATGAAAGCGAAGTCTGCATTTCCTTTTGGACATCATCATCGTCGTTGAAATATTTGCGGTGAAGAGTCAGATCGAAAATCTCTTGGCGCCAAAGCCGGACTGTAAGGAGGATGGTCAAATTATTCCCGTCCAAATGATGCAATCAGATCTTGAGTTTGTCTAACGACATGTGATCGCATATGGTCCGCACATTTCCACAACCTTCGTTAAACTCCATAATCCACTGCATCGCCAATTATTGCTTCCCCGTATACCGCAAATATTTTCTGATTAACGTAACTTTGAGTGACATCTTACTTCCCAGTCGGTGGATCGTTCGTTTTTAACATTAAAAAACGCAATAACAAAGTTAAATTTATACAAAAGTAGCCAACGGAACGATGTTTCTCAGCTGCGTCTTGATCGCGCATGCAGCGACTTAGTTGCACACGCATCGCATTTCGAAATTATAAGACAGATAGTTGTCGATTGGTTTATTTTAAGTCACATTTCTTCAACTGAATTTTCTATTCTCATCCAAATATATTCAAAATCCTGCTTTCTTTGTGCTATCAAATCGATGCGTTCGCAAAATTCTGACTGTACAACAACTACTACTTCTTGGCTCTACAGCCCTTGAAGGGCTTTGACCTCACTCCTAATGTTTACCCGTTGTTCTCTGTTCACCGCCTTCGACTTATCTCCTTAATTCCATTTTCCCGGGTTCTCCTCGACATCATCCAGCCATCTCGTCCTTGGTCTACCGTTCAGTCTTCTTCCTCCAGGCTTTCCTATATAAACTTTCCTAGCTGTTCTTTCTTCACGCATTATTTCTGGTTGTTCCAGCCACCTCAATCTCCTGTTTCTAATATCATCCACTATGTCTGGATTGGCATATAGAATATTTAGTTCTTCATTAGTTCGTAGGCCTTCAGACTTTCCTCGCGTACGTTTAATGTATTACAAAACGAATAATGGGAAAAAATAAAAAAAAATATGAACCCTATTTTTATTGCAGATTCACCAGAAAATTTTTGACATACGTTTCGAGTCATTTCGGACACAGATGGCGATGTAATTTACAAAAATCGAAATGGGTAAAAAATCGTTGAAAAATGGAGACATCTCAAGAAATCGGCACCAGATCAGCAAAATAAAATTAACTGTGTTTGATATTCTTACAAATGCTACATAATGACACCATAATTGTCCACCCACCACCACTCCTGAGGGATGGGGATGTGAATTATGTAAGTAATAGAACTTCAGTGGCGTAAAACCTGTATAGGAGTTCCTAATAATTGATCAACGCATCGGCGTTTACGTTGTCATTTAATAATGGAGTGTGACTCCGGTTATGAAGTAACGAGCAACAACTTAAAGGAAAATTATTCCTTTTTCATCAGATATATTATTAAGGACCTATAGGTAACCAGTTCAGCTAAGCAAAAATTTACTTCAAATTTATGACCCGTTACAACATAACATTTCTTCAGTGAGTTTAAATTAAATTTCGTGTTTCGCTATATTGTAACCCCAATGGTTAAATGCTTTATATCATTTTGAAAATTATGTAATTTTCGATATTGTCCAGAGGAACTCTAAGCAATTAGAAAAGTATATAATATTAAAAATTATTTGTCAAACTAATGCACTTTTCAAATTATCCTAACTTAAAACAAACATTTGATTTATGCAATTACAAAAAATGCAGTAAGCTAAATTATATTCTTAACAAGTTAATTTTATTAATGTATTTCAAAATAAAGTATGTTACGCATAAATCCTAGGTGACTAAATGAGTGAAGATGTAAAATGGTTGAATGGAACTCAGGTTCTATATATAATCAGGAACGTACTATGCTACACTAATGAGGATCACGGCCGTAGATCCTAAGAGTAAACGTTTTGAGACGTATCAATTCTTAGGACTAAAACCTTCAATTGTGATCCGCTTTTTCCGGGCTACCTCAGTAAATACCTGTTTGTTATAACAGCAATGTCCTTGAAAATACGACAGCTAGAGCGACAGAAAGTTGACCCGTCATTACAAATTTATCACACATTGCTTCCCTGAAGCGGCTTGTAAATAATGAATGCAAAGCATAAAGTCCAGTATACCACCTGTTGTGTGCCACGCAACAAGTATGAAGTTTTAGGATGCAGAGAAAAGCTGAACATCAATTAATATACTGAGCTTGGGTGGTGCCGTTTGAAAACCAGATTGAAATTACTGTAACAATTATATAAAAATTAAATTATCAAACGAAATTAAAGGACATCGATGTCGATAAATAGCCTGCAGAAATTTCTCTATGATTAATCGATTGATTCACTGCCCATGTAAAATTAGAAGCTGAGATGAAAATCCTGGCTAGTTTTAAAATTTACAAATATCTGGATCACCGTTATTCTTATTAGACTCCATTTTCAGGGGGCGATGTTCTTACTCTACTTATAATAACGTAAAGTATAAAACGCCTTATTTATTATCATCCACGACCTGACAATTTATTGGATTAAGAAAATTATTTTACTCTTTCCTTTAGCATGAAGATTCCAACAGTTATGTTCCAGCGTATTACAGGTTACATACTCAAACACGTAGTCTATATAGTTCATACCAGGAAATTCAGTTTGGTTTGAAGCGGTCACGAGTTGTTTTGGAAGACCGGTATTAAGTCTTTGGGGTGGTACATAATGAAATCATTTCAGATAAAACAAAGAACAGCATGTTTCACCTATTCATTACTGCCTACTATGCGTACGTTCAATTATAACGCAAAGGTACGCAAATAATTGTCGAAAATTTGCAACTTTCTGAAATATATATATTACCTATTGCCCAACAGACATTTGATAAACAATTTTAGAGTACAAATGAACACTATTTTATGTATTCAAAAATTATTTTTAAATTACCTAATTGCTGCACTTTAAAAATAATTGTATATAATTGTCTGTGAATTTTGGAGCTAAACTGTATGTCAAAATAGTTAAATAGACGTTTACTAACAATACTTATTACGTTATTTCTAGTAAAATCGCGTAAGAGAAACGATACGTATGTTTTAAATGTTCAGATGATTAAAAATTTTATGGCATAGGACAGAACAGTAGACTCTCTCAGTGCAGATTGTTGGGAACCATAACCAGAACTTTAAGATGTCAGTAATACTAAAAATAATGTAATACTTTTATAATCATTAAAAATTCACGAACACTTTTGTGGTTGGCTGTTACAATGTCCAGAACCATCAGACATGATGCTAACTCGTTCACCAGATACCACGTAGACGAAGTAACACAGCATGAGTAGGATTAAATGATTTCGCTTTCACATATTAAACACAATTTTAATCAACCTCAGGTATCCACTATAAACTCTTACTAACATTCGTATTGTAATACATTGAAGTACGCAAGAAAAGAGTGAAGGCCTGCGAAGTATTTTTGTGTGCGTGGTATTCTTAGTGATGGTCAGCGCTACAACCTTCTTCTTACAATGGAACTACTCCCTTTTCACATAATGTGCAACAGATATTTAACTGACAATGGGTGCCGGTTTTTGAAATGAATGGCAGATCCGTTCCAAATTCAAGGAAAATGTGCTTCTGTCGTGTTAGAAGCTATGCGTAGATAATTGGAAACGGCTATTTCGTAAGGAAACGCAAAATTATGTGCAAAGACGCTTGTTCTCATCCAGTGGCTAAACTTTTCCTATACGGTAAAATTTTGTAAATGCAATGTATGTATGCTAGTTGAAATTGCATCTGATTGGCTATTTGAAAAGAGAGGAGAAGAATTCGGAGCCATACTAGGCGAAAAGTTTGTCGGAGAGAGGATGATAAAATTGCGGGATACGACATAAAGTAATACCAAGAATATTAAACAGTTGAAAGTAAATCTTAAATATTTTAATTTCAATTAGTACATATGTAACTGAAAATTTACATAATACCCTTTGTTACGCAACGCTGTTAATGTTTTAAGCTTCTTCAGGGCAGTGACTGATGTTATAAATAGTAATATTATCTTGGAATACCGAAGGTGAAATTTATTTGAAAAAAATAGTTAAAAATAAGAAACGTGTGATTCTTAAGTGAAAGATATAGGAGAAACAATATTGTAAGAGCACAGAATTTATCGCTAGAAGATTGCTCCGTAAATGAGCCAATGTGGAATTATTCTTACCTAAGAAGCTAAGAGGGGGAATTATTTAAAATATGCACACAAAAATAATGTAAGAAATGTGAATAAGTATCTGGTGTTTGATTTATTGCAGTACAAAAGCAAGAGAGGAGAAAAATACAAGATCAGTGCATTGAAAGAAGCATAGCCATTGGAGAACATCAACTATCGGAAAGTAATATGAAGCACAAACATGCCTCGACAACAACACATTTCTTCGCCCGCTGGCACAGCACTCTCTGCAAGCCATTTACATCACATATCGCAGATAACAATGGTAGATAAATCCGGCATGACAGAAACGCCTGTCGGCTGCTGGGGAAATCCTAATGGAAACGGCTGTCCGCTAATGTGTGCCAGCGCATCGCATGTGCCTATGAGCTGGGAAATTTCTCTCCTTCAAAGGGGACTGGCCAACCGGATAAAAGGATGCTCTGACAAGAGCATTTCCTTAAGTAACAACGCGTCGTTAACTGCTGGAAAGACATCACGAATTACGTTCACCATCTTTCCGCCAAGGTTACGAGTCATAGCCCAACATATACGTACGAGTGATTAAGTGTCTCCATGATAATGGTCATTAAGGAATATGATACTAATCGGTAAACAGCAAAATATGGAGATGCCTAATCACACCTGTGTACATTCATATGTGAAAAGAAAATCAACAAATTAAAATAAGTTTCAGCATATTTGTTAATCTAACTACATTAATTTTTTATTATTTAAATTGTTAAATTACAATATGCAATGGTCACAATACAATTCAATAAGTTAATTGTATACGAGTATCCCTTAAAACGTGAGTAGGGTAATCGTCCGATGATGATTCCTTAGAAGTGTTTTGTTTGGCTGGTTTCTGTTTTGTTTCTCCTGAATCAAATCTGTAGGCAACGCTCTTCTAAGTCTTCTCTGTGTTCCAGGGGGTTAGATTATTTCGGTTATTCGTCTATTTTGGTGTCATTCCATTTATTCAAAATATTGTGTCGTTAGTCTTTTGATTTCCTCAGTTATTTGATCGTTGTGTAATACGGAAATGCGTTAATGATTGTACGGAGTATTTTTGACTGTATCTATGAAATATTTTTTGATTCGCTGACTTCGTTCTTTCCCACAATTATATGTCGTAAGATCATTATTCTTTATTATGCATACTTTTAGTTTTGTCATCGTTTTTTGGACATGTTTTTGCAGGTAATTTTTTGGTTAGTTGTAAACCCAAAAACTTGGCTTCATTCTTTATTGGAATTTGAATGTTATTTAAGTATATCGGAGGGCACTCTATACGTCTTGCGGTGAATGTAACTTGTACGGGTTTGGTTTTGTATATCTTGATTTTACATTTCTTAGCTTTTGCTAACTTCATAAAAATAACGCTACAGTCGTTATCTGGCCTAAGAATTGGTTGCAAATATTGAGTACAGTTTTTCTCACCGCAGCCTTCTTCTTCGTTGGCCCTGCAGCCCTTTAAGGGCCTTGGCCTAACAGGACGACTGCGGACTGTCATATTACATGACACGTTCCGAATATAGAGTGACACGTGGTCAGCGTATCGACTCTGCATCAGTCTTAACCCCAGTCTCCGTCACCATGGCATCACAAAAATTCAAGCCCATGCCAGGATTCGAGCCCAGGACCTCTGGGTTGTGAGGAAGAACAATACCGCAGACTACTAGTAGCAATTGTTTATCTACACTTAGAAGAAAAGAAAAAAAGCAATGGGCTACAAAATACACTTATCTTAACTGTAGAACAAGACAAAAGTGAATAGAAAATAAAGGAAATCCCAGAAATATGTGTATAAAACTAAACACACAAACACTTAGAATATAAGTACTGAAATTAGCAGTAAATTTAAAAAACAATTCCGTTATTTTGATATAGAAAATAAACAAGATATAAATAATTTACACAAAAATAATCATGCCAATTAAACAGCGATCAATTAAAGAAGAAATTAAAAAATTATATAATTAAAAATTGCTGTTGATTTTCTTTCAAAACATAGTTTTAAAATTCTGGTGCCATATTTTTAGTAACAAGGGGAGGAGCTGGACCAATCTTCAAGTTATTTTCTTTGATTGCAATTGCAGGCAATGCAGATTCACTTAAGTATGTTGTTGAAAACTGTACCATTATTTTCATTGCTTTTCTATGTAAATCAGCGTACTCATTTTTTATATTTTGGCTTGAAAATTAATTTTAGTCCAGAGTCATAACTTAATTGTAGTAACGGTTCCTGTTATAAATCAGTGAAATATTTTTTCTTATGTTCAACGAATGCATTTAGAATCCACAAATTTCCCTTTGGCACATCATCTTCCTGTGATAATAGCATTTGGTCGGACAATAAATCGCTGATAAATGTAGAGAAATAATATTTGAGACAGTGTAAAATATCATATTTACATTTCTAGTTTGAATAGCGAAAAAATTTGCTAAATACGAAACTTATGTAATTCATTAGCTGTTACGAAAAATATGCCGATTAGAAGTGTTTAGAAGTTAATTATACCTCTAACTCATTTATTAATCATAAACTGTAATATTATTACTTTCTTTCATGGACCACCGTATATATATATATATATATATATATATATAATAAAATTTTCACCTCCCGTAATTTATGAACGGTTGCTGCTGCAAAAATAAATCCAAGCAGAAACCCAACCATGCCCAGTGCGACATCAGTTGCATATTAAAGACTTCTGATGGATCAAAGAGTTTCCGAGATGACAAGACCAACTTCTGTTTTCTAAATGGAGTTGTAGTAAACCACATGTCATTGCTAGATATTAATTAGAATTAACTAGACAAATAGAATATATAGTTAGATTCTTTTGTTATCTGAGTGATCACATGGAAAACTGCGTCTTTTGTTACATTTCTGCCAGGAGGGCTAAAAACGTGGGATCGTTGGGAAACTGAGTCGATAAGATATAGTAGTCGTGCAAGTGCGTGCTCCCATATTATTTATCCCCACCAAGGGACAAAATGTAGAAAATTTACTAAATTCGCGGGCAATTGGGGATGAGTTTCCTTCCCAATCACAAACTGTAATTGGTGCTCTAGAGGGAACCAAGAAATGGGATGGTGATAGCAAAGAGATTACTGGGCAGTGTGCACCGAGAATCAGAGGATAGGGTTCTCTCTGGAGAGTGGACAGTCTGCGTCCAGAGTCTCCAAACACTCGCGTGGAGTTTGTCCAATGACAGTTAGCTGCCGACTGCACCGGGTTCCTCGTTTCTTCACCTTTCTTTACCAGTGTCCGAGCATTCGAGGCGGAGCAGCGACGTCAACCCACAGTAGGAGGTCACCATCTAATATTCACACTTTGACACGTAAAATTATGGGATAAGTAAATCTTTTTTTTTTCTCTATATTTTCATGGGGTTTGAAATTTTACGGCGCGGAATGTTTTTTTCTAATTTTCTATATGTAATTTGGAGTAATTTTCAAAACCACCGCGGTCAACTTGAGTCAGTCAATGTGGCTAGCCGAAGCAAGTTTAATGTGTAAATATTGTAAATGGTTGTAAATAGTTTATTATTTTTTGATAGTAATTTAATATGTCGTAAACAGTTTGATGTTTTATTTGATATACTTATTCTCGAAATTAATCATATTTAATATTTTCATTAAGTAGACCTCATCCATCAACTAATGTAGTAAATAGAAAAAAACTGTCGCCAAGATAAATTAATTGAAAATTAAAATATTTAGTGCCACCACAAAGCATATTGTTTTGGTATCGTTTATTTGTGAGACTTGTTATCTTTAAAGCTTTTTGAACCATCACAATTCTCTAATATGCAACTGATGCCCGACTGAGCTGGGTTTGTCCGTGGTTTGATTCTTGTATCACGTACCGTTCAAAAGTCTCAGGAGGTGAAAGACTTAAATGACTGACCCTATATATATATACATAGGGTCAGTCATATATATAGATATATTCTATTGTTGGGGGAGACAGATATCGCCAACAATATTTAATTACTGAATTAATTTTAATTTTTCTCGTTTCATTATTTTTGTCAATTTCATTGGCAATACTTTAAGTAATTAAAAAAGAGGAACGTAATTAATTGCATAATTATGGCATATCAGTTTATATCATTAACAATTTCGTACAGGGAATATTGTAATGTACATATTTTTGTAATTAATCCTTTTTAAAAATATTTGTAGATCGAAAGGCAAATCATCTTATTGATTTATTCGGTAATTTATCTTTATAACGTTAGTGCAACTGTCCGTCCGACAATCTAAGATTCTATATTGTTGTGCACGCGCGAGGAACAAGAAGGTACCTTTCGGCTAGGTTCGGTATTTGTGATTGGACAACTTTCTCACGTGGTTTTATGAAATGAATTATTTCATTGAACGTAGAGAGGCATGTTAATATGGAGACTACAAAGAGTGGGAGACAAATAAAGTCAGTGGGGCAACTGCATGTTGTTAAATTGTTATTGGGAGAGCTTGATGGATCATGATGTCACGTTTGGAAATGTGGATATCAGAGTCGATGCAGCTATAGTTACAAGTCGTTATTTCTGTCAATACACGCAGCTGTAAAATAAAGTTATTAATAATCTCAGTGCATGTTAGAGATTTTCTGAAGTCTAAAGGAACACTCAGTGAGTTTCATCTTACCTGTGTGGATCCCAAATCATCACGACTCTGTACCTGGAGACTCGATCCCACAGTGTCCGTAGAATTTTCCCACCTCTAAAGGTAGTACATCTGATTTCTGTGCCAGAATACGCCTTTAGATAAAACGTACCCTCAAAAGAATACAATATTACTCTGTAAAATACTGCCAATCTGCCTGAAATTCATATAGATTGACGAGGGAAGTCACGTTCATCGAAATGGTCGACTCAAAATGCTCACATAAACTTGTGAATTTATAATTTCTGCATTAATCGCGAAAGACACCAGTGAATATTTTCGCAAAATAATCTAGTGCTAAATATAGTTGAAGTATAATTGTGCTGGCGTCCAAAAATACATTATCCTACAAATTTCAAGTAATTTCTGTGTCAGTATTTTTATAATTTAAATATTAAATATTACGACGTTTCGTCTCTCATTCAAGACTTGTTCAGGTAAAAATTTATCTGTGCATGAAACTTCACTCCATGAATCCTTCAATATTTAATTGTCAGAAAAATTACAAAATTCAAGTAATTTCCCCCTAATTTTATGTGTTATTAATCTTATCAAATGTGTTAAAAATTTTACTTAACCTTCGTCCTTTCTACTTTGATAAATTGGATCAACTAATCGGTGCATCAAGTATCGCCCAAAAAGAAATTAGATATTTGATTCAACGATATATATATATATATATATATATATATATATATATAATCAGCTTTCTGCACAAACATTCTAACTGTATCCAAACAGAGAAAGGGGCAGCGAAATTGAGTGTTTGGAACAGTTAAAACGTTAATTTGTAAATCTTCAAAACATTTTAAAATGGCTCTAAATATTTCAAAATTCATTTAAACATTAAAATAAGTGAACTGAATAGTTATTTTTATCATAATATATGAACCATTGTTCGTTATAGCGGTAACGAATATAGTATATGGAAGTATCGATGACTTTCGGTAGCCAACAATTTGATTATACCTTTATCCCTGAAAGTAAACATATAGCATAAGTATCATTTCTATAAAACAAAGTACTATAAATTTAAGGTTTCAACTTAAGTTAAGAATTGAATAATTATTTTTCAAAATATGGAAAGAAATAATTGTCTGTGATTCAGAGCAGATAGACTATGTATATTACTCCACGTATTTATAATTCTCGCATTCCCCTGTCTTTATTCCTTAATGTACTTAACGATTGACTATTTAATTAAAAAAAGTGAATAGCAAATAATAAATTTACATCTATGTTATTACATTTACGGTTAATATCACAAAAGCATATTTCAGTTATGACTTCATTTTATCGGGTAAGAATCGCTTACTTAACTCTTGCTATGAAGTAATATATAAGAACTTTCTGAGTTACTTGAGTAAATGGTAAAAGTTTGTGTTTAATAATCTAAGTAAAAGGAAGGCTTAGAAATGGGGGAAGGGCCGAAATTGTGTTCCTTGCGCGAGGTGAATGCATAATTCATTAGCCGACTCTGGCTCTCCTCATTCATCATCAATACGTGACAGTAGCCGAACAATAGCGCAAGGAGGCGGCTTCGTTGCGGTTCACGACAGCCCACATTCGCCAATGCAGAGCCTTAAATTATTCCCGCATTTCAGCATTTTTCTACGTCATAGAAATTGTTCGTACGCAATGCAATTGCTCAAGCACCGTCTTCAACCGTCAGAGCAGAAACTCAATTTTCAGAAAGACATATGTAACAACCATCATCAGAATTATTAATTACTAAAAAATGGTAATAACGACTAATCATAAAATCCCGACTAAGGAAACTATATAACAGAAAGCAAACGACAGTCTGAAGAGGGTACGAAGTTTCCAGAAATGAAATGCTAACAATTATATGTAATTACTTTTTTAATTATAAAAACTGTTAATGGTTAATGGTTGTTAAATAACTGATATTATTAATATAATTTTTGATAGTGAATTTTTCCAGTTCACTATATTACTTTCAGTCTAAAATAGACTGTATAGATTACAGTTCATTCATGAACAGCAAATATTCGTTTGCCTTTACGCTCAAATGGATTCATTATCATGCAGGTAAATAACCATTTTCCAATAAACTGGTCTTTTCTAAAAGTAAGAAAATGATTGAAATAGTAATTTTTACCATTGGAATATAAGTAGATAATTTATCAATTCATAGGACTAAATATATTTCATAGTCAGCCATTTTTAGTTTGAGCTGTAGTTGGTGAAGAAATATAGAAAATACATTGTGAGGAATTGTTAAATACATGGGGTAATATATCATCAGTTTCCAGTCATATATTAATAATTATTTTGGACGTTTTGATATTAGTATTATAATGCGTTCCCCGACCAGCAAACATGCGGAAACGTAAATCTTTATTTTCCATTAGTCTGCACTTTTCTAAACATTAATATAAACTCATAAATATAGCTATTATATTTCCTTACTCAAGTTCTGAATCTATTTGAAAACAAATCCTTTTTTATTGTTCATATAGATAATACAGTTATTAATTTTACAATTCAAAAAATTTGCGAACTGTGAAAATACGAAACTTAATTTAGTTTCCGTTTAATAATTATATATCAATAATGTTTTTAGTATACGAATTAAAGAAATGTAGGAACATTTAATTTAAGCAAAAGCCTTACATAAAGCCGAGGAATATTTTAACGTTCCAATGAAAAAAAAAGCATTTCAATTTAACATAATTACGACTTGTCGTGTGAAACATGCATATCACAATCCTTAAGACAACGACTGAGAAATTTTTCGAAATTATAGGTTTTAAAATTACATCACGACATGAATCAATAGAAACGTTTTCTGTACAAATTATCCGTACAGGGCTTATTTTTTAAAATTATATTTACCTTTTCTTCAACTTTCCTATAAATCTGATTTCGTTCACACTTTACAAAATTTAGGTGAAAATTTCTGTATTGGTTTAAAAAGTCGTGGGAAAATATTCAAGATAGAAAATAGATGTTTCCTACCAGTAGATAAAATGAAAATGTTCTAAATCATTCATTATTACCGCTTTTCTGAAAAAAGCGACGGATAAATTTAGGATCATTTGTTTTAGTGGTTACTTGGGAAGGTTTCTAAAAATATAAAACCTCCCTTCCTGTATTATTAGACTGAATGTAGAACGATCCAACTCTAATATTAACAGTTTGGCAAATTTTTGTCCTTCTTACACAAAAAAGTACTAACGGATTTTCTCTGGAGAAATAAATATCAGCTGATGTTATTATTTTAACTTTAAGTCCACCATTAGGAAAATTTACTATTTAATTTTTTGTCTTCCCAATTTAATTTTCCTTTTATAGAGCATGCTGAAAACTGGTTGAAGTTATTTTTTAAATAGGTCCACTGTTAGTAATATTTAATTTTTTGTATTCCCAATTTATTTTCCTTTTATAGGGCATGCTGAAGGTTGATTAAAATATTTGCTGTTGTCGAGAGTCGGTGAGAAGATTATCCGTTATAAAAGTTTAAGATAGGTCTAAGTAATGAAAGACCATTTCTGCCATAATCGTCGCTGGAGATTTTTTTTTTGAGGGGGGGAGGTAACAGCATTTAATAGCATTGGAAGGGAGTTCAAAAGGGGGGATGTGGAAGGTAGGGCAAGGTAACCAAGGGTTGACCACGGCCCTCCGGCTATAGTTTAAGGATCCTACCCGGTGTTTAACAAAATATATCCGGGGAAACCCTAGAAAACCTGCATCAGGTATGTTGGGCATTGGGTACTATTCTCACGCCACCAGTTTTAGGTAGCAGTTGGCCGTCTGATCCAATGGGATCAGCGGACAACTATTGTGTAATGTCCAAGGTCTTCGACCCCATTACATATACCTCCCAAAATAGGTGAAGGTGTCTCGGCTTGTGAGAACTTTGAGAAGAAAAACAAAACAGAGAGGACACGAGGCATTTCCAACGTAGTCAGGTGAGCCCCGCAGTCACTGGGGAGAAGTGCCTGCGGGAGAAAACTCCCACAGGCACTCTTATCGCTGGAGATGTTCCGCAACACTACATGTACATTCAATATTATTTTCGGCTGAGGGGATCAAGGAGTAAATATGATGAATTATAAAATTTTACACCTGAGGAAACCTCAAAAAGGCGACGAAACGTCAACGTCGTTTTTAATAAATAATGATAAATTTATATTCTTACGTAACACAATAAATTACAGAAATAATATGCATATATCTGTATAGAACTCGTTGTTTACAAACTATGGCGAGGATTAACAGTTGGGCCAAAATTATTATTAAATGTTACTTTTTAAAATAAATATTGAGCAGAAATGGATTTAAAATACGCTCACAGCCTTTTATATCCGGAGAGGGGTGGAGGGTATCCCAAGAACCTTGCTCTTTTGGGAAGGGTGATTTATACTCTAGAAACCCCAGACTGACCCGCCGAGTTTATAAATTTATTTTTGAACTTAAGTAAAAATGCATAAACCGTATACCAATATTTTCAACGGGAACTAACACTATCGCCAAATAACCAGCGCAATGTTTTCATCCTGGTATGAAGGACAAGTAACAAGATAGTTCAACAATATATGTATTTATGAGAATATATTAATAAATAATAAATTTGATTTGAACGCTAGTCGCTGATCTTAAAGACACAATCGTTCACTAAGACGTTACGCAATGTTACCAACAGATTTTACTTAAGGCAACTGGAATTCGTTTACGGAACTGCTATACATCTTCGAAGAATGTAACTTGTGTGAAATATAGTTTTGAAAAATCAAGTGTTTTATATATCTTGGAACACTGTTACCCATTGAGAACTTGGTAATAGAGGAAATAAACAGGCGAGTCATGATGGGAGACAGAGAATATTTTGCCAACATCAAACTGCTGAAAGTTTTAATTCTGTCAAGGGAAACAAAGATGACACTTTCAAAAACTCTGATTAGACCTGTTGTTACATACGATGCATCAGCTGATGTAAATACACATCGTATTTTTGAAAGAAAGGTTTTTCGGAGGATTTTTGGTCCAGTGAGAGTAGGAGAAGAATGCAGAATATGATCTAATCGAGAGTTTGACACAATTCCTCAAGGTGAAGATATCGTGAGATTTGTGAAGTCCCGAAGGATTGCATGGTTGTGGCATGTGAAGCGGGTGGGTGACGAAAGGATTCAGAGGAGGTTGTTGCATACAAAAATAATGGTCATGAGGAGGCGTGGATTTAATATGTAGAAATTGACTTGGAGATTTGCCAGTCAGGAGATGGTGGGAGAAAGTGGAGAGAAAAGAGGAATGGAGAAACATTGATAGAGAGGCCCTGAGCTGTGGCGCCAATGAGGAAGAAGAAGATATGGGATATAAATCGTTTTGCGTATATATAATTTCTACTACAAAATTGATTAACATCTTAAATATTTAATTTATATAGAACTCAAATTAATTTACGTTGGACGACAGAAGATTTAATCTACAGTTATTTCAGATAATTACGTGAGAAACATCGGATTTAATTTTAAAGTCGTATGAAACTCTTTCTTTGCAAGGCGTTATGGATGAAATTTTACTTCATCGAAAAAATGAGCTTTTGATTTAACTGTGTATAATTTAAAAAGGACAGGATTTATATTTGATTTGTTCAATTTTCGGTTTTCATCACAAAGTAATCAGACCATTAACGGTTTTTGGCATGTCTCTGTACGGCAAACTGGCGTAGAGAGGAACCTGGTTAAGTAGCTGCTAGTTACCTTAAGATAGCGTTTCACGAACAGGTGTTGAACATATGTTTAAGAAAACGTATGCTCGAATCCTGATACCCGCAAAAGTCTGGATGGTTCGCTCCGAATAGGAATTCACATAGAAATCATCATTCATAATTCAATCTAAGATTTCTACCTTCCGCATCCCCTCATTTTCAATTCCCTTCCTATGCTATTAAATGGGAGTTGCCTGTTTCAGGATCACCCTCGTGTAGCCTGTTAACCAACAAAAAGTGTTATTTGACCTTTCGACAACCTTCTTCCATAAATACAAAAATCCAAGTTTCTCTGTATTGTACTTTTATCGGGTTCGATCCAAGATTGTTAGATTTCATCAATCACAATGTTACTAACTTTCTGAGAATTGAAAGTGTTTACAATCACAGAGTCTGTCCTTGGAGATGAGACTAAGATTGAACCGTTTCCCTATTTCAACTATCACGATATCACCAATAATGAAAAAATTGTCCTTATTTTCTGATATTTTGCGGTGGCCAAAACTAAGACTACTAACTCTTACAAAACTGATAAAACACGAACGATTAAATGTGTGTTTCTTATATCCAGACGAAAACTGTTTCCTTTTTAAAACGAAATGCGTATAATTTACGAATACAATTAATACTATTTTAATAATTACGAATATATAAAATTAATCAAAGTAGGAATTTTTGATTATAGTCAATTTAATTTCTGAACACACACCATTTGGGTATATACCAAGACGGGTTGGGAATATCAAATATAACATGTGACTAGGAAAGAATGTAAGGCACTTCATTTCGTCATGCGGATTTTAGAAAAAAGGAAATTGTGAAACACGGGAACTTGCGTATAAATCTCTCGGTATATGTTACAAAAACGACGACAAAATTTAAGTCTCGGGGCTCTTTTTAAAGCTTACGCAGGTCAACAATCCTGTGAGGATATTTCATCAAGTTTTTAGAAGTAAATTATTTCAGTAGAGGGGATCATAATTACAAAAATAGGCAGAGCAGCTTTAAAACTGACGTTGGGAAATATTCATTTTTAAATCGGACGATAAGGGATTGGAGCAATTTAACTGCAGAGTTTTTGAAACATTCCCTCCCAATAGCAACGTTTTTCAGGGAAGAACTAGGAAGTGTAAGTGATCGTCAAGTGCAAGTGTAGAGAAGTGTCGTGAGACGAAAAAAATAACATCTGAACAATGGGTACTTTTTATATTTTTTCGTTAAGATGTAATTTATTTGTAACTATCCTTATTTAAGTTTTTTTTGTATCTGCCACCTAGTGTTACGCAATTTCAGCATTAATAAATTCAATTCAATTCAAATCGTTAGTGGTGACGTACTTTTACATAAAACCATTCAACGAATATAAAATTGTATCTGAGTAAACAAAATTTGAAATTATATGTAAAAAATATATTTTTTAAAACTTTCATAAAGTGTAATGAAATTTTAATTTACCTGCTGATCTAGTACAGATAGTAGAACAAATTAGAAACGTACAGCCATTCTGAGATATTTCCCAATCTTCTTGACGCTGTCTTGATTGCAGCAATTACTGGCAGTAAAGAGTTTCTAAGAATCGGGGCACGTGCCCTAAGAGCTTACATGCAATAGTCAAACTTTAATTAAAATCGATTGAATGAGGACTGATATATCTGAAGACCGGAAGACATAGTCCATTTATGAGAAAAACATTATCTACTTATATAACGATAAAAATAGATAATATAAGAAACTATAACGTTCAGAAATAATATGAAATGTGTCAAAATATTGAATAATTGAACTGAATCATTCCTAAATACTGTAAGTAAAACAACAAAATTCATTAAATTTAATAAATTATATCATATACTGTTATCTATGTTATCTATGAAGTTCAGAATTTGATTCGGGAACTTTACGTGGTATAAACAATATCCAAACTTTTAACTAAAATAATTATCATGCAATTACTCTCACATACGTTTACTAATAGACTTGTTGCCGTTTTATGCGTTATGATTACTTTATGTTCTTAAATTAAAATTGTCCATGATTGAATATTGCAAATTATTATTATTCAATAGCTATTCATGCGACTTTCTTCATGCGGAAATAGCTCTTTATTTTGCCCTAAAAAGAAAGTAAGGTATCATTTATTTATTTATTTATTATCACTTCACGGCAAAACTCGCAGTTGGTATTGCACAGGTCCGGCTGTCACACGTTTACAACAATAGATGAAGTGAGAATGCTCGTCCCCTCTCCCCCTCTTTCTCTCTCACACATGCTGCCAAAATTACGCCTCATAGGACTTTTAACTCACTTGGTTTTCATGCCGCCTTTCCCTCGGCAATTCATTGGTTTTTGGAATATTTACATTAATATTTTCTGAACTTGCACGAAAATTTAAATTAAAATTCTTGTTTCAATCCCGGAGATTTTCTTTGAAAATTGTTCAGCCCTTTCGAGGTTTATTTGAGACAAGCATACGGACGACAACGTAGATTTTCCCCGACGAAGATGCTGAATGAAGAGTTCTTAGGATTCCAGCCGGGTGAAGCAGTTTGTAGTCCACAACGTTTCCATGTCTGACACCACCACCGTCTTCAGGAGAAGGACTACAAATTGCATCACTGGAATCCCGAGAATTCTTCAGTCATATGGACAGACAGTCAGACAATCAAAAGATAGGTAGACAGACAAACACTTCAATTTTATTTATTGTTATAGAATACATATAAGAACATACTTGTGACGAAATCGAACGTTTACAGGTACTGTTGTGTATTACTTATCTGATTATTCTACTACATAGAAGCGAGGAATTATGAAAGGTTTAGTTAAAAAAGCCTATTGGTATTATAGAATTCTGTCCATCATTTTGAAAAACCCACTTATATAAAAATAATTTTACATACTCATATTGCTACTAAATTTCCAAATCTTTAGTTTGGGATTTCCCAATTTCTTGGAATTTCTTTCAATTTTTTTTCTTCTTTCCAACAATTGGGAGGACTTTGACCATGATAAGGAATAGATGGATGTCATGTTTTGAGACATGAGAGAGTTGTAAAATTAACATTAGAGGAAAGTGTGTGGGGCAAGAACAGAATAGAGAGACTAGAGATGGAATACGTCTTCAATCTAATACGTTCAAAAACTAAACTAAAGCCATTATGCCCCCCTCCCAATTAAATAATGTAATTCTTCAATATTTAATGTATTACTTTGGAAAAACTATACTACCTAAAGAAACCTAATATATTTCTTGATGAATTTGATTCTTCCATTATAAGTCATAATCTAGCATTGAAGTATTAAGCTAAGTATTTCAATCAAGATTTATGTAGCCTATCGTTTCTTCTTTGAATATACCAAAAATATTAAAAATGTACAGAAAAATACCATAATATGCCAGTCATGATATTATTGATACAATCATTATATTATAACTAGATGGACAACATTTTGGGTTCTTAATCCATTAAATTTATAAATTAGACAGATATGAAATCTATCACGCAGCCAACGAATTAGCCCTTACTGCTCAACAGAAATTTTTATTGTCCGATAAAAATTCTTAAATTGATTGGAATTGTGTAAGCGATAATCATTCTAATTACGTCATAATAATTAGTGGTAAATACACCCGGGTTTCCCAAATTGTGTTCCGTGGGCCCTGAATAGGTGGATTATAATATACTTTTTTAATACCATTTCAGATCGTAAGCGAAAACTCAGTTTGAATCTTACTGGAGAAAGTTGAATAATTTCTCACACATTCACTTGTTTCTAGCTTGTTTCGGAACACATTCAACGACGCTGCGAAACAAAGAAACCCTGTTCACTACAATATGAAACATGGGTAACAATGAACAAGTGTGGGCGAGTTCAGTCAACTAGAATCCTGTACGAGTGAGATAGAGATTCCCATAGCCTAGAGTTGTACAGATAATATTTTACTTATTTATTATAAAGTTAAAGTCAGAAAATTATATTTGAATATCTTATTTAACTTGACAGTGAGCAGCAATGGCCAACCATTAAATTAGCCTTTGTAGATGTAATTCAACAGCGCCATGTAGAACAGTGGTTCTCAACCGGAGGTCCGCAGGAAAATTTCAGAGGTCCGGTGAAGATAATTTAAATTTATTTGCTAACAAAATAAATATGGTCACAAAAGTATCTATTAATTTAGGTATTTAAGAAGCTTTCGACATATTGTCTTAATAATCCATTTAAAAGCTGTTTCCATAGTTAAGAGGTTAAATTTCGTCTTTTTAGGTAAACTCACAAAGCAGCAAAACAAAACGAGTGGAGCGAATGAGGATCAGTACTTGTTTTTAAATTAAATACTTGTAACAAAAGATTGCCGCAAATTTTAAAATCATTATGAATGAAGCCGTGAAAGTGATAAACTATCGAAAAACATCAACACTCTAATCTAGATAAAATAAACTTTTGTGCGATGAAATGGGTAATGAACAAAAAGCTCTTTCATTAGATACTGAAGTGAAATGGCTATCCAGAGGAAAAGCACTATTAAGACCTTCTGAACTTCGAAGTGAGTTGTTAGTTGTTTTGAGGGCACAAATATTTCAGGACAAATTTTGTTGAAGTTTTAACAAATCGTCCATGGTTGACAAAACTTGCATATCTGGCAGATATTTTTACAAAGTGCAATTAACTTATCATAACAAGGAACAGGTGTTACAATTTTTAATACATACAAATTGCATCTGTGGATAAAAAATACAATTTTGGATTCCATCAGTTGAATCTAAGATTTTGTTTTCCTGCCTTACATGAATGTTTGAAGGACTTAAATTTTAAAGTTGATAATGAAATTTCCAAAATATTTTATAACACCTACATAACTTGAAATCTAGCCTTTTATTTTCCACCTCTACCCTCGATAAAAAACCCTTTATTTTCCAAAAAGTATTAAAGACGATTCCAGGTTTTAGAATCCATTTTCGTGATTAATCCAGTAACTTTATTGCAAGGGAGTATGAAAATCTAATTTAGTAAACCAGTGACTCAAATTTGAAAATAAAATACAAATATTTCTGGACGAGTTTGTCATAAGAGTACACTGATACTTCAAAGCCAGACTATTATTGTTTTACTTCAGTTTTCTGTAACCTATTTATGCGAAGTGGGATTTTCTTATTGTGCTGCAATGAAGTCAAAGTGCATAAACAGGTTCCACAGATATTACAATTCAACGTACAAATGTTTTGCGTGATATGCAATTCAAGTTATTAAGTGAGTTATTGATTCATATTTTTAATTTTATGTTTATTACAGTTTTATATTTGAAAATAATGTCTGGATATTTTTTTAATATTTACAAGTAAGAATTACCCAATCTAAAAAATAAACCAAGGGTTCCGTTGAAATGTTTGATTTTGGGGTGTTTCATTGAAGGAAAAGTTTGAGAAACCCTGCTCTACACAAACTCAAAATATTAATTTTTGTATAATTTTATGAACTGACAAATAGGTTTAATGATTTTTATTATTTGAAATGAGATTTTATCAACATTGTAATCAATATTTTATATTTGGATCTTGATTATTAAACGTGTTTGTATTTATTAACGAATACCTCGGAATCACGGTGACAGTAAATAACATGAGTTGACGTTAAGGAGAGGAAACCTTTCTATCATTTACAAAATCCCTGTCTCACCGGATGCTTCCTATTTTCTGTTATGGTTATTAGATTGTTTTGGCTTCTGTAATTCTATCTCAATTTGTTCTTTATCTACGGCAATTCATTCCGCTAAACTGCAGATAACAATTCTCCCTGGGCTATGAGGCCAAAGCCGAGTCTTATGAAGGGCAGTAGGATTTTATCTTCGACAGAGGAGGCTATATGTGACACTTTGATCTGTGATTGCGCTCGCCACAAAGGGCTTTGCAATCCCCGTCCATTAGGAGTCCAAACAATTGCATCCAGACCATTGTCTCGCGGAGCAATAAAGAAGGTCGCCGGCCAAAGGAAGCCGATACCAGCGGGTGCCAACCATTGACTTGGAAATTCGGAAGCAATCACCGTCTTGCTAGGCCAGCAAAACATGCCAACCACGACCTGAGTAAAATTAAAATACGCAACGATTATTTTCCCATTGGAATTGACCGTAATGAAACTGAGGCTTAACGTATTACGGGACTACGAAAAGGGTCGTTTTATAAGAATTGTTTGTCATGGCTTCTCTAATATATATCTTATGATTAAAGGTTTATAAAAATAAGTGATTAATTGTTAAACGCCTACTATACAACAAATAAAAGAAAACGGCATATTTTACAATGTGATTTTACTTGTGTTTTCAGCTGAGTATAATTCTACAAGTTTAGTGATAACTTCAACGGTTGAAACATGAGCTATGAGTTTATTTAGCGGACATCATGGTGAATAATGTTTACTAATTTTCACTTTGGTCTTTCAGTACTAACCTTCAACCATTCCATCTGGTGTTACAAGCTCGTTTTAAATGATAAGGGAGAAATAAAGTGAATATATTGCATTGAGATTAATAACGACTGCTTTGAATATACAATACTACCTTTGTAATAGTACAAAATTAATTAAAAAACCCTCTTGATTTGATATACAGTCTTTATTCACCTTATTCACAAAGTAACTTTTGTCTTACTAGCCATATTTATCTCTAATGTTTTACAAAGTAAACAAAGTGGAAACTTGATGACAAACAATTAAAAGAATATGTGCAAATTGTACATATGATTTTAATACATTGACATGTACAAAATGTATAAATGAATTATATAAAACATTAGAGATGAATATGGCGAGTAAGCCGAAAGCTTCTTTGTGAATAAAGTCTGTATATAAAATCAAGAAGGTTTTTAAATTAATTTTGTATTTATATTACAAAGGTCATAGTGAATATATTGTATCTATAGCGAGGTCCCATTTTATTTTATTATAAGGGTTGAAAATTCAATCTGTTTAGTCTTGCGGCGCCTGTATGTCGACGTACTAATTATCCCCGGAACATAAGCACAAACCAGGCAGATTCTGGATTTCATCAAAGGAGTGAATCTCTAAAAACGAAATGACTGCAGAAATTAAAATTTATAAAGGGAACTTGGTAGTCCTCAAGGCCGATATTCTTCGCTAAGTCGTTGTGTTGTGAAGACTTAAATTCTGCTTCGTGTAGTAGCGAGATACGGAAATTAATCCTACACTAGGGATACAGGAAGGATCTGCAGAGACGAAGGGGAAGGTGGCAGCTGCTCCACCGATGCAGACTAAATGCGTCATCAGGTCCACGGGAGGTGTCTCAGTCCTTGACGCGAGGGATATTGTGAGGGGGGGGAAGGTGATTATTTCTACGGGTAGCCATAATTTCTCATTAATTCATTTTAATTTTGTAAATATATTACTTAACTTCAATAATATGTAAGTGAATGCCCTAAAACGTTCCACTTTAAAAAAAATTACTATAACAATAAAACCCTCGTCGTCGCAGTGTATGTATATTTTTGTGAACCAGTGAAAGAAAGGACGACTGTGTGTTGCGAAAGAGTAAAGAGGTCTTGGTATGGAAAATATTGTATAATCAAGACAAGTTATGTATGTTGGATTGATGTTTCTACCATTTTTGAGCTTTGTACACATTCGCTGAGACAAGGAACTCTTCTGGCGTTAATGCTATTGACACCCTGAACGCCTAAGAATTTATAAATCAAACTAACTATACACTCCAAAACCACTCACGCAAGCCCATTCGCAATTATGCAACAAAAATTGTTCAAAACATGCTGCCGAGACACGAAATATTGTTACATTGCAGTTTTGTTTGAGTAAGAAAAAATTGACGATTGATCTAAAAATGTAGCATGAGCAAAAATTATTACAGTATAAACCAATTTGAAAACAGAGAGAAGTATTTTAGATTTACAGCCAATATTTGCAATTAAAGGAAACTCATAACGTAAATTGTTACGAATATGGTTTATGAAAGTAACACATTCGTTGAGACAAGGAACTCTTCTGGCATTAATGACAATTAGTGCATAACTTATAAGTATCGAAATGTAAAATATAAACAAATTTGTTCAGTACAATGGTTATAAATTCTATAGATTCTACTGAAATCAATCGAATTAATTTTTAATTCTTTTGTTTTGTACCAAACCGCTCTATGTTTAAACGGTAAGCGGTGTTTATGTATTCTACGGAAATAAAGGAGATAAAGGTTTATGAAATATATTTATTCTTTTAACAGTATAACGTATTATATTTAATAACTTAAAGAATTAATTTTGATTGCCGGATGATTGCCACAAAAGATTGAACCCGTATATGGCGCTGGTGGGAGGAAATCAAATGCCAGGTCCTGATAGAATCGGGATGCTGCGCCGCAGAATTTCCTGGGCGGAGATGAATTGCGCCGCGATCCTAATGTGCTTTCAAACTACGAGTAATGAGCTACGAATATCCGAACTTCGTAAAGATAGCGCTTTAATTGCATCACAACACACTTCTTGGCTGCTGCCTGCTGCCTCTTCAAATATTCTGTATTGCTCAAAATTTACGGAACAATAGGTTAAGAAATTTCACGTATATTGGAAGATATTTCATGCTGCTTGCATTTAAGGCATCTATATGATTATTCGATTAGTCTGGGTACATTCTTAATAAAATAATCAATTTGCTTAAATATAAAACAGATGAACGAGAAATAACTAAATTGAAGTTATAAAATAATTAAATTCAAAATTCTGTCTGTATATGAGAATTAATTAAAATATTAAATAGATAACGTCAACGTTGTTAGCCATATAAATCATACCGAAACGTTGGATTATACTATTCCCTACCAATTGATAGCACGTATTGTGATAAGATCATTACTAAAAATGTTTACTAATGGATATCTTTTTTGTGTTCTTAATATAATAATATTATTTTGAAAGAATATTATATTGGCACAGTCAATAACAAATATATAACCTCCTCTTGTAATAATGGCATATAATCTGAAGTACTGGAGCGTCATACAAACAATATATTCGAATAATATGAAAACTCACCTTCCACATCTCTATGTATAAAGAAGAAAAGTCTGCAACGATTAATAAGCAAAAGTGCTTGAACCATTCATAGGCGGTCAATGTGTTAATAAAGAAATATCAAGGTAGAATCTACATTTCTGTCGAATCCATCGTCTTGAAACAGTTTAATAGCATGGAATTTCCAGTGTGGATTGCTCTACCGAATACGATCAAGCAGTCACTACGACCACCTTTCGCGTTGCGAATTTGAGATCTGATTATTTAAAACATTGATAATTTAATTTGTTTCTCTAGGGAAGATTTTCATATGAAACTATTAATTCTTCTGCCAAGAACTGACAATCGGCTCTATGTTATTAATGAATTGTGAAGGTAAATTAATATTTCAGTGTACTTCATTATATAAGCATTTATGTTTAAGGATAATTTATTCGATTTTACACCAGAGGTAAATCTAATTCTTTTTTAATAAGTGAACTAAGATTTTCCCGGCGTAGTTGGTGCAGAAATAGTTCTCGGGTTTCCACTCGGGTACAGGTGCGATTGAAACGTGACGTTTCGACGACCACGTGCTCTGTCGTCATCATTATGATCTTTATGATACGACTATACATTTGCGATGAATTCGACTATAACCGAGAAATTAGGAGGTACAGTATAGGGGTAAATTCCTATAAGTGGCATGGATGTGAAACTAATTGAACATCTGAAAAATGTAGAAATATTTATTATTATTCTGTATTTTGCAATAGCCAATATATGATACTAGCTGGTTGCATTAGAGATCTCATGATGAATGGTTTTAGGGACGCCTAAGGGAAACCTTAGAACTCCTTATATTCCGGGTATATAACTTAGAAGCCGTCTTCTGTAACCATGGGTCTTCTCCTTTCTAGATTAAATCCGCCTGATTTTTCCTAATCCTATTCAGGGATTGAACCTTAGAACTCCTTATATTCCGGGTATATAACTTAGAAGCCGTCTTCTGTAACCATGGGTCTTCTCCTTTCTAGATTAAATCCGCCTGATTTTTCCTAATCCTATTCAGGGATTGTCTAGCCCTGAACCTAGGCAGTTTCTCATTGACCATGCGTCTTCTTCTTTGTACCGAATTCTGCATTCAAAATAAGTTTATATTCTAATGATTTAAAACTGCTAGGTTTAATGGAAACAAACCATTCATTTGTATTTCTACGACCCAAATCTACTTTCTGTAGTAGCCATTCGTATTCTTCAATATGCTACGACTAAAGAAGTACAAAGTAACACTAAGGTAATTGTTATTATTGGAAGGTGGTGTGAATTATAATTCTCTGAAACGAGGTTTCTTTGAGCGTTTCCGGTGTCAGCCGAGCGTCTTCACTCATGGCTAATATATATATATATATATATATATATATATATATACTGTACCTCACTTTGGTAGATGACACATGTAAATAGTTTTATTTCCAATTTCGTTTATAAGTGATACTTAATTATTACTGCTTGGGGTTTTAATAATTAAATAGCAGATTAACAGAATCGAAAAATTATTATTTCTATACAGAAAGGATAACAGAGAATGTAGGCTTTCCCGGTGGATAGACTGAACAAGAAGTTCAGGTAACTGAAGACGATGGCGGAGATAGCCTTCGAAACGTCGTATCTAATGATTGACATAACCCGGGTGAAATCCCGAGAACTTCTTGTTCAGAAAGGATAACATTTGCTGATACTGAGATTAACCTAATTGTTTATAGTTTGACATTTAATAAGTAAAGTTTTAAAATAAATAAATAATAAGAATTGGACAACATAAGGAACACAGTCTGTTCACATCATAAGAGAAAGTTCGATTGTTTGTTGATAAGGTTGAATATTTTATTTCTTATTACATAATGAACTCATATTATTATAAAAAACCATAAGTAAACGTAGAATGTCCGCGGCAATAAATGCCCTGCAAGCAGGGTAGTTACAAAAGTAAACAGAACTAACCTCACACGTAAAAGTATCAAAACTTTTCTACCCAACATTTGTAAAAACATAAAGGAGAATAAGAAGTTTATATTTGACGAAGGACTTTTTGGTTTTAGCAGCGTACATATAACCAAAGTCTCCAGGACAATTGTAATGCGAAATAATAAAGTACTACTGTTTGCCTATCTAAGCAAATAGAAAACTTCCTTGAAACACCTCTTATTGTTGTAATTTAAACTAAACTAGTATGTATTTGGGCGTGGTACACAAACAGGTAGGTATTATAAATTTTATACTAAAGAACTGATGCTCATGTAAAAGGAACATGGTGAATACACCAACAAATTTGTAAAACATCACCCAAGGGACAAGACGAGCGCTATATAACGGCCATTTCATAGATTGGTTGGGAAAGTAAAGAACGTGAATTGAAAAATACTGATCAGAACTGCGTAGAATCAACGGCAACGCAGGGATCAGGATATGTGGAATACGCATTAATAAATACAAACAACAGAAACTTAATATTTATATAAAATTAAAAACGTGTACCTCTATTAAAGTTTTTAATCTACTCGGAGCTCCATATAACAAAGTGGTCAATAGGACCACAACAACATTTCAATTAGATTACGTAATGTGTAACAAGTGTCAAGTAATTTTCTCTCATTAAAATTCTAAAAATTTGCAGTAGATGAGTCAGGACCAATTGTAAGTAATTTAAAGCCCCCTTATGTTTTTAACCCAAAAAAAATTTTGAAACCTAAGAAAACTAGGTTTGACAATTATTATCTATAATAAATACTTTGCTTCAGAAAGAATGAAATATTTCAAAATTTTTCTTAATTTTCAAGGAAAAAGTGAATACTAAGATCTACGTTGATCATTTATTCTTTTGTGTATTTTGCCTTGTTGAGGAAAATAATAATACATGAAAAACAAGGGATGAGTATATAATTAATTGAATGCATTATTATTTTCACTGGTTCGTAGTAAATTAAAATAGCCATTCAGATAACATTTTATTAGTATACTTACATGAATGGAGGTGGAACGGGATAGCGGGGTAGAACGAGATACACTTTTTGTTTTGCTAAATAGTGCTGAAGTTTAGTAAATAGGGGTGAACCATTGTAACAGGTCAATAAAGAAGTCCCAACATCCGACGTGACCAAGTTATGACGGCAACATGTTAATGAACTCTTGTTTTAGCCTTTCACATATGTGAATTTGTAATTTTTGCAGCATTTCGACAGAAGATAATCTACAAAACCTCTATATTTTAACTCTTTAGTGGTATATATTCAAGTGAGAGGAAGTGGAATGCTTCAATTTAAGTTCATTGACAGCTTACAGTTAATTTAGAAGAAAGACAATAATGGACAAATGGCGACTAACCCCGGACCTCCTGCTTTATGGGTATATATTCGTAAAGTACTTTGGATGTAATTAGAAGCATATACGTTACGTATAAGGTTTAAATCTGCTTGTATTAAGGTTGGGTGGAAAACCTTAAACAAAAACTTGAGCGCTGAGCTGAAATGAATAAGGCAAAATGTAATGTGTTCCTCAAGAGAAAAAGGCAAAACTGACAGACTAACCTTATAAGAAGGGGTTATGAGATGCTGCGAACAAAAAGAATAGATAAAGAAAGAAGTGGACCGGAGAAAGGGAAAAAATGCTAACAAAGGCTGTGTAGTTGCAATAAAATTTATTAGCGAAAGGAAAAATTGATAACGCGAACAACCGTACACAAAATAATAATAAGAAAGGAGCAACAAAAAATATTATAGATTTTCTTAATTTAATTTAATTTTATAATTGTAATTACAAAACATCCTATTTGTAAGTTTCTTTTCAAAACTTAACCAAAAATCTAAATTCGTTGTTTCAAGTCATATGATAATAAATTAACTAAATAATAGTTAAACTAAAGCTTTATACCTTTATGAAGCGATTTCTCACTTCCAAAATTTCCCTCACTGATGTAATTTAATTTGTTTTAGTATATTATTAACCTCAGGTTGAGTCACACAAGTGGAAAGGGTTTAGGGCCTTCAAGAAAGTATCATAATTTGTATTTGAAATTAGAATATACCAAGTCTAGTTCAACTTCAAATTTTAACAATTGTTTTGAAAGCACTGTATACGATTTTTTTCTCAGTTTTCTCTGAATTTAAATCCAAAGGTTAATGAAAGACAAACAAATTTGTACTGGGATAATTTCAAGGAAAATATTAAGTATACTACTGTTTGGTTGAAGACTGAAACCTTAAATTAAATACTTTGATATTTTACGAGACAATGTTCGCAGCAAATTGAAATATGAACGACAGACGCTACAAACTTTCTAAACAAGTTGGGAACATTAAACAGACATTAAAACACAATTTTACCAGATTATCTAATAGACTCTTTTACGTTTCATAAATAAATATTACTCACTGAAGCTGTAAGGTTTGAAAACAATACTTCAATTGAAACAGTTTCTTAGACATGACTTTAAATTAGTTCTTAATTTTATGGCGGTCTTAAAAGTAACGGCGTTTTGATTACTTCGTAATTGGCTTTCTGAAATTGTAGAAACTTGTGCGCACGGGTGACTTAATTGCAAAATGCCTCCGTGATCATGCACATTTGAAGTGAGTGTGTGTACGGAACGAAAGTTGGCAACAGTTGTCGAGATAACGCCATTAAGTGCGTCTTGGCGGAGCTAGGAGGAGCTTTATCGCACCTAATAAAACAGAATATGGCATTGCGCATCACAGACTCAAAACTCGGTACTTCATAAACCGCTTTATGTGTTCCCTAACGACCGTACAGCTTTACTCCACAAAGTTTTCCGAAGCGGTTCAAACAAGCGTGGATTTACTAAGTCAGGTATTGTTTTGTCCTAAAGGAATGTCGTTTCCATTTGCCACAACGGAACTTCAGATTCAATACTCAGTGTAACTTTTTATTGACGGAAATAAAAACTTTTCTCGAAAATGGGGTTGAATTGTGTGAAACGAAATGACAGGACCCATTAAATTCAAGAAAAGCCAATTGTGAATCATTAAATAGTCATCTTGACGTTTGCTATGACGTTTTACCATAAATTTTACAAGTAAATTAATTTATTTTACCAATTTCAGGAACTTAGGAACGTCTACCTAGCAAGCGTTTAACACGATTATGATAATAGTCTCAATATAAACTATATATTTATTCGCTGCGAAAATGTAATTTGTAGTCTCTGATTGCGGAAATATTATTTATGAATCACGTGTCCTTATTTTGTTTCAGAGGTATTTAATATAAAACTAAACATAAACTATACCAATAAATGAAATTGAAGTGTCTTTCTGTCTGTCTGTCCGTATGTTTGTCTCGAATAGTATCTGAAACGGCTCAATAAAAAAAGGAGATTTAATTTTTATATTCGTGAATATAATTTAGATATATTGCAGAAGATATTAATATAATATAAATAAAAATATTAATTCCACGAGAAGATTTCATGGAATTGCCGCGCAAAGATAGGCGTGTAAACCAACTGCGAGTTATAAGTCCTGTTACGCCTTCGCACTACATTGTTGCAGCAGGCTGAGAAAAACGGAACTTCTTTGGATCGTCGACACGATATGTACATACATTGATAAATTGGTTTTATATCTTGCGTCAGGTAAATTTTAAAATTTAGTAATTGCTAATATGAAAATAAAAAGGAAACTATCGAGTTTGGTGTCGAAATCGGTGTAATGCGAGTCGCTGTGATTTAATATGCGATATAAGCAAACATTTAATCATTAAGTTGGGGTAAGTTTTTATTGTTAGTATACGGAAAATATATTTATTCCTGCTATTGTACCGAGGGGATTTTAGACTCTCTCGAGATACTGGGAGTATATTTGAAGTTGTGACTTTTCGATTTCGGTTTCGTTATGTGTTGACCAAGAATTAAATAATGTACCGGAATAATATAAATAAATACCCGGACAACGACGGGTCCCCAGCTAATTTTTAATATAATTTATATGTTAGTTAGCTTACAGACATTATTCAGTACTAACATTAGTTATGTGCGTAATTTTGCACCAATTTGTCACTTAATTTATCATAAACTAATAAATTACCCCGTAGGCTATTCATAAAACTTCTATACAGTTTTGTGTGTTCATAAACTATGAAATCACAAGGAAACCCTGCTAATACTCTGTTGTTTTACGTCAGTATTTAGTGAAGTTATGACCCCATCACCAGCCAACTTCTTTAGCAGCAAAACTTCTTTATCAAGGGCTTGGGCCTACAAAGGCTTTATAACGCGCCATTATGTCGTACATCACTTGGGTCTTCTGGTTGAACATCTGAGAAACTACACAGCTATATTTTTAATTCAGCTGGATAAGTAGATGGTCTCTAGATCATTCAGACTGGTTACAGGAAATTACGCTGTTGTACTAAGTCCTCATACACATCTAAAAGAGTAATCCATAAAATAATAGATAAACTTCTCTACATCATACTTACATTACTGTTTACAGTAAACAATTTTGTCCCCTTTGCATATTTCAGCAACAGATGAAATATGGACTTCAGTCTATTGTGTCTTTATTTTTTGATTATTTCCGTTAGTACTTTACGCAGTCTACATAAATTAAATATAAAAGTAAATAATACATAAAAATAAATAGTATATATTAAAGTAAAAATTCCAAATATGAAAATGTTACTTAAATACATGAATTAACAAAAGATAAAAATACATAAATTTAGAAACAAAAATATTATTTGTAAAATACACTATAGGTAAAGTAAATAACTATAAGGATTCAGATGAATAGAGTCTAATACATAGAAAAGAACAAATTTTCATTATCAAATATTGTAATAAAATTATATTTAAAAATTAAACAAGTGAATGTATTCTATGGCTATATTAATGTTCTGTATAAATTAAATTAGTAAACTTTGGTTTTAAACAACACTGGACTGGAAATTCACTGAAAATGAAAGAATGTTATATATTCAGCCACGTTGGAGCATATAAAAATTTTTTGTTGAAGAAAAATAACTGTGCATCCTTTTTCGTCACCCGAGTTGGCAAATAAAAACTTAAATTGCACGAAATTAATTTAGAACAATTATAGTGTAAGTAATTAACATAATTAATTATAACCTCAATTATTCAGCACAAACATATGGCATCTAACTAATAATCCGTAATTTGTCACCAGTAACTTACATCGTTTCCTAATTATATAAAGTGTTAAAATATATTTATAACCGAACATTAATTTCCGGAAACACACAAATGAGGGCCCAAATCATGTCATATTATATAAGAGATCTGTTTTAAAGTAAGCGCCAAAGTTTATTGAAAAAATAATAGAACATTATTTACTTACTCTTCACACTACTTTTGCTCATTATTCAGGTATTTTTAGTATAAAAAACAGATTTTTCTATGCCAACGTAAGAGAAAGATGCCGCCTTTGATCACAGACTGTCGCCCGCACCGCGGCTCATCAAGCACATTTTCACGACCTTCGTTAATTTGTCCAGTCCATTTCCTCGCAATTCCATCACGCTTCATTACTTCTCCATACGTCGCACACAATTTCCGGTAAATTTTTACTGGCGTTACATTCGTTTCATTCAATAAAATAATCAATGATCTAAATCCACAGTCAGGGTCGTCGAATCGTTCTAAACATTTCGAAACGCTCCAACAAAAATAAAACAAAGTGACGATGCTTTGGCTATGTGCAGAAGTAGAGCGTGGTGTGAGGTAATTATTGATGATTCAATTTTTTGAAAATGATTTTCTGTAATTTTTAAATAAATTCAGAATTTCTTTAATTGCTACTGGAAAAAATGCGCTGCAAACGCAAAAACGTATTGGCGTTATTAAGTTTTAGTATAAGTTATGCAAATTCATTAATTACGTTACAGTGAAACCTCGAAAATATTTTGATGTAACTGTTTATCGGTCTTGAAAAAAAAATATGACTCTGTCTTTTAACTTTCACTTCTAAAGAACGTATAAATAACTAAATCTTTATTTTTCATAATCGTTATCAATCTGAGAGATAAAATTGACGACATTGTAACATTTTATTTACTTGGAAATATAATTATTTCTTTTCGACTTAGTCTGTCAGAATAAAAGTAGAGTTTCTATATTTCAATATGATATTAATTATGCTGCTCTGACAAGTTATTTATAGGCGGAGATTGTTTAATTTCTTTCCTTTCACCGATGATGTACAGCTGCTCTGCGGTTCGCGTATGTTAGCATGTCTCCAGGAGCTTGCTGAGCAGAATTTTCCGGCAGGCACATGCTTAAATCAGCGAGAGAGCTAATCGGGGAAGAGAGAAGTGCACTGTCAGCCATGTGATCCATTATTTAGGGCATTAATATGTAGATTGGGCCGGGCTAATTACCGTGTTCCAGCAGCCTCTTCCGGTACAAGACAGATGCTGGCCGTCAGTCACGCACTGACCCGTCACGAGGTCTACAATGCCAGCGTAATTTTGCAGAAAATGTCTTGCGCCCCATGAACTACGCAAATTTCCACCAGCTTCCAACTGAACTGTGCAGGCCGACGTTAATGGCGACTTTCTGCTGCCACGTTATTCTGCATATGTTTTAAACTTATTTAATTAAAAGTGTTTGGATTTGTTAATATTCTCTAAAGCTATTATAAGCTATACAAGGAATTTGGTATCTACTTAATCTCGAAGTTCACAATAAGAATACGCTACACGTCTGCAGTGTTAACTTCAGATCTGGATATGCAACCGGGCATACAACAGCCAAGTTAAGCATATTTTTACAGTATGTTTACATTATTCTGTTTCCTGATGGCCTTGAAGAATATTATCCTACATTGTTCTCTTCACGTTGGAGAAAAATAATTTATACTTTAATAATATTACTAACGATATAATTTTAAAAAATTACATAAAATTTTTAATCAATGTAAAGCATGTTAATTATACGCAAAGTATTAAAAAGGATATAATTTTAAAAAATTACATAAAAATTCTCAATTAATGAGAAGCATACTAAATTGTACGCAAAGTATAAAAAAATGACTAATATTCTCTGACAAGTATTTCATTCCAATATTTTTGTTAGTTTTCTGACTCATGTAAATTTTTATTTGTGTGTAATTTATGAAAATTGGCTTAAATTAGTATTTAATTGTAATGAAGTTGTTCCGTAAAGTAAAATGGCTCTTTTCTATATTTTTATCACTAATAAATTAGTATGTTTGCAATTTGGTCGGTCACTTCAGTAAGTAAAATATTTTGACTATGCACAGTAGAAGTCAATAAAGCATTTGACAGTCTTCAATTCTACGTACTCTTTGTTTCAGAAATATTTAATTTATGATTAATCTACTCAGCGCCCTGCAGATAAGTTGCAAAGAATCGATGACAATCTGTCTGTAAATGATTATATGCGTTTGTCGGTATTATTTTCTCTGACTAATTTTATCATTATAGGCACTGAAGATTGTACTAATACTACAGCAAACTTACTGGCTACACATAGAAGTAACCAAATTACAGCTACATAATAATTTCACAAACATCACAGGAAGTTCTAAACAGAATAAAGAAGAGAGAATAATATAGAGGACTTCGACCAAGAGATTAGTAGGCCACGTTTTGAGACATGAGAATCTTGTAAAATTAGTATTAGAGGGAAGTGTGTGAATACGGTAAGAACATTAGGGAGGATGTGGGATGAAAAGGATTGAACAGAATAGGTTGACATAGAGGGTCTCATCGGACCAGTCTAAGGACTGAATATCGCAACAGAAAACGCTTTCTGCGTTCCGTATTTTACATGAAAATATTTTTAAAAATATCTTTAAGATTATCATGATTTAGAGTTGACTGCAGTAGTACAAGAAATAATAATTAAGTAAACTGAGGTATGTGTTTCGTGCTCCAGCATATCAGAGTTTACTCAAATTATAAGTTCATAAGTAATACATTTAACTTGTACTTATTTTAATAATGAGCAAAGATTTTCAGCTTTTACTGGATTTACAGGAATTTCAACGCCATACATCATATTCGTATGGAAATAAATATTATTATTCCTGCTTGAAATTTAATTCTGATATTAACTTTACATTTTAAACTATGAAGATTTTAAACATTTTTTGGAAATAATGCGATTTTACTAAAATTAAGTAAATTAAAACTTTTTCAGATTGTAATTGATACGAGTTATTGGTATAGTTCTTGCAGAGAAAATATTTGTACCATATTTAGATTGTAAACTGTTCCTTGCAACAGAACGTTACGCAAAAAACGGTTGGTAATCCCTAATAATAATGGCTGAAATATATAATATCTCATATTCAAATGAAAATGTAAAAATTGAGTTTCTGTTGACGAAGTGAAATTATTTTAAATATCAATCGTTAAGAAATTACGTTATAGTTCTAAAATTTTACCAGCGATTGTAAACGTTATAATGAAGTCATGATACGTACAATAAAGAGATATCAGGCGTAGATATAGGCAAAATTGAAGAATTATATATCCGTCATTACAGCAAATATGTAGCAAATGGAGCAAAGATGATTCATATTACATGCTTTCAAAAAATCACTGTATTGAACAAACTTTTTAAATACTCAACTTACAGTGTACAGAAAAGTTTATAATAATATTATTAAACAATTTTATGTTGAGTGGGAACACTGAGACACATTTTCTTACGAAAACAAATGTTATGTTAGCCAACTGCGGTTACTGATCTGTTAACGCAGGAAAAGTTTACTACGCATGATCTCTCTCTTATAATCATTATTCTATTAAAAATATGACATTATTGAACAAAAAAGTATCTTCAGTTAGACGATCTTTTATGTCCCTCAAAGAGAGTTCGTCTGTGTAAGCCTTATAAAGGAGACAAAGACTTTCCCATTTTCCTCTTTTAGAAAGCTTTCCTAGTGGTGCCTCGAAGTGAAGCCTTAACTAAGGAATATTAAAATAATTTCACAAAATCTTCTGAAGTTAACTGTCTAGACATTATATTTGCTGATTTATATTTATTTTATTTAATACAAATCTATATTTAATACAATCTTTATACAATTGTTTTTTTCGTTAGTTTTTGTTCATATTTTTTTACTTAAATCTTCAAGTGCTTAAACAATACAAAGTACAAAAAGAAGCAGTCAAAATACAAACAGAAATTAGTTTCTTCTAGCCTTTTGGGTTCGTCAAGTGTTTTGTATTATGCTACAAGAGTAGAAAAACGTTGTGTGGAATATATACTATCACTAATTTTTACCTGCAATTTTTCTACTTGTTTTCGTAATACTTTACGCTGAAAGGGATTAGGTAAGAGAAGCTGAAACGTTCAATGATTAATAAGTCAAAGATGCACCAGAAACGCTTTTGGCGCATCATTTAATGTAAGAAAATAAAATATTGCAGAGCCCTTTAAGGTATATCATTGTTTATCAAATTTTTCTTAACTTTCATTATTCGATTTCCAATATTTTATACTAGCTAGGTTCCCAGCGTTTACCAAGATATTTATTTACATTATCCTGGTACTGTGTTAATAATTTCTTGGGCAACGCGTGAGTAAACTCTCAGGAGTTGCATTCACCACGCGCTTGCTCAAAATAAGATGACAGAATGTGAATTTAAGTATGACCGGTATGATGACTCATTCAGTACACTACATCTATAGCACAGTAACATAAAATAATTCTGCAAACTGGTACATTTATTTCCCCGTTTCTAAAGAGAGGCCAAAATGCACACGATAACCTTATAGAGACCTTTTGTTCGACACCAATCTCGGTTCTTTTAGTATTATTATCATATGTATTCATCTATAACTACGAAGTGAACTAAAACTTCAGCGACTCCCATAACCCCGGAATGGACACAATTATCACACGGTTTTACATTTTTATATGAAAAACCCTCTCACCCTACATTGATATTAGGGATTAAGGCATTGAATACTTCGACAAGAACACTACCAAACTGAACGATCCCAAAAGTTTTCATTCGATGGTAATACGTTTTAGTATGCTTATAAACTCCACCCACACCTGTTTAAGTTATTGCGATTATATAGTAAAACTGTTTGTTTTGTGGACGTATGTATCACACATACGATGTTTGCTTTAAATCTATACGAGGAACATTGATTCACCGCCTTCCGTCCCTACTCATAATGGCTTGACTACTGGTTAACTGACCCATAGAATGTCAGAATTTGAGTGACTTCCATAACCCCGTATTTGACACCAGGATTGGTTATTTTCACATTACTGTCACCTAAATGTTCTTGCATCCCATTCCGAATGAGGTTCAAATTATACACAAAAAAACATTGAAAGAAACCGTAAAAAGCCCTTAAAATATGTCCTGGGCAAATATCGACTGTTTTTCCTTCGTTCTATTGTTGGAAGCTATTTCCTTCCGGTTGAAAGGAAGACGCGTTCAAAATTTTATGGAAATGGCTAAGTTTGTATGTAGATGCGTGTTTTACATCCTTCCACTCCTGAAACTTAAATGTGAGAAATATCCTCTAATTTTTTTCCAATCTCAGATGTTAACGCATAAATTTTATTTAATGTCCCTTCACCCCCAACCTTATGGACTCTTCCCTCTCATGGCCGAATAGTGTTGAGATTCTATATAAATAAAAATGGGAAGAACACTACAAATACAAAAAAAGTGCGCTGCGGGAGTTTTCTCGCAGGCGCTTCAGCCCAGAGTGACTGCGGGGCTCACCTGAACATGTCGGGAATGCCTCGCACTCTCTCTGGGTACTTTTTATCAAAGTTCTCATATGCCGAGACACCTTCACCTATTTTAGGAGGCATATGTACTGGGGTCTAAGACCTTGGACACATGGCAAGGGTTGTCTTCTAATCCCATTGGATCAGTCGGCCAACTGCCTCCTGAAACTGGTGGAGTCACGGAGAAGGGAATGCTGCGACCCCACAGCAGACTCGTCTCCCGTCATTCGGAAGAGCGTGAGAATAGTTCCCAATGCCCGACCTACCTGATGCAGGTTTTCTAGGGTTTTCCCTGCACCTCTTTAGGTGAAACACCGGGTAGGATCCTTAAACCATAGCCCGGGGGCCCTGTTAACCCTTGGCTACCTTGCTCTACCTTCCGCATCCCCTCTTTTCAATTCCCTTCCTATGCTATTAAAGGGGAGTTGCCTGTTTCAGGATCACCCTCAAGTAGCCTGTTAACAAAAAAAAACACTACCAATATAATTGATTCCAAAAAATATTAATTCGACGAAAATTTCGGTCCTTTTTGCATATTTTAAAATTTCTACTCCCATCCCTAAGACCGCTTCCAGAGACCGACATAAGCCAACTTGAGCGAGCGCTTAATGTCTCACCAAAATTTCATCGCATTCGGATGAATGGTATAGTAACGCATATGGAACAAACATAAAAACCTGTAATCGTTTTTATAATTTGCAATATTTCAAAGAGTTTAATGTTTATTCTTGAGGAAAAATGTTTCTTCATAATTTTTATGGAATATTACATAATTTATTACAAATTTATATCCAAATACATTCCCTCTCTCACTGTTTCAATATTTTTGCCCGCCTGCCCAAATTATGTAACGAAAGGTAAAGAAACAAATTCTGAAATCTTTATACTGCGTTTAAAAATGACAATATTTTTCACGACACATCGTTCAAACACGGTAACGAGGTTAATGTCAATAAAACACTTTCTCAGCATGCTATTAATGCATAATGCGGTTATTTGAAGTCAGAATCATGTGTCAAGATAAACTAAATATTGAATTTGAAAGGTTATAATAGATTAAAGGTACATAAGAAATTCACGGGAACATTATTAAGTACTGACTGATGAATGTTTAATGTATTTATTTCTACAAAGGAGAACAATTTAAATATATGTTTTATAACTCTTGGAAATTTGATGATAGGAAAAACTGAAATTCTAAAAATTGCCTGTAAATTTCCCCATTGTATAAAAGCATTCGTCAGTAACTGCGTGCGTGTCCTCTTTTCCGACACAACTTAAGCACAGAGAATGTCAGATGGAGAATATACTACACAAAAGTTCCGAAGTTGGGTATATTCCGAAGTTTGTGTGTGTCAGTTCACAACGCTGATAGACATGCGCCTTGGCAGGAAACTTGGCCGCCGTACATTACACGGCATCCCAAGCAAAAACCGAGACGCCACGGAAGCGCGCGGGACGCCGAGCTGACAAACTTGATGACTGCGGCCAACTTGCAGCCATTGTGGCTTTTTGTGCGACGAAGGCTGTCAGAAGTTGTCCATTGTGAGCCAGCCGCTTCTTGCCATGTCCAAGTTGAAGCTGCCTGGGACACGGGCTTTGAGGAGACTGCTGTCTCAGCCATGAATCTGACTGGCGGATAGGAGAAAAACATTACAAAGCTTTCCCAGATATTGCACATCTATACGAAATCGCCTACCACAGCACATATATACTTATTTGGTGATTGCAAAAATTATTTTTACTTTCAAAGCTCACTCTGTTAAATGTTCGAAAGTGATCACATTTCATTCCATATTTATTGCACCTTACCGTATGCCTACAGTGCTATGAATTATTAAGAAATAATCTCAGATTTGAATGACTTTCATTATATTTTCTGAATGAAGTAAGGAAATCAGATATAGGAATTCGATTTCGATCATTCCTTACATCAAACAGTTTACTTAATATTTCCATCGGTCAAATAGTCGGCTGCCAGTATTGAATTTAAGAACTTATTCCTTTTTGCAAATTGTATAGATCTATTTCGGCGGAGTTCGCTTCCTGAGTTTTGGATGTCAATTAATGGAGCCTGGCCACCGTTGTGGCCGCAGGCAGACAGGGCAGCTTGACCGTTTGATAGGAGTCGTTGGTAACTATGTTGTTCGGAGAAGTTTGCAAGAGCCAGGAATTCAATATCCCTCCTAGGGCGGTAGTAATCCTCGTGCGGTGTCCTGGTGGCGCAATCATCCAGGGATTACCCGTGTAAAGCTCATGCCAGACAAACTATTTCTGAAACTTACGATCCACGCCAGTAACAGTATTTTATCACTATAATGCTATTTGTTCCGCAGAATTCTGTGTATTTCGTAGCATAAATGTATTTGAATAACGATTTAAATTTATATCGCATATGCTTGTTATTGCTTAGTTGCTTTCAATTTGAAGGTGAACCATCACTGGCTGTCATAACATAAAATCAAGTACCTCTAATAATTCATAGAAAACTTACTAGACGATAGCCACTTCAATATAAATATATACCTCAGTTTCGGCAAGACAACCTTTTCTTTTAAAATGATTTTAATTCAATTTTTTATTGAAATAATATTACTTACAAATGCGATTTTCATGCTCCTTTGACATGTCAGCTTCTTTCCTCAATTATTTTTTTTCTGTCAACTTTCTTAATCGTTATATTATTCATCCAACTGACGAAACATCGCTTAGGAATTTAAAATAAATGCTTAATGGGACAAGTTGAAAAATATAGAAATTCATTTCAAGATGTCGAATAAAAATAAAACTACATTTCTATTTATCTCCACCTTATAACATGGATTCCTTGTATAAGAGCTGCTTTATATGTAACTACTGATATTTATTTTAAAAGCGACAGAACATGATATTAGACAATTTATAAATATTAATTTCCCTTACACTCCACACAGCTTCTCCACATAGCTCTCCCGTTATTGAGGAACGTGGCACAACAGGAAACATGTTTAAGTACGCCTTCGTCAAAAAAGACGCCGCCTGATGATGAATTCTTCACTTCCTGTTTCACATCATCGTCGTCAGTATTTTTTTTCTCCCAAATATTGTCTTCAAATGAAGAAACAAATGAAATTCTGGAGCATAGGGAGAGTGGCAGAATGGTTGTCAACCAAATGTTGTGATAAGATTTTATTTGGCACTATGTGGCCGTGCGTTGTCATGAATCAAAATGATTCCATACGGAAGTATTCCAAGACTTTTGTATCGTATTACACGACGGAGCATTAGTAGTATCTCACAATAAATGTTTAAATCGGGGAATGTTTTCACTACAGCTTGCGCCAATTCATCCGTGATAACAGAGATCCTTCAATCAGATTAATTGCTGAGACAGAAGTCTCCTCAAAGTTTCAACTATCTTGCACATTTTAAAGACCTCCATTAATCTCTCTATTCCGTTTCTTCATCAATCCGCCACACATTATTTACCCGTACCCTCCACATAATTGCTGACGAACGTTTGCTGGCGAAACAGTTTTTACATTAGCTAGTGGTTCTATTGTTCACAACATTTATAAACGCTTTAATAAAAGTCAAATGCACAGTGATGTGCTTCGCAGCTGCGTCTGGTTTCCTAATAAATGGAAGATGTGATCGCGCATGCTCAAAATCGCAACTGTTGCCCTGCAGAAGCAAAATATTAAACCAATGCTAACTTTAAAACAGCCCTGGTATTTAACACATTTAACTCAGCGATATACAAACATTAGTAATTTTTACTAGCTAAGGGCCCCAAAAGTAAATTCTTGAGCACTGACAACAAATAATCTTGAATAAAGTACCCGAATATTAATAAAATAATATTAACAATTTCTGATTGTTATGAATTTGTAAATCAAGTGAAGTATTAAGCGATATATCTTCACTATTCATTTTCAGGGTTCGTTTTATTCCCTTAAACATAATTATTTAATTTGCTATATCTGCTATATTTTGCAGAGTTTTTAAAGTTAATTTTAGCTTTCGGTTGAATCTCGCAAAATTAATAATATTTATAGATTAAGAATTCGGTCAGTCTTCGTTCTTTTACGCGTTATAACTCCTTATTCCCGTATTTAGTTTGTTTTGTTACCTCTTAATCCTTTCTACAATATTATTGTACCTCAAATGTTGTGACTATTATTTGCATTCGAACCCAAACATATATACACACTATTGAAAAGCTTTATTCAACTATTAGCCTTTTAATTGTTATTTTTGTTGTAGTAATCAGTCCCCAGACTGGCTTAATGTAGCTCTCCATGTTAGTCGACCTTCCGCTAATATATATTTTCAACTCTGCATAACTATTGTATCTCACATACACTTTAATTTTCTTAGTCTATTCTAGTTTTAATATTCCTCTTCTATTCCTGCCTCTTCCCTCTAATACCTATTTAACTAGCCCCTCGTACCTTAAAATTTTGCTATTAGTCTATCGTTTCTCGTACTATCCTTCACAGTTTTTTCTCAGCAGCAATTCAGCTCAAGATTTCATAATTTATGACACGAAACTTCAATTTGACTTTCAGAATTATTCAGTAGCACTAAATTTTATTTGATATAATTAAATATTCTCCGAAATTAGTCATCGTAGACGTTTAAACACGTAACAGTATGAACTCACAAAAGTTCTATTTTATTTACAAATATGGTGCATGATTTATTCCATCTAGACCACAAAATAAACCCAAATCTAAAATTTCGTAGTTAACAAGTTTACGGCTTCTGAAATGTAATATACCATGTAGATAATACGCGATGAGTTAGTATCATTCAAATATGCCAAATGGACAAAATGTTCCAAAATATACATCTGAAAATCAGATAGTCAAATCGGCGCCGAGAAGCACTCTTTTAATTAAGGAAAATAAAATATTAATGAAATTGGGGGACACTGTATCCTACAGCCACGTGAAGCGAGACTTGAGTAATAAACAAGACGACGTTGAACCGATTCAAAATACTTCTAGCAGGACAAATCTTTCTGGTCTAGTGGATTCTTGAAACCATAAATTATTGGAGGAAGTCGGAGTTTACATATCCTTAAAATCAAAACATTTTATAACGAGGATTTTACCATACTAAGTATTGTGGTGACTCATGACCCCTACATTGAAGCGGTAAAGCAAAAATAATTTAGTTTTTGGTATTCGCGTACAGCAGGACGAAAAGCGAGGGTGGTTTGGTCAAGGCAAAGTAGGCGGGAAACGTCGCCGTTTACAACATTATTTATTGCCTGGAAGTGTATTGTATTTGGACAGTTGGTCCCGGGAGCTGTCCTGAGAAAGACGGGGTCAGAGAGCAGTGGCTGAAGAAGCAACATGTGTAAAAGTTAAATTCGGCATGTTTTGAGAAAGAAGATTCATTTGATGGGAGTACGGAAAATAAAAAGATAACAAGTGATGGGGATTTAATCTGAAGAAGAGGCGCTAGAGGATCTAGAAGACGTGATCCAGCAAAGGAACATCCGGTAACAGCAAACGAAGAACGACGTCACCAGGCAGAACATCTGGTAACGGCATTTTTACCCGGTTTTTCCAATTAAACCATTCTTGTTGATTCGCGATTGTTAATTTGAGTTATATTTCTTTTGTAAATTTTATATTGTAATTCCCCAATTTCGATCTTTACTATCATCATAATTAAATGGAATATATTCAAATTAAATATACTCTTTTTATTATTTAACAATTCCTTGTTATAATAATATATTTGCGGTGTAAACAAAGAGTAAACACAACAGTATTATATTTCAGATACAAAGTTGAAATTTCTTCCTTTCCATAAAATGAAATTAACATTTGTATAATACGTTATTCTTAACCTTGAAATTTTTTCTATGACTAGGAAATTGTATTACACCCACATTTATGAAGCATGGTAAAAAATCGTACTACTTCATCATGAAAAAGTACATAAATAATACGAAATATAATATCAATTAGTCCAAGTAAATGAATATGACTCAATTAAGAATATTTAATTATCATTATCTTTCTGGTGGAAAAATATATTGATATCCAACAGGATATTCTAAAATATCTGTATTGGGTACATTTTCAAGTAGGAATAGTTACAGAAGAGCTTCAATCTTCTAGCCAATCCTTCTCTCAGCGTTGCTACCATTAGCAGCTCGAAGTCTTAATGTCAGGCAGTTACGGAAGACATTCTGGAAGTTCTCCGAGTGCATCAACTTACTGAGCCCTGTGTGCGTGATGACAAGCTCTTTCCCAGACCGCCACCTTTCGCAAGAACCTTCTTGCGAGACCACAAATGCGGAGTAATTTTTTTTGGCAGAACTCGGGCAAACGCGGGAGTTTCTCGTCTCTTTATGGGGCCGCACTTCCGGTTTCCGCCCCCGGGCAGAAGCGTCGTTGCCAAAATGCATGCGCGACTCGACTCGACTCGAGCTCTGACCAAGACACGCAGGAAATGTGCTCCAACGCTCGCTTTATTCGAATCGTTCGACCTTGCTGGATCAGAAACCCATATGATACTATTTCCGCCGATCCCACGTCCAATGAGAGATGAAATCGTACGAGAGAAACAAGAGCCAACGGAATATGTCAACGTTACGGAATAGTATAAAGCGTTATATGTAGCTCATACAAAAACAAAGCACGTATAGAATGACTTCATATATGTTGCTCAGACTTCGTTCTCACTTCGTTGGGTAACCGATAATTAGCCTTAATAAGAACTTAACAATATTTAATGAATACCATACCGAAATTTGTAAGGAATATATTTTATTTTTTAAATTAATGGAATAAAATAGACACTATGTATCGTTCCTTTTTGGTAATTCTTTAGGTGGAATTATATAACTTTTACAAATTTGTATATAATTTATATGATGTTTGTTGTTGTAGTAATCAGTCCTTAGACTGGCCTGATGCTAACATATTCTACACATCCCTTTTCATTTCTACATAACTACCCCATAGACCATCCTCTCTAACCTGTTTAGCGTATTTCATCCTCGGTATGTCTCATATGTTCATACCGCACACACTTCCCTCAAATGATAATTTTACACGACCCTCATCTATCAAAACGTGACCCATTAATCTATCCCTTCACTTGGTAAAAGTCCTCTAAATTGTTCTCTTTTCTCCTATTCTGCTTATAACTTGGTGGTTAGTTACTCTGTCCGCCCATCTCGCACTTCTATAACACCACATTTCAAACGCTTCTATTCTTTTCCTATGAGCAACACCTATCGTCCACGTCGCGAACACATATAACGCCGCGGTCTACACGAAAATTTTTAATATGGTTCTCTAATATTCATACTTACATGAGCCGTAAGGAAATTCCTCTTTTCTTTCTTTTTTTTGCGAAACCCTTTCTTGCCTGTGTTATATTACTCTTAACGTTCACTATACTTCTATCATCCATTGTATTTTTGCTGTCCAAGTAGCAGAATTCCTTCAAAATATCTCTTTTCAATCTAATTATTCCACTGTTTATCATACTACACTTCATTGGCTTGGTTTTTCCTCTATTATTCCTCCTGTTATACTCGTTCTCTAGGACTACATTCTTGCCATTTATTATGTTTTTCAAATCTTCTTCTGACTCCCCTAATACAACAATATTATTGGCAAACCGTAGGGTTTTATATTTCTTCTCCTTGCAGTATGATTCCTTTTCCATATTATTTTTTAGCTTTCTTCATATCCTGTTCCGTATATAAGTTAAAGAGGATGAGTGACTGACTGCGTCCTTGTCATACTTTCATTTCCCTTCTATTTTAATTACTGCTGATTGCCTTCTGTAGAGGTTATGGATAACTCTTCTTTCTCGATATTTTATTCCTGTCCTCTTCAAAACGTTAGTAGCTGTTCCAGTTTATATTACCAAAGCCTTTTTTAAAATCTACTATTGTAATTAATTTATATAACTATTAATAATTGTAGTTGTCAATTTCTCCTAACTTAAAATTGTTATTTTGTCAACGCAATAATTTATTAATAGACTATCCTACGATAGTGAGATAGATAAATAAATTGTAGAATAAACTTTAACCATCGAAATGATGGCAACCATAATTTTAATTTATTCATTACGAATGGCGTGAAATTTCATTATCATCTTTTATTGTAATCTACAATTGGTAATAGAGAAAAATGTGAAATTATTTTTTTGAAGTGTTAGTAATTTTATGGAAACGGAAATGGCGTTATAGAGACAGGGATGTGGGGGAGAGAGAAGGATAGAAGGTCGGAGCATAGTAAATCAGGTAGTGTTATACAAAACAGGTCTCTTTCAATATTGAAAATGTAACATCCCTAATTATTTATTCAGATTAATAATGTTATTTATACGTACTTAACATAAGTGAGTAGAGTTCCTAATATCTTACAGTTGGAAACGTTGGAAAGCGTGAAGCTCTTTCAGGAGTAATAAAATAATAAATAAAATAAGACGGCTGGTAGTGTATATGAAAATTGTCGGGATTGCGATGGCTTATAAATTTTATATTTCACGCTGAGTGGCAAACTTGTTGGGCCAGCTTTATCTCTTAATGCTGCTTGAATTTTTCTGTGCTTGGATTCTACGATTTTTTGGTAGGTGGTAGGAGGAATTTGAGGCTGACTGATGAACTGAACTTTCACATTCCTTACCATCTGATGGCCAGTTCGATCACACCCCACAAATTATCAATTGGATTGAGATCTTGTGATTGTACAGACCAACGAAGCCTTCGCCATGCTATTCGAAATAACCGATGACAATGGCAACTTTATGACAAGGAGAATTGTCATACTGGAAGTATTCATTCTTTTTCAGTACACCTTAACATAATAGGATGCACTTAATCGGCGATAATACTTAAAACGTGGATTCATAGAAATCAAAAGACCCATGCTATACAAGAAAATATCCCCCATGAGTTTAAAGTTGTGGCAACGCAGTTGGGGTTCATGCTTTTGTGTTGTTTTCTCCATATTAAAATCCTGAAATCTGCATGGTGCATTTGAAATCGCGAGTCATCAGATCTCGTGATCCTTCTACCGTCATCTACTGTCCAATCCTCGTGTTCCTTCGTGAAATGAAGATGTCTTCTTTTGTTCAAGGTATGGCAGTAGAGGCTTTCGAACAGGTTATCCGCTTTCATAGCCCATAAGCTGTAATTTGTGGCGACCAGATCTTTAACAGGCATTCACAGTTTAGTCCTTGGTTTAGGTTCCCCATTTTTTTATACACTGTCGCTCTTCGGTTGTACTGGACGAATCTCTTTCCAGTTCGAGTTTGGACTAGCCAGTGACAACCAGACGCCTGACGTTGGGAACCGGATTTTTTTCTTGTAGTCCACTCTGTGTAAACATTAATAACTGCTACTCTAGAACACTTCACAGGTGCAACCATTTTGCTGATGCTGGTTCCGACGCTTCGAGCACCTACGATTAGCCCGCGTTCTAACAAAGTTAAATCACGTCTTTTTCTTTTACCTTCACAAACAACACTGTACAACTGATAATACACTTTTTCTTAATTCCCATTTTATAGCTACCTTGCACGCTAGCGGAAATTCTGTGACGGTGTTAGGTGGTCATAATAATTTTTCCACGCAGAGTATTATTTAATTTGTCAATGTAATAATTTACAGTTAATTTTCCTTATCAATCGTTTAAAAATAGCATTGTATGCAGTTAATTTCAAAAAAACTATTAAATGTTTTAGTAAATTCTTAAAACACGTCCGGAGTTAATTTAAAGTATAGGTTTTACCACGATTTTATGGATCATGTTATATGTTTTGCAATTCATGTATTCGGATAGTATGGAAGCACATTTATGGATACTTTTTCATTTTTCTGTTTCTTCACCCCTACGATTTAGTATTTATTGAACTTTTAACACTGTAAAGTTGGATACGTTGTACATATCAGTGGAACGTAGAGAATTTTGAATATTAATATAAAATAACACCAAATAAAATAATACGGCTAGTATTTGATACGAAAATGCTTAACAAAGTATTGTAAGTCATTTGGTGTTAGCGGAATACTGTTATGAGCATACTGTCACAGTGAACTGTCCAGAATGATCGGAATGGATCTCGTGGTATACCACACATAAGGATCTACGTCCCGTTAACCGCCATGTGTGCTGTGGTGAAGGTTCGCGTGCTGCTAACGATCAACGCCACACCAACACTGCTATAACTATAAGGCATAGACCTGGGTTCATTACATCAAGCGGTTTGGTGATCCATCTAGTCAGAATGTCCACAAAATTATGCGTTATAATGTTTCCATTAGCCACAAACTAACTTCAAGTATATCTAAATTTTTTCACATTCTATAATATTATTTATGTATTAAAGTGACATCCAAACTCTTATTATTATAAGTTAATGTGCAGCATACGTAATATATGATAAATAAATTTTTAATGTATCTTAAATATTATAGAAACAAAAATCAAGCGACTTATATTGAATAATAACATCCATAATTTTAAATTGTACATAGTAGACTGAAATCATAAATCAACCATTAATTTTTGTAAATAAATAAACATAAAAAATATTGATTCAAATAAGTTTAAAATAATTTAATTAAAATTTATTATTCTACTTTCAGGATCAACTTCCATTTGAACGTAAATATTCGGAACGTTTTAAATTTAACATTATTAAATTAATATGTCCATATGAAAATATTTACTAATTTTAATAAATGATATAAAACATGTAATAATTTGAAAATAGCCGTCCTAATTCTTAAATTTTAATAGACATTAATAACTAGAAGCTCAAAGCCAAATAACTAATCTGCTAGTAGGAATTAATCTTGTTGTCAATTGGTTTAAAGCCTTGTATTATTTGAAATTTACGTACAATGAACGTAACTTTTAGTTTTCCACTTATAACAAACCATCGACATTGCGAAAAATATATTTCATAGATTCTTCCACAGCAGTGATGTAATCTGGAAAATACGTCGTAGAGTATTTAGAAAGATTAATTTTCTGTTCATGATGGTACCTTTTGACGTTTAAGCTTATTGTAGTAATCAATATTTAAAGATTTAACTTTCCAATTTTTATCCATGTGATTCTAATTTGTAATTATCAAGCAACTGATTCTATCACACACAGAAGTATATGCATTAATAGTTATTAATGCGTAAAAAAATATAACAACCATAGTAAGAACAGAGATAACGTAATCAACAAAATAAAATTGTAGGTCAGAAGAAATTAATTATTTAATTAAACCAATATAATACCCCCGTTAATACATTTTTGAAGTACGAGCATTTAATTCGTTAAAAACACTTTTGGAAATACCAACTTATTCTTAATTGATTCTTGACATGTTGTAACATGAGAAAATATGAATATATAAACATTTTACTAAATGCACTTTCAGATTAAAACTGTTATTCTGATAATGCCGCAAAAGTTTCATTGGCTACTATATCTCATCACAAAAATATTACCATGAAAGAAAGAATCCATGACTTTCAAAATTGTTTAATAAAAATTCAGTTTAGAGTGGCATTAACTTCTATGTTTTTAGCAACTGTCTGACGATTGGGGAACTTATTTCCTTAGTCTGAAATTTCTCAGTATGCGAACACAACATTCTGGTCCTTGCCACACTATTAGATTACGTCTTTTGACAGTATTTTACAACCATTACTCATCCCCAAAGCCAGATACCAACATAATTGTCTGCTACATGCAGATGGTGGATTCCTGGGAAAAGAAGCAGGATGGAATTGGATTATTATAGATGACTGCATCAGTGATGTCACGAACCATGACAAATGCATCTCCAGTACTGCACGCAAGGGACAAATACATAGAATTAGGCAAACGAGAAAATCCTACAACTCAGCTGTTGTCAGACACCATCACTATTACTCAGTATGGGAATGATTTAAAATATGAATACATCTTTCCGCCGTAACGAGAGAATGCTAAACAGTAATGTAACGTTTCTTTTAAAATAAATTGACAACAATTTGTAACGGTCAGACACATCTCATCGGACTTTTGGCGGTGCGGAGTCAAAAGAAAGGAGGTAGCAGTTGAGCCTTCAGCAATAAAACGTAAACGCCGCGTCGCGCCTTGAGAGTTTCTCAATTTTTGTGAGAATTTAGCGGCGCCGGGTGGTGTATTTCCCCAATTATCACCATAATAGTTATTGGTGGATATTCATCACTGCCACTTTGGTGATATAAACGAAAGAACTGGGTAGGAGATTTTAAAAAGGCTGGCAGAGAGACTGGGGTTCAAATTGTGGCAAGGGAGAATTTGAAATTATTCTTGAAACAGGAAGAATAGGAGGTAGGCAGCTGTAATCTGAAGAGAGGACAACCAATTAGGAGGAAGGAGCTGAAACCTTCACTAAGCAGACACGGTAAATTACCCCTGTGATTCTTTGCTGATTTTCTGTTCCTGCCAAGGCGAGTAGATTATGTGTTTAACATTCTGTTATATGAGAAGGTCCATAAATGCGACCTTGAGGTTAGGGATTGAATTATTTAAGTTTAAGGAATTCATATGTATCATGTTTGTAAATAAATATGTAACTGTAATTGACAAAAGAAGTGCCAGCATAGAAATCGAAAGTTCAAAATGGTAATTATTAATGTAAATATGTTTATTGATTAAGTAAATTGTTTTCTTAATTTTATTACAAAATCTTACGATTATATTACATAAATATCCCACGTAAATAATGAATATCAGTTCTGTACAATATTAATTTAAAATTCATTATAAATATGTACGCTCTGAACAACAGGGAATATGTAATTCCTAAATATAATCAGCTATGAAACATTGAATATTAATTTTAATGTAAATCTTTCTTTCTTTTCATCAGATTTTAAATATACATAACGTCTCTCTGTTCCTCAGAACATTTATGAAAATCTCCTAATTCCACAAACCACTTGGATGTTTTTTCTGGCTTCTTCGTACAGCAATACGGCGAGCGTGACTGTTCCATAATAAAAGCACTCGTCTTTTTTTCACAGAAGGCAAATGAAAAATAGAATTTTCCTTGCTCACTCAACCAAATTCCAACACTTATTAAAATAAGCTTAATTTGATTGAACTACTTAACAATAGTTATGTCATTTGTAAGATACAAAGTTTCGATGGCTAACTCCGCCATTGTCTTCAGAGTTAGCCTTCGAAACGTTTTACCTTACAAATGACAACCCGGATGAAATCCCTAGAACTTCTTATTCAGTATATCTACCGGGAAAGCCTACATTCTCTAATACTTTACAATAACTAAACATTTCTTTTTCCTTTAAAAATACGGTAGTAATTTATTCTAAAAATTTAATTCGATTAATGAATTATATACAAAACACGTTCGCAGTCAAATATGTCACTTCAACCAAGCTAACGTATCAACAAATTTCATTATATTGTGCGCAAAATAATTATCATTTTGAAGTACAGTAGAGGATTAAACAGAATCACTTTTAAATTTATCAATAACATGTTTTATAGCAAAACAAAAAATTGTGAATGAAAACCAACGTTTATTCATTATGAAGTATGAATTTTAAGAAAACTGTATACATAGTGCTAAAACAATACTGTGTATTGTATATATGTAATAGAAAAGTGTAGAAACAATTAAAGGTTAAAATTATTTATTTACAATGTTTTTTATGTTCGCCCGGATTAACTGGATGTCGGAACTATCGGGACCTCTTCTGTAACAACCACAGTGTTTTATGTAGATATTTTAAGCTTGTTAAAGTAATAATCAGATTATAAATATCAGTTGATAAATTAACAGTAGTTGTTGAAATTCCAAAAAATGAAAGAGATTATACAATACTTTTATGATTATTAAATGTGTGATTACATGTGTTTAATAAAATCAGAGCTGACGTACAAATCACTTGTTGCAAAAATTTATGCACAGTATGGATTTATAACTACTCATAATTTAGAAGAAAAAATTTCGCTGTGTCGTGAACAGGATCTGTTAAAAACTCTAGTTTTGAAATCCGCGTGGTTGTCACACATTGTTTCCGGCGTCCCCAAGCATGAAATATGAGTAAGGATTTTAGTCGAACTATAAGTAGTTGAGGAAAAGCGGTGCATTCGCAAGCCGCAACAAGTCCTCCGGCAATGCAGTCTGGAAGTTATCTCGTTTGGCGGAGGAGAGCCTGCTTGGAAGCCCCGAGCTTGTGTGCGCGTGTGTGTGTGTGTTTGTGTATACACACTACAATGCTAACGCTCACGAGGTTAATTTTACGGATAAGACAGCAGCGTAAGCCTTTGAAAATGGAATGGCGGGGCCAGACTTCTATTTAGTCTCTGCCGGCGGCGGTTAATCCTTCAATTGTGTCTGTAAGTAAAACAATGGCAGCCCGCATCTGTGCAGGATTACGGCCGCTAATCAACAGTGTTTGGTGATAGGCGTCCTGGATGCTCTGGCGACCTCTTTTACGAGTGTTTTCTTGCATTTGTTACTGCTAACGGCAACAAAAGACTACAAAGGACGTATATTTTGCATTATATAAGAGCTTTGTACCATACAGTATCAAATATTACTATCCGGATACTTTTACATTGCCTTCGCGGTACAGTTATTGATTAATGAAAACGTATTGCCTCATAACATTGGAAATTAGATTACGCCACTATGTCAAGAATTAATTTTTCGACACTCCTTTGAGATGAAACATCCTTTACTCACACCTTGAAAATATTTAGATAATAATTTTCCTCCAGTGTTTTTCAAACTGACCCGTATTTACACAGATTCATCAATTCTCTGCCCAGGCTTGATTTCTAGCTCATATCAACTTCATCAGGCAAAACATCAATCATACTCCCACTTCCGTAATAATAATCATGCTTCTGTAATAGTTTACATAAGTTCACAGCAAATAATTACTATGTTATTTTAGTCCCCTTCAATAACTCGCTACATTTTCTCGGATAGTTGTGAAATACTTTTGAGAAAGTTACTACTTTCATAAGTTCATACTTGCAAATCGTGACGTTATTTACAAATACTAACCAGTGCACTCATTACTTTATTTCACTGTGTAGTATTGAAACATTCTATCAAACATACGAGGGACATTCAATAACTAAAGAGAAAAATTGGCATCACTGGGATGAGCTGAGAACGTGACGCTAGTACAAAATTTCCATTTTATAAATATTCTCTGGGTAGGCAAGAAAGGCTTTTGCAAAAAAGAGGAATTGACTTACGGCTAATATAAGTTTCAATATTAGGAAATCTTTATTAAAAATGTTCGTGTGGGTGTGGCGTTATATGGGTGTGAAACGAGGACGGTAGGAGTTGTAAAAAGGAAAAGAATAAAACCTTTTGAAATGTGATACTATCGGAAAATGTTGTAAATCAGATGGGTGGATAGAGTAACTAACCAGGAAGTTCTAAGTTGAATAAGAGAAGAGAGAGGACTTTGAACGAGAGAAGGGATAGATTAATAAGCCTCGTTTTGAGATATGAGGGTCTTGTAAAATTAGTATTAGTGTGTGGCGTAAAAACAAAAAATGGAGACCAAGGATGGAATAAGCTAACCATATTATGGAGGATGTTGTATGGTGACGAAAGGCTCTAGTATTGACAAAGATAACACACACTGTTCTAAACGTCTGTTCACTTCAAAATCTTAGATATTGTTTAAAATTTATTTTATAATTATCTATCGTATGGGATGGTTCATATTTGAGTTGCTTTATTTGTTGCTGACGTTATTTTGCTATTACATGCTCAGTATGACCCGCGGCCAGATGCGGATCCCTGAAATGTTCTATCCGGCCCGCGGCACATTATTCCTAACTGACGAATAAAAAAGGAATACATGCTGTAAGAAAATAAATATTTCCCTCTTTCTTCCTCTCCTTCGTTTTGTATCAGAGACGACACACAAATTTATTGACTTAACCTAGATATTGAAATGTTATGTTGAGAGGCACTGACTGCTAGCAACTTTGTAACGAAGAATAAAATTGGTAACGGAGCCTACTCGAAGTTGGTACCCCTTCCACCGTGTCTAGAAATCGAAAAACGTTTCTTGATTCAGACCTGTCTTAGTGTTGTTGGTTTTCTAGTTTCATTCCGCATATAAATTTATCCCTAAGATGAATTTAAGAAACGTATATTTGATTCTCATTACCGTGGTTTTAATGATGAATGGAGTTGGAAGTAATTTTTCCTAGCTTTTATGGATAAACCACTGTAGCGCAACTTATGATTGCATGGAATAATGGTAAGATTAATAAATTTGGGAGGTAGGTTTGCGCAGCAGCTAAACACGTGCGCCTGGCCCATATCATTTCTCGGTTTAAAAATAATCAATGGAATACGCTGCTTCTCAGGTATGAACGAATGCTCCCATTTTCTTTCGATTAACGATGCAAAGGTTCTTCCCAATGGATAGAAAGGTGCGGTGCACCGCTATGTCTCATATGCAACGAAACTGTAACATTCTACAAAGAGTATAACATTTCACGACACTTCAACTCAAAATTACATTGGCCTACCTAAAGTTTCTTTTCCTTTCCTGTGTCCCCCTCTTTAAAAAGTTTGGCCATGACTGTATTAGACTGAAATTTAGGTATTATTACGTTTGTTTTCTCTATTCCATTGTTATTTGGTTTTATGTAGAGCGATTGTAATTAATTTTAATTATTAAATAGGTTTCTAGTTAAATTTTACAGAAAGATGTTTTTGTTATAGACTATCAACTGCGAGTTAAAACTCTTATTTGCCGTTTCTATAACATTCATCCCATTTATTTTTATAAGCGTAATTTTGGCAGCATGAGAGAGAGGTGAGAAATATCACTCCATCTATTGTTGTAAACATGAGAAAAACCATCTGCGATCTAGAAGGTTTGCCGTGAAGTGCTCCTAAGCTCTCTTTCTGTCTCTTCTTGTGTCAACCACTGGACTGGGCGGACGTCTTGATACAGTATTAATAGATTGACATTGATTCGTATTCGATTAGAAGTTTATTGTCATGTTATCTATTGTAGGTGATAAGAAAACGCCACCAATTATGGATCAAAATTTTGGTTGGCGTACGTGTATCGCAAGTCAAGCTCATAATCTTCGAGACAAAGACTGAAGAAGAGCGTAGGCAGCGTTTGGAGGCAAACAATTACCTACCTATTTGCCGTATAGCTTCCGAACGCCTCTCCTAGGGGTAGGGGGTGGAATTGGTGGAATTTTCGTATGCAATAAAGGATCTAATTTTAGTCGGAAAATAATTTTTGAGTTCAATTACTTTTATAGTGTTTTCCCCTACAATATTTGTTTATGATTTTCCCTTGGAGCATGGGAGGGAAGGGGGTGGAAATGAGTCATATGAAAATAGCAAGGATATTATCAACTTGGGGTCGAAACCGGTGTAAAGGGGTCGCTGAATTACATCATGACCTTTAATATGCGATTTAAGTAAACATTCGCCCCTACGTGTGGAAAAAAACTTATTCTATCAGAGTACTGAAATTTTTTTTTAGTTCTGTTATTGTATCAGGAGTATTTTGGACTGTCGAGATACTGGGAGTATATTTGAGGTATAACAGACATTTACAAACGTTTTGAACAACAATTTAAAGCTTAATACAAAATAGACGTTTCGAACAACACAGGCTCTTGTTAATATTTATAAGAGACTGAAGTAATTAAAACAAAGATAGTGCAAATCAAACAAAAAATATGAAACTAACAAAGACAATTTGATAAACCGTCATGTAATTTCTTTCGTTGAGAAGTGTCATGTTTTATATTTACATAAAATTTATTGGTTTTAATATCTAACATTTCAGGAACAAACAATTTCATAAAATTTATTTCCTTATCTAAAATAACAGTATTATAAAAATTACAAGAATAATTACTTTCCAGACAATGTTTGGCACGAGGCGAATGTTTAAAAGAAGGAAACTTTAAATTTGGTTTATGCTCTTAATTCTCATTAAAAAAGATTGTCTAATCTGACAGATAAGTTTCGAAATCAACATTACTGCATTCAATTTAACAAAGTAAGATAAAGAATTAAGAAATTCATAGATTCTTGAAAACTGAATTTCTTAAATGACATTAAATGACAATTTAATATAGAGACTAACGTAAAAAGATAAAACAGTTTAATTATTTGAAGTAAATTTTTGAACATATTTATTTTTATGATTATAAATATAATTCAGTTGTGGATAAATTTGACAAAGAAATCCACAGTAATTGACCCACAATAATTGGAAAACTTAATTAATGTTCTCAGAATGATAAGGAAAGCTGTTTCAATAAGATTAAATACCCCATGCAACATTTTGTTCACGGAAATTATAGGACAATATCGCCAAAGACTGCATGTGCGCTACTTCTTTTGTTTTACTTACAACGCATGATTTCCAGAGATATAGTCATTAATGTGAACGTGATAACAATAAAAAGTCTATTAACATAATTAGATTATCGTTATAAAGTTGAAATCTTAATTGCTCAGATACAATAAAATAATGAATTTAGATGGATTAAATTTTGTTTTCCAAATTCTGTTTCTATATTATTAATTTGATTGGAAAAAGGCGGGTCTCATGTGAAACGGGAATAATGTATCAGGAACACGAATGCATGAGCCGCACTATTCCCGGATCAATGAAAGTCACTAAACATTGCTAGGACAATGAATCCGACGAAAACCCTCGTCTCATTATGCTACTTCGCTAAGTAGTTATCGACTTTTTAAATTAATTATATCGCTCCCTTCGCCAGCTACGTCTTTATTCGCAGCTTTTGTTTTCTGCGGAGCCATTGAAGATTAATAACTCCAGTGGAAGAATACCAAAATAACAGACTTTGTGCCGGTAGCGCGCCGCCGGTTATCTCCATTAACAGACAATTAGCGATATTAATGATACCGAAATTTCTTGTAACAGAACGGGAACTTGACGCTGCTCTATATCACACCATCAGCGTTCCAGCAAGGGAGTCCAAGAGGTACGTAAATTTCAGTTGAGGCTGTGCAGCCGACTGCTACTGGGAGGGGAAATTTCTCACGAAAACTTGCTGCGATGGAAGAGAGAACATAAAATTGAGCTGTGGAAGAACGGCTAGGCCGTAATCGGAAGCTCATCTTTCTGCAGTAGAAAACAAGAAGTACACATCAGATAGAGTAAGGGGATATAGATGACTATAAATTTCGTTTGAAGAAATTTCTAAATCAAATCTAGGCATAATTTGACAAGATCACAATGTTAGTAATTTGTGTTAAATAATTTATAAAATTACACAGTAGCCACTTCCGGAAATAATACACACATCACCTTTTTCTCCATGGAAACTTATATAATTTATATACTGTTATTATAACATATAATTATTGCCGTTTGTAATTGTAATAGACATTCACATTAAAAGCATTTGTTATTAAGACGTTTCAGTCACACTTGCCTGTTTATATTACTCTCAACTTTCAAAAGTGTTATAAAACATTTTCTATATAATAATAGAGGGGCATTACATTGGTTCTTAGTGAGGATAAGCACATCATACCTAATGAAATAAATTTCAAACAGTAACAGCAATATTTCGTCTTAATATAGATACCGGAATAATTCAGTTTTTTTCCTGTTTATTAGATTTCGGTCTAACGAGTTTTCTCCCTCTCTAATATCCTTTCATGTAAATTTTAATTGCTCTTCAATCCCTCATTAACTTGTCAAAGTAGAAAATGGAACACCCGATAAATAATATATCTAAATTGGACACATTTTTAAAATTTAATTTTCTGTTTTTTAAGTTCGTAATAATTAAACATTATTAGTACAGTATATTAAAAAAGAAATGGTTGTGAGATAATTGACAAAATATATTAGCAACATTTGTTTCATAACATATTATCAAATTGTTTGAGATGATGAATTATTTATATTGTGATATACATATGTATATATAATTTTTATTTTTATTCATTTCATTATTGTAGATGGGAATAAAATATGAAAACAATTATATGTTTTAAAACTCATTATCTACTTTAAAATGTAGGGTAGTTTATTAAAATTCACTGAAACAACTTTCATGACAAGAAATCGTTGGTGTTTGTTGTTCAACCATATATACAGTCCTGCGGGTACTACTGTTACTTTCCTGGGCTCTGTTTCGACTTCTATCACTTGTTACATATATTAATTGCGCGTCAGGTAATTCTACCAAAAGAGTTTTATTTAAAACTGTCCATTTTTTGAGCAATAACATTAAGAAAATCCCTCAGGGTATTGTCTTACATTTAATTATAATTATGTCATCCACTTTCACCGCACCTCGCCATGAATTGATTCGATTATAAACCATACATCCGTTTGGCGTCTCACTACCACTATTCTGGTAGCGTTTTCGAGACACAATACCTACACCTACGGTTGCGACTTCTCGTGATCCCGCTCACACCCATAATCCATCACGACTCGTCGACGACTGATCATATTTCCACGCGCTTACTTCCTTCCGCGCTCGTATGGTTGTATCTCAACAATTGAGAGCTTCTTAAGGCAGCGAGTCTCAAACTAAGCCGACAACAACCAAGTATCGAGCAGCTTAGTTGCTATTGGAGACGGAGCTGTAACTTCATATTACAGTATATATGGTTTTTCAATAAGGGCGGGTCGATGTAGAAATGGATTAAAACAAATTGTGTGAGACGTATTAATAATTTATTAAATATCCATGCATGCCCTAAGAAAATTTTGTTAATACCTCACACACACACACAGTTCGTTTTATTTCGTTTTAACATCGAACCTCCCTTATTGAAAAATCCTATACAATATAAGTTACGTAAACCTTCAAATATTTTGTGTTATGCGCAATAATAAGATGTTCACATGTTTTAGTTGAATGGCTATGGGATGTTGATACTTGCATATCTCTCGAAGACTATCTGCTGAATCCTTGTCCGAGACCCATATGCTAACTGATCATACTTTCTTTTCTTATTTATGTATACCGCCCTTTACATTTATTGACACACCCCAAATCACTGGATCAAAACATACCACCTGTAACGCCAGGTATTTACACGCAGGCGACATACTATTCCTACAACAGAAGGTCGGAGTTTGTTTTGGAGATTTGACGAGCAATGGGAACAGAAGATAACTCAAACTGTATGTCCAACGTCTGAGACTCATAGGTTTATAACCAAGGACAGGAAAATCCTGATGATGATGATGCCTTAAGATGAATAGCCTATTATATTCCAAGTAGTTTAGTCTAACTAAACAGATTATTTTCCTCTGTGTCACATATGAACATTGAACATTTTCACTAGTTACCGTTTACCTTTTGAAATTAAATTCTTATTATCTACGTTGCATCTATTACGAGAACAGAAATCAGAATTCTGTGTCATTCATATGAGCCATGTTTATTACTCTTGATAACAGACATAAAAACGATTCTCGCTGTATTACTATTTATGTATCAAATATTTGTAATAGATATTTAATACTTGTTTGTAGTTGAAGGAGAATTTTTGTTATTACTTTCTTACAGTTAGCTAATTCAGAAAAAAGTTTGTCAAGTTTCTAATAAAACAATCTAATATTTTGATTTTTAATTTCACACATACCAACATGTATATTTAAATATATAATTTTTAGAATTTCAGGTCTCCTGTGCAGTTCAAACCAACATGGTAATTATATTAAATATGTAAAATATGAAAATATACAATTAAATTGCTTTGCAATAAAAGTATTAATAAATAGAAGAAATAAATGTTATATTGATTTTCATATATTTCTTTCCGCTTTGCCTTTTCCAGTTATTTTTACATTCCAATTTCTATTTGAAGCTGGAAAGAACAGAACGTCGCCTAGAACTTGAAACTTCTCATGCCCACATCTTATACTGACATCGTCCAATATGTTGTGCCTGGTAATGCTCTCGCTTGAAAAGATTCGTTAGTTACAAGGGCTTTCAAGATGTGAGGCTCAACGTAAACTGAACTTTTGCGAGACCGTCGTCAAACTGCTGATTCCGGCGATTCTTCCGCTGCCCCCTTCATCATTCCACATTGGAAGAACTTCGCTGTATTCTTTGGTCCAAAGGACCTCTTTCTGCTGATACTGCTTCTTGCAAGCCACTAATTTTTCATACTCAATGGAGATTCCGAAAATGATATTTAAATCTTAAAACCGGGAATTAGTACTTAACTTGTTTCACTGGGACTTATACTATGAAAAACATTGTTGATTTAATATCGCAAAAGCATTTGTTAGTCACATAAATTCGGCAATCTAATACTTCATTTCTTTCTCTTACCTTTTGCCACTCTTGTTTGGTGTATCCTTTTACCACTTTCCTGATTAATTGCTCTGCCGTTAGATGCTTAAAATATTCAGGAATGCACTAAATTGTGTTCAATGAAACTGTTTTTAATTATCAAAAGGAAGATAAATGCATTTTCACTTTATTAATAAAGTAATAAATAGTCGTTAATAACTTTGTTTCTCTTATTATCAGATGCATGATAAATTATTGCTTTTCCATCCACAGACAGATAAAAACTTATTTTATCAAGTAAATAAAATTTGTGCATAATTGTGGTATATCTTCAAAAATGTCATAAAAATGCTACATGACACACGTTTACACCTCTAACGGAACATAATAATAGTACATGATTTTTAAGAGAAAAGTTTAAGTATTTACAAATAGTTGACTCGAATACGTATCATATTTTTGTCTGAGTAAGATAAAATATATTTTTTATTTATGTGCTATGATGTAATTTTGGTATGTGATTAACTTAATATAAAATATATTGTAATTTCCCCAACAAATCAGTATTTATTTTTCAGAGAATGCGAACGCGTTTTAGATTTTAATGGGGTAGATATTCAGGTAATTATAATGAAATGTATTCAAATAAAGTATGAAATATTCTTTAGGCTTTTCTCTCTGATTTTCACTACAGAGTGAATGATCGAACGCTTCTCTGTCTTAGCAATGACATGTGTTTATTTTAAATAAACAACATGAATCTATGAAGATATTAAAATGGTATTATTAATAAACATTAAATTCTTATTTCCTAAAATGTTTTATTACACGTCACAAGTTTCATTGTCAAGTAAATACATTAGGAAAATGTTGCTAAATTATCACAGACATCTACATAAGACATTTGCTTCCAGTATCATAATTGTTAGTTTGCATTTTTATTAGGAGTTAATAAAAGACAGAAGGAATAAATATCATTTGAGTAATAGGCAAATTGGATATTTCTGTGATCTGTGATGATCGAGTGAGAATTTTATCCCGTAAAAATGATGTAAATAAAAGCATATTATCAACATTGAATATTTTGTCTAGTATAATAAAAAATAATACTATATATGGTTTTGATATTTATTGATACGTATGAGTAAATTAGAATGAAAGGGATAAATTGTGGTGGCAGAAATCACTTAAATACGGAATAAAGAATAGCATTATATTCAATCAATAATATGTTGCCCATTAATAAATAAATATTAATAACTTATACAATCGCAATTACTTGGCAGTCGGAATGAAATGTACAAGTAAGTGTATTCAATAATGAATTCCATTTGGATTCCATTGTAAATTGACATAAAGGCTACGAGGTTATAAAGTACAAAGCTTCCCTTTTAAAGAAGGTGACTCCGGACCAAACGTTCCTCTATTTTACGATACGCAACCATACGAGTCCAGCCTTTTAAAGTCTTAAGGAAGGTGAACCGAATTGCCATTAACTTCCAATTCCTAATAATATCCATTCTCGATTATTGTTGACGTTCCTACGCCTGTGTTCAGAGATCTAATTCAACAGGTCAAAACGAACCAAATGTAAACTTTAAGTCGACTCACATCTTTTAATGACTAAACGACGTACTGTGATGAGTTCAGTGGCCAACCATGCATCATAAAGTATCTGAATGTATCTTCAGCGAGAATTTCTTTTGGACCGAAATATATCCAGATGGAATACTCTTCATTGGTGATGATACTTCTGTGCATTCCATAACAAATGAAATTATGAGGGAGTGAAAGAAGGAAGAAAACTTACTTTTAAGAAAGTAAAAACCACTTTTCATCTTCTGGGAAAAGGTAATTATCATAGGTGGGCAAAAGTGTTGTTACACTCCAATGCATGTAAAAGTTTCGATAGTCAAATATACGAAATTTAGTGAAATATATAACTGAAGAGAAGTAGCAAGTCCTCTCAAAATTCGTCGTTCACTTGTCTGGTGGTGTAGGAGGGGTAAATTGGAGCTCCCTTCGACGCGAATCTTGGAATCCGCAACATGATAGTGTAAAAACTGTTCTGAAAACATTGATGGAGGAAAATATAGAGTGATGTAATGCGCGCCAAATTATATCTCTTTTGCTGCTTTGGAAACATAATTTTCTTACTTTTACACTCTTTTCTCTCCTTAATTTTCTCTACCATGTGCCAAAAATTGCCTTGTAACACCTTAATCACGTCTCGAAACTATTGTTAACAAACTCAAAAGCTTGATTAAGCTCTAGATCCTTCAATCCGTATTTCTCCGCAACTTCACTGCGCCATCGTCGTGTAATTGTTTATTGGCCTTAACAGTTCCTCTAGCAGTGGGTTTGGATGGTCTACTATTTTGTTGCGGTGTCCGATGCTGTGACATACCGTTGGATCATTCAATAGTAGCCGGAGAATTTTTGATTGCAATCTCTGAATAATTTCAATATTTTATTTTGAAGAAGAGTCACATTGTTCTATTCGATATGTCCTAATGAGTATTAACACTGTTTTTTTTTAAATTAGGAATTTCTTTTCTAGGTAAATAATTTTTTTATTCCTATTAGCCTGTATAGATCCCTTGTCTTTATTTAATGTTGCTTTCTCTTCTGTGTAATATGTCTCTACCACTTTAGTTATTTTGATTATGTGGACTTCTAGGTATTTAGCGTTGTCTGTCAATGTTATTTTACTTTACTAAGGCACTCGTACCTTTCCGTAGTGCAAATGTTATGTGTTTTCATTTTTTCGTTTACATTAATTCTCCAAAAAGCGGGATGCATATAAAATATAAATGAATTGCTTAAAATTATAAATCGTTAAGCATAACAACTTATATTCATTAGAAATAGGAATTCTGTGCTATAGACAGAAAGAGAAAAAAATTATGGGTATTGTTAATGATCTACAGGAATGTTCATAAAATATTATTTTACTATATAATGAGAGCGCAGTATTAAAATGCAAATCGAAGAGAGAAAACAAAAAAGAATAGCGGAAAAACTTATTGGGTTTCCAAAGAAGAAAATAATTTTACTGCTCCGTTTCGCCAATGTCCTGGATGAAATATAACGAAACGTCTGTTTCGGAAATTATCCCACTTGTTTCTTCAACATGTTTAGTGGGAAAGTGCTTCCAGAAAGTTTAAATTCCTTAAAATAGTTTCTATTAATAAATTATGAAGTTATATCGAGGTAAGCGAAAGGAGGAGTTTACGTTGAAAATTTTACCTTGCTTTTCAATTCGTTAATTATTTTATAAAATTGTATTTGTAGTAAATTATGTGGTATGATGCAAATAATAATTTTAATTTTATGTGATCATGAGTATTCTTAAAGTGGAAATATTTATCGTCAGATAATTTAATACTTTTAGTATCAAGAATGTTCCAATATATAATGTATTGTAGGGCTTAATGCGGCACTTGTTAATCCTGTTTCGTAAAGGAGAGTGGAGCAGCAGATATGAGAGTATATTTTAAGAGAGCTAATTCAGTGGAACTTGTGCCCTGAATGGGAGTCACCTGGCTGAAATTGTGCGCCACGTAGGGGCAGTAGCCATACGATTCTCGGAGCTGAGATAGAGGAGCAAGGAAGAGGGCTGACTGCGCACGATGGCCTCTTATCGGCAGCAGGATAGCCCATGAGGGAGACAGCATTAGGGCTAATGTATAGGCCTACCGAGACGCCATTCAGATCAATAATACTAACTCCTTACAAGAGTCTGCCGCCCGCTTCTCCCAACAGCCCCATTCCATGTTCAATCCTGGCTTAGGAATAAACCCCCGCCTGAATTGTGCGCGCTGGATAACTTTGCGGCAAAAACTAAAACCAGACCCTTCCACCAGCTTACTTCCGAGAAAAGAAAACTATCAACTCGCTATATATCCCACCAGATCATCCACTAGTAAATATACGACTACTTCCAGCTCACTTGTACGTAAAGGGTGACATTAAAATTAAATAATGAACAGTAATTATTTATAACTTGTAATATCTTTAAAATGTTTGGCACGAATGAGGTTAGCCGCTCAATGATTAAATATGAACTTGCACTTTACTCTTTAATTCATTGCCACATACTGCAGTCTACAGGATGTGAGACCATGCAACGATCAGCTGAATTTATTATTTGGACATGCGATTACCACAGAGGTTTCCATATTTACATACTTCGATGAAGAAACTGCTATTAAATATAATTATGGTTCCATCAGCAATCTAAACAGAACACATTCAAGCACTCAGAATATTTTTCTTCATCCGGAACTCCATAAACGTAAGTGCTTGATTATTTATGTAATACTAACTCGATAGAAAGATAAATAACTGGTTGAAGAAGTTGACTGACATGAACATTTCTCCCAAACGCAAAATATAATTAAAATGGGCGATGTTTAAAATATAACGAGAGGGAAAAAGTAGATCCAGAGAAATAAAGTGAGATTCCGATATACTGTTTTAACAAGAAGGTAAGATCCTTGGTCTTCCATATGCCAGTGTCTTTGTAGCGAATATTTCCTGTCAAATTCCACATGGTTCTACACTGTCTACAAACAGGTGGTGTTTATTAACCAAGTTCACTCAGGATGTATATTGCATACAGTTAGTACTAATTGATAAAATAACTCATTGACTGTTTATATACTTAAACTTAATAATAATAAATTTATGTTAACAAGAAAAGAGTGATTCATTGTGAGCATAACAATAAACACGATCTTTTTTCGTGTGTCTATAATTAACTGTGACTTTGTTGACCTCAGAACGAGGAAGATATACCAAATCTAGCATCTAGCACCAGAACACTAATATTTATTTCATACAGCTGTGCCCGCGACTTCGAGGGAAAATAGCTCTTTTGTTTGCTTAAAAACGAAACATCAATTACAGGTTCCTTCCTTCCGCCTTTGAAGCCAAAGAAGCTCCTGCCCTAAAGAAATTGAAAATGGATAGATTTTACCCTCATGTGGACTTTCAAATGAGATTATTGAATTGCTGTTTAGCGTGAAATAATGATAATGTTTAATCTACATTTAATGTAATTTATGAAACTTTTAAATTACTTAATTATAATGCAGAATGTTTTGTAGAATTCGGCTCAGGCGCTCAGAACCAATTTCCCTATGACTACGTCACTAGACCCGGGCTGCACATAATCAATTTTATTTTCGTAGATATATGTATATGTATCTACACGTAAGTTTTGAGTTCCTTCCTTCCTCCAATTCAGACTAACGACATAAAATAGGATAAATTATGGCCTCACATAGCCTGCCAGAGACAGATGTTTATCAACTGCCGGTAAGCTCGCGTGCGACAACGACGACGTTCACGAAAGACAATTAAAAAGTATCATAAATTAAAAGAGTGTTAGTTATACTTAAAAGTTATTACAGAGAAACACCGGGTAGGATCCTTAAACCACAGCCCGGGGGCCCTAGTTAACCCTTGGCTACTTTGCTCTACCTTCCGCATCCCCTCTTTTCAATTCCTTTCCTATGCTATTAAAGAGGAGTTGCCTGTTTCGGGATCACCCTCATGTAGCATGTTAACCCTAAATAAAAAAATCCAAACTTACACACAAAAGAGATGGTTTACATATCTTCTCCGTATAAAATGTAATTGAGTGTATCTGTGTATTTTTCTACATGTGTGTGCTTATTTAATGTATCGACCGATTTGATGACTGGGAAAAAGTCATGGTTTTGTTGAAATTCACCACTCATAAAGTAAAGGACGTGGATAGGTAAATTTTCAAAAATGTGACGCTAAAACTGATCGTAAAATCATTTGTTGATAAACAGATTGCTGTCAAATTAAGTAGTGCTTTAGGCTAATATAAATGAATTCCCGGGTAACGCCGGATACCCAGCTAGTGTTTTATAAATAGAAAAGGAATAAGGTCATTTGAAAACTCCCTTTAGGAAAATGTATCTAATTTGAAACATCCTAATGACAAACATTTAGTTCTTATTAAACATGGAACCTCAAATAAGTTCTGTTTTGATTGGAATAATGTAACAATATTAAATAAAAAGACGGCCAATAAGTCAACATATAAATTTATTACTATTTAATCATCATAAATACGACGTTTCGTCTCTCTTTTGAGACCTCTTCCGGCATACTACAAACGTAATATTACAAGAAATTAAATATGGGTTCTACTCGTATGTTACAATTTTTTAATATATAGTTCAAAACTTACAAATTTAGAAATTCATGTCATTTACTTCTTGACATCCTCAGCCAAAATGATTATTAAATGTATTAAAGTATTTGCCATCTCCAACGACATGATCACTCTCATGTAATCTGTTAATCTTCCCCCCTCCCCCCCAACACGACGGTTACGGACGAAATGATGTACCAACATTGAGAGTTTTCGGCAATTAAATATTAACAATGGAGAAAAATACTAAGAAGTTCAGCTATTATACCAAAAGAGTTTCGTAAATATAGTTCGAAGTATTTGTGAAAGTTTTAAAATTGAGTGAATGAGGGTTCCACCTGATATATATCATTTCACTCACAATTCTCGAGAAGTAATTATTTTCTTTGACTAAAATTTCCACATTTTTCCAATCGAAATTAGGATTATTCAGAAACCAAATATTATGCGAGAGATTAATGTCAGAAATCCTATTATTCATAATTTGTAGTTGAAACAGATACAAAAATTTTCATAAATATTCTGTAATAATGTAAATTGAGTTATGTATATCTTTGTCTACACCTGATGGGGTCCACGGATTGTGGATGAAATGTAGTATTAGTAATTTTTTGTTAATATATTGAGAAAGTTTGTTTTGTGCTAATAATTAATTCTAATTAAATTATATATTGTGAATTTTCAATGTTAGTTACAACAATGGAAATTCTAAATTTATAATTCAATGAAGCGAGATGAATGTAACGATATGTCCTTGTAGTAAATATTTTATAAGTCATTCTCGGATGTTACAGTGAAGTACGTTAGGTCAAAAAGGATGGATTAATACTTTGTAGCGCAGTAGAACCCGCGTCCAATTTTTTTATTTTATTTACGGAAACTTAAATAACAAATATTTCGGCCTGAGAAAGTCGCTGGCCAGGAAGATGGGGTTTTTCCACGTGCAGTCTTGGCGGCTCAGAATCTAAACAAAGAGAATTCTGCGGCGTTATTCAAATCGATCAGTTACGTGTGTGTGTGGCTGAAACGTTTTACAAGGAGATTATCGACGCTTGTGGCGTGCCATCAACAATACCTTCCTGTCGGCAAGTCTCAAAAGAAGCCGACAACAGAGGAGTAACTTCATGTTACAATACTTTATACCGAAATTTTGAAAAACAATGACAGTTCTTAGGACATTGTGTACAGGACAAACAGACCGTGATACAAGGTGATGGCGAGAGGATATTGAAGGAGAGTGGTGGACAGATTTCTGGTGATACAAGGAGGTGGAGAGAGGAGATTGGCAGCAGAGAAGTTACGGCGAGAGCAGATTTGTGAGGTGGACCATGCTTTGACCATTCCAGGAAGCAGGGAAGAAGGGTCTTAACAACTCAGGTTCGTCAACGAACAGAAAATCTGCCACACGTGGTCACCCAAACCATTAATACCCTGAGATCTTTAATACAATCCCATTTTAATTAATTATTTTTGTACATAATATATACACGCACGACCCATATTAAAATTATTGTTTACAATTAATAAATGTATATATTTAAACCCAATTATTAATTTCATTAATTAATATTCCCCCCAATTCATTTACAACTTTTCAGTCGGGCCTGGGCTCGAATAGGTCTCCATCTATTAGAGATTGAAAAGACGCTTTCATACTAATCAAAGGTTTCTTTTACCAACAATTTCTTTGTATAATACGCGAACTGTGAAGTAAATATGATAAGAGAGGATAAGTTGACATCTGCAGTCTGTCGTGGATTGTTTTCCTTTGTAGCGCGCGCGATAGCTGTGCGATGCGGACTGCGGCGTAAGACGCCTCTGCGCACCAATGCGCCAGCAAATCAGCCAATTTTCCACCAGCTCTCCTCATTCATTGTTTCCCGTGCGTAAAATAAAAGATGGAGGAACTGGAGGAGTTAGTTTGCCGAAGCGACTACGAATAGGAATGAAGGAGGAAAGGCGGGGTTTACCAGAGCTCCTGAAGGGAATGAAGTACGTGTAGCGCAAGGAAATTACTGCTGTCCCTTAACTTCTCACAACGGCATTGTCAACTAAAACGTATTTTATTACCGTTACTATTACATGTTATGTAAATGAACTATAACGATCCAGTATTGGATTTGGTATTACTTATCGTAGTCTTGCTGTGCGAAACCGATCTAAACCTGATATTAGGAGTGAAATAATTGTACAAGATCGGATTGAGATTTATACAATGAAGACAGAAAAATGTCTTAAAAATTAGTATTACTTTATATTCACATTATTATTTTTAAAATAACAGATTCTTTGTATATGACAAGATAAACGAAAACAACGAGAGTATTCAATACCTTAAGATCATCAGAAAGTAAAATTAGGTATTTTAATGTGCATCTTAGGAAAATTAAATATGAATAAGTAGTTTTTGAACTTCCGACCGGCTGAAAGTAGTCTTAGGCCAAGACGTATCAATGACAGTAACTACGATAGCTCTTAGACCGCCTTGGAAGTGACAGTCACGGTCATAACCATTTGGAAGCTCTATGGATTACTTTATTCAGCTACTGGAAAACATTGCAGATTTGATGTGTTGTTGAGTTGTGGTAAACAGTCCTACGATGCAATCCTCCATGATAATTTTTTTAAAGCAAGCATTATTATTTCCGCATAACTACCACACCCTCCCTAATCTGCTTAGCGTATTCCTCCCATAGCCTCCCTCTTCTGTTATTACCCCACACACGCGCCTCTAATGCTAATTTTACAACACACTCATGTCGTACAACCTGGCCTAGTAATCTATCCCTTCTCTTGGTCAACAACGTCCTCCATATTGTTCGCTCTTCCCCAATTTGGTTTATAACTTCCTCGCTAGTGATTCTATCCACCCATCTGATTTTCAACATTCTCCTATAGCACCACATTTTTAAGTCCTATCACTTTTCGCACCCATATGACCCCACGCACGAAACGAACATTTTTAACAACGATTTCCTAATATTCACAGTTATATTACCCGTAAGTAAATTCCCCTTTTTCGCGAAAGTCTCTCTTGCCTGTGCTATCCTACTCTTTAAGTTTACTATACTTCTACCATCCCTAGTTATTATGCTGCCCAAGTAACAAATTCATTAACCTCCTTCAAAATATTACTTTCGAATTTAACACCCTTTGTTATCCCACTGTTTCCGATATTACACTCAATAACCTTGGTTTCATTCCATTAATGCTCACGTTGTACTCTTTCTCCAAGACCACGTTCATGCCATTTACTATTTTTTTACAAGTTTTCTTATGACGCCTAATACTACTATATTATCAGTAAGCCCCGGGTGTTTTTTCTTCTCCTTGCAATATGATTCCTTTTCCATATTCCGTTAAAATGTTTTCGTCGCCCGTTAAGTAAGTTAAACAGCAATGGCGACAGACTGCATACTTGTCTACCTCCTTTCTTGATTTCTGTTTTTCTTTTCTTGATCTTCAATTCCGATTACTGCAGACAGCCTTTTGTAGACAATACCGTCGGTAAAGCGTACGGTTTTTATTTGTTCTCCTTGCAGTATGATTCATTTCCAATATTCCGTTTTAACTTTCTTTATCGCCTGTTCAATACATAAGTTAAATAGTATGGGCGAAAGACTGCATCCTTGTCTTACTCCTTTCTTGATTACGGTGTCCTTTTCTTGATCTTCTATTCTAATTACTGCTGCCTGTCTTCTGTAAAGGTTATGTATAAGCCTTCTTTCCTGATATTTTATTTCTGTGTTCTTCAAAATCTTTAGTAGTGTGTTCCTCTTCACAATATCAATCGCTTTTACTAAACCTACAAATACCAGGAACGTAGGCCGCTTTTTTCTTATCCTGTCTTCTAAAATTAGACGTAGAGTCAATATTGCTTCTCTTTTCCTACTTTCTTCCTAAACCCAAACCGATTTTCGTTTTACATCTCACCTCCTATATACTATATTCGTTAATATTTTGCATGCACGAGATATTAAACTAATTATCCTGTTCTGTTCACATCTATCAGCCCTAGTCTTCTTCTGTATGGGTATAATTATGTTTCTACAAAAATATTATCGTATTCTTCCTTGTCCTGTGTCATAGATTTTGCAAACTATCGCAGACAGCCATGATATTGCATCTTCGCCCGATGATCGTATCAATTCCGCTGAAATGTTACTAATTGCTGGCGCTTTACAGTTGCTCAGATCTGTTAGTGCCCTATCAAACTCCGATTTTTAAATTTTTGTCCCTCAATTCTTCATCAACCACCTATTCTTTTTGTATTACTGACTGACCTAGATTTCAATCATTATACAGCTTTTCTAGATATTTCTTCGATCTTTCTGTATTTTCTTCTTTATCCAGAATTGGCTTCCCATCGGCCTTCTTGATATTCTTGCTAATAATTTTCCTCTCTCCGAATGTTTATTTTATTTTCCTTTAAGTTGTATCTACTTTCCTTTCCAAGCATTGATATAATCAATTGAATCCTAGCGCTTCAAAATTCTGGGACATGATATATCAATGTGATGAAACATGTTACTTTGGTTCATAGATGAGTATTGCTGTAATATTAATGTTCTTACCTGACACAAAAACATGCTCTACTGTCAAAATATAGTTATATACTAAAATAAAATAAAAACACCTGTATGAAACGTGTCTTGTGGTATTTTTATTTAGAAGATAATAATGAAAAAATATCGACCGGCCCCGGGAACTTTCGATTACAGTGCGGTTGATCTCACCATCTGAGCTAATCCAGATCGACCACCAGATCCGATACCACATTCGTCCACTCTTGTAAACCTCCCAACTCATCACATTCTTCACAACCTATTAGCTAGGAAATAGAATAGACATTCTGTAAATTGTCTTGTGGTCTTCAATTCAATAATTAATTCAATAGCCTTAGACGATATCATTACAGAAAAGTAATAGATAGATTTTGGTGCCTCTTATTTGTACCGCAGTTTAATTAGACGCAGGAAATTAATTCCGGGTGATGAAATTGTGAAAAGCTTGTTTTTTATTTTGACGTTGTTCTTATGAACTCAATTGTATTAACTAACTTGAAGTATGAAACTAACCATAGGAGTAAAATGGATCTAAAACGTAATTCGCTGTTCCTGTAAATATGTGCACATTTCGGTTGGCAGCCAGTTAAGAACGAATTGTTTCGTTGTTTTGTCTGCGGATATCAGTAATATAGTGACGCAGTAACGTGATGACGCTCAAACACTTTCTTAATCTGATAAAGGAAATTTACTGTAAAATTACAAACTTGACCTATTGAATTAAGAAATTCGATAAATATTTGTTTTACGGGTCATCAAATGGTATAAATGTTTCAGCAAAAACAGTATTTGAAAACAATTCATCATGACACCGTGGCTCTCTTATACTAACTAATACATTTTAAATAGTTAGTGACTTCAGTATGTTTTTTAATTTATTGTAGGTAAGTTCTCTATATATCTATTTTTGGCTCTACAGCCCTCGGTGGACTTTGGCCTCCTCCACAATTAGCCTCCAATATCGTCGGTCCTGCTCTCTTTTCGTCCATCCTTTTACTCCCATCGTTCTCAGATCTGCAACGACATCGTCCATACATCTATGCCTTTGTCTTCCCTTTCCTCTTGAATGGTAGATCCTTTCTTTCGGGATTCTTTTGGCATTAGTTCTGTTGGCATTCTCTCTACATGGCCCATCCAATCAATCCTCCGTGCCTTCATGAATCTAACCACATCTTTACCTTCCATAAATTCATCCAGCTCCACATTATATCTTGCTCTCCAGCCTTCGTCTGTCATTAAAAATATCTTCCTTAGGATCCGTCTTTCAAATACTCTGAGGATTTTCACATCAGTATCTTTCAGGGTCCAGGTCTCTGCTCCATAAACCAACACCGGTCGCACGAATGTACTATATATTTTTATTTTTGTTTTCCTTGTGATAAGCTGGTTAGTAAATAAATTCTTATTTGCGTAGTATGCTCGGTTCCCAGCCTGTATTCTTTCTCTGATCCCTTTGCTAATAGAGTTGTCACTTTACAACATAACCCCCAGGTATTTGAATCCAAAAACTCCTTCAAATTACTTATTTCCGACCTCTATGTCCTGAGGTCTTCTTTTACCCTGTGATCTGGACATTCTCATGTATTTAGTTGTTTCTTCATTAAGTAGCAGACCTATTTTTAATGCTTCTCTCTCCAATTGCATATACATTTGTTTCATTACACTTGTTGTCCTACTGATGATCGCCACATTATCTGCATATGCACATATTTGACTGGACTTCACAAATATTGTTCCTTTTTGATCAATTAGATTTGCCACCTTATGTAGGGCTAGATTAAATAGAGCTGCAGAGAGTCCATCTCCCTGTTTTACTCCTGCATTGTATTAGAATTTTTCGCTGAATTTGTTACCCACTTTCACCCTGGCATTGGTTTCACTCATGGTCATTCTTATCATCCTTATTAGTTTTGGAGGAATATTATTCTCCCTAAGTATCTATTCAACTGCCTTTCGGTTAACTCTGTCAAAAGCCTGCTTGAAGTCAATAAACATAATATGCAAATCTGAGCCATATTCATAAAATTTTTCCATGATCTGTCTAATAGTAAAAATCTGATCTGCAGTGCTTCTGCCAGGCCGGAATCCGCATTGATATTCTCCAAGTGTTTCTTCTGCATAACATTTTAGCCTCTTACTAATCAAACCAGATAAAATTGTAGGTATGTTACAGAAAGAAATTAAATAGTAGTCAAAACACATATTAAAAAAATTTATTATACTGGCAAAATACTAAATTATTAGCGATAGATGTAGATAACATTCAAGATTGAAGAACGAAACTTTGCAAATACATATGTAAGTGTGAAAATGATATTAATAATATTAAATATAAAATGTTATATTGTAAATTATTTCAAGATTAAATTAAGAAATAAGGCTTTTATTCTTAATTTTAAATATCACCAGAATAGTGTATGTAACATACTTTATCATTTACTTTCAATAAATTAATTTTTTCTGATAATATTCTATGTAAATAAAAATGAATTCATGTTTGTATGGCTGTCTTCTATACGTTCCTATAGAGTTCAACCGATTGCCATTAAATGTTGGTGAGTGGTAGTGGTTTTCCTTAAGAAATTTCTTATCGTTGCTTCGAAGGTTTGGATTCATTATTTCACCCCTTCAGGTCAAAAACGATTCCACTCTCAAGACAATTTCAAAAAAGAATCTATAGGAATATGTTGGAAGAGCGTTACATAAAAATAGCAACAAAATTATCGAACATCGTGTCGAATTTGGCGTTATGGAAGTCGCTAAGCTCAAATATGATGTTCAACGTGAGAAAAGGGTGAAGGTCTGTTACATAAAGAATGAGTATTCTTTTCTTTTTAGCGTATCGTGAATGTTTTTTCTTAGTTAATGTACCAAGAGCATTTTCCAGTCTGACAAATATAAGAATTTGACTCTCGAAGGACATCGAGCGGATTTCCACTAGTATCAATATATTTGGAGAAATAATTATACATTTTTGCAGATTTTTTTTCAAAGATACTGTACTTAACTAAGGTACCAACAGATTTCTTGATTTGTTTGAGTGAGGAACTGCGCTAGCTATGATGAAATTTAATATTCCGTCTGCTCTTATAGAGTAGGGCGTGTGGAAGTGTAAATTTTAAAAAGAGTGACGCTCTCGCTGATGGTTTAATCACATGTTGACAAAGAGATTACTATCGAATTAAATGCTGTAGCAGGCTGATATAAATGCCGGACACCCATCTAGTACATTATAAAACCTACAACAAACAATGTGTATATCTTGAAACAAGTTATCCTCATTTCTGATAGAAAGTGCGTTGCAGATAAAGATGTATTTGTAAAATCTGTAAAACATTATTTATGTAAATTAATATTTGTCTGACGTATAAAAAGTTGGAAATGTGTTGATATTCTAATTAAAATCTATTTTACATAATGGTTTACTAAAATATTAATGCTATGTAATAATGTTTATTTTTTTGTTTTTACAATAAATAAAAAGACAGCCAATAATTCAGCACATAAATTTATCACTATTTACTGAAAAACTACGTTACGTCTCGTTTTTCGTTCACCATTTCGGAAGTAACCATCGCTGGAGATGGTCCGCGACGCTAAAGTCTTCACATGTAATTTTGTAATGCTTCCCATGTACTGTGGGAGTCAAGGAGTAAATATGATGAATTGCTATATTTTACGCTTGAGGAAGTCTCAAAAAGGAGACGAATCGTCATTTTTGAATAAATAGCAATAAATTTATATGCTGACTTATTGCTTGACTTTTAATTTATTGTAAATTTTGAAGTCCAAAAACTATGTTGTATTTTTTATAAATTTAAAATACTCCATATCCGTTGTACATCTGATGAAGTCATAACAGAGGATGGAACGCCGCGATTATTTTAACGTTCTTAGAATTTATTTACAAATTTGGCTGTTTTTACTTATTTATAATTGTGAGTCTGATAAATATTACTATGAACTGTAATAACTGTCTATATGTCCAACTCAGGTTTACAACGGATGACTCACTATGATACTGTAATTAGAATTCCACACCGTGAATTAATCTACGATATTACGCACGCTTAATTTTTCGCAAGGAAATGAATAAGAAGTTATTGTTAAACATAAATTACATTTTTTTGGATTAACAGGGTACATGAGGTTAATCCTAAACAGGCAAGGGGGATGAGGAAGGCGCAGCATAGTAGCCAAGAGTTAACTAGGGCCCCCGGGCTATGGTTTAAGAATCCTACACGGTGTTTCACCTAAAGAGATGCAGGGAAAACCATAGAAAACCCGCATCAGGTAGGTCGGGCATTGGGCACTATTCTCACGCGCTTCCGAATGTCGGGAGACGAGTTGCTGTGGGGTCACAGCATTCCCTTCTCCATGTCTCCAGCAGTTTCAGGAGGCAGTTGGTTGACTGATCCAATGGGATCAGCGGACAACTCTTGCCATATGCCCAAGGTCTTCGACCCCAGTACATTTACTTCCTAAAATAGTGAAGTTATATCGGCATGTGAGAACTTTGATTAAAAAACCCCAGAGAGAGTGCGAGGCATTCCCGACATAATCAGGTGAGTCCCACTCTGGGGTGAAGCGCCTGCGAGAAAATTCCCGCATCGCCTCTTCGATTCAACATGCATTACAATTTTGCTACTGAATGAATAATATTTTTATTGTTTTCTAAGTAGAAGTATTAAATTTAGCCTATTAGTCAAACAGTTTATCTTTTTATCGAATATAAGAAGGTATGCATATTTTCCAGTAATTAAAGGGATAACTTCCATTCTAAGAGTTTGAATGAAATTAATTAACATTTTACTTGTATTTCCTGTACTGAGAATGTAGACACTCACATAAAATGTATTTTGAACTTTCTGTATAATTATTTCGAAAACGTGCCATCAATTTATGGAGCTCTGCTCAAAGGTTACGAGCTGCTCATTATTTAAGTCGGTTTAAATCAGCTCGTATGGTGATACTTGGAAGAGGGAAGCGCATAAACTCAGTGACTCCGTCACGAGCAATTACGCTCGTAGGTAATTTGTGGTCAAAGGGACAACTCGAGCTCGCCGATAAACTAGAGATTGTGACAGGCGACGGATGGAGAGGGACCCAAAGTGCAACGGTGTTAAGCGCCGATTAGCCCGAATTGTGCCGTGCTGTTAATGAGTAGTGCTGTCACAGTTGCCTGTGGGCTTAGCCCTTGCGATTCCACAACAAATATACACCACTGCCTCCCTCGCAAATGGGATTTCGAACACCAGGAATCATGCCTCTGTTTGGTTCATAAATAGACGTTTTACAGGGCCTCTAGGTCCTCTAAAGCGTAAGCCATCTAGATTTATCGACTTACAACACTGCAATTCTAAAACATCTGCCTAAGAATACGGAAATTGTGTGTTTTAAACATGACATACTTACGCGATTCACGTGATTAGGAAATAGAATGAGACAAAAATAAATCAAAGATTGCAAGATTGGAAAGAACGACATACTACACAAACCAGGTAACGAACACATAATCACAATAATTTCTATAAAAATTAAAAGCTTTGTTGTAATGCAGCACGCAACGCACATTTTGATATTGCATAAAATACTTTTGCCAATTCCAAGGTACCTACTAAAGTTTTCAATTATAATAATAACTTTCTTTTAATGTCTGTATCACAAAGAAATGCACAATAATTAGCGAGACATCCTAAATTTAAATAATCAAATAATTTAGTCTATCTAATTTCTCATAAAGTATCTGCAACCTTTGTTCCTTCTGTCAGGTGATTATTTTTAATTAGTCCTCCTGGATTGTGCACTGATTGGGTCTTTCAAGCCTTGTAATTTTTATCAACCAGACGAAAACAAGAAGAATTACAGGACCGTTGTGTGAAATTTAATTTTACCTTTTTATTTTGACTATTAACTCAATACTTCTTATTTAATTAACACTGACGTTTAATATCATAACGTAAAGTACTAAAACAAGGAAATTATGCTATTCAAGGCGTATGATTAAACCTGTATAATATTGATAAACGATTTCAATTCATTCTTTTGTAAGTGAAGCGAAAGAAGATTAATAAATTTTCTGCTAAACAATTTGAAAGGCATTTTGGAGACTCCAGAATTTTTTATTGTAAATAAAATTATAGAAAGCAATTATAAAAATTCAATTATTACATTTTAAAACTATAAAACAAACTCGTTTGTTAAGTTCAGATAGTTTTATAAAAATATTTTAAAAAATCCATAATATAATTATTCTTTAAATAATATTTTTACACTTTTAGACCAAGTAAGCTGAAACGAGAACAAATACTGAAAACTGATGAACTAAATGTAAGGATAATGCAAAAGATTAAATAATTTTGTGTTAATATCCAATCTTCGTTAACCAAACGTGTCAAATAATTATTTCAGATTTAACCATGGCAGAGAGTAGAGTAAGGGGATTCAAACCAGTGAACTACTTTGCGAACGTTCCTAATATTTAGCCCGGATAGCAAATTGGACCGGGGATATCCTTTTAAGTGAACTACCTCTGTGAATGGTCCCTATTTTAACGAATACCTAAATTAATTATTGTCAGACCAAAACTTCTTTTCGGATTCTCTGGTTTTCCTCAAGTGTTGACAGGTGATCGATCTTCTGTCAATGATTGGAGGACACCGCGTTACCAATCTTGATATTTATATCATCGCCAATTTCCTGGTTTTATTCTGGAAGGGGTCGCACGTGGTGTTATTTTGGGTTAACAGGGTGTTTATTACTGAATGCCAGTAATTCTCAAAGAATATGACTCATGCTTTCTTCGTGGCGCCTGACTTTATTACTTTTCTTCGATTGCAGTCGCTAAACATCTTGATTAAAGAATTTTACGATTTAATATCCAGAGAATTTATGATAACTACATAATTGAAGTATTAAGCGTCATAGATTAAATTAAATGAATAATAAAATGAGCGTGTGTATAGATATATCTCACAGGATAAATGCCAGTGTAAAATAGGACGTGTTAATTTGAAATTAGTGATGAAGGTGTCCGTCTTAGAAGTTTATTTTTTTGAGTCTTAGTAAATTTTTTGTGAGTCTTTCAAGCATAGTCATTTCATCCCTGTTCGTCTTTAAAGGTAAATACGTATCCAATACCCATCTATTCCTATAAATGAATCAAATACACAAAATTTAAAATTAAATTATTTGGAAATTCATCTTTTCAAATATTTTAAAGACTTTGTAAACTGCTTCAGCTATTAACATTGTATCCATAAACCTTCTTTTTTTTCAATTTTTTACAAGCATTAAGTGCTTTCCGCGATTCCGTCAATATTTTGGAGTAAAAAATTTAGGACGGTGATATAATAATTGACGAAAAATAGTGAATATTATAACAAATAACGTCAACCATTACTGAGGAGTACAAGTGGAGTTGTTCAGAAAAAGTTTGATTTTAATTATGGTTTCATGTCTCCTCATTTATAATTTAACTACATAATTGTGCAGGCTTAATGTCATTTGCGTTTCAATAGGAACTAAGTCAATATATAATCACATGACATTTTGTGACCCCGCGGTCAGAAACTAGCTATTATGGTTTTCAGCTCGTCAGAGGACAACCCCTGGGATCAATTCTAATTAAAACTTTTGTCCAGTACTATTATTCTCACCATTTTTATTAATATGTCAAAAGTCAATAACTGACGCCTTGTACTTCTTGATTTGCAACTGTCAGTTTAATCGCGTATTGTTGTGTCATGAGTAATTCTTAACATCTTACAAATTTATCAGTTTACGTTTTCTTGATGATTAGAAAACACGGGATAAGAACTGTTCGTAGGACCTGGGTGTTGCTACTCTTATTGCTTTTCCGTTTGTACAAATAAGAAACTTGTCAATAATTCACATAAAAATTGCAGTTTCTTTTTTTCCTACGCCCATTATATAAAGTTATCGAGAAAAGTTCTTGAAACTCATTCCAAACTTTGACCATTTTCACGTACAATTCTGTAAGGACGGAAACAAGTCTACAATAAAAACTTTACTTCTGGCCTGAGATTCATTTCACGAAAATTACATTATAATTTGCAAATGTATTATGAGAATACCTTAGAATGTATATCTGAAATATTATTACTTCACATTAGTAGTAAAATTGCTGCATTATATGCTAATGAGTAGCATCTTCCTTACTAAGAAAAAAATTCCGGAAGATAAATATGTGAAACATTATGAATAGAGTAACGGGATTAGATCCTAATCAACTACAAGTCTAAATTGCAACGACCTTCATCGGCAATGCAATTCTACCTAATAAAGGGTTATTTTGGTAGTATACAACTTAAATGTATTTATTCTTCAACGCACCACCAACTAAACTGCTCAGTGTATTCCATCCTTGGTCTCCCTATTCTGTTAACCATATACAGTTCGCTCTAATTCTAATTTTACAAGACCCGTATGTGGTCTATTAGTATATACCAATAAATAGTATAAAAATGAAATATTGTTAAATCAATACTTCACAAACTGACGCATTGAAACTTTTCCATCCAAAATTAATGAATTATCGTTAAACCTGGTATTTAAAGTAAATTAACAAACGTGAAAGGTCAACTAATTGGTTTATCGTTTATCATTCGATTCTACTTGAAGTGAAAATATGTTAAATTTTAATTTAAATAGTTATCCTAGTGCCATGATAATCGTTGAGTCTTTGATATTTAATTATTTATAATCTTGCATTCATTTTATATTATCGGAAAATTTTTACAAAATTTTTAATATATCAAGTTCTAGTAATTGAAATAGGTATTTTGTTATAGAGAAATATCCTCCAAATTTGACATTTGAAGGTATGCATTTAAAAGAGAAATATGTGAGGCTTATACAATAACAACACTCTCACATGCGAACTTTGATTATGAATCCATAAGTCATCAAACATGCGTGATTGTGTTCGTGTGCAAATGACGTCACATGTGGAGCAAAATGATCTAAATACAAGTTCGAGCACGGTGCTCACTTGGGCGTAGATCAGCTGTACGTTTGTTAATACAAGTTAGATTAGTTTCGTTTTCATAGAGAAATATCATTAGAAGGACTTACAAATTTGCATTTTTTAGCAGAAATTTGACGGTTGTACTTCTGTGGAGTTAAAATATTTTCGGAAGACCCGAGAAGCAATATGGGGTAATGACCACCCTCTCAGAATCCAGCAATAATTGTCCATATTTGGAGATCAAGATAAAGACACCCAGGGCTAAAGATCATTTGATAGTATCACACGGATTCAGGAACGTCTCATCTGTAGCAATAAATAAAATTGAAGTGTCCGTCTGCCTGTCTGTCTGTCAGTATGTTTGTCATGAATAGGCTCCGAAACGTCTCAACGCATTTCATTGAAAATCGAAAGGTTTCAAAACACGAGATTTAATTTAAATATTCTCGCGTATTTAATTTCGATATATGGGAGGAGATATTAATATAATATAAATATAAAACATTCTATGAGAACGTTTCTTCGTTTACTTGAATTAGAATCCCCAAACGCGAATACATGTTAACGGATTTCAATGAAAATTTCAGGCATTAAAACAGGAATTTTAATTTACAATTTCGTATCTTGCAAAGTTCATAAGATATTAAACTAAATATTTATCATCCCAATCAATTGACGCGTGAATGTGGCGTGAAAAACCAACTGCGCGTTTAAGTATTCTCACTCCATCAATTGCTGCAGCAGGATTCGCACCGTAAGTAACCTATTGTTGGCAGGGAGCTAACTCCCTGAGAAATGATAAACTTCTTTGCATCGTCAATACGATGTATGTGGAAATTGGTTTTATTTTTCGCGTCTAGTTATTTTAATAATTAGTAATTGTTCATTTTTAAAAGGAAATAAAATCGATACATAATTCAAGTTTCTGTCTGTCTGGAAATTTGTATGGAGTTGGCTCCGAAACGTGTGAAAGCGGGACCTGTTCAAAACCAACTGTGAGTTATAAGGTTTAGCCTGAAGCGACTATAAACAAATGATACCGTACTTTTTATATATTCAATAAATTCAGCTTCATCAAAATTTTGACATGTTGTTTCCTTTTTAGGGAAAAATAAGAGCTATTTCCGCGCGATCAAAATCGCGGACATAGCTAGGCAAGTAATAAGCTTTGAGTTCCTCAGTTCATTCAGTTCAATGCTGGATAAGATTTTGATTATTGACCAGACTTGGTGCCAAATAAATTAGAATTACTGGATTCACCTTCGGCTGCATGCACAGAGAGTTTCATAAACCCAACAACAGCTGCTTCAAACTGATATTTTCTATATTTTGTTATTTTTGTTCCGTAAATATTCTTTGTCATGTATTTAGTATAATACACAGCTGAAGTTTTTACGTTTTTCTTGGAATGATCCACAGCTAGGTTTTGGTTTCATAAAAAAACATTTTTTTTACTATCCGTTGAAAATGACGTTGATTGCTATCACATCTTCATAATGAGGAATTAATATGTAGTGTAGTAGTAGGCTTAATTGAAAAATAATATTATTGGATGATAAATTGTGCGAATATGAGAATTTTTAGAAATTTGATTAACTTGCGTATAATGAGGTTTCCCTGAGATGATTTAGATGAGACAGGAAACAAAAGGTCTAGCGTATCGAAAAGTAGAACCTCAGTTCATTTTCAGGGAATGCGCTTCATTTCTGAGCATGAACACCAGAGTTTGCAATAACCACGGTTAACTCGACCCCAGAGATACGGCTGTCTCTGCTGTCCGTGTCCGAATGATGAACGGACAGGGAGTAAGCCCAGGAGGTGGGGAGTTTTCCTGCAGTTGGCGGTTTTGGGACTCTAGAATTCTCCAAGTTCACCGAGACGTTTAAGGAAATAGGAATTATTACTGTTATTGTAAATATGTTGCATAATTGTGCATTATTTTCATTTTAGTCTAGAAATTATTGGTACTTTTGAATATGTAAGAAAACACTGAAAACATTTAGAATAATTTTTTATTTCTAATCAAAGTGTAATAAAACTCCGGTTTAGTTGTATTAAAATTATTTATGTATTTGCATTATATATTTTACAAGGGACGCAGCCTGTGCTACCAGATTTTCGCCAGATTACATATTGATATTCTTTCATATTTTGTAATACATATAATGATGTAGAAGGAGATATTATTAATTTTTTGATCCTACAGAATTAGTGAATAGTAATTAGAAACATCGGAAGCATTTTGGAAGCTTCGTATTTTTGCCAGCTGTAACATGCCTGGAATATTATTTTCATGGAAAGCGATGCGAAATTTACACTTCTTTGTCACATTTACACGTCTGTGATACGTGTACTGAGGGATCAGTGCTATAATTTACAATGTTCGTGATTGACGATATGCATCTGACGTCGTTCGACGTGACCTTTTCATAGAGAAACTAGGGTTGTACTGATAGATGAGTGGCACTTTGGTTCAAGGAATTTATAAATGGGGGAACTAAAGGATAAAGATTGGCAGTTAACTGTAAGTAAAGCTTAAAGTTACATCAGCAATGTCTCAGTGCACCCGTTTTATATTTATATTAAAAAAATAAAATCAATGCTAAAACTAACAGTATTATTGTTGATAGTATTGCCTAAACATTAATTAAAAGGACTTTGTGAGAATGTGAGTTGCTAATCGACTTATCTCCACTAAATACTTGGTCTGAAGCAAATGGGTGGAAAGTATCTCAAGTAAACAGTTTTAAATCTCTAGAAATTATATTGACCTCATGTTGTGAATAAGAAAACGAAAATATTAATCTCCTCGATCATCATGGAAACATCACAATATATAAAATATCCGAGCAACGATCTTCGTGAAACGCTCGGTTTTAGTTTTGTCAAGGAAGTCACGTTGCAGAGAGTACACTTCAAACCAGTTTACCAAAGTAACAATTACGTTATATTACTTAACGTTTATTGTTTAGTTTAAGGTGATTAAAGTTTTCGATGTAGTTTCTTAATGCTTCCCTTACACATGGTGAGTTACTGATTTTCATAAATTATAATAACGTATATACTTAACAATTATTGTTTTATTTAAGGTGGTTGTTACTTAATACTTGCGTAACGGTAACATATTTAAGAAGGCTCATGCCTACTACATAAAGTACTTTTTGGGCCATCGAAACAATTATCAATGGTTTCCTTCCATTAAACCTATACGTTTTAATTCAATCGATTCTAAACCTAGTTTAAATGCAGTATCCTGTAGAAAGAAGAAGACGCATGGCTACTGAGCGACTGGCTTGATCCTGAGCAAGAAAATCCCTGAATAATTAAGCGTATTTAATTGAGGATCTGGTAGAAAAAATAAGACGCATGGGAAATGCAGCCGGTTTCTGAGTTCTTCATCATCAATTTCTGTTGTTCCCCATGGAAAAAACTCCATGAACGAAGCATCTCCGTCTGGTCCTGTTGACAACCAGTGTCTTCACCTCTCTCCAAGTCTTGCTTTCCATTCCTTCCATTGCTTCTTCATCGTGTTTGTTTGGGCCTCGCTCTCTTCCTTTTACCCTGCGGGTTCCAGTCGAGTGCCTCTCTCTCAATGGCTTCATTTGCCTTTCTCAGGGTATATCCGTGCTTTATCTATCTCGGATTCTCCCGTCCTTCCCCTTCGTGGTTAGAGATTACTTCCAGTGAATACATATTCAGAATATGTCTTAAACAGCGGATGAAAAAGGCCTGTAACTTGTAGGTAACTTCTATTGTCACTTTTCAAGTCTCGGAAATTACTTCCTAAGATACGGAGTTTGGTAATGGTAGATATTTCGTTGTTCTTCCACACCGGGTAGAACCTTACAAGGGAACCATTTACTTTTTGAATGCGTTGCGATACATCCTGTGCAGCTTCTCTAACTTTGGTAACTACACTACCCAAGTAAGTGAAACAATCCACATCCTCTATAGATTCACCGTCGAGGACAAACGGGTCTACTTTGTTCGTGTTAGTTCTTAGAACCGTGGTCTTATTTGAGTTAATCGATAGTCCCAAATTTTTTTGCTTCTTTTAGCAAGTTTTCAAGCTTTGCTTGAATTTCATCAAGTGCCTGAGACAAGAAACACAAATCGTCAGCAAAATCTAGATCTTCCAGCCTATTAAACAGTCCCCATTGGATACAACGTTTCACCTTTCGTGTCACATTCCGTATTGCCGCATAAATCACAATCAGGAACATAGATGGCGACAATATAACCTTGGCGTACTCCTGAACGTACAGATATGTGCTCAGATACATGGCCCTCATTAATTACTCTGCTTGTGTAGTCACGAAACGTTTCTTAAATGAGGTTAATAATTTGTGATGGCACTCCATACCGCAATACTTCCTTCCACATAGCTTCTCTGTTGATTGAATCTCAAGCTTTCTCGAAGTCAACGAACACTGCACAGAGGCGAGATGATCATTCGGCACACTGTTCCAGAATTATCCTCGAAGTATTTATTTGGTCCATGCATGAGCGCTTGGTCTTCTGAGTTCTGTATCCGTAAATGCACTAACATACTGCGAGTTATAAAGCGTTCATAAACCATACAATAACGTAAATGAATTTCCGGGCGTCGCCGGGCAGCCAGCTTCTTTTTATTTATCCTAATTGAGAATCTTATAAAATGGTTAGCGAAAAATCAAAATAGCTTGCTTATAAATCTGTCGTTAAACCTATACTCCAATGTAGGTATATAAGGATGAAGTCTTTTCGGTGAATTTTTTGTATAACGGAGAACAATTGACGTAGAGGGCACAGAGAAACTTTAGAGAGAAACAGAAAAATATGTAAAAGAGAGGCATGGTCACTAGGTACAAAATATAGCTGCATTAGGGTAGGAATAGTTGGTAGGATGGAAACAGAATACATGCCTTGTGCTTTGTTTAAATCGTACAAGAATTAAAAACTAGCATAATATTGAAATTTCAACTTCAAATCAAAACCAGACCGCAGAAACAGAATAAAGGGAAAATTTCATTTATATGAAGATTGAAATACGATTTGATTAATTTAAAAGCCACATAAAGATTTAAAAATAGCCTAAATAAATATCTGAAATGACTGATCCTCTTTCCGCTAAAATAATTAATAACTAGAGTTGTTGTTAAATTTGCATTTTTGTTTATTAATTATAATAAATGAACTCGTCTGATGTTATTTTTGAACGAAGAACTGAATTAACCTTTTATTCAGTCCCACAAATAAAATTATTTTTCCATTATAGAGATTTCAGGTTTGTAACATATTCATCATATTTAAAAAAATAGAAAGAGACATGAAAATAAAATAATTAATTGGGTAACGACTTATTTGCTGAAGTACAATATCATCAATATTTTTATATGAATGCATGCTTCTAAGATTTATTTTAATGTAAAAACAATTTTAAACAAACTTCCTTTGGTGTAATGGTCAGCATTGCTATCTGGCATCACCGAGGTTCTGGGTTCGATTTATGGCTTGGGCATGTGCGTTTTCACACTTTTAAACTACAAATAACTGATTGCCCTAACTGCCTTAGTCGCTAATAACCATAATAGATGATGTGACTGTAAAATAAAAGATTAAGAAAACAAATTTTTTATTGTTTATAATTTTTTTTCGTAAATTGTCACCGGGATCAAATTCATTCGCAACATAATATTACGGTCTTCTCACATTTTGTCTTGAGTAGAATATTTGATTAAATCAATATCCACACACAGAACGATAGATTCGTATAGACAATGGAAATATTTGTTTGGTAAAAATAGGTAAATGAGATTCTATAACTTAATCCGAGTGAGCCACAAGTGAACATGAGAATGAATGACGAAGCAGCGAGTTCCACGTTGCATCTGTTGAACAAGGGACCGAACGCCGTAGGCTTAAGAGTCGAGTGCTACTATGAAAGAAGGGGAAGTGAGTGCAACACAACGTCCCCTGGAACTGGCTTTCAGACAAAACAATTTTATACAGGAAAATTTTCATGGAAATTAAGTAAATGAAATGAGGCTACTCACATCTTATTTAACATAATGTTTATATATATATATATATATATATATATATTTATTTATTTATTTATTTATTTTGTAACGATGGATCCACCTGCGTTGACGATTGCTTCATAAATTTGTGAGCCACTACAGTTGCCTCAGGTGTTCGTCCGTCAATTAATTTTTGAGTCTATTTTTTGGATCGCCAGGTAATTTTGAATAAAAAAATATCAAAATTAATGAAGAATAAACAACTTCAATCCTGAACATTGGAATTTGAATTCTCTCAGGGCGTTGTGGGGTTTATGTTGCGAATTTTACGTCAAACTTTCTTTAACCACTTCTTGCTTACACTTTGCGATATTGTTTATCTGAAAATACTGTATGATTCCGAATCTCGCCGAGAACTTAAGAACCTTCTCTGATCATGCGTCGAGGTGAACTCCTAAACGTAAACCGTACAACCGTGTGACGTCTCGCCGCCATGGCCACAGTAGCTTGTTCCAGACCCGAACACTTCCCCTAAGCTGCACCTCGTCCCGATCTACTAACAACCTTTCCCGACAATGTCTGGCTGTGAGCAACTGATTTTCGCGCTATTTCGTCCCATTAGTCGCTTATATGTTTTAGCTTACTGAGTCACGTTGACATTATAATAAGTTCTCAGCATATGGTAGGTTCTTCCCAATTCTCGCATTATTTCTCGAGAGATCTGTTCTACTCTTCTTAAAAAATTTATGCATAGAGAAAGGACGCTTATAGGTAACCTGTAGAGAAGACAGGCAGCAGTAATTAGAATAGAAGATCAAGAAAAGAAAACCGTAATCAAGAAAAGAGTAAGCCAAGGATGTAGCCTCCAACCCATGCTGTTTAACTTACATATAGAACAGGCGATGAAGCAAGTTATAACTGAATATGGAAAAGGAATCATACTATAAGGACAAGAAATAAAAACCTTACGCTTTGCCGACGATATTGTAGCATTTGGGGAGCCATAAGAAGACTTGGAAACCGTAATAAATGGCATGAACGTGGTCCTGGAGAAAGAGTTTAATATGAGGATTAGTATATGGAAAACAAAGGTAATGGAGTGTAGTATGGGAAACAGTGGAATAACAAAGGGTGTTAGATTGGGAAGGGATATTTTGACGGAAGCAAAGAAATTCTGCTACTTGGGAAGCGTAAAGACAAGGAAGGCTTTCGCGAAAAAGAGGAATTTACTTACGGGTACTATAAATGTGAATATTAGGACATCGTTGCTAAAAATGTTCGCGTGGAGCCTGGCGTTACAAGGGGGTGAAACGTGGACGATAGGAACTGCGGAAAGAAAAAGAATAGAAGCCTTTGAAAAGTGGTGCTATAGGCGAATGCTGAAAATCAGATAGGTGGATAGAATAACAAACGAGGAAGTTCTTAACAGAATATGGGAAAAGCGAACAATATGAAGGACGTTGACTAAGAGAAGGGATAGATTAATAGGCCACGTTTTAAGACAAGAGGGTCTTTTAAAATTAGCATTATAGCGACGCGTGTTGTGTAAGAACAGAAGAGGGAGGCCACGTATTGAATGCGCTAAGCAGATTAAGTGGGCTGTGGTAGGTATAAGGTATTGAAAGGCTTGTGCAAGATAGGCTAGCATAGAGGGTTGCATCAGACCAGTCTTAGGACTGAGTACCACACCAACAACAAAAAGCAGCACATAAATTAAAATATTAAAGAAAATGCGTAAAAATATCCTGTTGAGTTGGTCCTAATTAATTAAATTTTTTAAAGGACTCGTTAACGATTTGTTTAGACTGTCAGTCTCAATAAAAGTGATATAAATTTTATTTCATGACGCTTATTTATTTTTAGCTGTTTCCATTCATTACGTCACATGACCTAATAACAACTCCGACTAGAGAAAGTAGGAGGGTTTCTGTAGCGCATGTAATATTGAGGAAATGAGTGGTCTTCTTACTTCAAATAGCTTATATACTATTTGCAGCCAGCGTTGCCCGGTTACTTACTTGTTATAGCCCTAAACAGTATTTGACCCGACACTAATGATATAACTGTACAATCGTAAGATAAGAATATTAATAAATTTGTAAAAAAAATTGTAATGGCCAACATCTGATTTACCCGACTCGGAGCGCTTCTTTTTAACATTTACCTTTTTACGCCTACTTTTACCGACTGAATGTTTATTTCATTATAACGGTGTGATGACTCACACACTACCGACAGTAAATCGTCTAGTACATTAGATAAACTCGCGATCTTAAGAGTCTAAATCAACCAGATGGATTTAACACTAGATATGTCCTAGGTACCTTAATGGATTAAGAAATTTCACCCGGTAGGCTAACAGAGGAAAGAACCTAATGAAGTCACAAATGGTCTCGGTGACTAATCTGCTATTTATTTTATTTCCTCAAAATTACCATGCCAATCACAAATCGTTCAATCAAAAAGTGTTTCTGAAGAGCTTGAAATTTAGTGTAGCGTCAATTTATTTAAAACGAGTTTGTAACGGGAATTTAAAATCCAGCGGAGCGCTTGAAATTAAAAAATCCTTACAGGACGTCACGGAGATGCGCATGATCAGTGAATTATAGTTCACTATATACAAGTGTAAAAAAAATAACGAAGTCCGTTAACTGTTCAATAGATAAAGTATTTAGTACTAGTAATGTCATTAAGTAGTTGAAAATATCGCTTCAAATTGTAACGGAATTTCCACATCTTCAACAAATTGTATTGACGGAAATTTATTTTTCTTCACTTATTATTATTATATACATGACATTAAAAATGCACGCATAAGCTTAAGATTCTTTAAAATTCTCACTTAAATTCTTTCACAAGTCTTTGCTATTGACAACATATCTATTAAAGTGTTGTGGGTAAATTAACTTACTTATTGTTTTTTGTCACTCTTTGAAATTTGCTGACGTTCATTCTCGAGGATATAGTTTGGCAAAAATTGTGTTGTTGAGTTTCGTGCATCTTGTGCTCTAAATAAAACGGAAAGACACAAACGTACGTAAGAATCTTCAGTATTGTTTTTATCGTCACATGTTCCTGGTATTTGTAATGCAGGATTTAATTGATGGAATGTAGAAGAATGTAAATAAATATCTTCTGTATTGTGCGCAATTAATGCAGTACTTTTCCTTTATTCAGTTAATCTCAATACTCGCTGACGTCACAAGATTCCGCACGCTGAAGCGTTCACACACATTTCTTTTAATATAACTCATTCACGATTTTGCTAGGGGTTTCTCACCCAGCATTTCTTTTACTCGAGGTTTCAAGAATAACTCTATTAAATTTTGTTGCAATTTGTCTACGCATTTAGATCTGTCTAAAAATACCATTGCGTAGAAAAATGCGTACATACAGTACACACAAATATACATAGAAACAAATATTCCTGTAAATTACGTAGATTATTATTTTGAATTAAGTACGTTCTCATCAGTATAATCTTACAGAATTTCTGTTTATGATTCTCTCAATAACGATGTAAGTTGGGGGGAGGGGTTGTTTGAAATTAATGTTTCTTAGCTGATACATTGTTTCCTAATCTACTTCTTTTCTTTCTCTTGATTACTTCAAGGAGCCGACTCTGTTCATTAATTTACGCCTTAAGTAACTTGCTCATGACTCTACGAGTCGAACAGTGATCCGTAACTCTCTTTACGTAGTCGTTTTAGATAACAGTTCTTTTATAAGAATCGATTCTGCGAAACAATTCTCAGTTCTTTTGCCTACCTCCAGTTCAGTGTTTTTATCTCGTATTTTGAATTATAGTCTTTTACGCTTATTTTAGCTCATACTATAATGGGTTATTAATTCCTTTTCTAATATTATTTGACGGAAACGTCAAGGATAATGTGAGGATTTACTTCGCGTATTATTACATCGTGGTCGCGAAGACCGGGACTAAAACTGTTGGAGAATCAATACACGGACCACGTATCATTCCAAATTGGGAATGTGTCATGCAAGATTGCAGTCCGTTGCCGACCCGGTAGGCCGAGACCCTCATGGGCTGTAGAGCCAAAGAAGAAGAAGATTATTACACGTGACTAGGCAGTCGATGCGACCTTTATAAATAAATAAAAAATAAGTTTATTACATCGTATATCCAGGGCTTCACGGCCTTGGTACGACTTGACAGTACCATATACCCCTGTACATGGCAACGTAGCAGGTTTTCTGACTCGTCTAGTTCCCTCAATTTTAATTTAGTGAATTACAGGGAATATCGTCATTTATCGTGCTTATTCATGACGTTGAGCTGAGAAACATGCACTGAACATGCACGAAGGATAATATATATTTATATTGGCCCCAGTTGCAGCGTCAAAGTATAACTCAACTCCCGACCTACTGCGGTGCTAATGTTTCAAGGTTTTATGTTTGGCTCGACTGCTTAATTTTTCGTTTAATTTCAGGAAGAAATATATGATCACCAAATAATTTTACAAAGAAATAGCTCTAAAAGGATTTTTTAAAATGTAAAACATAATCCTTAGGGCGTGGTCACCAATTAATTACAACCTCCACCATCATCCATCAGCCGTGCCTCGCTAAGAACCCACAAATATAAATCAAATAATAGCATGGCGTCTCACTACCATGAATTCCGGTAGTTTTTTTCGAGACCCAACATCTCTTCTTCCAGCCGCGTCCCTTCGCGATCCGGCTAAGCTAACTTACACCACCATGCTTGACCGTCGAATGTTTTTGTCTTACAGCTTACGCACGCTTCCCGCAATACGACAATGAACTGTCGGCTTCACTCAAAACAGCCCCCAACAATGCTGTCTGGTGCGACTTATTTTTATTTTAAAAAACGGAGGCATAAATACGTGTTGTAATATATAAAGATTGTTAAATTACATTAATAATACTTCAAAGTTGTAACTAATTTAATATAATATTCAACTATTTATATTAAAACATTAGCCCCACAATCAGTAATCATTTATGTAATATTGAATGAAGTAGATCTGTTAATTGTTAATGATTAAATAACGACGCAAAATTTTAATTAATTAATTTTTAGAATATTTAATTTAATTTACAAAAAAAATTGGATACATATCAGTTAAACAAAAGTTTAACACGGATATATTCAAGTTCAGTCTTGTCGGGTCGCTTAACCGGCTCTCCAATGAAAGTTTTAAAATGATAAAATGTTTATACTTTACTATAAATACTTAATGAAATTTCGGAAAACAAGCTACAGTTTATCATTGAATATTCTTAAAATTAAATTTTTCAAATTCTTTTTGACTTAATGAAACAGGCTTAAGTCTGCAATTTTGCAAAATTATATATATACGTATTACTAAACTGTTTACCAGCTCTGCAATTTAACAATTTTACTTCAATACTGGAAAGAATGAATACCCCCCATGATGGAGGCTTGTTGCCACCGGGGCTGGTGCAATTTCGCCCCTGGACACTAGTAAATGCCTCCAGCTAACTCACCCTAGGCACCAATTCCAAGATATTAGACCGTGATATTAATACAGATATTTTATTGTCTGCCAATATTCCCTACAAACTCTGAGTCAGGATACCAACAGCCGACAGAATATTATTGGAGACTTTTGATCTTAAAACTCCAACGTGACTGACTTATAAACACGGACTTCGAAACTTCTACTCCTGACCAAAATTAACAGACGACTGACTTATTTTTTCTGAAATTCCTTTGACCTCCACGAGATCATTTCAAAATCATGGAACGTCCTACATTTTTCCTTTATCGCTTGACTTTTCATTACATGGATAGTTTTCTTGACAAGACAACTAGTTCATTTAGGTAAAAGAAAGTAAGAGGTCTGATACTGCCTGGAAAACATACGATTACATCCTTTACATTACATGCTCGAATTTTTTTGTATGTTTTTAATTATTAATTGTTTTTATCAAATAAAATTTGCTAAATAATAACTTCTTTAACAGATTATGATGATTGATACGTACCACAATATATATTATCCATATTATTATTTTTCGCTAATTATTACATGAATGGAAGTTCTTAAAGAGGAGTAATATTCAACAAGTTTGAAATTATAAAGAATTTTTCTAAATTAACTTACTATAACTTTACTTTCATAATAAACATAGTGCCTAAATATCGAAAATATAATAAAACTTATCAAATTATCAATTTAATCCCAATTATAACGTAACTTGTAAATACCCAAATATGATAATTTATTTTTATTTTTTAATATATTATTTTTGATCGCATCAACAATTGGAAGTTTTTGAAATCTACAAAATTGTAATTTAGAATTTTTATTACTTTTGTAATTAATTTAATCTCAAGGAAGTGTTTACTCAAGTAAGATACATAATATTTTACATAATTCTACCAGTACCATTACTGGTTTCTCCGTCTTAAAGAGGCAAACATTATGATTAATGATTCATTTCAGTTGACGTTCAATCTGAATATGAACTGCAAAATAAAATGAGAGGATGTTGTGTCACCTGCATGATTATGTAGGAGGTCTGGTTATCACCGCGGATCGAATACGACGTCCTGCACTTTCATGGAACATTAATCAGCCGCGGTTCGTTGGTGACAGCCGCCAGGGTCTTTATAAAAACTGTGTTACCTTGACATACAACCCACGGCAAGTCCCAAGGGAATGGAGCTCCTATCGATCGCTGTACTTAAATTTTGAAGGGCATTTGCTTATCAAATAAAACGTTACATCTGCTACTTAAATAATATATATTTCAGAATATCATATTTCATTTCATTTGATTGATAATTCCAAATAACGTCTATGGGTATGAGTCGTAAGGAATGACAGCACATGATCCGTACACAATGATTTAATCCGGCTTAAACAACCATTTCAAACTCGTCAACTGGATTTACCGGATAATGCTCCAAACACTCATGCAAATTGAATATTTCACAACGCGACTGAAGCTTAAAGAGATACAGCGAATAAAGCATAAAAGTATATTCAATCATTGTTATGTTGAATAATCAATGGAAAAATTTTGTAATATCTATCAACTCGTTTATAAATTCAATATCTCTTACAATTCCCGAAGTGAACTGTGTTAAGGTGGAATATCCTGAAGTAGTCGATGTTATACGAGAAAACGGAATTATAACAAAACGACAGATCTAATTATTCACCGGTATTATTAGTATATTGCAATAGCACGGTTTTCTTAACTGGTTCAAACTACCTTCACTAACTTTTACAGCCTTCATATATACGTAATTTATATTTATGAGTGTAATACACGAATATTATTACTGTTCACATTATAAAGAATGAAATACATTGTAGCTAACTAGGAGGTTAAAGTTGCTATGTAAATTTTAAACGTAAACTTATTATTGACGATACACTATCTGTCGTATCACTCCTAATTTGGAATGTGTCATGCAAGATGACAGTCCGCAGTCGACTCGCCCTCAACGGGCTGGAGAGACAAAGAAAAAAACGACACTATCTGTAAAATGAAAATTATTTATTGTAAATAGGACGACTAAAAAACAATTACAACAAATAAGTAGACACTAAATATCGAAAGAAAATACAAATAGAACATAAACGCCTAAGATATTCGGAGACAAAAGTATTCACCCAAAGGTCATGAAATTGAATTTAGAAGATCATAATGAAAAACTGTACACCCTATCGGAAGGTTGCCAGAATGTTGGAACAAGAGAAGTAAAAATTTTTGAAGAAAGGATAAGAAAAACACGACCTATAATCATGGAATTTGTAGATTTAGAAAAAGTGGTTTTTAATGTGAACTTGAACACAGTATGCGGAATTTTGAAGAGCATGGCAAAAAATATCAGGAATGAAGGCTTATCCATTACCTCTATAGAAGGCAGTCAGCAGTAATTGAGAATTGAAGATCAAGAAAAGAAAGCAGAAATCAAGAAAAGATAAGGACAAGGATGCAGTCTGTCACCCATGTTGTTTAACTTACGTATAGGCAATGAAGAAAGTTAAAACGGAATATGAAAAATGAATAACACTGCAAGGAGTAGAAATAAAAACCCTACGCTTTTCTATTGATATTGTAGTATTAGGGGAGTCAGAAAAGACTTGGAAACCGTAAATGGCATGAACGAAGTCCTGAAGGAACAGTTCAATATGAGGATAAATAGAGGACAAAGCCAGGGTAATGGGATGTAGTATGGGAAAAATTGAAATAACAAAGGGTGTTAGATTGGTAAGGGATATTTTGAAGTAAGCTAAGGAATTCTGCTTCTAGGGAAGCGTAATAACTAGGAATTGTTGAAGTATAGTAGACATGAAGAGTAGGGTAGCACAGGCAAGGAAGGCTTTCGCGAAAAAGAGAAATTTATTTACGGGTACTATAAATGTGAATATTAGGACATCGTTGCTAAAAATGTTCGTATGGAGCGTGGCGTTACATGGGTGCGAAACGTGGACGATACGAGTTGCGGAAAGGAAAAGAATAGAAGCCTTTGAAATGTGGTGCTATAGGGGAATGCTGATAATCAGATGGGTGGATAGAATTACTGACCAAGAGAAGTGATAGATTAATAGGCCACATTTTAAGACATGAGGGTCGTGTAAAATTAGCATTAAATGGAAATGTGTGGGGGATAAGAACGGAAAGGGGAGGCCGGGGATGGAATACGCTAAGCGGATTATGAGGATGTGGGATGCGCTAATGTTGCGAAAATAAAAAGACTTGTGCAAGTCAGGCTAGCATGGAGGGTTGCATCAGACGAGTCTTAGAAATTAATATGAATACATTTAAAAAATATTAGTATTTAAATCAATTAGTAATTAACTTATATTTCATAATTATTAGTAGAAATTTCAATGTGCATACACTTTTTTTGTAAGATGGGGAAAGGGCAATAAATGTCATTAGGTTCAAATTATTAAAAATTTAATTGAGATTAAAAATAGGCTACTGTGTGATAACATTACTTCAATTAATAATATAGTATTTAAATTGAAGAATAAGGTTCATCACAAGAACATTATTACAGTAAATAGGAAGAAGAGACTTTTCTATAAATATATTGATAAAAATTTAATTAAATTGATAAAGAAATTCAGTGGAATCAGGAATGTAGCGGACACCTCTGTGAAACTTTCCCTGTCCTATTCAACTGTTAATTTAAAATTAAGCAACAAATTAAGTATTCTTGTTTACATAACTTTAAAAAATTCCCAAATGAATGAGTTACTTCTGAGACTATCCCAGCATAAATAATATATTCATATTATTATGGAAATGAAGTTTTGTATTTTCTTGTAACAGCGTGCAAGTAACTTCTCACGCAGGTCGAATTAAACAATTAACAAACGTTTGCAGATATAGACGCATACCTAAGACATAACAGCGAATCCTATTATTGTAAAAAACAGAAGTTATTGAACTGAGTAGGAAATTATAATTTACTAACAAGGCGAAATATCATTAGAAATAAGACAACTACGCCGACTAAACTGTCATCGATTTTCCTTTTGATTAAATTAAATAATTGTAAAGTAATAACGATATATATTAACCTGACATATATATATATATATATATATATATATATATATAATGATTGTATTGAAAGAATTTTTCTTATTATCTAGGCTGAATAAGTTACAGTGAAATGTATTGGGAAAATATCAAAATTACGTGAACTATATGTGTGCAACAAATAAATCGCCTCCCAAAGCAATTATGTCTAGGCGTAACCTTTGATATAAAACTCGATAACTTTAATTATAACTGAAATTATATTGTTAAAAAGAAAACTTATATTCTCTCAGGCTTTCTCCTCTTGAAGTAGAATCTGTTCCTTCGGAAACGTCATTTTGACAGCAAGCTTCCAATAAGGCTTTCACTCCCCTTCCACTCAAACCGAAGTCATTTTTTGTTATTAAAAATAGAAGTGGTGAAGTTTTACCAAGGGCAATTTCTTGGCTTCCTAAGCGCAATAGCCCTGTGGCGGCGCTGCCTGTGGTTGGTGGATGGGGAAGTGTGCGAAATTAATGAGAATTTCCAAGCAAAATTAAAAGGAATTTTGTTTCTCCGGCGGAAGAGGGGAGCTCAGCGAACTATACACTCGAGAGAGGGGAAACTTTTTATTTTTTTAATCATGGTTGTTAGAGTTTATTTTGGAGGAAGTGGCCGCTCTTACACCGATGCTCTCGTACAATCTTCTTCTTAACTGCGCAGAACTTACTGATCAACCGTTCTGAAACGCCTAAGCTTCATGTGCAAGAACCACTATCTCGCAACTTCTACACATAAAACAGATTTACACGTACGAATATTGATTTACATGATTGATGATTAGGACCGTTTACAAGTTGTATGATAATAATCAACTATGGCGCCTCAGAGTTGAATGTATCTCCCAAACAACACTAAATAATTTAAAACGTGTAATACGTAAGTTGAATATATGTAATAAATGTTTCTGAAAATATTTTCACGTTATGTAGGGACTATGAGTACAAAAACTATAAAAGTAGATGTAGAATATAAATATAAAATATTTAGGATATCTGGCCGCTATGGTATAGCAAATAAACTCATTGATCATTATTTTCATATTTTGATTAGGACACAAGTAATTTATTTTGAATCTTTAAACTTGTGTAACCCATTAGGCAAGGAATTGAAAGTGGAGGGCCTGCGAGTTGGAAATAGAAGAGAAAGGCCAAAACTAGAATATGATAGGCAAATCAATGTTTGTGTGTGCCGATGAATGATTAGCGCAGGATACATTAGTTGGAGATGAGCATCTAACCAGTTTGTGGAGTAACTTCCATATCAACGTGAATATCAGAGGTAGTAGGATAAGTTCAGAATTACACACTTAAATTACGTGAAGCGTGAAAATCTATGTGTAAAAGGAATAAGACTTGTATTTAAACAATTGGCAGAAAAAAATTAAAAATAACTGTCGGTTATGAATATTTTATTTATTTCGAAGCAACGAAGTGAATTAAAGTCTTCAACTTTCGAACTCATTACCTACATAAATTATTATAACAAAGAAAATAATTAAATACAAATAATTACAGGTTTTTAAGCATACAACAGATAGTATATGTAATACTCGTATTAAATGAGAAATATTAAGGAAAATAGTATGTAGGAGGATGGGACGTCAAATAGAATGCGCGTTAGGAGATCAATTTGGTTTTAGGAAGAGAAGCAATATTGACTTTGCGACTAATTTTAGAAGACAGGCTAAGAAAAAACAGGCCTTCGTTCATAGAATTTGTATGTTTATGAAAAGCGTTTGATAAAGCGAACTGGAACACTAATAAGGATTTTAAAGAACTCAGGAATGAAATATCACAAAATGAGGCTTCTACATAAACTCGACAGAAGACAGGCAGCAGTAATTAGAATAGAAGATCAAGAAAAGAAAGCCGTAATGAAGAAAGGAGTAAGACAAGGATGCAGTCTGTCGCCCATGCTATTTAACTTATATATAGAAAAGATGATGAAGAAAGTTAAAACGGAATATGGAAAATGAATTAAACTGCAGGGAGAACAAATAAAAATCCTACGCTTTACCGACGATATTGTAGTATTAGTGAAATGAGAAGAAACCATAATAAATGGCTTGAACGTAGTCCTCGAGAAACAGTTCAATATGAGGATTAATAAAGGACAAAACCAAGGTAAATGGAGTGTAGTACGGGAAACAGTGGAATAACAAAGGGTGTTATATTAGGAAGGGATACTTTGACGGAAGTTAAGAAATTATGCTACTTGGGAAGCGTAATAACTAACTAGTGATGGTAGAAGTATATAAGACATAAAGAGTAGGATAGTATAGACAAGGAAGGCTTTCGCGAAAAAGTGGAATTTACTTACGGATACTATAAATGTGAATATTAGGAAATCGTTGCTAAAAATGTTCATATGGTGTATGGCGTTATATGGGTGCTGAAACTCAGATGGGTGGATAGAATCACAAACGAGGAAGTTCTTAACAGAATATGGGAAAAGCGAAAAACATGGAGTACGTTGACCAAGAGATGGGATAGATTAATACGCCACGTTTTAAGACACGAGGGTCTTGTAAAATTAACATTAGAGTGAAGTGTGTGGGATAAGAACAGAAAAGGAGTGACAACGATGGAATATGCTAAGTAGATTAGGGAAGTTGTGGGTTGTGCTAGTTATGAGAAAATGAAAAGGCTTTTGCAAGATATTTTAGCATGGAGGGTTGCATCACATTAGTCTTAGGACTGAATATCAGAACAACAACAGCAAGAATATATTTTAAGTACAAAAAATATAAAAAATGTTCATAAAATTGACGTAATGGGATTTTATTTTGTTTAACATTTTTATATTGTCAAAATTCAATGGATGTTGCTTGTATTTAACAAAATAAGACAAAAGTGTCTTATTTTTTATTTTGATTAAGAATTAGATTATTTATATATTAAATTATTTAAAGCGTTCCAAAAAATCTTTCAGGTCTTTTTATATATGTCTGACATGAATTTTCGGTTACATTTTGATTTTATATCATTGGCCTTAATTCCAGAATAATATATTTTACAGATATTCCATGGTATTTTGTAGTACGCATTTTTTAAGTTATTAGGAAAACATATCTTGTGGTTTTGTTAAAAGATTAGTGCTTTGATTTGTTGGTTTCGTTATAAACATTAAAGTGAACTAATGTTTTATTATTATTACTTTTAAATGTCAACATTTTACGCATATCTGTCGAATATAAATATTATTATTAGCAAGAAGCTTTTATTCTTATTTGTTTATAAAATTTTGTTATGGTATATATTTAGACCATTAATTCCGATCATCAATGATCTAAAATAACAAACCATATCAGAAATCGGTTATCAAAGATAAAATTGATTGTAAGAACTTCAATAATTTAGTAAACAAAATGACATTATAACATTATAAAATACTACACTGACTATTTTATCCACGTTACGAGCACCAGAATGTAATCATACGTTAACATTAAATCATAAAACGTTAAGAACAACCAAGAACGATCTTAAATTGCGAATATGTAATTGTTTCTAAATTATATTGAATCGAAACAAATACTCGTAAATGAAAACAATAGGTAAAATACTGTATATTGAAAAACTTAAGGTGGTGAGAATAAAATATATACTAACGATATTTTAAAACATGTTTCTGAACATATATATATATATAGTATATATTAAGTATAAGTAATTAATTGTTTCTTTAATAAATTAGATACGGATAATTATTTTGTTGTTGTATTGATTGGGTCACCTGGATCGTTCTTAGAAAGTTGAACTCGGTAGATGGCACTGTTGATGAGATCCAGATCTTTTTTAATTTTCCGACCCAAATTTTATATACATAATTTTTTGAATTTTTGAATTTTTCATACAAAAAATTTTTAGCCGTATAGTTTCGCATTTGAGTGAATCTTCAATACATGCGCAAGTTCATTGAGTCGTAGATTGGCATTATTTCGCATGCTGAGTGTATAATTTATCCATTAATTTGTTATTGAACAAATGATAATTTAAACGTGAAAGGTGCATTGTTTGAAATACGATATATACAAATGTTCATTGGGTGGCTTTTCTGGTAACCTTAATAAAACATTTTATTTTTGCCATTCATTTTTACTATTTTGATGATAGGGGAAGGGAGGAAGTGTAAATTTTAAAAATGTGATGATCTACCTGTTTGTTCATCACGTATTGATAAAGAGATTACTGTCAAATGAAATATTGCAATGGGCAAATATAAATGAAATACCGGGCAACTCAGGGCTCCCAACTAGTTAATATTATATAGACTTAATTCAATAGGATTTTTTAAATAAGATTTCTGGGATACATGTGCCGATCCTTGTTACATAAAAAAAGCCTCATGCTGTTACAAACGTTGAATTTTGTCTTGCTTTTTTCACTCACTCAAATAAATCTTTATTAAGGAAAATGAAATACGAGATAAAACTTTTACTAAAAGATATTCGTGTCAAAAATATGGTGATAGTTTATCTAAACAAATATGTTGTCAGCTATATCAGGTTGATATGCTTATCAAATCTCACACAATTCATTGAATGTCTTAAGAATTTTAGCCTCACGAGAAAATATTATTCCGGACGTAGATTTTATTTAATTAAGTAGTACATTATTGTTAAGAAAGGCTGTTACCGTTTTACGTCAATCCGTTTTCTTCTTAAACCTTTATCTGTATTTTTCGACACTTACATTTAGTTTTCCTACAGATTACATGCCAACAGCTTAGATTTATATGTATTAGCGTTCCTGCAACCCTTAGAAATCATTTTTAGTTTAGGATTCCACAGTTTATCAAAAATGAATAACCGTTATTTTTTGTACGAACCGTTCTGCTCGTTCCTCTGGAAAATTTTTCCGCCGAGGAAGATAGAAATTTCCTATTTATAATATCCAGTACATAAATCACGTCCGCGAAGTGATTGACATATCAGATCGGCGAAGAATTATTGATGCATCCGCCGCTATCAGTGATTTATAACTCACCTTTGGCTAGCTGTGGCGTAGCACGGAGCCTAAAATTACAGCACTCCCCTAATTGCCGGCGTCACCTCTCACAGTTATTAATTTTTTTTCGGTATGTAGCTTAACGACAATGCCTAGACCTGACCACGTTGCGGGGGCGGGGGCGGGGCCCGTGGCTAAATGTGATAAGCAAGGTAATCGGAGCTTCCATTGCATGTAGGCGCTAATGGTAACGCGGGCCTTTAATATGGCTTAAGTGCAATATGCAAGCCGCCTAATGGGGACACGGCAATTGGAAGATATTACCATGACGTGAGGGCGATTGCTGTTCGAATAGGAGCGAGGCTTCTCTGATGATTGCTGTGCTCTACATCAACGAGGTTGTTGACTTTATTTCAACCAGTAAAGGTTCCAGACCCTACATTACGCACACGATCAGAATCTGGCAGTAATTATTAACACAAAAATATTGATAAGTGGTATAGTCAATTGAAAAACAATAAAATCACAAAAAAGAAAAAAAATATTTAAAATAAATTGAAATAATCATTTACCTTACCGTATTAATGAACTCACTTATTACAAGCATGAGATGTATAGTATTAATCGCTAAGACAGGAAAGCATCATTCAGCATTAAAAAATCTGTTAAGAATATATACCCGATTTTAAATAATAATTTAACACACGTTAAACCGACCATTAAAATTATTTGAAGGAAATATAAATTCGTGAATTATTAATTAACGCTAATTCTATTTCATATTTACGAATATAAATATTTATTATACCTTAAATTGAATAATCTTTTAAGAAAGGTAAATTCAATATCGGCTTTAAAGTCTATGAATATTTATTGAAAACCCTCGCCAAATGCAAAATTGCAATATCTATTCATAGATATTAAATCCGATTATGTCCGATTCGGTAGGATTAAGAATAAAAATCACAGAAAAGTAAATCTGTAAGAGAATAATTTTAACATTCAATAATGCTACATTGGTTGAAATAAATCATTACTGAAAGTGTATTTTGGAAGATTTTTTTCACAGGTCATAATTCGGTCCATCGTATTTAATCGGATTCATAACACAACCTAATGAACCTTAGGAAGTGAAGGCGAAACTGTTTTATCGAATATAGCTTCAAGGGCTGGAGTATAAATTATAAAACTGCGAATTTAAAGAAGTAAATCAGAACAGAATGTTGCATTATAAGCATGAGATGGATCATAAAACTACTCAAAAAATTATGCGGAGAATCCCTTGAACATAATACGCTCATAATGAATACCTCTTTTCAAATTAAAAATGACACAATTGTACCATCGTGATTAATATATTACTTCTAGCTTCTCAAAAATATTTAAGTGGAAAGTAATGCATAAGATACAGTTGCAATGATTTATAATGTTCATACAGTAATATAAATACAGTAAAATGATTAGTTGGTAAACAAATAAATCTATTAAACATGAAGCCATTCTAAAGGTAGAATACATGTGTAGGAAAGTATTGCAAAGTAATAGGAAATATGTAAGAAAGTATCGCGAAAGTAGAGTTTTCAATAAAATATACAAAAGCCAATCAGCAGCAATTTCTATAGAAGGGCACGAAAAGGAAGCAAGAGGAGAAACTAAGGCAATGGAGTTTAGTATGGGAAACAGTGGAATAGCATAGAGTGTTATATTGGGAAGGGATATATTTAAGTAAGTTAAAGGATTCTGCTACTCGGGTAGCATAAGAACTAGGGATGGTAGAAGTATAGTAGACATAAAGAATAGGATAGTACGAGCACAAAAGGCTTTCGTAAAAAAGAGGAATTTACATACGGTTAATATAAGGATCAATATTAGGAAATCATTACTAAAAATGATTGTATGGAGTGTGGCGTTATATGAGCCCGAAATGTGGACTATAGGAGTTGCGGAAAGGAAAAGAATAGAAGCCTTCGAAATGTAGTGCTATAGGAGAATGAGATGGGTGGATAGAACCGCTAACGTGGAAGTTAGAAGCATAATAATAGAAGAAAGAGCAATATGGAGGACTTTGACCAAAACAACAGTTTGATTAAAATGCAACGTTTTGATAGATGAGGGTCTTGTAAAATTAGCAGTAGAGGGGAGTGTGTGTGGTAACAACAGAAGAGGGAGGCAAGGATGGAATACGCTAAACAGATTAGGGAGTATGGGAGTATGTTATAGTTATGTGGAAATGATAAGGCTTGCGCAAAATGTTAGCATGGGGGTTGCATCGGACCAGTCTAATGAATGAATACAACAACAACGTGTGTAGGGTGGGGTGTGTTGGGAATAAATAATAGGTAAGTTAATGAAATAAATGGGGAATGTTTTAAATAAACTTAATTAAGAAATATTTATAAATTAAGAGGTACGGCGACGGAATTTGATGTCTTTCTAATCTCTGGAAAAAACCGTGGATGATACCCTCCATTGGCTTCAAGGATTGGGATGCCTGAGTACGTAGCTGTTTGAATGAAATGTCGCCTCTCTGTCAGCTTCGTCGCAATTTGACCTCTTTCAAACGTCCGGGGCCAAACGTTGGCTGCCTTCTGTCGCCTTCAAGTTCCAAGAGAAGAATGATAATTCACACTGCCTCATCGCCGTATGAAAAAGCATAAAAAATCGACCTTTTAGATAGATCTTCTAAATCACGAAACGCCATTGGATGAGGCAACCGCGTTGCATTAGAATATTTCCGTATTTTCTTGCTTCCGATTCACACAGTAGAATATTTACGGAAATTCCACCCGTCATATTCCTCCGCCGCCGAAATGCCATGCCTGGGGATTAGTGGCGGCATAATGTTTCGACTGTAGCTATAGGTGAATGCATAAAATCAAATCAGTGGATATGATAACTATCCAGGAAGCTCTAAGCAGAATAATGGAAGAGAGGACAATTTGAAGGACTTTGACCAAGAGAAGGGATAGATTAATAGGCCACGTTTAGAGACATGATGGTCTTGTAAAATTAGTCTTAGAGGGAAGTATGTGCGAAAAGAACAGAAGTGGGAGGCCACGAATGGAATTTGCTAGGCAGATTAGGGATGATATGGGATGTGTTTAGCTATGTAGAAATGAAAAGGCGAGCGCAGGATAGGTTAGTATGTAGGGCTGCATCAGACCAGTCGTAGGTCTGATTACCACAACATTTTCATATACTTTCTAAACTGCTTTTATTAGTTTGGTCTAGACTTTCTAAATTTTATTTGTAGGGATACTGTAATTTTTTAGATCTATTTACAGTATCAGTACTTCCTAGATGACTTTATTTTCTGTCTACTGAGTTACTAAGAAAAAATGGTGCATAGGTGATTAGTAATCTCTGAAATAGGCTTGTGTCGCGTTATTTATTTTCCAAATTTTCGCGTTTAGTATTTCTTCATAGATTATGAAAGTTGTAAAAGTAAGTTATCGATAGTCTCTGCTGCTTTTCGTGTGTATGTTCGGCGTGTAACAGGTTTTCTATTTTGCCTGTACCGTAGTTACGCGAATTTAATTCGTAGGTTATTCCGTAGCTTTAGTGTCAATAATTGTGGTTCGCATTCGATTCCACTAAGTAGTTCAACGGCAACTTAATTAAATACCATAATTCCGTGTTATGCAATGTTTGCATTGTCGTCTTTGTTACGCAAATAATTTCATTCATTTGTATATATCGCTGCAATGACGTAGTGATCAAATTTACAGGAAATAGAAGATAAACATTACCCGAGAGAACTATTGAAAACCATAACGCGCTGTATGAGAAAGAAAGGAAGAGACCTGAATTCAAACGTAATCTTATGGCAGCAACATAAATTGCTATTTCTGAAAGAACATATCCTGCTGTTGAAGAAAATGTTTAGAGATTTGCACATGAAAGTAGATGTTATGTTACTGAAAAAAATATTGGACAGGAGCCGTCTGCTTTTCTGCTTACTGACCACAGTTAATAATTTTGCTCCCCGTTCTCCCCAAACTGACAACCCTACCATACCAACTTCCACGACAAAACTAATATATTTCACTTGCCATTCTTCCATCCGCTTAGTGTTGTATGAAATATAAATGGGTCATTTGTTAGTCCTTCATTAATTGATCTATTAATAATACTGTTTTACTAAGCCATCTATTTTTCGACGTAAATCACTGCATTAACTAGTATTTTGCAGTTTTGAGCTACAGTGTATTAGTCACAATTATTATAAGCAGATGACTGTAAAACATAGTATTTATTGCTGACTGGAAGGTTTTATCAGTTAATATATTACACAAATCCTGACGTACACGTCGGAGCTCATTGCCGGGTCAGCGATAACGGTGATCCCAGGTCTGAGCAGTTAAATTACTAACTAACTTTGGCCATTGTAATTTAAGCTTATCAAAATTTTCCTGGCTCTCGCAACAAACTGGAATTCATGTTCGGAGATAAGGATAATCCTGGGAGAGAGCATTATCTAAAAACGGCGCCATTAAAACGGCGTGCCTCAGCGTTATGGGTTTCATGTTCGAGTCCACGATAGGATCTATTCGTTCATACTAATCGATGGATGCACATCTGAAGGTAATACGAAAATAAATACCACTACTTAATATTCAGTGAGACGTATTACTTAAAATCATCCGTGTTTCTAACACAACACTAAGCTTCCACTTTTACGTGTATCGCATTTGTTTGGTTTCGCCTAAAATAATAGCATTATTGATATTATTTTTAATTTGAAGATGCAAAAATTGACAATACGTTTTAAGTGATGCTCAATAGATAATGAAAAGATTAATAATGCTTTTTTGTAATTTTATTTCCTACTATTTTAGTTAACATTGCATTACTTAATTTATATACCCATATACAGCCCCGCTTACCCGACCTTCGTATATCCGACGTTCCGGATTGAACGACGACCTTCTTTAGAAGAAAGAGGACCGAAAACGTGGATTTTACCAGAGGAAATTTTTAACTTTTAGCGAAATATAATACCATGTGTTGAGTTGTTTTACAACAAAGATTTTGTTCCTGTGATCTCATTGTTCTTGAAAGCATTACACTCAGTATATGTAGCGAACTATAGCATGGCTTACTCCATTCACAGTAGAGAAATTATAAAGGGGAAGGGAATATTGTCTTTTGACTGCGTAAAGCTTCTGACATTGTTGAAAACATAATTATACCCTTACGGACGGGATATACAGACTGTCGAAACGTCTTTTTACCATACCTTATACCTATTATTTATCAACTAATACGGTCGAGTTTCTCGACCAAAATTATATCCTTAATAGGAAACAATGTATTTCCTAGCACCAATGTTATCACAATTGCTTCACACAACCAACTTATTTCAACAATGGCTGCAACCCCAAATATAACAGCCTACTGCGTTAAGTGCTGAGACACAAAACTAGCTAAATATCCTCAGTTATAACAGTGTTAACTTAGTAGAATATTTTTGTGATGTGACATCATGTCCTCGAGAAACGAAATATGGTCCTTATTTCACTTGAAGGAATCTGAAAACTCTAAGGAGGCTTTAGACAGATTCTATAAGATTAAAAAGATATCAATTATCATCGACCGGAGGAAATATCACCAAGAACTAAAAAATGAGTCGGAAATCGCGTCACCCAAGATGGCAAAAGAAATGCAATACGATGAAGTAACAGCACCATGAAAAAGTCATGGAAACATTTTTTTGTGATACACACAGTTGAGCATTGGAATCTTGCATGTTTAATGGATTTTGCCCCAAGAAAAAGCTTTCGTGTTCTAAAGATCCCTTGCTTTCAAAGATGGATGAAGCGCTATGGAACAATGCAATTAACTGTCCATGGACAAAAGCGTATAGAAAATTCAAATTACATCCTGAAATTAAAGAAATGCTGAAAAGATTGATAGAAGCAGAAGGCATTTAAAATGACCAGTAATATAATTGTAATGACACTGAGCTCGGTAGCAAAATGTTACGAAGAAACATCTGCAACCTGCTGTAAAAGAAACAAAGAACGTGCAACTGCAAATTAATCTTGAAATAATAAAATTGGTGATGGTAGGCATATCGAAGAAACCAAGAACATTTTAAATGGTTTAATTTCCCTCGGTGTCATATAAAGACCAACACAATACCGTGATGGACTCTGAACTATTGAAAGTCTGATTTTCATTAAGTGTGTAGGGTCGGTTTAAACAAGTCTAAAATCAAAGAGAATTGTTCACCAAGCCATTTTGTTAATGGACAATCCTTCATGTCATCCAAGTGCAGCAGTGACGAATTAAATAAATGTTTCTGACTCCAAACGTATTAAATTTGTGTCAACGGATCAAGGTGTCTTATAGGCTATAATTTTTCGTCGTAATCTCTATAATTCAACATATGGGAGATGGAGATGAGTTGGAAGCTATGAAGAAGATAAACGGGAAGGGCAGAGGCGTAGCGTATCGCCTGGCAGCACACTTTGGGGTTTTCAAAATTTCACAAAAAACAATAATAACTTGCAATATTAACTAAAAATTTGAACCCTGTACAATACACAATAACTAATTTATTTTTTCCGTAAACAACGGGGCGGCAAATTTTGCCTACGCCACGAACAGCTGAATCTCACGTTACGCCACTGGTGAAGTCCGTCGTTTATTGGATTAATGAAGCTTGGCCGTAAATTGAGCAAAGCACTTTAACCTAAACCTATAAAAATTTACAAAATCCATAAACTAATATGCCAGGAGTAACAAACGCTGAGGTTTCTCTAGTTCCCGTATGTGAAGACGAAAAAATGATGGACAGTAAACAAAAATTAATGAATGTAGAAATTATGAGAATTATTAATATGTGATGATGAAGATTATTAATTAAGACTTTCCCACGTAGAAACCTTAAAAATAATTGAACTAGCTTAACCTAAACAGAACAAGTCATATGAAGAAGCGCCCGATATATTTTTTTAGCCTCGTTGGCGGGATATGGCTGCCAGAAAACAAAATTTTATAGAAAATTGGTTTAAAAATTTGTGCATAATTAATTGTTATGAACAATAAATTCTTGTTTTCTATAATTTTAATGTTTCAAATTACGTAAAAATCCATTATGTTATGCATTTATTACTATCCAACATTTTCATTTATATGATACCTCCTGTTATACAATGAAATATAGTGTATTTACGCAACATAGAATATCGTTTATTATATTCTATTGTTTAGTTAATGTGAACCTTTAATGTTTGTCTTTCACTATACTAGTATCACGTGACGATTACGTAATTAAAAATAAATTATGTATTAACATACAAAATTGAGGCATTAATTAGAGTATTGCATTTATTACTTCCGATTAGTGGTTTTATTATATATTCTCTCTTGTTCCTGTAGAACTGATTAAGTTCCTGAGTTGTACCTCACTGTAAAAGAATTTAACATTTACTGGTGTGTGCTTAATTGTTAGATCACATAATATGTTTGTCATAACCTCCAAACACCAACTTAACTGATTTGATTATATATATATATATATATATATAAACTAAAACAGAGTATTGGAAAAAGTGTAAAAAACGAGAAGAAGACTTACAGAAACATAGGTCAGGAAACGCTTACTTTCTCAGATCTGTAAACCTGTCCATACTGGCTTACTACGTTTTCGTTTCAATATGTCATAAGGACACTAGTTTTATAGCACCTCAGATATAGGAGTAAGTGCTACATTTACTGGACGAAAGACGTGTAACCAGTGTGCTGCGATTGGCAATAGCAAAAGCTGGAGTTATCATCATGGCTGAGTGGTGAACAATTTATGTATCCATACCTAGTTCAGCGTGTCCAGGTACCTAGGTCAAAAGACAACCGCAGCAGATTACAGTTTAGTCAATGCATCTTCCGGAAGTGTGTTGCATATACACTTTTTTCGTCGAAGATTTCTTTAGTCAACGGGTAATTTTCACATGAGAAGCCGTTTGAACTGTCATAATCAGTATCAGTATGCTGATAAAAATACCTTATGCAGTTGCCAAAATACTGCATCAAAATCATTTCAGTATTGGCAGGCGTTCTTGGTGATCAATGACTAGAGTCGTACATCCTACCACAAAGATTAAATGGTGATAATTATCATCAATTTATTGTTAAAGTATTGCCTGTTTTGTTGGCGGATGTCACAAGGAGTATAGGTGTGGTTTGTGCACGATGGCGCACCATCACATTTCTTTAACAATGTGCGTGAATATTTGACGGCTGATATTTCAGGACTGCTGGATAGATCGAGGATATAATTCAGGGAACCAAGGCTCAAACTTGACATTTAGCCAACTATCCAATCTTCAGGAAATATCAAAGGGTGGCACAAATAACAGGTAAGGTCTTTTAATAATTATAATTTAATATACTTGTTGACAATTGCAAAAGGATGGTGTGTTAATTTAAGTGAGACTTCTGGAGAATCAAAGGGTATGAGTGCATTTTCAATTTTGTTTATTTATAATTGAGAAGCCTAAATAAACAATTTCAAGAGCATATTTAAAAAGTTAAACACATTACATATCTATACCAATAACTAATATTGAAGTGACTGTCTGTCTGTCCGTATGTTTGCCTCAAATAGGCTCTGAAAATGAAAATTTGAGGGTTTTAAAAAGATTTAATTTAAATATTCGTGTATATTTAATTTCGATATATTGCCGAAGATATTCATATAATATAAATATTAATTCTACGGGAAGAATTCTTGGAAATGCCGCGGCGTGTAAACCAACTGTGAGTTTTAAGTCCTGTTACGCGTTTCTATGTCATTAATTCCACTTACTATTTCTTTACTGTTGCAACAGGTTGAGAAAAAATTAACTTTCTTGGATCGTCGATACGATGTATACATAATTTAATAAATTGGTTTTATTTTTCGCTTCAGGTAAATTTTAAAATTTAGTAATTGCTAATATGAAAATAAAAAGGAAACTATAGAGTTTGGTGTCAAAACCGGTGTAATGCGAGTCGCTGTGTTACATTATGACCTTTATGCAATTTAAGTAAAAACTGTAACCGCTAAGTGGGGTAATATTTTTATTCTGTTATAATACTGAAAATATATTTATTTATGCTATTGTACCGAGGGTATTTTGGACTCTCTCGACATATATTTGAGGTTCATATTGTGACGGTTTCGATGTCGGTTTAATTGAGTGTTGACCAAGAATTAATGTACCGGAATAATATAAATAAATACCCGGGCAAAGCCGGGCCCCCAGCTGGTAATTAATATTTCTCTATTTAACAGTTGGTACATTACGTTGTTTTGTTTACATTTGTTTTACAAAGTGACCATAAGTCCCGGGAAATATTATTCAATTCGTACTTAAAGAAATATCAAAGACTTACACAAACATTAGGCAAGAATTTTTATTATTTATCTAGGAAAAACATTTATTTTGTTACAGATAACTATCACGTAAAGGAACAATCTTTCAGTACCTACTATTAAATATATATGCGGTTCAACTTTGTCAATATATGACATCACGTGGCGTATTCGATTTTAAATTAGTTCACTTCTTCCCATATTTTTTTTCACACTTAATATTCGCCATGCAGACATACATTAATTTTCCATGTTTGGTAAATGAATGCATTATTTAGCTTAAACACGTTTTAAAAATAAAGGAAACACGGTCAAACGTTTAACACACAAATATAATTTAATTATCATACTGAAAGTTTCTGCCCATAATCCATCATCGATACACATTAAATTTCGCGTTGAGTTAAAAATTGATATCGAATTCATCCCTCCTCCGAGATAATATAAATAGATGAACGTGCAACGCCAGCTAGTTAGCAATATGTTTCAGTCTATAATCAAGTCAATGTTCTTAAAATTTAACAGATGACGATAATTATGTAATTATATCAATTTTAATGGAATTGATTTAATAGTATATTTTCGATTTTGGGGTAAAATTTTATTATTGTAGCAAGTATTTATAGTGAAAAAATTATTTATCTGAAATGTATACTACATTGTATAAAATTCACGACATAAACAATTTATGTTTTATTTGTTATCTAGTATCTATCTGAAAAGTAAGGTGCAAATCAATTAAACAGCACAGTAACATAAAATTCAAGGGAATCGATTTAACTTGTGTATTAGATACAATTAGTCACTTAATTTTAGTGATATATAATAGCGCAGTTGAATACATAGTGTCATAGCAATAATAATTTGGTTACGTTTAAAGGGAAATGTGATTCATAAGTGAAGCCGATACTCTATAGCCTTTATTACACCATTCCGAACCGCCAACAATACAGGTAAATGGCCGCGAAAAATGGACATACAGTCAATGACGTGAGCTATGGTAATGGTTGCGAATCCCCCATACTATTACGTCTCCCCTACAAGCAATTTGCGCTTGCACCATTGCTTGTAGATCTACTCGAGCCCCTGATCACTATGTAAACCGTGCCAGTGTTTAAACTAAAACAGGGATCTACAGAGACAAAGTATTTAATGCCAGTGCCATGATTAGTTTTCAAAAAATACGATTTGATGTCGAAATATTTACATTCATGATCATTGGACAGTGTTAAAATAAAGTAAAATACGTAATTTTTTTATGAATTTAGTGTTATCCGTTTTTAATACATCCAGCTATTTTGATCGAGTCATTTCTGGACCTGCCCTCAGTCCCACTCTCGTTATATTGATCTTTTATGATCTCGTCAGTTCTGGAGCAGAAGTCACGTTACTTATAGGACTTTTTCTGCCCTCGCAACGTGTCACGGCTTCTTAAATTTTGCATTTCTTATTTCTTCCACTAAGACTATAGATGTTGTTCTACTCGTGAGGAAATGATTTATCGTGGTTTTCTTTACGCGTGTATCACAAACATGCAAAGCACCATACGTCTCAACACAGTATTAATTTCGTGCACAGTGGCTAAATATATTATTTATGTGAAAATATTTGGTGTCAAAAGTCTCCTTCTTAAATAATACACATTTTACAGATTTCTAAATTATTCATATAGGACTGATTATTTTATTTTTATTTACTTCCTGTAGGTTTTCACTTCTGTTCTCTCAATCTATTATTAAAAAGTTTAATTATAATTTCCACGAGGAATTATCAAAATTATGTAACTCAAGGGCCTTTCGACTGAATGTAATAATCAATTATTCGATCAAAGTTAAATTGTTTTAGGTGGAAACTTCTAATTAAATAACACATTTATAAAAATTAATCTCAGCAATTATGTAATAAGATAACTTAACACTTTACCCCTAAGGTTAAATTTTAATTCATGTAGACTTAAGCTAGTAAAATATTATCATTCAAATATATATTTAATTCTGTAAAGTATTTGTAAAATCATTGTACACATTTTAAGATAAATTTTGTTTACATTACCAATTTCATAAGTTTTAATTAAAAGAATAATTAAAAATTACTAACTTCTCCCATATATTATATACATATACTATAACTATAAAGTAAATAGCAGGTATTATAACGTTGAAAAATATAAGGTTTTTATCTATTCATTTTTGATACACACAGCGAGCAGACTCACGTTGCTATGCCATTTCAAAGTAAACTACAGAATTCTTTGTTTTATTACGGAGAATTATTATTTTTAAATAGGTAGAATTATTAGTAAGCCGGATAGTGGAGAACCTACTGCGTTTATAATTTATATGCAAATAGTGGTTATAATTTTCTTTCTGAACCAGTACCATATTTTTCGTCTTTTACACAGGAAACATGAACTCGCTGAATTACGAGAGATACTTGTGAATGTTTTGCTGTGTGAGATGAAAAACTGAACTCAGACTTGCGTTATATACGATTCAAAGATACTAATTAAAATTTATGCCATTGGTTTACCTTTAAGCAATTTCCTCTCCAATTTATTACGCTTAAAAATTTTCTTTTCAAATGGGTTTCCTGCATGAATGCAAGTGTGGCACATTTTCAGCATTGTGCTGTTTCAGAAAAGCTTTAGTTAATATTGCAAGTGAGAGGGGGCGACAATTGAAGCATCTCCAAAACAAAACACGAGCCCGGCACAGATGTTACATCACTGGAAGGGGAGGGACCGTACTGTACTCGGAATTTCAATTACCCGGATGTAGTATTATTGCAAGGGGTACGCTAAAGGAAAAAGTTTGAGCGAGAGGGACGGAGAGGGGGGGAGGGGGTTGAGAATGGAATGGGTGGCTTTTAGCAATCCCTACCACTGTGACTGGGAAAGAGCAGATGACGCCAATTTCTCCTTTGAAAAGACGACGATGCTCATGCGCCAACGCGGCCAGTGGAAGATAATTATCAGCCCGGCGGAAGTTTATCCCCGTAAATTTTGAAGTACCTTGTGAGCACTTTGTCTTCTTTTCCAACGCGGATGAGTAGTCTGTGTACTTGGAAGTCGAAACATTTTACACCCTGAAGTAGATCTAACAGGTATCCATCCATCCTCATTATCTGTCGTTTTTCACTTAACACTACAAAAAAATTGTACCGAACCATTCATCAGTTGCGAATAAAAATTAGTTTCTATATATATTTCATTAAAAAAATTAAATATGTCTCCCTTAAAAGACGGGCTATTATTAAACTTCAATGAACTGACTAACAGGTGACAACTCAGCTGAAATATACGACAATTTTACAGGTAAAAAATGTAATATTGAAAACTCTATGTACAAAAAATTTAATATATATTGATTTTATTTATATTAATAACCATTCACTTTTAATAGATTTTATAAGCCTGGAATTCTTTGAGAATGATTATTACTTTAATGCAGTTTCGTCTTCCACGGTAATAATTTTTTTAATACTTAATATTTTTTCTACTTAATGAATAACATTTTTTAAAATTCATTTTACTACGTGATATGTAATATTAACATGTAAATGCCTTTTCATACCTTTTATGTCCCAACTTGTCAGTACAAATTATCAAATGAAGAGATTAACTTCATTTCACAAAATTTTCGACTGAAAGTTTTATAACCAATTATTAAATAAAAATGAAATATCAAAAATACAACTAAAAAAACTTCCACATATTCTTTTATGACTAAAATAGTACAGTGTTTTCTGAGATTTAATTTCTATTATGTATTGTGGATAAAATTATTTGGGAAACTATTTTATATAGATTCGTATAATAGTATTAGTTGGAAAAATACTTCATTTTGATTCTAAAATCATTAATTATACACTCCAAAGCATTTCAGAGCGAACTAAATGAAATAAAAATTATTTTTCAAAATTTGTAACTACCGTCGTTTTCATATACGTATCTCTAGATCTTTTCCTTATTGGACAACTGCACTGCGATTGTCTTCCGCGGACGATTTATTTCTAGTAAATTTTTTATCGCTTCTCTACTCTGCGGTCTCCATGAACAGTGAACTCTACCTGAGTTAAAAATTAATAACAATGAAGTCTAAACTAGGGTATCTGTAAGACGATTTACTCCACTCCAAAATTTCTGCCAATCAAATTCATGTCCCGGAAGCACCAGATAGCAACCCTTTAATGACGTTTTATACATACCACGGTTCATTAGATTTTTAAATACATGTATAATTAAAATAATATTTCAGGTTCGCAAGAAAAATGTATCCCTTTTTTATTAAAATTTATCTAGTCTTTAATTAAAAGTTTGTTTCATTATGCTATATATTAACTTAACACGTATATTATTCCAGTAGAAACATAAAATTTCAATGGTTTAATATTTTCATAACAAATTTATATTTGTACTCGTGGTTTGTTTATTAAATTAAAATACAAATTTTACTTCCTCGGTATGCAGTAAATATTATTAAATAATGTGTACTTATAATGAGGCATTTTATTTTCAACATTTTCGTTGTAGGCATGAGCAAAATAATTAAATGATATTCACTATTATAATACACACACTCAATATCTAAAAAGTGTATACTTGTGTCTTGTAGTTATGTTTTACCGTTTTTTGGTGTTTAAGTTTTACTTTTACCAGTATAGACTGTGTGCTCGGAAAGGGGTCGCTCACTTTAATGACATCGTAAATAACTCAGGATCTTCAGTCTAAAGCCCCACTAAAGAACGTTAGGCCAACCGTTTTATCTAAAGAATGCACCATGAATGTACAGACAAATTTCGCCCACTTTTTACGCTATACAGATGCAAAATCATTCATGTCTAAATCATATTTGGTTCGGAATAAAATTAAAGCATTATACTTTTCTGTAACTATGTCTTCTGGATTGCTTCGATAATACTGTCGAAAGGACATGTTTTATATATACTTATAAACCCGTTTCTTCATTATGTGTTACTTTGTGTGAGGTATGTCTTAATACAAAATAAACATAATAAGTGCTGATAATAGTCAGTAAATACTTCCATAAATTAAAATTATGTAATATGAATTTATATTGTTTTGACAGAAAACTGCAGAGTTTTCAGATTTCACATGAAAAAATTATTAATATTTTCTAATCTGTAGTGCTTCATTTTTGACTAGAATTATATTCCGCAGTTCAAAATCAGTTGCTAGAACAAGTCTCCTTACTTTGATTATATACAACCAAAATAGAACCACATAAGACTAAATATATTACGAAGAAGTAGTATTTCTTATAGTGCTGATATTAAAAATATAAATTGCAAGGCACATAAAAATGCACTTATTACATAAAGACCAAGGAAGGCATAATTGTAAAATGCCACAATGAAGCATTATAATAGTTTCAGTATTCTGACGTCCGTGAAAATAAAAGAGTATAGCAGCCTAATTAGTCAGAAATAGAATTAAATTTAATAAAAAATATTTAGTACATATTAATGAAAATAGCAGGACGAGTAATTCGTTTCATTGTAACCCTTTCAGCTGCGATAAGAAATTAATTTAAATCTTAAATAGAAAGAAAGCCAGATTTTAGAATCATAACATATATAACATTATGTTTTTAATTTTAATTTATGGAACACTACTTACGATTTATTTCAAGAGATATAAACCGATAAATTTTTAACGTTCTCACCGCACGAACTTTGCCATCAAATTGCCTACTTTCACTTTTAAGGGCATTTTTTGGAGTTCAAACATTAAAATGGACAGTTAAAAATTGATAATAAATTTCATATTTTTAGGAAACATAAATTTCTTTAAAATTATTGGTATCTTTCTTCACATTGATGGTAGAATTATTCGATTTGATATGTAACATGTCACATATCAATCTAGAAGAACAATTATATTTTATATCTAAAATTTAACATTTTGACAAACAAAATCATAAATATTTTTAAAAATATGTTTTCATAACTGTATAATTTTGAAGATTTAGTTATAAATTATTATTCCGTTCACTGATACGAGATCTTAATGAACGATTTGTTTGGTCGATGTAACCTTTTGCATACGAAGCACCAAATTTTTGACTGACGTGTTCAGATGCGTCGTGGAACTCTATCACATTTTACAGTGTCTTACAATCATCGTTAAAGGTTGATAATTATATGCATATATCTATATATATATATATATATATAACGATAGACTCTTCTTCACTTAGGGGAAAAAAAGAAATAACTTTGAAGTAGTTAAATTTAATCATTTACATTAATTTTAATGAGTGACCAATATAGAATGTACGAGAGGGTGATGGCTAGATAATGCTATTATAATTGATAACTATGACTGCAGTTGTTGGCACTGTGAACTAAATCAACTTAAAATTTGGAATTGTCTGTCTATTTGTTTGACTAAAGAACTGATATTAAATTCTTTTATTTCTGACTTAGGGCCATTTATTGTATTTATTTGTAATACATGTCTTACCGTTAAATTCGTTTTAACAATATAAAGGGACTTCTCATTTGAGTTACATACAGGCTCAAGAATGCAATGCGCCACTTTTAATCATCCAAAGCACTACGTTTGACGCTGCGCCACGGTTTAACCTGCGTAATAAGTTTTACAATCTAAACAATTAATTACAAGTGTAACATTTTGATTTTGTGAAAAGTTAATTTTTTTCTTACATCTTTTGAACACGTTTATGTTATTAGAAGATTACAAAGTAGCAATATTTACATAATTACAAACAAGTAAATAAAACTTACAATGTATGTTTTGAGGCGAGGGTATTGAACTATATAAATCAATTTATTACTAGGATTTTAGAATGAATGCAACAACTACAAAGAAAAATATAATGAATATATCTTTTTTTAACATATTTTTTCTAACAGGCTGAAATTGAGGAAGCTCAAGAAACGAATTAAAACAAAGATATCTGAAATATACAAATCTGAAATAACAGGTGCTTCAGAGTTTCAAGGAAGAAATCAAGAATAGATTCACGGAGAAAGGAGAAAGACACAATGTAGAAGAGAATGGGAAATGATTAATGCAGTCGACGAAAAAAATAGGAAGAATAGCACAGACCAATAGGAAAGCATGGATAAAACAATAAATAATAAAACATTGATGAAAGGCGTAAATATAAAAAAGCAAAATATGAAAAAGGCAAAAACTACAGTACAGAGATAGATAGAAGTGCAAAGAAGCCAAAGAGTCTTGGCTCCAAGAAATATGCAAAGTGGTTGATTTCACGGTGAAAAGTAAAATAGCTGCAGCCTGTAAGAAAATCAAAGAAACATTTATAGGGAAGAAAAGTACTAACAAGAACATCAGGAAAGCAGATGGGAAGCCAATTCTAGATAAAGAAGAAAAAGCGGAAAGATGGAAGCAGCATGTAGAAAAAGCTGAATCAAGGTTGAAATATAGATCTTTCAGTAATAGAGGAAGAAGAATAGGAGGGGGATGATGAAGAGTTGGGGGGGGGGGGGGGAATTTTAAGGTCGGAGTTTGACAGATTGCTGACAGATCTGAGCAACGGTAAATCACCGGAAATTGAGCGTGATATCTTTTTCTTTACTCATAAGCACTGGAAATTCGTAAATAGGGGTGGAACAGTGTAACTGGCCAAGGAAAAAATCCTGGCATCTTAGTTGACCAAGGTTTGATTCCACCTTGTGAATGAACTCTTTATTTGTTTCTTTACATCTGTTACTTTATAATTTTTGCGGCATTTAGATAGAAGGTAATTCGAAAAACTCATCGCATAAACGCTTTAATGGGATGTATTCATACAGTTACTGTCTTTAGCTGCATATAAGTTACGGATAATGTTTAAATCTACTTGTATTGAAGCTAGCGTGCAGGTTGGAACGGAATACTACTGTATAAGGAAAAATGTTATGTTTTTCTCAAGAAAAAAAGGTAGAATCAACTTATAAGAATGAGTTACAGGATACCGTACCCTAAAGGAACAGATAAATAAAGGGTGAAATGTTAGCAAAGACTGTGCAATCGAAAAAAAAGTTTTCTGACTTTAAAATTTACAATGTATAGAAAAACAACGTTTTGAGAAAGGGAAAATTGATAAAGCAATGAACCGTACGTTACATAAGTAAAAGAACAGTAAATAGAGTAAATAGAACAGGAAAGATATTAAGATTTTTCCTAAATTATATTTTATTTTATTGCACTAATTGTATATAAAAAAACTTCCTATCCCGTTCTACCTAAGGGGGTGGGAATTTATTTCTTTTTCAAACTTTAATAAAAAATCAAAATTTGTTGTTATAAGTTATATAGATATTATATTAAATAGGTAATAAATAAAACTAATGTTTTATACTTTTATGAAGTGATTTTACTTTTTCCGTAATTTTACAAAAGTTATTAAACGATAAATGTTCTGTTCTGTCCCAACTTACCCTAATTGAATTGTCTTTTGGTTACTAATACTTTTTCAAACGATGTCATCCATACTTCATTTACTGAAATTTTGGCACGTACTCTTTTGTAATATTATATTTATCTTAAAATGAGTTGTTTTCTGTATTCCGCGATGGATGGCAAAAGTCAGTTCTAATTTCTTGAAGGGCGAACGGGCCATCTGTATTTGAAGAGAGTGTTAAATATTGCCGACGCTTTCGGTGAATGCTAATGCGATGGCTGCGGCACCTGGTGCAGCCTATTTATGCCACGTGTGAGTCTGAGATAAATCACGGCGCACGTGGCTGTACACAGGAAGCCGCACTACCTTACGCCGAAATCGACACTTCTCAGCGCCTGTTCATTACCATTCTGCTACCAGCAGCTCTCGCGTGACCGCCAGCACAGCACAGCACAGCACACCCACACCACTCCACAGCACACCACACCACCACAGATTTCCAGATACGAATGCATTTATTCAACTCGAGAATTCTTATTGAGACAGCGGAGACATCGTCCGTGTTTCTACTACTCCTCGTTCTGCAGTGGAAGTAAAGCAGTCGGCCGACGTGCTTCTTCTTGTATTGAAAACAGCACACTTCATTCCTACTTCAGCAGCCACATTACAGAAGAATTGTGTATTAATAAAATGTAGTGCAAGATATTATTGAAATTAATGTATATAATATTGAATAATATTATAAACTAATAATTGTCAATATAAATAACATTATATAAATTTGTGTAAATAATTAGAATGAAAAATTAATTAAAATTTATATTCATAATTAACTATTCGGTAACAAGTTACAATTAATCGAAGCCTAGCGTCATTTATAGGATTTATAAAAAAGACTATTTTCAATAACAATTACGTTTTATTCAATCTATACGAACTGTAGTTTCCGGCATATTCATCCGGATATATTTATACAGTAAGATAAGTGTAATTATATTTTATATCAATGAAATAGTTTTTATATATTCAACAATTTATAATGTCGTTGTGGAATTCAGTCCTAAGACTGGTCTGATGCAACCCTCCCTGCTAGCCTATCTTGCGCCAGCCTTTTCATTTTCGCATAACTACATCATCCCACATCCTCCATAATCTGGTTAGTGTACTCTATCCTTGGCCCCCCTCTTCTGTTCTTATTCCATAAACTTCCCTTTAATGCTATTTTTACAAGGCCCTCATGTCTCAAAACGTGGCCTATTAATCTGTCATTTCTCTTGGTCAACGTCCCCCACATTTTTCGCACTTCCCCTATTCTGTTTAGAACTTCCTCGTTAGTGATTCTATCCACCCACTTGATTTTCAGCATTCGCCTATAGCAACACATTTCAAACGCTTCTATTCTTTTCCTTTCCACTTTTCGCACCGATATAACGCCACGCTCCATATGAAAACTTATAGTAACGATTTCCTAATATTCACACTTATATTACCCGTAAGTAAATTCACCCTTTTTGCGAAAACCTTCCTTGCCTGTGCTATTCTACTTTTTACGTTTACTATACTTCTATCAGAATTCCTTAGCTTCCATCAAAATATCCGTTCCTAATCTAACACCCTTTGTTATTCCACTGTTTTCCATACTACACTTCATTACCTTGGTTTTCCCTCCATGGATCCTCATGTTCTACGCATCCCCAGGACCACGTGCATGCCATTCAGTATGGATTATAATATTAAAATAATAACCAATATTTGATAATTTACATAGGCGTATTTATTGTCTATTATTTTATTTAAGTATTACTAATTATTTGATCTTATGTCACTTTCCCTCAAGAATACATTCATCGCTTCCCATTGAGCGGTCACATCAATCCTCAATTTTTGAAAAAAGTATACACTACTCTAGAATAAGGCTATTAAATTGCCTTTCTCTTAGCATCAAAAGTATAAATAGTTACAACGTATTTTTTAAAAATACAAAACCCTATATGTTAATGAAGTTGAATATCGATATGAACCTAACGCACATTGAAAATATTGGTTATTTTAAGGAGTGCCAAAATAAATTTTCTTCTATATTCATCCAACTGATATTTCTCGATTGTCTGTTGTTCCTTTTTCTATTTTCATACGCGGCATTTTTACACACTATAGCCAATGCACCACCACTCATATAAAATAAAGTATGATTGTATTTGCACATAAATGAAGAATATCCAAGCATGAGAAAGCCGTGAGTAGTAGTAAATTGCAGAAATTCCTTGTATAGACAGTCTTATTTTGAATTCGGTACCAGTTTCGTTGATTCTCAAGTTTATTGTAGATGGATTGTGCCCGTAATATCGATCCTTCACAGAAGACAATGGAGATTTCCATCAATATCTGAATATTTTGACTAATTATTTTTGTTTCGTTAACATTTAGGTCTTTAGAATTCATACATTACATTCAATTCCATGAGACAGTTTATTAATTTAATGAACTTTACAATTTTCGTTGGGTGCGTTGTTTAATCGGGGATTTTGTTGAGCTTCCTTTTTCCCAGAACACCTACTCGGTTTTTATCATATTTTTTGCAGTCCTATATAATGTGACTTGCTTTTAGTTACACATTACGTGAGTAACATATTCGTGGTGGGATTCTTATATAAGGTTTTATCTTAGTTTTCTCGGTTCTACTTCTTGTGACGATGCTCTGTTCCCTTCTGTTCAGTTGATGATTGTTGTATAGACTGTGTAAAAAATTTCGTACATTTATTTATTTTTCATGCTTTCAGATTTATCCTTCTTTATATTCCACTAGTTTTTCAGTTCCCATATATTTTCGTTCGTAATTTCTTATGTGCGTTGCTCCTACTAGGAACCGTATTATTCCCGCATGTCAACTTTGTGAATTCACAATTCCTCTCAGCCTCAATATCACGGAATTTTAAGTTGATTTAATGGACTATCTTCTTGATTATACAATAGATTCAGAACTGTTAAGAATTTTGAATCATTGTGATTGCTAATTTTGATTATACGGTTTTAGGATATTAGTGCTTTAATTTGGCAGTTTTTCTTATAGTTTTAAAAGTAAAGAATTGGGGTGCCTTATATTAGAGAATATTTTTTTTCCTTTGACATCCTCAATCTAGTTTTCCTTTACCACGAATATAACTGGTTATTAAATTCTAACTGAACCTGATTACAAAACTTATTATCCTAATTTTTAACTCTCTCTGACTAACCACATGTTGATCTTGGTCGTTACATGTCGAAACTTAAATAAAGAAAACATATTGCAATGTTAAATTTAACCCCATAATCATAAAAAGAAAAATAATGATTGTAACCAAAATTTTGAAAGTATCTAAAAAACGAAATTATCGCGTCAACGCGAGAGCATTGGTACTTAATCTGGTTGGGTTCTTATTATAGGCTGAGCTATTGTCTGTTCCGTCTCGGATGCTCGTCGGACAGACGATGAAGCCAGAACCCCGTTGCCGTCGTCTCTGAAGGCCTCTGCGTTCCCGGACACATGGAATGGACAACTAATTTCCGAGATAGATGTGGGTTTCTGGCTTCCAACTCGAATCTCCTGACAGCAACGTCCTACTGCCCTGGAGAATGCTTGCTGGCTCTGGACTCTCTGGCCAAACTCCAGAGAGAATTTTTCTCTCCTCCGCTTCTCTACACCAACTCTTCTCTCACCACCTTCTCCGTCACCACGCCATTTTCTCTTACCATGGACCGCCAACCACAATTTCAAATTTTGGGAAGAACACGCCTCCAATTGTCCGCGAATTTAGTCAATGATCGCCATTTTGTCCCTTGGGGAGGAATAATTTATGTGGGGGGTGCGTTCTTCCAGGACTACGAAAAATTTCGACCCTCTTTGTCATAAAAAAATCGCACTTAGAATCCTAAAAGCCACAAGTCGAAGTTCTCACGTTGTTTAGCCCATCCCGCGTAAAATAGAACAAGCAACGTATATTCCATGCGGTCAGCCAGATGAGAATATGAATCTATCTTTTAATAACTACTTAATATCTAATATCTTAATGTCTAGTACATATCTATTTGAATAACTACTTAATATAAAATATCCACTACATGTGGTTTACTACACTGCACTTATTCGTTCGCTCTTCAGGTTGTGTCTGTCTAAAAGTTTTGTTATGATATTATTTATAATTATTTACTCAATCTGGTCATGAAAATTACTTGTTAGGCTTCCACTTCTTATACAAAATAGATTATATATCAGGTAACTAAAAATTAAAAAATTCTAGTGGTATATTTAATATCAAATAATATATTAATACAGAACAATATAATTTTTCAAATCATATTATAAAATAATTAAAAAACGTTTTATCAGTAATAATAAGTTTTAATGGCATGAATTAAGTGTATTTATGATTTTTTTAACGTTTTTGATAAATAACGTTTTAATAAATATAGCTCAATGTATAAAAATTCGGCATTATTCCAGTCTAATGAATAATCTTCTCATAATTTATGAAAAAGCGCAATATTATGATTTTAAACTAGTTTTTGTTCGGTTAGTACCGTCTTTCTATTATATAATGTTAACGGTATTTTAATATATCTGAATATACTGTCTATAATTGAATGTAAATATAGTATATGTATGTACATCTATTTTAATTAAGAATGCTAAATAGATTTGTTTACCCATATAAAGTGCTTCAGAGAGATATTTGCAAAATTTAATTATTTTTTCCTCAAGGATCAACTTATTTCACATTTCAATTGGATAAGTGTTGTCAACCAGTATAACATAAATCTCACTTTAAACGTAACAGTGAAACGTAAAATACGTTTCAAGCAATACAGATAAACTGGTTTAGCCACTTAGCTCCTACTGCTAAATCATCATATATAACAATACGCATGCACTTCCCTGTAATAAATCAATACAGATAAACACCACTTACCCTTCAGTAATAACCACATATTTCAGTCGAAACTGTGCCCTCTCATTCAGGCCTCATGACTACTAACGTAATTTGATGTAGGGTCCACTGAATCACACACACAATGCTGCCAGACTTATATTTTAGCAAAGAATTAATAATGTTAACTTATTAAATAAGCAAAATTACAAAACAGTTCTCTGTTTCGTTGTAGTCCATGAGCAACTTTATCACTATATTAATATTTACTTCATTGTACATAAGCGTACAGTTTTACATCCTTATATTGAAAAGTATTTAGTTCAGATATTAGTTAAAAATATTATTAGATATACAGCCAGTAAGTAAATCTCACACATTTATACATTTAGGTATTGTAACACTTAATCTATTTAAATAAATGTTATTAAAATTCAATATGTCATATTTATAACTCGAAGTTCTATTTACTCATAACAAATTAATAATAAGTTTTATCGTTCAATTTTTAGAGATATTTTAAGTGAATTAAAAATTTCAAGTGATCCTTGCCCTCTTCAGCTGACGCTAGACACCTCTTCAGTAAAAAAATCCAATATCTGAAGTTCTTTGCAACATAGAAAGAAAGTTGAGCATATTAAAGCAGCCGGGAAACGCATCGTTTACAAAGTTCAGATGAAATATGGAGACATTTTTAATGGACAAAGATAGAGGCCATGGGAGAGACAGAGATAAAACAACAGACGTACAAAATATTTTTTCTTGAAATCTGATGGCAGTAAAACTTTTATATTTTAGGGAAATTATTAATTTCATTTTATCAACACATAATATTACGATATGCATTATTACCATAATATTTTCATTATAATGTTTCTTCTGAAATTGTCGTTAAATGTAGTGTAATAGTTGTACCAAAAAAATAATTGAATCATAAACGATGTATTTCATAAGTTCGAACACAATCACATATCTTTCTAAACGTAGTGATGAAACAATGCAAGAGAGGCTGAAAAGAAATTATATACCCAGAGATTTTTTATGGTTGGAATGCGGCTCCTTCTGTAACAACGTTAAAATGACAATTTTTCAAATACGGGCAACAATGACCGCTTACAAATATCGTCGGCATGTTGTTTCATTTTCCACAATAACTTTAATAGTTTATTATTTAATTTAAAATGGTCCCAATACTTGACTAAAGTAAACTATTTCGTTTCACGAACAAGTAATTTAATTTATGATGAAACGGGAACCATCTTAAAATTTACGAAAATTATTTGGCCTGAAACAGGCAAATCCTCTTTAATAGCATAGGAAGGGAATTGAAAAGGGGGGATGCGGAAGGTAGAGAAAAATAGCCAAGGGTATTGTGAGAACTATCAGTTGAAATCTTAAAGACGCTTAAAGTTGCGAGTTATTGTAACTTAGATGTTATAACCAATAACAAAGAATCTTGTAGCAAGATGAGTTATATTCTCGTTATATTCTGTAGTTTTTATATATGACGGATGACTTATAGAATCACACTGAGAAAGAGAGAGAGAGAATTCAACAAGTATAAAGGGTTACCCATTGGAAGAGAAGGACATCAAGAGAAATATTACGAAGCTGAGAAACTTCGTGCTAAGGAAGCTTGACCTCTAATGAATATGTGTTATTCACTGCTACAATAATGAAGGACCTGAGAATACCGCAATGTAACTCTTATCGTATGACAGGGAAGACAGGAATCTGGAAGCACCTTTTGGAATAGTCTGATCCTGATATGATGTGCCTACAGGAAACATACTAAAGGACAAGAAATACTTGTCATACCGGATATAATGGCTTCCATTTCATTAGAACATCACTAACATCATAATTATTCATGCGAACTCATTTAAAATGGAAGCTCGACCTATAATGGCATACTTGCCTCGGATAATCAACCCCCAGATGCTCACCAGATCAGAGAGGAAGAACTCGTCCACTCTAAAACAGCCTAAAAATAATTTTTCAAAATTGTAACATGGAACAGAGAATTAATTTATTGTAATATTATGTTTGTAGTAAGCTTGAAGAAGTCTCAAAATGAATATGAAACGTCGCTTTTGTTAATAAATAGTTATATATCTAATGTTAACTTTTTTGGCCGCCTTTATTTATTGAATCAATATTAATACATACCAATAAGGAAAATTATGAAATGATTATATTTTATCATTTGACGCGACCATGACCTGATGTGCGTCACGATAGTACAGTTACGTTTATTTAACCCTTTATATGACATAATAATAACACTCTGGTTGCACATTCCCAAAACATAGTATTCATGTTCTGAATTTTTACGCTTCAGTTAAGACTAATTTGTTTATATAAATATGATCGCTAATATATTAGATTATAAAAAGTAGCAATCACCACAAGTGAAAAACTGACACAGTATGACTTAAAAAAAGAAACTTTTCTTTAAAATGGGTTGACACTGACAGAGAAACGATGTTTTTGTGGCACGTAGACAATCAACATATTAAAAAATATTAATAAAAAGCTATTTTCCCAGTGTAAGGATAGGTTAACGTAATATATAACAATTAGCTAAAATAAGAAAACGTACCATAAACTGAAATAAAGAAGTTCAATTTTTTATAAACTCACACAACCAGTATCAACATGAAAAATTTGCAAGAAAATTATTTCCCTTTATACAGTCACCGAAATACAGCTTAATTTATTAATGACTTCTGATAAATTTACATACTTTAAACGGTAAATGGTAATGAACAGAATCTTAAAATAAAACGTATGAAATAAATACTCTGTTGACTACACATGTTAAAACTGAGTAAATTGTTTTATTTTTCATCTTTCTATGGCAGATAATTCAACTGAATACAGAATTAAGTTAGGATTATCAAATAAAAATGTAGTGTCTGTTGAAAAATATTTTTTTAGCATTTTTTTCATATGATATATTGAGGAATCAACCAGACATTGGTTTGATATGCTTGGTGCACGTATTTACAGATAATTGTATAGGAATTTCAAATTAACGCATTAAGTGATATTTTTTATTCATAATATCTTTATTATATCGGCATGTACGGTAAAATTGGCAGTTGTTATTTATTTACGTGTGTAGCAGAATAAAATCTGAAAGATATTTACACAAAATCATTCAATCCGACACAACAGCGAAATTGACTTGTTACCTTGTGATAATACACTTCTAGTTTCAAGATTTATGAGGGTTATACTGAAAATGTCTACTCCTCTTTAATATCTTAGGAGGAAAACTGAAAATAAGGCGATGCGTAAGAGCGAAGAAGGCAGAAAAGCTATAGTTTAAGGGTCCGACCTGTGATTTAGTAAGAGCTGTTGGGAAAACGATAGAAAAGGTAGGTATGGTTATTGGGTGCTTGTCTCACACCCTTCAAAAATACGAGTAAGGAGTTTTCTGTGGAATCGCAGCATTCTCCTTTCTGTGCCTCGACAATTTTTGGAGGCAACTGTCCGAATTGTCCAACAGTATCAGCGAACAACATTTACCATATGCCCAAGGTCATCGACCTCAGTACACACACGACATGAAAGAGATGAAGGTGCGTTGGTAAATGAGAACCTTGTAACTAGAGAGATACCGAGGCATCCCTGCAGCTAATCCTTATTATCACTACACCGTCGCCGCTTTTTTTTGGGGGGGGAGGGGGGGTAACAGGCTACATGACGCAGATCCTAAAACACGCAACTTTCCTTTAATAGGAAAGGAAGGGAATTAAAAATGGGGGATGCGGAAGGTACAACTTTCACCTGATGTTTTCTTGTATTGTGTAACGTACGGTATACCAGCCCGCATGCCAATTGTGGCACTACCTTCATTTTATATTTTGATTAAAATCCTGTATTTACCATGTTAATGCCTCTAAAATAATATTAAATTATTCTTAGTGTTTTACGATAACAGAGCTTCGGTAATGGAGCATCATGATTTATATGTTGCAATTGTCCACCCGTCATTCTTCTGATTTTTCAAATAAATAGCAAAATAATTTACGGAAAATTTAAGATGGTTCTCGTATCATCATAAATTAAATTACTTGTTCGTGAAACGAAATAGTTTACTTTAGTCAAGTATTGAGACCATATTAAATTAAATAGTAAACTATTGTAGTTATTGTGGAAAATGAAGCAACATGCCGACGATATTTGTAAGCGTTCATTGCTGCCCGTATTTGAAAAATTGTCATTTTAACGTTGTTACAGAAGGAGCCGCATTCCAACCGAATTCAATTTCCTGCCATGACCTGTCTCTGCGCCGAGGCTGGACGTCAAAAGAATGACAATTGAATTCTACGAGCTGAAAATGAAAACGAAATTCTGGAAATATGTAACACTTTAGCTTTCATCGGATGTTGAAGAGATTAATGTTGTTAATGGCTCGCAATTTCCAGTGCTCACACTCGCAGGACGGTATGAATTTCAAAGCCAAATCTGCCACAGGGCTTTGTTAGAACACCTTGTCCACCTTTGTCGCATTTTAGAAAAGAGTTTTCTTTGAAAAAAAATTAATAGTGGCATTGAACGAGGCTTTTTAATTTAAACTATTGCGTTTAAAGTACATAGTCAGTGATAAATAAATTCATTACTCACCTTAAATGAAATATTTATGACTTAAAAATTGCCTTCATCTCTTTGTGCGTTTATTATTAAACGAATTTGTAATCACAAATTTCATTTTAGTCATTATAGACTTGTTATATTTCCTTTTTCCGATTGATGCAGGAAATGAAATAATTACAAATAATTTTATTGCAAAGCACTTTTTCTTAAAAATTTAATTTTAAATCACACTGTTAAGTGTGATTGTTGTTAATATTTCTCATATTTCAGTAAACGCTCTACATTATAATTTTATGTTTTCATTTAAAAATAAGAGAAAATCATGCCTTCATTTTATTACAAGCGAAACACAAGAAAGATTTAAGGTTAGGGTTTCTCTGTATTATACAAAGGTATATCCTACGGCGCTCACAGTTAAGTAAACTTTAGTTTATTTTAACATTCACTAACACGCTTGTATATTATAAAATAATCTATAATTTAAAACTTGAAAAAACATACAGTCTCAATATTTTACTAAGGCCGCATATATGATTAGACCTCCGGAAATTTAGACGCAACGCAGTCATATTCGTCTTTCTAATATTATTAAATAATACTACATCAAGTTGATTTAAAATAGTTTATCAAGGGAACTGTCACAATAGGTAACTCATCTATACCAATAAAAAAATATTGAAGTGTTTTCCCGCCCGAATGTTTGTTTCCAATAGGCTCCAAAACGGCTCAACGGATTTAAATAAAAATTTAATGGTTTTAAAAGAAGAGATTTAATTTAAATATTCGTGCATATTTAATTTAGTTATATTGCAGAAGATATTAATATAATATGAATATAAATAAAAATATTAATTCTACGGGAAGATTTCTTAGAATTGCCGCGCAAAAGCCGGCGTGGAAACCAACTGCGAGTTATAAGTCCTATTACTCGTTCCTATATCATTCATCCCCTTACTGTATATTTTTAAAGTACGCTTAAAAGAAATGAATTTCTTTGGATCGCCGATACGATGTACACATAAATTGATTTTATTTCTCGCGTCAGGTAGATTTTAAAATTTGGTAACTGCTAATATGATAATTAAAAGGAAACTATCGAGTTTGGTGTCAAAACCGGTTGAATGAGAGTCGCCGTGTTACATTATAACCTTTAATAAGCGGTTTAGGTAAAAATTTAATCATTAAGCGGGGGGAAAATTTTTATTGTTAGAATACTGAAAATGTATTTATTCCAGGTATTGTACCGGGGGTATTTTGGACTCTCGAGAAACAGGGAGTATATTTGAGGTTATATTGCGTCGTGTTGGATGTCAGTATAGTTACTTGTTGACCAAGAATTAACTAATATAAATAATTGCACGTGAAACACCGGGTATCCAGCTAGTGAATAATATTTTTATTAATGTGTGTAATTGAAATATTACACTTCACTATGAACCAGTGTTATGAGGTAAATATATAATTACACTTTATAAACCACTACAAACCAACTTGCTGTTATATGATCTTATGTTTATGGAGAGAAAAAATATGTCTCAGTGAAGTCAAAAACGATTATGCGGTGTTTTATCTGTTTAATTACTTTACAACAGTATACCTCAAAGTGCATTATAATCATATCTTTTGCTTCAAAATATATTGGTCCTACTTCTTCTAATTATTTAGTACAAAATGTTAGTTTTCCTCTATAAATTATCTGTCTTATTGTTTATTGGAAAATCGATAATTAGATCATATTTTATAATTACAGAAACTTTATGATCATTGTACACAGGTTTGAAATACTTCATTAATTTATTCAACGTTTCACACTGTTTACATGCGTTGTAGTTAATGGAGAAGTTTTGTCGTTTGAGGAGGAACTACACCTCAAAGCGGCCTGGCGAAATACTACTTTCATTTTAAATATTAATTGATTTATACGACCGGGATATGAATAGTGCGACATTGTCTTTTTTACGGATGCATTTCTTGACGTGCAACATATCCTAAACTGACAGCAATATATTTACTAGTGAGAATGTTTTCAAAATTGCTTAAACACTACCATGTTACTTAAAATCGCCGAAGTAAAAGTGAGCTCCTGTCTACCCCACAATAATATGGGTGAGGTTGTCCGCTTGTGAGAACTCTTCTGGTTGACACATTGCTATCTAAATCTCCCGAATAATACATAGAGTCCATATTTCTATCAACACTTACAGGGGTTGTGCAAAATAATATGAACACCATTTAATAGGGTACTGCATATTGCAGGTTGGCACCACTGTGTACGTGCAAATTCTGCGACGCGGCGGCTGTACCCAGTTGATGCGTCACGTTTTGGTTATCTTGCGGTACATTATAAGCTTTATTCAGCATTTTTCGCGTGAAAATTCTTCTTCTTCGAGAAGAGTAACCGTCAACTGCTAAGGAACTTGTACACTTCTCGCCAACATTTCATTATTGATTTACGTCGACTGAATACTTTACGCTATTAATCATTTGTCACTACAGCGGTTCACTGTAGACTTTCATCCTGAACGTCAACGAAGAGTTTCCTTTTATTTGAACTAGAGTCCTTGAACTCTTAGTCACGCAGTGGAGAGGACGAATGCCTGTCAATAACCTCACGACTATTTTTATATCTGAATTTTACTTCATATATCTTTATAACGGATATTGAAAGCAAAGAAGTGATAGGAAGTTTAATTAACCAGTAAATTAAAACAACTACTTGTAACTTGTAATCTGTAACTCATTTATAATTTTACTATTAACAAGTTCAGGTTTAATATAATATTTGACGCCACAATTGTTTAGTATTATTGACTTAATTTACTATAAAGAGCGCGTGTTTGTTCGTATTTATCGAGAGTCGTTATATCTAGGGTTTAACATAATATACATAGATTGAAGAACACAACAACAAAATACGATTTTATTATTAAGAATAATCAAATTTACATTTCACAGCTTAACTCAAGTAAAATATAAAATGTTCATATGAAATACTAGCTAGCCTGCGAATTTGTTCGCGCGGAAATTGCTCTTTTTAATTTTCTAAAGACGAAAGTACGGTATAATTTATTTATGAACGCTTCACGACAAACCTTATTACTCACAGTTGGTTTTGAATAGGTCCCGCTTTCACACGTTTGCAAAAATAGATGGAGTGAGAATTCTCACTCTCTCTCTCTCTTTCATGCTGCCAAAATTACGCTTATAATAACGTAGTAAGTGGGATGAATGTTATAAGAAGTCATAATAGGAATTTTAACTCGCAGTTGGTTTTCACAGTGTCTTCAGCGCAGCAATTGATTGGATTTATAAATGTTTACATTAATATCTTCTGAACTCTTCAAGATATCAAATGAAACCTACACGAAACTTTCTGTTTCTATCCCTGAAATTTTCATTTAAATCTGTTAATCCGTTTCGGAGTATAAACAGATCAAAAGTATACGCAACTAGCATTCTCTTTTCTGAGATTCAAATGCACGTTTGCCAAGAAAACTCCCGTAGAATTAATACTAATATTTTAATGACATATTAAATCATTATCTAAAAGAAATATCCACGAATTTTAAAGTTACATTTCCTGGTTTTAAACCCTTAAATTTTCATTGAAATCCGTTGAGTCTATTCGAGACAAACTTACGGACATCAGACAGACACTTCAGTTTGATTTATTGGTATATATTTCCTGGCTAATCGCTCTTCTTGCTCTTTAAGACATAACAGGGGTCAGAAACTACGTTTAATTTTAAAAAATGTGCATATTACTCAATTTGTAACTTCTTTTCTTTTGCAAGTGGGATGTTAATTTTAACTATGAGTTGTTAACGTTGATACTGATGAAGATTACAATCAAAATTATAGCACACGCCACTTTAGATTTATCTTATGTTAATGTCAATTTTTCTGATCGAAAACACTTGCGCTTTCGTAATTACATTTTATAAAATTTTAAATTAAAAAAAATTTTAATTCTCAGTTTTATAAAGGGCCGCGTCGAAATGTGACTTGGTAAAAATTTCCCTATCATGAAATATTGTCTGCATGCTTCCTTCCATACCGTTTTATAATTCAGCCCTTTAAAACTCTTATGATGCAGTTTGAAAGTTACCATAATAAGTCAATCATTGAACGCAGCGACAGGGCTAATGTTTTATACATACTTTTTACTGGCCGGAATCGAACCAATGACTTTACCGAAGACGAACTCGTTATAACTGGTATATTAATTTATGCAATATTTTAATTGTAATAGTATAATTTTCTCGTTCTGACCAAGTTCCACAGCAGCATGAGTGTCGAAAATTCTGAATTATTTAGGAGAAAAATTATTCTCAACAACCAATCATGCAGACCATGATTACTTCTTCAGAATTCCCCGCTTAAATTGTGGAGACAAAACGATGAAGAAGATATCGAACTGTCGACATGCTAGTACAGCCCCTCTGCAAGCAAATAACTTTCTGTCTTCCACAAATAGCCCAATTCCTGTCTCCGCCGTATGCGAAACACGAAAGCAGGTGGATTCGATCGGAAAACGCAATACGACTTAATGGCATCGCGTGCTGCCGCCGAAGCATATCATTTCTTAGATTCCAGCGGAGTACATTCATTTTCAGGATTGTGCCTCAATTCGACAATGCCTGGAATTGCATGTAGTAAGTAGGCAGCGTTTTCTATTAAAACAGCGTACTTGTATACGGCGGTTTTGTATATATACTTGACGAGATGACTCATTATACTCCCCATGTTGTTTTTGCGTTACCAACGTGGGGTATATTTTACATTTTACGCTTCGTTCCTGCCAAGATAACGGGTCTGTTGGTTTCCGGTGTGGGCCACTGTCGAAATCTGAAGCAGAGCCACGTAAGTAGCTGCAACTAACTGCCATAGCATGGGGATCTCTCTGGAAAACGGCTGGTTAACACGCGAACGTATAGTCACTTCCCATTTTATTGCCATGACCCGTTAAGTTGTGGAAATGAAGTGGAACAGAACACAGGATACATTTATATAAATTATTCTAAACGTTGTCCAGCAATTCGTTGATCAGAAATCGTAACATTTAGCTGATCTAGTAAAATCTGTAAAATATTTAACTCTCTCTCTCGCATACGATGGTTGATTTTCCCTTCACTTGTTTATATTTTTTCGTCTTAAGCTATCGGAATATCTTCCACAATTTACGGTTAATGTGTTTTAATGAAAAATTGTACCACTTCTACTTTAATTTTATTTATTGAGAAAATAAAAATTTAATTTAATCCCATTACTTAAGAGAGCAATGAACAGAAAAGAAAACTGAATTAAAAAATGTGAAAACTCGTGGTTGATGTAAGTGAAACTAAAATTAATAGGAATTGTAGGAAACGTAACCTGTTAACCCCCCTCCAAAAAAAACAGTAAAATATGATTCATTGCAGTTTTTCCATTGACTTTCAAGAAAAACGTGAGTTTATCCTATGGTTTTTTGCGACGGGCTGAAACCGGGCTGGTTGTTTGCAAGTTAGGAAATCAGTCCTAAAATCGGTAAGGGTGTGACTTTCAATTTTATTCCTAAAACAAAAAAATAAATAAAGTTCTAATGTGACTTATTTAGACAGTAACATCTTTATTCTCCGCAAATTAAAATATTTGGATCTCCATTGATGGAATAATTACAACTCCATTAATTTCAGTAACAGTCGACTCCATCACCCAAATACGTGTTAAATGTAAGACGACTGCATTTAAGAAAATATGTAAGTATTTATCTCAGCCAACTTCGTCTTAGAATTTTTTCTCCTATCGACAACTGAACAACCGATTAGGTAAAACACATAAAAAAGCTTCTGTAATAACTTCGTTGCGCAGCCCCTGACGTCACGCAGTCTGAACGAACTGATCAGAAATTTATGTTAATACAAAACTTTTAATAAGAAAACTTTTTCTAGAAGTATTTTTATTTTACACTTAATTTTTTTTTGTAATAAATTATGGGTTCCAGAATAATTATAATTCTGGTATCAGTGTACTCTCCTTCGAAAAAGTATGAACTATTATTTGCAGTAGTTACACAAAAAAGTTATGCTAACGTGCATAAAATAACTAAATGAAATTATTTTAGTGTAGTAAATAATAAAAACGGATTGATCTTAATTTTCGTAACGTTCTTAATGCATTCATTCTGCATTTATTACGTCACTCTGCACACACTAAAGAAGATTTAAGTTAGACATTTCTCAACACTTCAATAGTCTGGTACCAACTCAGCAAACAGACTCATACAGAAATCCGATGAGACAATTCTATGCCAAATCTCATTATAAGTCACTGCAAACAGCAAATCAAGATTGCATGTCTGCACAGGAAGGGTTCAGATTTGCTGACCGAAAACATTTCGAACCAAGGACATGGTATGATAAAGCACTCGTTCACCCCAAATCAGCCTCTGATCCTTTCACACAGGAAACGTTCTCCGACTTGCTTAAATATTCTACTCAAAGCACGTATTGCTATATTCCCCATATTGAATAAATATCATCTCTTGATACTGTTTTCAATTATCATTCTGTGGTTATACAGTGGTGATTTCTGCTGATAAAGGACGTAGCGTCACTTGCTGTTCTGTCAGATCTTTCGCATGTGCTGTCTCTTGGCTTCCCAAAATTCATACAATCACAAAATAGAATTGAATGAAAATAAAATTGAGAACGTTTTCATGTTCAGTATTACAAAACTTTGAAAAAAGTCAGTTTGTTAATTGTTAAAGTCGGGCATACCCGAGTTCACTATATCGCACGAACGGCGTAGTCTTACCGACACAATGGAAAAAATATAAAATTAGTATTAAACCTTTATTAAATTTTCCAGGTTAGAGACCATTGAAAAATCAAATTATAAACACAGTAAAAAAATTCAGGACATAAAATGCATAAATAAACTATGAATAGTAAATATATGAGTATAATTATTTGCTTGAATGGCAAAGAGAACGCTTGGTAAAAATTTATTATTTGTCAAAATGGATAGTAATGAAATGACGGAGTAGGCATTATTTTCATACTTATAACTGCACATTTTATGGTATACTCCATGTAAATAGACGTGACAAAGCAAATGAAAAAAATTTTCTTACTTCTATTACAACTGAGAACCAAGCAGCTGATGAATCGAATTCTTATAGAAGATGCTGTAACTTTTCTATTATTTCAGAGACAAATTAAATAAATGAATTAAAAACTAAATCAATATGTGTCAGATAATAATATTATTCGGTAAAGATATATTTCAATAGCATCAAGAAATATTAGAATACTAATGAAAACAAATTTTACATTTTAGTATAGACCTACGTTCTAAATAGCCGGGTAGCTAACAAAAACTAAATTTTATTACCTTTAAATACATCTGCGTAACGTGATGTTCAAATTGTTGGTGCAGAATGCCTTTTATATTACATAAGTTAAAATTTTCTTAATTAATTTTTAACATATATATAGAGTGACCAAATAATTATGACCACCTGACAGCGTCCCAGTGTTTCCTCTCAAGGGCGAGATAGCTATAAATGGGAACGTAGGAAAAGTGAATCACCACGACTACTGTGATTTTTGCGAAGATGTTGGCAAAATACGTGAATTATCTGGGTTTGAACACATAGGAGCTTTAAGGGTCTGAACCATGATTCCTTGTGAAGTGTTCGAGAGCTACAGTTATTAATGTTTACAGAGAGTGGACTACTAAGCAACAAAAGAAGGTCTCAACGTCAGGCTTGTGGTTGTCACAGACTAGTCAATGCTCGAGCTGAAAGGAGACTTGCAAGGCCTGTGCATAAGAAAAGCAAAAGTGAGTCAAACAGCGAATTGTATTAATCAATGACTAACTGTGAAGTTCACTGAACGACATTTTCGGCGAAGGAAGCCAACTGCATGTTCGGAAATCTCTGTCTGCCTTGAATAAGAGCAGGCGTCATCGCAAAGGAGCACAATGATTCAACATGAGATAACTGGAAATTGTGGTCTGATGAGTTTCTGTTTAAAATGCACCAGATGGCAGGGTTCAAACATGGAGAAAACAACACGAAAGCATGGACTTTAACTGCATTGCCACAACACTTCAAGCTGTTGGTGGCTGTATTATGGCATGTAAGATGTTTCCTTACGACGGTATGGGTCCTTTGATACCTGTGAAACAACGTCTGAATGTCCGAAGGCATTTAAGTATTATCGCAGATGTTATGTTAGTGATATGCTCCGCCAGGGATGGATACTTCCAGCATGACAATATTCCTTGTCATTGTCCTCAGATGGTTCGAAGAGCGTGACGGAGACTTAGCCTTAATTCGTTTGGCTTCAAAATCACCAGATCTCAATCCAATTGAGAATTTGTAGTTCAAATTCCGCCTACCACCTACTAATTTCTGATAGAATCCATTCACAGAAGAATACAAGCAGTATGACGAGCAGAAGATTGCCCAACATTGTATTGAGTGGGTGGTCCGAATAATTTGGCCACTCTTTGTATATCTTATAAAATTAATCGTGTTTTATCCTGAACAATGTTGGTAAGTGGTTATCTCAATTACCCGTGCCGTGTAACTATTGAAAAGTATTTTGTAATTTATTATATTTGTGTATATATGATAAATAGAGGAAAATCGGTGTAAATTTATAATCGTGATGGAGCTGTGGTCATGGTCACGACTTGACCCTCTAACGCACCATATACGTATTCTAAACACAATTACATTATAATACGATATCTAAAGGTTCCAAATTTATCTTAAACGAAAGGTCACACATTCATGATTTAAGGACGGTTATGAGTCATTGTAGCTTTTAATACTCCCTTGAAAGAATAAATAAAAACGTTGCCTTCCGTATTGAACAGGTCATCACATCTCACTAATTAAGGAAGAGTAAGTTACCGAATTATGAATCAAAAGTCGCCAAAAAACGAAATGATGTAAACAAACGATAAACAAAAATGACGACAAAGTTTAGGAGGTACGAAGTATAATAAGTCTAATTCAAGGCACGAAACTGAGCAAGAATAATACACTTAATCACTTTTCAGCGAAAGAGGCAACCGGGTGTAAAATTATTAATTAAAATAGCAGGCAATTCACGAGCCGATCCTTACTCTAATCAAACATAGGCCTACTTAATTATACTTTATCGCCATTCAAAGTTTTAAGACCTAATTGTTAGGTATTCTTACAGTGACGGTTTTTCCAATACGTCACATACTTATATATAACATTTATATGTTTTGAAAATCAGATAATAATCTTAATTAATAGATTAATAAATCTCATTCTTTCTAATATGAAAGTGTAATATGAAATAGCACTTAGATACTACACCTAACTAGATGGTTTTCAAAAATTGTACAATTACATTCATTAACCCTCCGTTAGGCTCACCTCATATCGTAACACTGTTATCAATTTAGTTTCAATTTTATTTATCTAAATACTTTTACGCAGCTATATTTAAAATTCACTTATGCAGTGAAAGTTTAGCTGTACTTAAAATTGTCGTCCATAGAAAAATATAGTTCTTGAAACACTGGAGAAAATATAATTGTAACTTTCTCATGTCATAAACTTCGGCTTTGATATATCTTGTAATTAAAATAAAGAAATGAGCACTATTTTTGAAAGTAAATATCAGTTGCAGAACTGAATGTTCAACTACTCAAGTGTGTTTAGAAGATTGAACATGCAATTAAGTTTTGAACATTTGGAAATGGTAATTTTGTATACTTAAATATAATAATGTAAATAATAATATTTAAATGTAATAATTATTCTGAATGTGTATCAACTTTTTCTGTAGTTACGTCCAAGCATTCTACACATTATATTCTCTCATGACCATGAAAAGCCTAATATACCCAACGTGCCAGATATGTATGCCTTTTTGTCTTTGGAATTGCGGCAGTAAATATTTTTCTTGAAGGAAGGTTATAAGCTACGATTAACGCATTGTATAAATGTAGATTACAAACAAAAATATCTGATTTAAGTAATATATTTTACTTTTCATTTCATTTTTATGTCGTCATATAATGGTGATTGTTAGTTTTGTTCATAATGTCAACGTCTTTGATACTTATTAATTTTGTTACTGAAATATACACCAATTATAGGGAATTTGATTTGTCATATTCATAAATACCTTTACAACATGGTTTTCTGACTTTAAAATATAAAATAATTAAAAAACAAGTCAGCATATAAATTTATCACAATTTATTGAAAAACGACGTTTCGTCACTTTTTTGAGACTTCCTAAGGTGTAATATTTAGCAATTCATCATACTTACTTTATCATTACTACATAATTTCTGAGGTAACCGTTGCTGGAGATGGTCCGCGACACTAAATTTTTCACATGTAATTCATGTGAATTCAATAATATTTTCGGCTGAGGGTTGTCAAGGAGTAAATATGATGAATTGCTAAATTTTACGACTGAGGAAGCCTCAAAAAAATAGACGGAACTTCGTTTTAGAATAAATGGTGATAAATTTATATGCTGACTTATTGGCCGTCTTTTTATTTATTTATCATAAATAGCTTTGCCGAAAGTATTTTTACTTTTCACAAGACGTGCGTTCTTAAAATGGTGAAATCCGAAACGGGATGCAAGGATCGAACGCTCCCAACAGTTTTTCAGAAATGATGGACAGAACGTATTCACTGTCCAGGAAACTTGTGTACGGTGCGCCCAAAATAATTCTCCATTTTCAAATATAAATACAAGTTGCGTCCTTAGAATAAATTCAAGGACCGTTAGATACAGATTAAAGGGTGCCCGTCAATAACCACAATAAAAAGTAATATTAGTTTGAGTTACATCGTGGTTTAATTGTGTGAATAGTGAGAATTCTGTCTGAGTTGTGGTGTAATTGGTGATGTGTCCCAGAGAGGCTTACCTCCACGTGGCCTGCAACGCCCGGCTCAAGTTTTACGACTTCGCGCTTCACCCTTCGAAACAAATCCAATATAACTTGTGCTGTTGTGTACGGACTGTTGCCATGCAGCGCCCACGGTGTGGATAAATAACTGCGCTACTCGACTAACAAGTGGAACAACTCCCCCGCCTAGCTACATCCAAATTCGGCAACGCGAGAAAGTTTCCTTCGATTTCTTTTAATTCTCTTATATTTAGTAAGTCTGAGTACTCCCTTGCCCATAAGTCGTAACAGTTGATAAGGTTATCTATCTCAGCACAGAGGTTCTTAAAGCGAACATATAAGGTGTCTTGATGAAGACGTCAACAATCAATTATAGCATTATTCACTTTAGAACAGTAATTCCACTCTTCTGCCTTCTAGTGATACTGAGCCGGACATGTTTTCCAAACCATGTTGTCTAGGATGATGAGTTTGCCGACAACTCTTCATTATTCAAACAGTGCTGACTTTCACTCGTTGAATAATGCAATGATCACATAGTATAGCATAATACGAAATTTATATTAATATAACGTTCATCATTATCAAGTAAAATATTGATAAAGAGATATTCATTGAAACGTCTTGTTTCAATTTTAGAATGATCCGTCTAGAAACCAAGAATTATTTATTCATCAAATTCACCAGCTAAACCTACGATCTTCATTAATAACACATCACTATTTTTTGTCTGTCAGAATTTTTTTTATATAATTACCATAGACACGTAGACTGTGTAGAGTGCCTTGCATATCAGGGGAGAAATATAGTAAATGATTATAGGAAACTTATATGAATTTATGGGCGCCAAGTGGTGTTACGATCACGAATTGAAATAAACACGTTAAATGAAAATTGATAAATTCTACGTTTATTCCAGTAAATAAATATATATACGTTAAAAATATTACCGACTACTCCAGCATGAGATTCTACTCGTGGTTACCGTGTTTCGATATGCAAACTCTATAAGAATGTATATGTAAAAATTAATAACTGTTAGCATCGCAAAAACTCCAAAAAAACTTCCTACGGCTTAGCTTACCAGGATCTCTGCCACAAGGCTGAAAGCAAAGTCCGGTTCATTTGGTCGAGTGTTCACACCTTTCCTTCTCTCGTCGCCTCCCAAGATCTTTACTCCGCCAATTATGACCAAAATGTGTCTCTCTTGCTCCCTCCGCCCTTCTGACCTCGCTGTCCTCCCCTCCTTTTTGTATGATTCTGCTTATTGGGTGTAATTTCCTCAGCTCCATCGACCAAATCTGTTAAATATTTCCTGATTCGCTGGTGTAGAATGCTAATTCGTTCCGTACAGTAAGGGGATTTTCCGGGAAATTGTCTTCCACCAGCGGGCTAATTTTATACAGGCTATTTATGAATGTAGAAGGCAAATATTCAATACGGTGAAGCTACGTTCAATGTAATAATTATAGTAAAAAACAATTAAAAACTGAGAAGTGCGGTATAACTGTAATTCAATGTTTTGAACATTTTAAATATCAAATTATAGCCATTCATATATCTGTTTTTTGTGTTTTTCACTATTATTAAAGGACCTACTTTATTGTTAATCCCCATTCAAGCAATAATAATATTCTTCTGAAAGAAGAGATTAATAAATAGTATGTTGAACGGAAAAGAATACAAACTATATTTATTATTAAACTTAAATAACAATAATTTTACAGTAAATTAATATATCATTTCCTTTCGGATCATTGCCTTCAACTGTGTGGACCTTCAATGGACCTGTAACAAACAATGATATGACTAAGGGGAAACAAATAACCATTGCTTGGATACCAGTCCATAAAAATATAGAGGGCCATGACCGAGTAGACATTCTGGTAAAAACTCGAGTGACTGGCAGGACTGTAAGCTGGAATAATAAAGGAAATTGAGGTTGGATGGTTAAGAATAACAAAGCGTCAGAAATGCGGTATACGTCTCAAGAAGAGGGGAATTTCCACCAATATTCTCCATCCTAAAGAAATTTGCTAGAAGTCAACATGTGGTGTTATCTAGGATCAGATCCACAGCCAATAGTTCCCTAAGCAATATCGTCCTAACGATCCCCCACATCAACTTAGATTGTCCTATCCTCAAGGATGAAAGGGAGTCCTCAATAGCCGCCTTCTCAATTTCTGACTTCTATTCATTAGGGAGCTGCTGGAATTCACTGAAAAAAAACTGGTTAGTATAATGACTTCTAAAAACCTGCATCTCAAGTAGTAGAAAGAGTCACTCATGACCACGATGGATTATGCGAATGTAAATAAGTAAAAATAAAAAGAACAATAATAAAGCTATCTATCAAAGAGATTGATCCCTCTTACACTTCTAATTATTGATAAAATTAATAATTTAATTTAATAATTAGAGTACTTTTTATTTAGTATTCTATATATTGTCTAGCGTTCGGTTTAAGGTCAAGGTTTATGTGCATCTAAGGACCATATAAAAGTTGGTTATGATCTCGTGCTTTAATGGATTGTAATTATCGTCAATAATACTTTAATAATTTCGCTTTAGTGCAGTATTTTATATTGTGTACATGTATATATTTGACTATTTCTTTATGTTTAGTTGTAGGTGTTCGAATATTTTGTGTTTGGAGATCCTCAAAAGAACAGAAATATGAGTCTGCAATATTTCTAGACTTATGGCAGGCCTTTTAAAAAGTTGGCTTGATGGTTTAAATTATAAAATAAAATATCTTATACGTCTTCCGATTTATTAAAACATCTTTGGCTGATAGATTGTTTCAACTAAACTTCCCCACCCGGAATATCAAGGTTACATGCACTCACTGCAGAAAATGTACTGTACCCCATCTACACTTCATGTATGCCAACTCGTACTAGAACTCTTCTAGCAACACTGATATAATAACTTCACACCACGAACCCTTCCAATCATCACAACCAAATTTGGACAAGTTCAGGTCTCCATAAAAAATGGAGAATTCAATAAAATAAAAAAAAGTCGACTCGCATAACTTTACCAAACGAAGACAAACGTATTCAGGAGTTACACTGAGTAAAAAACCACTGTCACAAGCAAAGGTAGTATAATTCCTTGGAATACTCTTGGAGAACCCGTATATTGAATACAGACAAGACTTAAATTATAAATTAGTAAATACAATTGTCTCATAAGAAGTGACTCAAATTTGGTACTGGAAAACAAATTTATAGAGACTAATGTAAACTGTGGTGTTTGTATGAAAGTATTACAAGTTTACAAATTTACAAAATTTCTGCTGTATGGTTAAGCCGTGGACGAAATGTCCTCACAAAAAGTCGAAGATTCCGAAATCTCTATTCCTCAGAGCTTTAACCCGGTGAGAAGAATCGATATATCGAACATTTAAATTTGTAAACGTAGAAATCTCATTGGTTTCGGCAATCACGTGGTATTAAAATATTTCGCCATTTCTTGAGTTCCTCATTTTCCACGTGAACTTGGTTGCGGGAAAAGCCAGGTTAAACCCGCACATCACAAATCCATCCCTGGAGTTTAGAGTTGGCATCAGGTCTCGACATACTGACGCCAAGTACAGTTCCCAATCCTCGCTAACTCTTTATTACGAATTTAATAAATATTTAATAACGCTCTACAATAAAGTATTTAAATACTGTAAAGGTTTCAACTAGACGTTCTCCAAATGATCACTAAATTTCCATAGTACGTCCATAATTCTATCATGAGAAAGGACTTAAAGATTGACTCTGTCAAAGAAGTAGTCAACTGCTCCATTGCTTCAGAATCATCCAAATCCTCAAACCATCAGCCTACTATATATATATATATTACTACTTGATCCACCTACAGATTCACAAAACAATCCTAAATGATGTTGCCTGACAGTGAGAACGTACACTTCAATGATTCAAAATAAATTACCAATACACGGCAAGTCAATGTCAAAATAATTACTTAATTGTCTAACAAAAAAACAGTATAATGATTAAGGGCACCAAATATAATTTTTCTAATTATATTGGATGAAAGACCATTGTAAATTTTATGTTCGTACTAAATTTGGACTTGTTATTTGTAAATATTAATGAACATTGTATTAAACACCTGAAAACGTTCAATTTGGTCATTTATGTTGAAACAACAATTGAGAGGGGACTTCAATTAATTCCTTATAATCAGCAATTTCTAGGATTACGTATTAATATATCTTTTCTAAAAAAATAAACCACTTAAATAATCTTTTCAGGCAACTGGTGAAACAATCACAATATTGCGTCCGGAGTGGTAATTAGTTATATTGAAGCCCAAGGCGATTTTCAACAATCATGCCATTTAACATGAGACTTGAAGTAACCGTTTTTAAACCATATATTCGAACTTGATTTCACACTTCAGCATAACTGAATACTATTGAATGTTGGCAATATGTGTTAATAAAATAGAAAGTACCCTTTGATGATTTGAGTTTTGTGTATTTTATCGTTTCAGTTTCTTAAACTCTGTACCTGGCGAATCTCTAAACATATCACAGTTTGTAGCTTTTTTTTGGCCTTCGTTAACGTATATTACAGTTACTACACGCTTTAATCATCACTCACGTAGTTTTCTAAGAACATTCCCACAAGTTCCTTTATGGCTTCTCATAGCCCGGGGGCCCTAGTCAACCCTTGGCTACCTTGCTCTACCTTCCGCATCCACCCTTTTCAATTCCCTTCCTATGCTATTAAAGGGGAGTTGCCTGTTTCAGGATCACCCTCATGTAGCCTCTTAACCAAAAAAAAAATCTTAGATTTATTTATTTTGCTTGGAAATCAATAATTATTGCTTAGTTTCTCCAACTCGTTTTTTTCTTGAAAATGATTCCGTAAAGGTCATTAATCTTGTTAATAAACGCGTATATCAGGACAGTCACATGTTACGCTGTGAGAAAATATTTATTGTTTCCGCCGTAGTTTGTTTTTATTAAATACATTACCCAAATGAAAGTGCTGTTGACGACGCCTTTAGGCAAGTCGCGTCCCGTAGAGGCGTTGAACAAACATTTCGGGGAGAGGCGTGTTTTTATCCCCAGACGCCTCCAAATGAAAATTGTTTCACAGTTCTATTCAGGCGACCTCATCGTTTGGCTCTCTGAATCCACCCCACATACGCATACGAATTCTCTCTCCCTGTAACACTTCATGCACTTTTTTTCGAGTGGCGGGACAGTAAAATAAAAATCGATTTTGAGTGGCGGTACTCCGGCAGACAATACAACGTATTGTTCTCCCTTCCCATCTCACGACCTCCACACAGAGCCACGATCCGCCGACCAAATGGCTGTCACTTCTCCACCCTTACCAGACAAAGTGTATTATTCTTCCCAGAATTATCTTCGCCGTTCTTCAACTTTATGCTTTAAAGATGAATGTATGAGTAAAGTTTTTATTGAAGAAATTATTACAATTAATTTCTTAATAATTAGTTACTATGTGTAGAAGAAATTTTATAATTAATTAAGCGTATGACAGCTCGGCAGCTATAGTAAACCTAAATTATTTCAATACATTAGATACATTATATTACTTTTCTTAACAAAGATCGTTTTGTGGTAAATAATAGACTAGCGGACGAAAGTGCGGTGTTCATTCGATATTCCAAGAAAATAAACTGTGAAGACAACTTCAATCATAGAACTAGAAATTCCGATAAGAAAAATCAGAATTTTGCAACGTAATTCTATAAGCCAATGAGCTGTTCTATGTGATGTCATTTCTATTTACAAGTATTGTTAGATAAGATTGTTATTATATTGTTGTTGTGGTATTTAGACTTACGACTGGTCTGATGCAACCATCCATGCTAACCTATCTTGCACAAACCTTTTCATTTCCACATAACTACCACATCCTCCTTAATCTGCTTTGTGCATTCCATTCTTGGCCTCCCTCTTCTGTTCTTACCCCACACACTTCCCTCTAATGCTAATTTTACAAGACCCTCGTGTCTCAAAACGTGCCCAATTATTCTATACCTTTTCTTGGTAAACGTCCTCCATCTGAATTTAAGCATTCTCCTATAGTACCACAATTCAAATACTTCTATTGTTTTCCTTTCCGAAACTCCTATCATCCACGTTTTGCACCTATATAACGCCACTCTGCAGACGAAGATTTGTAGCATGGATTTCCTAATATTTACACTTATATTACCCATAAGTAAATTGTTATTATATTAAAAGCCATATTTCTTTTCTAAATTCTAAAAGATGGTTCAGAAGTGTGTTTATGTTGCAGTAGTCTCCTAATTTTATGTGGTGTTCAATATTTTTCCCAGTAATTAAATTTTGACGAGAATTTTTCTTGTCATTTTTGAAGAATAATGAAAAATATTTTTTAAAATTGTGGGTAGGCTAATGTAAATTCTTAAATTTATTTTTTTTGGTTAACTGGCTACATGAGGGTGATCCTGAAACAGGCAACTCCCCTTTAATAGCATAGGAAGGGAATTGAAAAGGGGGGATGCGGAAGGTAAAGCAAGGTAGCCAAGGGTTAACTAGGGCCCCCGGGCTATGGTTTAAGGATCCTACCCGGTGTTTCACCTAAAGAGATGCAGGGAAAACCTTAGAAATCCTGCATCAGGTAGGTCGGGCATTGGGTACTATTCTCACGCCCTTCCGAATGACGGGAGACGAGTCTGCTGTGGGGTCGCAGCATTCCCTTCTCCATGTCTCCAACAGTTTCAGGAGGCAGTTGGCCGACTGATCCAATGGGATTAGCGGACAACTCTTTCCATATGCCCAAGGTCTTTGACCCCAGTACATATACCTCCTCCCTTAAAAATAATTTTCAATCTTCATGAAAAGATTTTTTACTTTTGACTACAAGCAAAATTCCAAAGTGGTCTTATCCGGAACGTATGCACGTGATACGGCAATCCTTTTTCGTGTAATTAAAATCGTGATTATTTCTTCAGTTTCATACTGCATTCATGTAAAATTGATAACGTACTAAATAATAATTATATTCAAAACTAGGCTCGGAAAGGCTTTGTCCATAGCATAGAAAGTTAGTTGCAAAACTGACATTGCAGTTTATTTTATTTAATAAGTTAAATAAATTACTGGTCAGCGTCAGTGCGTCCAATGCACTCTTCGTGGTAAAAATTCCAGCAGGTTGGTCATGTCAGGAACAGGTCAGTTTTAACGTCAATCTTTTGTTTATGACGAACTGGAAAACGAAATACTATCAGTGGCAGCACCAAACAAAAAACATTAAACACTCAATAGAGTGAAATTGACTTCATTAAACAGATCTTTCAAAAACGTACATAAAACGAAGACGAATTACTAGTGAAAAAGAAAAAGACGACCCACGAAAAACACAAAACTGACGCCAGCCATATTGATCAACTTGGTTGATTGACAAATAATAATGGCACATATTAGGTAGCGCGTTACTAAATGCTGATTCAAGCTATCGGGTTGTTTAGTTAGTTAACTAATAATAGGGGGTGGCCATTTCAGGAACTCGGTCATAACACGGACACCCCACCCCAGTTTCAGGCCTTATGAAGTGTGTCATTAAACAAACACTTTTTACAATTAGAGACCATAAGTAACATATTTATTTACATATAGCATCAAATCACCAGAAAAATATGCAGCATATTCCGAAGAATGTGAAGAGGTACAACGTAATTGAATTCACTGACCGTTCACGAGCAATGATGTTATGCCAATATTGTGCTTGTCGATCGGTCAACCTGAAAGAAAATTTTCTGGTTTGGACGAATTCAATAGAGATGTAGGTTTTTAATGGAATGCCATAAAGACATATTTCAGGTGTGGAATAATTTTTTGATTGCTTCGTTTGGTATGTGTACGAAGTTGTTCGGTTTTATTGCCACCAAACTTTGGTTACTTAAAGTTAACATTCATTGGACCAAAATAATTGTTTAAAAAGCAATAATCATTTTTCAAAAAGTCATAGCAATTATTTTTTAGCCCAAAGTGATTGAATAATGTCCAGATAAAATAAGAATATTTCGCGGTTTTAAAATTATAGACTTCATGATTGATGGTTCTGACATGCTGGATACAATGATACTGCTGGCTCATAAGTTCAACGGGCCTCACTGGCTGTGAAATATTTTTCTTGCGAGTTTTCAGAAAGACTCGGCTTATGTGCATCCTCTTCCAGCAAGAATGGCCGAACTGTGGAACCGCGTAACAACAACCATGGAAACTGGAGAGCGGGACTAATTTTAATATCGCAGAGACTTCGTACTCTTTGATGAGACAGGGGCATATTGAGCGTAATTGAGTTGTATTTTAAAATACGGTATGTATTTGAAAGCAGCTGATTGCCCGGCGTTGCACGATATTTATTTGTATTAGCCCATTCCCTCACCCTGGGGATTGGTGAAATTGTGTAGCACGCTGAATTTTAAATCGTAAAACAGTTACTAATCTCGTTTTCCTACGTCATTTTTGTCTCATGTCCCCCTCCACCCTCACTCCTATGACTAATACTTCCCAATGTCAAATCGAGTTGATATTATAAACAAAGAACATTTGTAGAAATAGTATTATTCTCAATGATACCAATAGATATGTAATCGGCGCAAAAGTACGCCGTTTTTCCTATAATTAAAATTTCAACCTCCTCCATACCCGCACCTAGAGAATGGTAATCGTGTCTTACTACCACAGTGTGTTGTAAGACACATGAGAACTAAAATGAGTAGAAATTGCTTAAACCGTTTAAAGCTGTACCCCTTCGTATCCCCTTCTTAGCGACTGAACTTCAACTTTACCGGCAAGTCTTATGACAGATTTCAACTAAGTGACTCCCATAAAATCGGTTTCACAACAAATCTCGATTTTCTTTTGTTATTTTATGTAACGACTCTGTACTCCTGCCTAGTATCTCTGCTCCCATGGAGTTGTTCTCATGCATTAACAAAGTAAACGGAAACACTATCAAAATAATTGACCCCGTTTTCGTATAAGTTAAAATTTCAACCAGTTTTATTCCGGTTTTGTCTTGTGGTTTTGTGTTACCACAACTGTGTTTGTTCCCCGCTTGCAAAAGACACTTGTTCAAAATTTTATGGAAATTGTTTGTGTGCGGAAAATACATACGTACGTAATTTGAGCTTTTTTATAGATAAACAATTAATTTCATGTATAAGAATCTTATAATCGATCCGTCTGTTTGGTCTGTTACGTGCGAAATAACTTTTATTTAAGTAACAATATATTTTAAGAACTTAAAAAATACAAAAAAATGTTACTCTCTCGAGTGCGGCACACGCGCTGCGCCATGTAAATACGACGTGCTGGGCCACTCACAACCAATTTTATTTCTTTTGAGATAAGATTAAGGCTATAGATTAATCATGAGCACAATATAATGTTCTAAATACTATCGATATATCTAGGCTTAAAGGTCACACATGCAATATTTAATTATTTAAGGAATTTAAGAAAACACAGAGACATTCTAATTATTAGAATAAACGTCGAATCAGGTACAATATAAATTTTTTGTTTCTCATTTTGGATTTTTAAATCCATATTTTCTGACTTCTTTCACTAATACTATTTATTTACACGATTAATTACGGAATGAATAAAATTTCATGAAATGTTTCTAATAAACTATTATTACGTAACATTTGACCAGTTCATCTTAAGGTAGTGGTGGGATCTGATGAATAATAGCAATTACGAATAATACAAGAAATTAAAATTATAAAAAACGGTATGGAAAATATGGAAAATTGTTATATGGATAGGCAACATTTTTGTTTACAGATAGTCGAGATATTGATCGTCTTAGGTTGTGAACATTTGATCGACCTGGACTGTAATTATTTTCTGACGCATTGAGATATCCTGTAAAGTGTAATATTTTGAAAGCTTAAACGTTTTCTTCGTCTCAACTCTAATAAAATACTCAAGTATCCTACTTAATTAGGACACACTATGTCTTACAATACATTAAAAATGCTCATGGCCAAAGATTATGAAACAATTTATCCTTCACTGTGACTAATTTCTAAAAGAACAATAAACTGTCTACTTAAGTCTAAAAAGAGATATCTAGCCAAAGTAGGTTTCTATACCTTTGTATAAGGATTTGTTTGACCACCTCCACATCTCGCATCCAATGACCGTCCGAGTAATGTTAATCATTGCCGACAAATAAAACTCTCTTACACAGACTGAAGCACACGTGCATACGTAAATAAAGGAAAAATATTTAGAAAGAGAATTTTAGTCACTACATTTAACGAAACTCTTCGACGCAACAATTTGTCGTTGTCTACGATTGCGCAAAATAGAAGGTTTTATAAATTCCGTTCGCAATGGCAAGAGCTTATTAGCTGGCAAATCGTCGGTTAGAACGCTTTATAAAATATTATCCATTAGTCTGTCAACGAGGGGAACATGTCCTGGCATGTAACATATATCTTGCAAGCATGATCGCTGGTAATTGCTTACGTGTTCCACCTGTTACCCTGATTACAGGGTTGAATAATATTTGCATGTCCATAAAACTGTTGACTAAGATTTTTCAAATCGTTCACTGCAGTGGTAAACATTTACAGTAGTGCGATAAACCTCTTCCACTAATATGGACTACCTAAATTTACGAGCAGACAAAATTATGCAAACAAAGCGTAATAGTCCTGTTTTACTAAGTACTACGGGATTCAACAACTAGTTTTATGAGAGTGGAGCAATGAAAAAAGAAACCATAAAAATATTAACTCTTTTTTAAAATATTCAGATATACCGAGAAATATGTGAATTCATAAAAAATCCTAATGAAACGTCTTATGGTCCTTTATTATTTTTTACGTGTTGTTACAGAATCCTAAATATTGTATTATGCAAATACATTAAATAAAAAGCCAATAAAACAGACAAAATTAAGTGATAAGAAAAACACCCCAAAACATTTCTTCAAAAACCTGTTACCTTTAATCGTATTTTGGCTTTTGAGTCCGTCAACTGGTTTGTGAGATATTTCGTTCTTGGGGCTCATGTCATATTGAATCACCTGACCCAATAAATAAAAACTGCATAAACGTTTTGCGGAAACATTTTATCTTTTAATTCTATATGCAACTGATTACTGCTTTATCTAATTTGCACAAATGCTTTTATTATGATCTAACTAACCCCCGCGACTTCGTTCACGCCGAAATACTTCTTTTTATTTTGCCCTAAAAACGAAACAACAGGTACAGAATTTAGTTAAAGTTGAATTCATTAAATATATAAAAAGTACGGTGTCATCTATTTATGATCGCTTCAGAGCAAACCTTATAACTCGCAGTTTGTTTAGAACAGGTCCCGCTATCATAGGTTTCGGAACCAATAAAAATGAGTAATTCGCAGAACTCGTTATGTTATCGAAATAAAACATGCATGAATATTTAAGTTAAAATTCAGTTTTCAATCCCTGAAATTTTCATTGAAATCCGTTAAGCCGTTTCTAAGCATAAACTAATCAAAAACATATATATATATATTTCAGATAAATTATCTTAATTTTAAACCCTCAAATTTTCATTGAAATCCGTTGAGCCATTTTGGAGCCTATTTCAGACAAACGTAAAGACAGACAGTCAGACAGATAGACAAACAGAGAGACACTTCAATTTTATTTGTTGGTATAGATGACCTATTCGTCTTTTGTTTCATGTTGTACGTGACGTCAACACGTCGTTACTTGGAATAGTAAGGCGTGATGGAATCAATAATCCCACTACTTTCGCGCTAAGTTCCTTGTCATATTTTATTGTTACTGTTTCGATAGCATACGTTGAATTACATTAATATTCTCTTTATCTAACCAAGCTTTTAATGATTATTAACATTGTTTAACTATCAGATATAATATTTGTTGTGATTTTTCTAATTTATAATTAATATTTCGTCATTTATAAATACTAATTTGTTTCTCAATTAAAAATTTTTCATTTTATATAATAACTAAAATTATATTTTGCATATTCTCTTCTTAGTATGTAGTTCTTACCTCTTCCTTTGTCCCATTGATGTATTTTTGTATATTTCTTATAATTTTCATATTCATGAATTGACTGTTTTATGATTTCCTCTATCTCTATGCTATCAGACCAACTCAATACTTCAGTAATTAACTAAAATTTAGACATCGTTCCTTTTATTCACAGTCATATATTCACATTTTATAGCACTGTTTCTCAATGGAGACGAATTGTTTTCAATTCCATCGAACTATACATTTCTTTGTTTGAATTTACCAACGAAAGTTTAATAAAGTGCCAAAATACACTAAGCCCGAATACGATAAGAATATAAAACAATAGTTCAAATTTGTAAAATAAAAATATTTTAGTAATAATAACCACATAACCTGAGGCGTATCAAACGCATTACTCCCCCCACAACAGTTTTTGAAGTGCAACTTCACTACGTACGCTGGTAACTTGGGACAATGAATGAATAAATGAGTGGCGAATATGCTACGATGTGGGAGTAGTGAAAGGAGAGGGAGAAAGGGAGACAGACTTTCCTAAGGTTTACCGAATTATTCATAGACGTTATAAAACACATTTAAGGAAATAAAATTTTTAACTGCTTACGACTCAATTTATCAATAACAAATTAATAAGATGAGTCTGCTATTGTTAAGCATTTATGGTGTTGTAAGCAGTGGCCCTGCATTTTCTGTAGTATTCTCTATTCTGCCGCCCCATTTTTGCGCGACGCTTCTATTATTCAACACCACAGCTCATTTAATTTTCTGTCTTTCTTCTCTCTTTGTCTCTCTTTCCTCACTTTAGTTTGTCTATATTTATCGGTCTTCTTACTATAATTTGCTTTGTCCTTATTTTCCCTCTACTCTGATTCCCAATTCTGTTTCTCTTTCTCTGCAAGACGCTTCTGTTACTAAACACTGAGGTTCATTTAATTTTCTCTCTCTCTACTTACTTTGTTCTCCATCCCTCACTTTAACCATTCTATATTTACCCATCTCCTTGTTATAAATTTAATTGTTCAAAATTTTATAACCAATAATAGTAAACGTATCGCTCTCAGCATTACAAATAGAATTATTAATAAAAATAAATAAACTGTTTTAATTATTGTATCAGGTTCTACTTAACTGTAATGGACTATCATCTATTTTGACTCTCGCCAGGTACGTTTTCAACAAATTATTTGTTAAAATTTGCTTGAATTATGAAAGAAAGCAAATTGTTGTTTTATAAACTAGATACAAGTTTTATAACAGTAGATTTTAAGTCGTAGGTGATACGATGACGAACGGGCTATAGTGATATAGTGACTGTACGCGTAATTATCATAGAACAAGTTTACTATCGCGATTCATATCAGTCGTAGTTAAAACAAATATGTTGTGACCTGGGTTTTCATATTTTTTAAAAAAATTATAAATATATTAAAGAATTTAGAGTAAAAATTAAAATGGGTGTGAACTTTGACATTCAAAACAGTATTATTATTAACAAATATAAAAGACTCAACAAATTACAATATTTATTAATCAATTAATTTAATGAATTTTATTTGCCAAGCTGAGCCCTAACCAAAGAAATATCATAGCAAGAGACTTACGTAAATTTAATTTACTTTACTCAGGGCTGTATGACGTGTTTATACGCATAACGGAGTGAGAGATTATTGCCTTTTGTTTCTTACTTTTCATTTATTCTCCCCTAGTTTCTTGTTTGACCGCCAATCCTATATTCAACGCAAAGGGAGCTTCCAAGTCGGTATATGAAGTACGCAGGCCTCTGACGTCTTTCCTGGTTTCCAATTTTGTTTCCTGGTGTCACTTGAGCCAGATCGCCTTTCCTAACTGATTCATTGAAGCTAGCCAGCCCGACTTTCCGTTTCGACCTAACTGACCTCTCACCACCAACTCTCCTTACCAAAATCCTTTCTGAACTCCCTTCCATCACGAACTCACCTCTGGTAAATACCTCATTGGTCTCCTCGCTTTTTCTATCTTCCCCAGGTCCTCAAATGGGATTGGCGTTCCTACTCTTTCTCTCCAAAAATACAATATTTGGCCAACCAAGCCATCTTTTGAGTCAACCACATTGCTAACCTTTGCTGTCCTGGGGTTTTCGCCCAGCCGAGCAGGCAAAGGACTGATGATCCTCAGGCGCCTGTCAGGTTTCAAGTTAATGACTGTATTTTTTGCCGGGTTTACCCCGGAAGGGTGCATTGCAAATATCTCAGGATATGTTCTTTATGGAAACTTCGTACAAAATGCTTAATATTGAAAATTAAAATAAAATACACTACAAAATTTATATGCATCACAATGAAAATCTAGTCTGCAAAAATTTATATTATAAGAAAATTGGACTGGCACAGGTATAACTACAATGAGAAATACTTTTTTCTATGGAATTGTGTGCTGTTTGAACAATTTTAAAACAGAGATTTTTGGTTTGCTTCGTATAAAATTTACGGAATAATAAAGGAAAGTGACAGCAGTAACTATTATTATCAAGGTTTATCTTACAGTTTCAAGGTCAAATCCTCCGCACAGCCAAAAACATTCGTGATGAGTTATCCGAAACAATCCCTTTACAAGTCATAGCTCGAGGAATACGTAGCCCCCGGATTATGAAGCAGAAATTGTCGGCCTACAGCCAAGCAACGGGGATGTTCGCTCCAATAACGAACCCGTGCTCAGCCACTACAGACTGTTCATCTCGTTTAATTTACTGGAGGACCTTCCCACTCCATATAAAATTTCAGAATCGTAACACCTATGACTTAAAAACTAATGATATAAAATTTGCATTGTGGTTCTATGAAATTTATTCGAACCCAATAGTATGAGCAATAGTAATTAGTAATAGAAATGTTATAGCATCTCATTAGTCCCAACGGCCATCACCAACGAACTTCTCCGTTCCTGCTCTCTTGCGTTCTGTGGAAATAACTCAATTTACCAAATTGTTTTTGCGAGGTACAGGAGATTTTAACGACTCACATAGTCTGTTGCAAGTAATTCAAGAGCTACAATCACAAAATATGATTTATCCCTAGGTCATATATGTACAAAATTCCGTATTAACTGATTTAATTGTGGTAACCTGACTGAATAAACAATATGATTACATATTATAATAAAATATTCCAATAGTCAATTCAATTTTTAGACTATTTAATTAATAAATATTGTTATTCATATGAGAGATACCTGGTCGTTTCAATATTGTTAAAAATATAATACAAAAATTAAATCAAATTTAAACGTTCGCGGCTGCAAATAAATGGAAATATGACTGAGAATAAAAATAAAGAAAATAAGATATATGATCGAAAACGTTTTTAAGATAATATTCCTAGAAAAGGAGAGATTTTGCAAAGTATTTGAAGTCTAATCGCTGACAAATTAAACAGAAATGAATTTTTAATTTTGCAATTCAGATCTGTGGGTCAACAAACACCTTTTTAGAAGGTTTGGCGCTTTGCTGTGAGAGATTGGGAGTCTTCAAGGCGAGTTAAGCGACTTGACGTTCCACTATTACTCGTAATAGATTTATTTTAAGAATCAAATATATAAACTATTAACCCTTAGACCGACACACAATTAGAGGTATACGCAACCCCAACGCTAAATACTTCTTTAAACACTTTAGAAATAAGTCTCACATTTCATTCATAAAACTTAGAATTATCACGAGAAAATTGTGCATTGAGTAACGATGAAAATTTGTGCAACGTAGCCATTTTGACACTGCAGTTTTGTATTATATGCGAATTAGAAAAGTCAGAAAAATAATTTATTTCTAAAACTAAAAAATGTTGATTCTGAACTAAATTTTTTAAATTTAAATTAATGGAAGCATAGATGAAGAAAAAACATAAAAATGTTCCAACTATTTTTGTTTATGTAGTAAAATTTATAATTCTACGGAGGGTCTGTCTCACTCAACGAGGTTCATTTCAAAAGTCTCTGAACGTTTGGTTGTTTCCTGCTGGAGCAACTACTGACTCCTACACTTCCAAGGTCGTTTTCGCTAAGGCACCGATGTTAGCATTATTGAGAATACTCGTTTTCGGTTTATTTAGAGGATAAGGTAGCAGAGTATATATTCTGTTCCAGCGTTCTCACAAGTTACTATGGAAACTTAGTGTACTACTTTCCACCCGTTTTAGGGTCCAAGATTTATTATTAATTTTAATAGAAACCTTGTAAAATATTTGGCAACTATCATTTGAACTAGAATTCTTGTTTTGTGTTGTGTATTGATTAGTATTCCGTGTCACTGACAGGAACGTGGTGCACTGAGGCCGTGTAATGCGTCCCACCAACGTGACCAACGTACGCTTCACAATTTGTAGTGAGTTTGAGGTTTCTCTCTGGTCGCAGATTGCAGCCAGACTTGTAAATTGACAAAGGTGTGGCTCATCGCATCGTTTCTTGGCAACTCGGGCGAGGATGAAGAGGTCCTGCAAATTGAAACTTCCATTACATTGGCGAGCGGCAACGGGGCGTGGATGGAACTATGTAACATCAAACGACACGAAGCGGCAAATCGATTCATTACGCGGGTGGCATGGTACACACGGAATTCCAAAGCCGGCTTAGCCGCTGGCTAAACTGGGCCTAAATAATGGATCATGGAATAGGTTCGGACTAAACCACCTGACCCTATAGCGATACCGGAAGGTCTTAGCGAGTTATCATAACAAAGCACTTTACTCGAGCCACCACATAAATTTCTCTCTCAATAACGATGTTGGTGAACCTCAGAATCTAAACCTTTCCCTCATCAGCTTGTGAAAAATATACAGGACTGTAATCAAGTCATCAGCCGAAAATTTAATACTGTAAGATAACTTTATTTAAATTTCATATGATATGAATAATATAAGGTTACCTAGTGCAATTAATTTTTTCATTTGTTTTTAAATACCAACTACTTACTCTAGACTTTCATAGAACGTTATATAGTTTTAACTTAGCATTTCAGGTATTGATTCACAGCAACCGAAAATATTATTTCCCTCCTTCCAACTACATTGCCTCATATTGTTAATAGTTTAAACAATGTTACCGCTGTCAAAATAAAATAATGTAATATCAACTTATGATAAGATTATTGTAAGAGGTATTAGTTTCAAAAAACGCTTATCGTTTAACAATAAGCAGATCTCAATTGAGCAATTTAGACATTGCTTTGAATGAGTGGTTTAAAATTAAACCTCGTTCTGCCCTAACTTTTATAGTCTTATTATGAAAGTGCAAGAAGAACGATTAGTCTGGATGTTTTTTTCTATGAACGTCATATATTTCAGTTTACTTTAGTTACGCAATCTAATTTTGATTCCTTACAATTATATTAGCGTATTTGGTTGTTTTTTGCAATCTCTGGAAATAGAAGCCAACCCCCGTTTATTACGAGAAAAATGGACGGTCCCGTTCCAGTCATTATAAACGAGTTCGATTGTATGCTATACGTATTGTCACCACATAAATAAGTACATAGGTATAATAAACCCACAATGAGCCATCTGAAAGGTTTGAAAATTTTGTTAAGGAAGATAAATTGAAGATGTAATACGATCGGCGCGTTATCATGAACGTCACTTTTTTTATCCGGGAGTAAAAAATTCTCTACGAAGTCAGTTCAATACGATGTGAAGTTTGCTTTATGTTGTGCTGTTGAGTAAGAAGAGGAAAAACTTTGTCATGGCATAAAATTTGTCAAAAAATGATAAACGTACGAAGAAAAATGGTAGGTGACGTGGATAATTATTTTTATATTCTGATTCAATAAGTCAATTTACATAATAATCATCAATAGTGATGTTAGAGTACAACGTTTCTTCTACTTGGTGAGTCAAAAGTCGCAGTACACGCTGTTATTTAATTGAATCTGCAGGAATTGGGAAACCTGAATATTTTCGTGGGTGTGGGAGACGTGGTCTATATTTTCCCAGGAAATGTTGCAAGAAGTGACGACAGACTGCATCCTTTATTACTCCTTTCTTGATTTCTGGTTTCTTTTCTTCACCTTCAATTCTAATTATTATTGACTGTCTTCTGTATAGGTTATGTATAAGCCTTCTTCCTTGATACTTTATTCGTGGCATAACTTCTTTATTATTGGTACTTTATTCGTGGCTACGTCGAATCAATATATGGGAATTAACTTTTCAATAAATGCTGATGTTATTTGAATTATCACCCATTCTTGAAAATTGACTAAGGTTCGAGCTGGCCAATTTCAAACCTGCGCCCATTTTTTATACATAGCGTAAAAGAAAAACCATCTCAAGCATACCTAACTGGAATATTCAGGTTTTCCAATTCCTGCATAGGTTTTGAAATAACGGGGTGTATTGCGGTTATGACTCACCCAGTATTTTTTGCAGAGCAGTGTAATTAGTGAATGGAATTCCTTCATTCGCCTCTACTCGGAACTTGAAATGAATTTGGAGGGTATAATTTAAAAAAATAAATAATTTATATAAAAATATTATATATAGATTTAAATATGGTGCACCATTGAGTGATTAGTTACTATGCTAAAAATAAGATTTGTAGACTTTATTCTCAATATCTACCATATATTTGCAATGTTTTGTATAAAATTATGAATAACGTAAATCCATTATCCGTATCGTCAGATAACATAATTTATGATTTTTAAACTTATGATATATTATGTAAAATAGGTAAACATTACATTCACTTTAAGTTTCCGTCTAGAGTATGCTAAATGTTTTGAACAAATTCCTGCATTTCAGTGTTTGTAGATTTTCGTTCTAGAAACCATTTTTTGCTGGGTGAATTGGATTTTAGACAAGAAAAAGTTATAGTAATTTAATATCTGTAATCTTCACTAATAGCGGAAATTGGTTGGTAACCCGATACGTCCGATGACGTGAATTTCTTGAAGGGCGATATTACATTGGCCATTTTAAAACTCGTAAGTGCTCGAGAATAAACGTTTGCCCAATATGAGCTGAAGAAGGGAAGTTACTTATTTGCCAGATTGCTTTAAAATTTTTCCTTTCATGCCAGATGTATCTGCAACATGCCAATACTTTAAAACTCATTGGAAATATAATTTCGTTATTCGTAAACAGTTATAGAGATATTGAAGTTGTAACTTGCGTAAAACAGTTTTGCTTGTTACATTTTCCTAATTGTTTTGAGACGTCCGCAAAGTAAAAATAAAACTTGCGTGCCGCGTCCATATGATAAATTGATTCTCGTATAATTTCATTTACTTGAACCATTTTTAATCACTTCCCAAGCGGCTTTCATTTTATTTTTCCGACTTTCTATTTAGTCCGCATCGTTTTATTTTTGCCGCAAGAACAGTATTTTAAGTACGTCAATTTGATTGCAAGCCATTTAAAAATTTGGATCAATTGAATTACGTCAGTTTATTACAGTTTATTCATTTAGTAGCCAGTTATTCTGCTTATAATTTAGGTTTTCAAATATTGTGAAATCATTTGCAATTTAATTGCAATATGATACTGGTAGGATAAAAACTCGAACTCTTTGCGACCAAAATAAAGGCATATTTTCGAAGCGGTATTTCATCATGTGTCCTATGTATACCACGTAAAGGAATTTCTATTACTGGTGCAACATGTCTCTTAAATGTATTTGGTTTCTCACAGCCATACTGTTTCCTAAATCTTAAAGAGCAGTTACAAATGAACACGGGGAACGATTCCTTAGTTCGAGAGGAGATTTTCAGGGAAGCGGGATGCGAATAAGCAGGGCGTTGGTACGAGATACTTATACTTCAGGTTGCAACAAGAAAAAAGTGCAATAAAATATATTTAATTATTTTATATTTAACTAAATGAAAGTATTATTTTCCTATCCTCCAAATCAAATTCAACGAAAAGTGATAAACATGGGGAAGGAGATTCAGAAAGTTGTAGTTGACGGGGAAAAAAGGGGTAAATATTCTTATTCAGGAGGTTATTTTACGTTACAATTATCATAATTGGGACAGATTTTCACGCAAAACGGTCTTCTGAACGCAAAGGATGCAACTTCATCACAAATGTTCAGATATCAGAATTGAAAAAACTTATTGTCTGTATCTGTCTTTGTGTGTGTGTGTGTGTGTGTGAGAGAGAGAGAGAGAGAGAGAGAGAGAGAGTTGAGAGAAGAACAGTTACAGTACCTCTAGTTCTCTTAATTCTTTTATTTTAGATAAATGGTCTACGTTTATGTAAAATAAAAAATAGACACAATATGTCAAAAACGTAATTATTATTTATTTAATATTATCAAGACGTTTCGTGGACTTAATCAGACAAATTTTTAAATGTATAAAACTATTATAGATGTGGATAAAATTATGTAACCGAAACAAATTTATGAACATCTATAATAATTTTATACATTTAATAATTTATGTTATGAAGTCCACAAAAATGGACGAAACGTTGTAATTTTCGAGATCTCAATGACCGTATGGGCCATGAAACCTATTCGGTATAATGGTTTTTAGATTTTTATATGCATATATATAGAACTTACTATCGTAAATTACTACACCATTCATTGGATCGCCATGACATTTTGGGAAGTTGTTGAATACACTACCGCTAAAGTTTCAGGCATACAACGTCTAACCTACGATAGTAAGTTCTTTATGTTTATAAACTTAAAAAAACTAAAAAAACATTATATGGGATAGGTTCATGGCCCATACAATAATCGAGATCTTCAAAATACAATAGGGGTTGCCAAAACTCGTGATATATATAATACTATACACTTCTTAAATTACAAACATTTCGTGCCATAATTTACCTATCGTTCGCAGAGTTCACTCTCTGAGAAATAATTAACTTCTTTGGATCATCAATACAATATATACGTAAATTGGCTTTCTTTTTATCGTTAGGTAAAATTTAGTTTTTAATAAAGGCTAATTTTAAAAGCAAACAAAATAAATATAATACATACCAATAAATATAATTGAAGTTTCTGTCTGTCTGTAAGTTTGCCTGGAATATTTTCCGAAACGCGTGAAAGTGGGATATGTTCAAAATCAACTGTGAGTTATAAGGTTTGATCTGAAGCGATCAAAATTAAATGATAACGTACTTTTTATATATTCACTGAACTCAACATTATCAAATTTCTGAACCTGTTGTTTAATTTTTTAGGGTAAAATAAAAAGAGTTTTTTCCTAGTTCTGCGCGAACGAAGTCGCGGGAATAGCTAGTAATAAATAGAAATTAATTAAATTTTTTGCTTAAAAGTTGGCTGTATGTTTATTTGTGGTCTACGTTTAAATATTTTACTTTATAATTATTGTTTTTAGGTTTATAGTTTATGTATACATGTAAAATAATAACTTAAGTTTACAGGCGTCAAAATTCAGTTTAATCATAACAACATCTGCTGCTAAAGGAATGAAATTCAGTTATGTGCACAATTTATAGCCCATCGATTTCCGTTTCCTCGAAGAAAGCATATGTTATCAGAAAGAATTAGCCTGCATTTTTACCCTTTTTTGCATGTTACATCATAACTACACTTAACTACTTGCCATGTACACAATCGAAAAATCGAAGTGACTCGGGCGGGCAAGAAGTTGCGTTAACTCACCGTCCTAACGCTAATAGAGCTGGTGTTTACTTGAGACCCTCATTTGTTTAGTTTGTGCCGAAACATCGATAAGTATCGAACCGACGGATGCATTATTCAGCCCTGCCCGGTACCTCCGCAGGTCTCGTTCCTTCAAATCAGGGTTGTTCTCAACCCCGTGTTTGCAAGACATGAATTAATCCTTCGACGTAGCCCTCGACTGCAAGCCGCTTTATGTAAACTTCTCATTTAATGAATGCGTGCTGTGTAACTAATTTCATTATATATTTTCAAAAATTACCCAAGACAACTACGGAAGATTCGTCATTATTTTCGCTACAGATGTAGATTTCTGTTTTAGTTTTAATTTACCATTCTCAACATTGCCACAAAATTAGGATACAAACAATTGTCTTTATGCCACATATATTTTTGTACTGCTCAAGAAACTTTGTTTCAGGTTTCTGTGCATCACTTGCAATAAATACACAGAAATTCCTAGAAAGTCAAACCCGTGCAATTCTAAATTAGATTCAATTCATTAGGGAATCTATTCGCCATAACTTTGGTTTCACTTTCCAATCCTTCATTTTATGAGTTTAATAATTGACGATAAATGTTTTATTATGTATGTAGAAATATATACAGACTAAAATAAATACCACTCAACGATTTTGTAATGTTTGTTGTTTTGGTAGATGAGTAACACAAGAGGTGCAAGAAAGATACACCCCACACAAACCAAAAGCAAAGTTTAAAGACGAATAAAACCAAATAAGTTAGCCAAACAAGAAGATATGATAGACATTCCTGTTGGATTTAATATGAAGCGTTTCGAGCATATTTCTGGATTAGAATTTTTTGTTAACTTCTAAAACCTTAATAATTTGCACAATCAAGTGAATGATTCAATGTGATTACTTGCTTGAATAATACAGAATATTTGTCAATAAGAAGTTTGATATGAAATGGGAATTAAGTAGCAACCAATATCACAGAGCAATGGTGTCTAGTGGATGATTATGGAAGGTTTATTATTATTGTGTATTTGGTTTTGTCTAGTTTGGACAAACTTTATATATGAAACTTGTAGTGTACATATGTTTAACAAATAGGGTCATCGCTCTTATGGGGTCCTGGCAACTATTAAAGAGGCATTTTGAGGAATTAAAAAACGTCACGAATGACCAAGCAAGGATGGTAAATCTGTCATGTGGATAAGCTTGGATCTCAGCATTTTGACACGTCTGAAACTTTCCCACAGGAAGTACAATAACATGGTGCGCAAGGTTTCATGACTTTGAAGCAAGACATGTGAACCCCGTATTGCCAACTCGAAAATGTAAGGTGAATTTCTATTGGATAAAGTCGTAGGCAGTTCGTATCGAGAGGAGGAGATATGATTTTGTGTTGGTGGAAAATATTGAGGAATGAGTTGTGAGGTGATGGGTAGGTTGTAATTAAGTGGTTGTTAAGTTGATATGAAGAATTCAGAATGAGGAGTTGTTGAAGTTATAGTTAAGATTTTAGTGAGTGATTAAGGGATTTCAAATAGAAGATTTCAGACTGAGAGGACAGTAATGAAGCGGTTGATAATATTTCAGTCAGACAAGTTGTCAAAGGAATGAGGAAGGGGAAGTGATAGATGAGGTTAAATTTACTTAGTTCGAAATTTAAGTAAGTCAGTTGGTGGTAGCAGGGACGAGGTGTTCAGCCAGATTTCAAAGGTGGCGGTGTCAGGCATCCAGTTCCAGAATCTTTTCCGCTTCAATGACTAAAAAGATTCCAGTGATGATCCACCACGAGTTCCGGTGTCGTTAATGGTAATATACAAATTAAACTATAAATCCACAAAATCCGTTAAATAAATGCCACAGTGGTCGACACCAACAATTAGTGTTAGAAATAATAAATACCAGCTATTTCAGCGCACCATCTCCTGAGAAAAATAATCATAAGATTTTGATATTATTTGTTTTTACCTAAATATATTATAAAATTTTAAACATCTTTATTGATTATCCATCCTGATCTAATAATTTTAAGTATAATAATATTCTCCATTAAAAACTTTACACATAGGTTTGTGCCAAGGCAGAACGAGAAAATTTTTTTGTTAGCGTGGTTTGGATGAATATTGGATTTTGCTCAATCTATTTTTTTAAATTTTATTAATAAGATGGATACTATGAAGCTCAACAATCAGAGCTAACTTCTTTGTTTCTATACTATCTTCAAATTTAACCTTTTCTTTTGAGTTTATCGCCTGGTTTCTTGAGGTTATTGCGTTTTTCAATTAACAAGTCTGTGAACGTCCGCGATCGTTGGTATGACTCGTTTTGTTGGTGTGCTCATTCCGACGTCGATTCTTCCTAAAACGTTCTAGGTTCTTATCTTACCAGTCAATATCAACTAGAAAATTCGTAAGTAGCATCAGATCTTGAAAGCTTCCAGTCTGGAGTACTCCACACATACGCTTTTATTGCACATTTAAAATTCGAATTTATTGTCCGTGGGAAAGAGCACAAATGGGAGATGTTAAGTGTAATCTTTACATGAAACATTCATTCTTCACACGACGTATAAATTCTCGTTCACTGCCGTCTGTGGTACCTTTATTAGTTTAGACTAACATTAAGAAACTACCTTTAAATTTAGTCCTATAGACTAATTTCATGCATTAAAGTTTCTATTCCAATTTTGATATTAATTCACTTTGTCATGGCTCAGAAACCGATAGAATGGTTTTTAACTTACAGTTAGGGTAGTACAAGTCTTTTCATTATATTGTCAGTCAGACATAATTTACAAGGCTTGCGTGACAGTAAACTCTTATATTTCAGCTCTCCAATCGAGTGCTTGTCACTGTGTAATGTAATGTTGAAATCAATAAATATTAATATTTTAAACGCTTTATTTATATTAACGAACTTGGAACTTGTCACCTTACTGCGTGCTTACCATAAAAACTAATGACGGAATATAGTAAAAATTACAGAGAATTTTTTTTTGGATTTAGAAGCAACAGTACAGCGAGCACGTTTCCGAGACGTCCGTAATAAATCTTGACATTTGAAATATGTACTGAATACAAAAGAATGATGTAGAAGTTATAAATTGTTGAAACCTTAGTATAATGAGCCGGCCCGAATAAAAGTCCTGCAAACACGTAATGAAGTCTCCATGATGTCAGCATCATATATAGAATTTATCTTTTTGAGTTGAATTATTTTTAACTTATGGGAGAAATCTTAATATTAAGGAACACGTGATTAATCTTAACAATTAAATGGCGATTGCTCCCGTGTTCCAGCAGGGGTAAAGAATGCATATTACAGTATTCCTCAACGCGCACATATAAACTAAAATCAATAAAGTAATATGATTATATGGGAGCGATGACGTATCAACTCAATGGGGCGATTTGCATGGTGACGTAACTGGAAATTAAGTAATTTTGAGCTTGGGGGTCTTCTGGGGCTTATCCCAGCTATGAGATCGGTTTGATTTTCAAGCTTAGGCGAAATCACTCAATAAAGTTTCTCTCCTCAAAACCAGTGATTGTAATGACTGAGTGTACGAGAAACCCGCCAACACCAATGTTTTCTATAATAGTCTTACAAATAAATAGGGTAAATACAGAAATATCTGTCGGAGTGTACCGTTATTCGCTTTCGTCTTCAACGATAAAAATAAATTTATTTTATACAGATGATCTGATGTACGGAAAATTAATAAAGCTGACCATGTTGAATAGACGTACAGCAGTACCGCAAAGTATTCAACTAATATATTGCAACATTCTTTGTTTTGTCATTTTTCATGTCTGCAATTTCGATGGTTTTTTCCAGGTATCGTCAAAATTTATAATTTTCCTTTGATAATTATAAAACAAACTATTCTCAGAGACATGCAGCTCATACGATATGAATTAAGTTTTATGAATTTACTAATGAAATATTGAAGATGTTCAACGGTTAGAAGCACATGCAGTTAGCTAATGATTGTAACAAAATTATAGTATCGTGTCTTAAAGATTTATATTTTTCTGCTAATTCATAGTTTAAAGTTTGATTGGTAACACGAACTGACCTTTCGAAGTCTGTTCAAAAAAATTGGCTATAACTCAAGATTAACCAATAGTGTTAAATTTTTTAAAACATTATTTATTTTAATGGTCAAACTCTTATTAACTTTTTATCTGAAAGTCAACATAAGATTATCTAAGAGTAATTTCTTTTTCAACCAGAAGAAAATTATGAAGGAAATACTGATAATTATTTTATTGTTTTACCTTACTTTGCCATCAAATCTAACAGATTTATTTAAAAGGTTTTTTATTTATAAGTCTTAATACTCCATTCGATGGTTTCATTAAAGGTCACAAATATCATAGGAATCTTTTCCCCGAAACAAGATTTGTTTATAAAATTGTGTACTTGTTGAATCGGCAAAATAAAATTCATTACGCGGATTAAAGAACATAAATTTAATTTCAATCTGATTACTGGGCATTTAATCATAATTTTGATCTTTTATAACTGTAATTTTCAGACAGGAACCCGCATTCCTTTAAAATAATAAATTCAGAAATGTTATTATAAAATATTTTATTTAGCTTCGTTTCATCTTCGATTACTTGATGTTACTGATATATATTAAACGGACGATACATTTTCCTAGAATTCACCGTAACATTGGGTAAGGTTCTGAAATTCCATTTTTAGGGATAATCTGTGGAATGTAGAACGTCAATGAGCTTTTTATTTCATAGTATTTTTGTTATGACGCTGGATAATTATATATTTCGTGGTTATTGATGAGTTGCACAAATCATAGGCTGACTCTTGATATCATTTGGTCTCTTCGATTTGCTACGGGGTAGGTTTATATTCAAAAGAATTTGTCATTAGTTATTACTGGCTTTCAATTATTTTCATCTGTTACCCAGTAATATTGCCGTTTTTCGGAAATGCCTTTTATTTTAAATCAGCCGAATACTGTGGATATTAAATATGCCTCTGAAACTTTTTTAACAAATTAAATGATATAATACTTTAAGTTCTCAGTTATTTTGCTGCACATACCCGTGGTTTTAAATATTTGCCTTACTTTTCAGTATGTGCTTAAGTGCTGTAGAGAAAGACGCAAAGTACCGTCGGAAAGCCCAGCTATTTTAAGAACATTTTCTGTGCAAAAGTTTTTAATATTAAAATTTGTCTGAAAACGGAGGTCATATGGTTGGTTGGAGGTATATATATATTAAAATGCACGATACTTTGAACAAAGTACTTTTTTTTATTTTTGGGTAACAGACTACATGAGGGTGATCCTGAAACAGGCAACTCCCCTTTAATAGCATAGGAAGGGAATTGAAAAGGGGGGGAATGCGGAAGGTAGAGCAAGGTAGCCAAGGGTTAACTAGGGCCCCTGGGCTATGGTTTAAGGATCCTACCCGGTGTTTCACCTAAAGAGATGCAGGGAAAACCCTAGAAAACCTGCATCAGGTAGTTCGGGCATTGGGTACTATTCTCACGCCCTTCCGAATGACGGGAGACGAGTTTGCTGTGGGGTCGCAGCATTCCTTTCTCCGTGTCTCCACCAATTTCAGGAGGCAATTGGCCGACTGATCCAATGGGATCAGCGGACAACTCTTGCCATATGCCAAAGGTCTTTGACCCCAGTACATATACCTCCTAAAATAGGTGAAGGTGTCTCGGCATATGAGAACTTTGATAAAAAATACCCAGAGAGAGTGCGAGGCATCCCCGACATGATCAGGTAAGCCCCGCAGTCACTCTGGACTGAAGCGTCTACGAGAAACTCTCGCAGCGCCTTCCCGATGGAACAAAGTACATGAAACGAACAAAACGGATATATGCTAGCCTTACGCATACTCGATACGAGTACGCGATACATTTGAGTATCGATACTTTTTTCCGATAATTAAAAGTATTGAAAGTTTTGGGGCGGTCGGTTTTATTGTTGCTGATTGTTGGCTGCTTTTCTTTTATCAAGTGCTTTCTGATGTCTGCTGAGCACTGGAACACTTGCAGTGACCTCAAAGGTGACCGCATGCCAAGCAGGCGACGCTCCAGGGTCAGCTTTCTAAACGAGACTCTCGGACCTGAGATATTACTAGCTGATGGTTGGTCACCAACCTCTAGTGATCTGCCGTTTCTCAATATTTTTACGGACCCTCCTTGGGTCTTGGTCATCATGGTTCGTCACTGTTCTGTGACCTTCATTTCCAGCGGGCGAACTTTGATGTTTGCTGGCGCCGTGTTTTACTCATAATTTACATTGACGTCTTCGAGGCGAAAGCCGCTGGAAAACCACGATTCCAAGTCTCCGGCCAAATTTAACTTAAATATAAATTGTGCTAAAAGCCCAGCATATTATTTTATTTCTAAGTAACATTTTCCCTAACAGCATCACCAAAATAAACTGTTGCTATGATTAACAAAGTCTGAGAAAGTTAAACGCTTTCAAGGCCTACAATTTTTTTTATCTAACAAACAACGGTTCATTAGATAACTATTGATTTTTCTTCTTGGAGTTAAAATAACTGAGAAAATTTGATTCTTTATCTATTACTATCTCATACTTACATGACCTACGTTACCATTTAAAAATTAAATTGAGTTCGAATAATTCTATTTTTTGTATTGTTCTTGAAATTTATAAAACCACCGACGCTTTTATTTCCTTTTTTCTTTTGCAAGTAACCAATACCACATAATTTTCGAGAAAAAATGCTGATACGGAAGAATATAGAAAATAAAAATACGTTTCACTCATTTTAATATTACTGTAACTACAAAGCCGAGTTCCATGAAATTTTTCATAATTCGGTAAAAACAGAATGAACTGAAAAGAAGTGTTGATGATGATGTTGCTGCGGTATTCAGTCCTAAGACTGGTGTGATGCAACCCTTTATGCTAAACTATCTATCGCAAGCCTTTTCATATCCGCATAACTACCACATCCTCCCTAAACTGCTTAGCGTATTCCAACATTTGCCTCCTTCTTCTGTTCTTGCCCCACACTCTTCCCTCTAATGCTAATTTTACAAGACCCTCATCTCTTAAACCGTGGCCTATTAATTTATCCCTTCTCTTAGTCAACGTTCTTCATATTGCTCGCTCTTCCCCTATTCTGTTTAGAACTTCCTCGTTAGTGATTCTATCCACCCATCTGATTTTCAGCATGTGTTGATGATATACTACCCAAAATGATTGATGTTGACATTTATCGATCTCGATTAACAAATCACAGTGGCAGTCTATTGTAGTGAATTCGAAAGCACCGCGATTTTCCTATGTATAGCTTTACGGTGTTTGTTCGAAAGTGAGCCCCACCAAGAATTTATTAAGCTTTTCTCCCGGCATAGCAGTTAAGAGTATCGTTTGTGATCTATTTTGGGAATAAATAAATAATTTAGTGTGTTTAAAAATGATTTTAATTTGATATTTCATATACCGAAATGACATTTATTTATCAATAATAAAAAACTTGTGAAATTAATTTGTTTATTTATTATTTCTTTACACATTTGTAATTTTAAACTATTTCAGTCGCCTGTGCACCTGGAATTTAAATTAAATTAACATGTGAAAAAAGATAATAAAATATGTGAAAAAAATTAGTGTACAGTATTTTAGTTACATTATCGTATATTTAGTTACATTTTAGTTACATTATCGTAAATAAAAAAATTAGTGTACAGTATTTTAGTTACATGTATTTTAGTTACATTATCGTAAATAAAATCACTTCAGTTTAAGCATATATATATATATATATATATATATATATATATAGAGAGAGAGAGAGAGAGAGAGAGAGAGAATATTTTCCTTTCTTCTTTACTGTAGGAATGTAATGAATATAAACCCCACCATCGACGGGAAATTAGATTGATCAAGATTATTTTTGTCAAATTTCAATTTATTTTAATATAATTCTTTTGTAAATTGTGAAAATATTTACTATTAATTTTATTAGTTAAAAGTACGTTTATGGCCAACGTTTGTGTAGTACCTTCAAACAAATAAATATATAAGCATGCAGTATTTTAATTGCGATTATGCTTTAAAAATCTCTCTAATTCAATTTATAAATCATGATGATGTTTATTAGAATAAAACAAGTGCCTAAACTAATTGAAACAAAGTAATGGTTTGAAGGCAAATCTGTTAGCTGTGTTTACAGCAGCGGTCCTGGCGCCACCTGACCACACTTAACCGAATGCGGTTATTAAACCTCAGTTTTATGGCTACATCATTGCTAATCCTCCACTTATCGCAAAATCAATACGTTGTTATCATTGAGTATAGAGATGGGTTTAACCGCTCGTTAAATATACTTTGCGATGTATTTCGAGGGCATAAAATGTCAGAAAGCCGCACTGGTCACCAAAATGTAATTTAATGATTATCTAAGCTCTATTAATTACTGCTGTTGTGCCCTGCTACTTTTTTCCCACTCAAATTAAAAATAATAACACTTTGAAATGCTCAACATTAAAATAGAAGAGTAGTACTTGACTTGTGGAAGAAGTCCAGGTGACATGTGCAACTATTATTAAAAATATTGTTGTTGTTGTAATAATTAGACCTTAGACTGGCCTGATGTAACCCACCATGCTTACCTATTCTGCGACAGCCTTTTCATTTCTACATATCTTCCACATCCTCCACAATCTGCTTAACGTATTCCCTCTTCTGTTCTTAACTCACACACTTCCCTCTAATGCAAATTTTACAAGACTGTCATGTCTGAAAATGTGACCTATTAATCTATCTCGTGTCTTGGTCAAAGTTCTCCATATTGTTCCCTCTTCTCTTATTTTGCTTATAATTTCCTGGTTAGTTACTCTATCCACCTATCTGTAACAACCCATTTTCGAAGCTTCTATTCTTATGCTTTCTGCAAATCCTACCGTCCACGTTTTGCACCCATATAACGCCATGCTCCATACGAACATTTTTAATAATGATTTCCTAAAATTCATACATCGTAAGTAATTTCCTCTTTTATGTGAAATACTTTATTATTAATTCATTAATATATTATTTGAAATCATTAAAATAATAAGACGCAGTAAGGAATTAATAGAATTAAGCTTCAGTAGTAATTTTTCAAGAATTAAGTTCCTAAAAATGTCAAGCGTTTCAATGAGCAATCAATTCGGAGCAAAGTAATAAAAGATTCAAAATTGATGAAATATGTATTCCCTTGAAATTTAATAAAATATAAATCATGGACTGATCTTAATCTTTTAATGTGAGAAATAATAACAATTTTGAATTCTGATCATTTGAAGTTTATTCGACACTATGACTATAGACCCTTATATAACCGTGTATGATAATTCTATTTCATCCAATATTTTAAGTTAACTGGGTACAAATTTTTTAAGGAGGAAGAGTTCCTATGAGAAATAACTTCTGGAAAGCCTAGATTGATTTTAAATGCCAATAATAGATTTGATCTTAAATTCTTGACATCACAATTGACCAATTAGTTAATGAAACTAATAATACTAAGGTTTTAAAGGGGTTTATCAATATGATTCACAGTACTTAAGTTGTCTACAGTCTCGTGCCACAAAAATGTAATATAAATGTCAAGTAGCTACTCGTCTAGTGGGATTGTCAGATTTTGTACCTCTCGTCACTACACGTTAACCTTATTGTTGTTTAATATTGTATACAATGTTAGACAACATGGCCGAAAGTGTTCAAGAGCTTGATATAAATTCTTTTGACGCCGACTTAAGCATTTAATAAGTATAACGTGGTCTTAAATTTTCTACTTCGTTGCTTGAAATACTACAACTGTTGCAACTATTGTTTTGCTTTATTGCAGATCTGCTCATGTAACACAGCAATGCAACTCTTTGATTAATTTTTGTGCCACTTTCATCATAAATTAAATCAATTAACGTTTAATTTTTCCAATAATTAAATAAAATTATTTACGATCAGATACAAAGTTTTTATTTAGTTAAATCAACGGATATTTTGATTTTTTCAGATAATGTTAAATTTTGAAAATACGATGAAACCCCCATGCCAATTTCTAACAGTTGTTTCCGGTTGAATGAAGGACAGTAGTAAGAAGTTTTGATCTTTGGGAAACGGAGAGTAGTAGTGTCATTTGAGTATTACTGGTGTGGTTTTGGAGGCGAGTAGAATTTCTTTTGTTAATGAAATTATATTAACGTAAAATAATAATGTTATGAATTCGTGTAATAAATGCGAGTTTTGTTAGATCGTTTGTTTATAATTGAGGTCAATATAGAAGTGTTATAAATATATGTACTTAAAGAATTTGACGAAGTATAATTACTATATAAAACTAGCTGGTTGCCCTCAGTAACGCTTTTCGTGAAACGCTCGGGTGTGTACGGAAACACTCGGCTTTAGCTACGTTGCAGAGTGTACACTTCAAACCAGTATACTATAATAAAAATTACGTTATAGTATTTAATGTTTATTATTTAGTTTAAGGTGATTGATGTACTTCGAAGTAGTTACTTAATAATTCTTTTGCATATACAGGGTGTTGCAGCGAATCAAGCGATTTGAAATAACTGTCAAAAATCAACGAAGTTTACAAAAAATTATTCACACCACCATAATCCACATAAAAAGGCATTTATATTTCACTTACAACATTATTTAAATTTTAAAAATGACGTCCACTAGCTGTTGTCTTTTTCTGATAAGGCAATGCGCCATAAAAATTGCCCACGACATCTCTTGCAATCAGTTGATCCAATGTCATCGGCTGTTGCTGGTACACTTTACTTTTCAGGTATCCCCACAAAAGTAAACACAGGTGAAGAGGGGGGAAGGGGACATGGAATCTCTCCAGCCAACGCACTTCTTAAAAAATGAATAATGTTGCAAGTGAAATATAATTGCTTTGATGTAGATTATGATGGTATGAATAATTTCTTAGTAAACTACTTCACTGATTTTTGACAGAAATTTTAAAATCACCCGATTCGCTGCCGCATTCTATATTTCCATAATTTATAATAATATCCATGCTTAATCTTTTGTTGAAGGTGTTTGAAGTTTAGTGTTACTTAAAACTTTTATAAGCGTAACATATTGTAAAAGACGCATGGCTACATCATAAAGTAATTTTGGACCATCGAAGTAAATGTTAACCATTTGCTTCCATTAAACCTACCAGTTTTAATACAATAGCTACTAAACTGAATTTAATTTTAGAATCCGGGGTAAAGAAAGAGACGCATGGTTAAGGATTTTTTTTGGGGGGTAACAGGCTACATGAGGGTGATCCTGAAGCAGGCAACTCCCCTTTAATAGCATATGAAGGGACTTGAAAAGGGGGGATGTGGAAGGTAGAACAAGGTAGCCCAGGAAACCGGTTTCTGAGTCATATACTCGTATTTGTACAAACACACTGTGAGTTATAAGGTGTAGGGTTCCTTTAGGCGTTCCTAAAATATTCTTCAAGAGATTACTGTCGAATTGAAATACTTTAGCTGGCTAGTGCAAATGAATTCCCGGGTATCGCTAGGTAACCTGTTAGTTGAGTCACCAAGGAAATAACACATCGTTGAAGCGGATACCAAGTAATTCAGGAAGATTAAATAGATCTTGATATTAAGCAGAGTATTTAACGTCGTTCCGTAAATTTGCCACGTTCTCAAGATGTTAATTTGGGACGAATGAGATTGAGTACTCGTGCTGAAATGATGTCATAGACCTAGCGGGGTTGCAATTTACTCCAGCTCGAATAACAAATTTAAGGGCCTTAAACGAAAACTAGAAATTATTATAAGAAAATAATCGTCAGATGAGAAAGAAATTATATTGGAAAAAAATTGCTTTTGGACACTGGGGAATCGGTGCTTACAAAACGTGTAAAACTTCAAGCGTGGCTGCCTACAATGAGATTTTCAGTTGAAGCTGCCCTTGTAGACAGACAAATTTGTATTTTTATGCAGTTAGTATCTTATTTCCATTAAAGTTTCAAATATTTACATTACCTGAGGAAGTCCGAAATATGGTGGGAAACATCGATCCAACTAAATTAAGACTTTGTCTGTATCTTGTCGGTAATTTATTTAATTTAAAATTCGCAAATTTTACTCTCCTGTACACTGACAATTAATTTTCATTACAACTTCACGACATTTATGTATATTTCCGGTTGCAACAGCGAATCATGTATTAATATTACAAAGCTTCCTTAACATGATTATGAATATTGATCAAACGTTCAGAATAAATAAAATAAATAACTAGCCATTAATATCAAAATAATTTAAGTTCTAACTCAACTTGCATGAGAAGAAATCAGTTAATTGTAAACTTTTTTAAAATCATTGGAATCAGCTAAAATAAGTTTAGCCTATTTCAATTAAAATTGTCTTCAACAAGTTAATGAAGAGGTTTTTGGTTCATTACATAAATTTAATCACGGGTTTGTTGTATTTTTTATTATTACATAAACTGGTGATCTCCAATATAATTTTGAAATATTTTAATCATATTTTTGTTCTTTCATGCGACTTCATTCTATAATTTAATTATATTACATGAAAATGATTCCAGCTTTATTAGATTAATTATTTATTGTAACTTGAATATTACTTTTAAATGTTTCCCCAAGTTGTATTTATTTACTAAGCACTTCCCGGGTAATATTATTTAATACTGTACTCCTTTTCAACTGTTGGTGTAAGGTTAATTCTGCTGTCCTTAAATTAATTAGACATGCATAGGTTGCAGTTAAATTAGATTAAACGTGTACTAACAGTAATATTATAATATTGATTCTATCAACAGTACTCTTAAATTTACAGTTCGACAGCTATAGAGAGCTTTGCCTTTCATCTTTATTTTCTTTTATTTAGGCTTAAAGTCACATCAAGAAAAACTTTAGTGATCCCATTACGTTTACGTGAATAAGTTTTATCATATTGACAAAACGTAATCCACTTATTTCAGCGTCAAGGAAAATAAGTCACTTCTGATTCCTGTATTGATAAGTATGCATGTAGAATGAACTGAGGATGTACGAAAATAATAGTCGTTTATAAAACTGAATCCTTGATATTGAACTGAATTGGTAAGAAAAGCTAGAATTATTTTTTTATTATGGATAAAAAATCTTGGAGCCTATAGAAAAACCCACATATAGTTGCAGAGATTAGTTGCCTGTTAAGAATTATGCCATGAGCTCATTAGAGCTTCTTTAAGCGTATGGAGGATTATAACTGGCTGCCTGCATTATTTTCTGGGACAACTGACATGATCTTACATGACACATTCCGAATTCACGTGGTCAGCGTATAGATTCTCCAGCAAACAACAATAATTTATTCGATTGCAATTACATTTCATGAAATAATAATAGCGTAAATATCAAGGTACTAATCTGATTAAACATTTGGAGACACTTCTATTAACAAGTTTAGAATTTAAAAGATGAATATTTGAATTGTAAACTTTCCGACGCCATGTTATTGGAACACGTCACAAACATTGACCTAATTCGTGATTCTGTCTAGATGATTCTAGCGATGGCGTCGTCAGCGGCGTCAACATAGACGATTATGCCAAGTTTTCCTGCACCACTCTCTACGTGATAGTTCCTGCATCTCTATCTGATGTCTATATGGGTATAAACTAACTTCTGCTGTGGTCTCACCTCTTTATATTCTTTACCAAACTAATCAGACCGACCTTCCAGAAACACGATTATCTGTACTTAATTTTAGCATAGCTTCTAGTTTTAAATAACAAAAATTCTTCTATTCTTGTCACACAACAATTCAGTTTCTGCTTGTTATCTACAGCTTAGCAAAAATAAAATTTCGTGTAGGAAATTTAGAGTTCTATATCTCCTAGCAGATATTTATTGAAATTCTCCAAAACAACTTCATGCTTACTAAAAGGAAAATTCACGCTTATTATAATATTTATGCTGAAATATTTTAAAATCATGTCAGTTCAATATAACTTAACCGCGTTGAGTGTTTGCATGCTAAAATTCATTGCTACATCCATTTATTGAAATATAATTTTATTAATTGTTTAAAATTTATATCTAGCGTAAATTTCGGTGTTAAATGTGTGGCTGATAAAAGTATAGCCAGGTACAGGTAAAAATTCCAGGAAGGAGCTTCGAGCATAGAATAGGTCACAGTATCCCCGAAACCGCCCTTGCCAAAGGACATTTTCGCCAAACAACCGGGAAACGTTTAATAGGTTTGGGTGGTGATGCTTAGGCCAGTTTTTCGACAAGTAGAGGAGCTGTAAGGAATAGCGAGAGCGGAGAACAGATAGGCAAAAGTTTTGCAGAAAGTCCTATCTTGGCTGAGACTTGATGGAGAAAGAATTGGTGAAAGAACGGAGGGAGAAGCAGAAAGAACCAGGCGTTTCTCCAAGTCCTTGGACAGAAATTTTTTCAGGTAAGCCGCCGGAAATTTCCTTCCTGGGAGTTTTGCGACTGTAAGTTTAATTTAAGAGAAAAGACTATCATGTTGAGCAGCCGGCAATATATATTTTAACTTATTATATTCATTTTCTAATATTTTATTCTTTGAATAAACGTAAATTTGTAAAATTCAATTTTATTTTAATTTACGGACCACGCGGTGTGCTAAATTTAAACTTTTTTACAGTCGTCCCAATTCACCTGACAATTTTTTTTGGTCAGATATACACGTTTCATATATCCCAATAATTTAAATTTTTTATAAATAGAATTGTTTTAAATAATTTAAGTCTTTTAACTGCTAGTCTTTACGTAGTTAATAAGTTTGAATTTTATTTGGATTATTTTATGGAATTAATACTAAGATTGTCGGTTTCATTGAAGTCCTGTTTTACTTCTTGGTTTAGTTCTTAGTTCAAGTCCAGAAATTACAAAAGTATAAAGAGAAGGAAGTGTCTCGTTTTTCTAGAAACATCATGGTCTTTACCTTTTGTGGGTGCCACCACTTTTTACACGCACATGTCGCACTTAAATCTTAGCCTTGGGGATTTGTCTGTGTGAAATACATCCCAAGTCGAGAGCCTTTATCAGGCTTAGCGTTACTGGCGCAGACGCTCACACGTGTGCTGCTCCTAACAGTGGAAAGAACAAAAAATACTATTCTTTAATAACTTATTGAAATTTTTACTTGGAATTACAGTAAAGTCAGTGAGCGAGCACATGCATGTCGACTAATTTGGGCAACCAAGTAGTTATAAAGGACATTAGGTGGAATTAAAATACAACCGTCAATCGTTCGCGATATCATTGCTACAAACTTCCACATAGCCTTGTTTGGTCTGCTTAGGTGTTTAAACGGTTTATATTATTAATTCTGGTAAAATGGCATCCACGTAAACCTTTTCAACCATCATCAGGGAGACACGTTATAAATTTAAAAAAGAAATTAGCGTTCTTTTTATTTATTTATTTGAATGGAAAATAATTATGAATTACTATTTAATGAATCTGTTGATCATGATTTTAGTTATTAAAATATTAGGGTAGATGGTCGACTCGTGACGGCTGTGTGACATCAAAAAATAGTATATTTGAAAATAAGCCGCTCATCTTAGTATTAATTGTTAAAAATCAATTTTAACATTAGAATTTATAAGTTTATGAACTTTCGAAACCTTTTGCCATTTTAAATTCTTCTTAAATTCAGGTCAAGAAATGAACATCAGTAACGTAGTGACGATTGTCAGACAATAGTATATTTCCAAACAAAGCACGACGGAACGAGAACGCATGTCATTTTTCTGTCCGGAATTAATCTAGATTTCAAATGAAAAAAACTGCCGAATGCTTACTTAAATGAATAAAAAATTATAGTATGTTTGTTTGTATGCATGTCCCGTATACTTTTCTATATCATTCATCCGATTGCAATGAAATTTCGACCGACATTACGTGAAATAACTCCTTTACGGATAAACAAGATTCATAGTATTTCTCCCAGTGTTGCTTGTGTATAATTTAAACCCCATTATTTTTTTGAGGGGATAAATCTTAGGTAAGGGTAGAACCGTGTTACAGATAAATAACAAAATGGCACGAAACTGGTGTTAATTCCGGGAGTCTGTAAGTAACCGTGTCTAATTCTAATATTTAACGTACCGGCTAAGAAGAAGGAAAATTTTTTCCGTGTAAACATAGAAACGTGAAACAATTTCCACCAAAATTTGAACAAATGTTTCCTATAACACACAGACGAGTACAGTGTTTGTTAAATAACACCCGTAGCGGGTAGTGGTGTCATTTTAAAAACATTCTATATTATTACCGTCGTATGTTAAGTTTTAAGTGGAATAAAATAACCATTTAATACAGTTTAATTTGTTTCATGTTTTCGAAATAATTTTAATATTTCCTCACATTTTTAATTTACTTTCATGATGTTTTTTAAAACCTAAGCGTCCTCAATAAATCGTAAAATTTCAAATATTAAAATGTGCTTTTTCATCTTATACCAGAAAATATATTGCGTCACATAAAAGTTTGAATTTTATTGCTTATAAATAAGTCAATATAAAAATAATAATATAATTATTCATTGAATTAAAACCCAAATAGTTTGGCCTGGGCATTTTCAATTATTTTATATTGTCTTAGATTACAAAAATTACACTCTATACGGATGATTACCCATTTATGCATATTTTACATGCTACATTGCATAAATTTAAAATGTCAAATTAATATTTCTTCTCTTCCGTTGTGAATTTTGTAATTATTTTCTAGTTTGTAGTAATACGCGCATTACACTGTAGTATTTACAAATATTTAGGGAGCTATAGTAGAGAGTCGTTGCGAGCTGAAGCTAATGGTGCATCACCAATGCGCTGTAATCGTTGCACATCAAACATCGACCTGTGTCAGGCGCTGATAGTAGACATACAGGCTGTAACGATGTCAACTGCTTTGTGTTTCTACAGCTGTCGGCCGATGCTCATTCATATTTAAGTGAGCGCCCACTGTGTTCAACGAGGCTCTCTGCATTCATACCATTTCACACTCGGCTTACAGACATTAGTCGACGCTCCCGTGATACAGATACAACAGGTTAACGCGCCCTTTAAATTACAAGCAACACCGATATTGTCTAATACGACATTCACATTCCACAATAAAAGTTTCTTCCAGAGGAAGCATCAAATATTTACAATGTTGTATTGTAACTACGACTATGGGTACCATCATTAAAATATTTTAGTGGTGGCCAATGCAAAAATATTAAATCTAAAACTATTTTCATATTGATTGCTAGGTTGACAATTTTTAATATCGACAGGAGAGCAGCTTAATTTACTTATTATTATTGGTCAACAGAATAAATTTATGTAGGAATTTAATAATAAAATTGAGAATCGATATGCAAGTAACAAGAGAATTGAATAAAATTATTATTGTTTAGCAAAGAAGGAATTGACTAAAAAAAGTAGAAATTTATTTTTCGCCTGGGAAGCTTATGTTGTTTGATTTTTGAATAACCATGCAGTTATCCCAAATGAATTATCTTGAAAAAGAAGAAACCTTTATAGTAGCATACTAAGCGCGACTACTTCACAAGCTTAAGGCAAAAATTTCGGATAACGGCCACTTTTAAGAATTATTTTCATCAAGGCAATACGCTGTCTCACACCTCAGCGGTTGCCATAACAAAAAACCGCGAAATTCGAGTTTAACTGCTTAAAGAACCCTCCATATTGTAGCGCAGTAGGATCCCTCTCTAATTTTATTCAAATTCTTAGATTTTAAATAATCTAAATCCAGAAAGAATATTCTAACTCGGAGACAGGCATGTAATAAGTGGATTCCCCTAGCGCCAGGAGGTCGGACTATAAATTTGCCTGTCTGCAGCTTTAGGAGATTAAGCTTGTTTTGTTAAAAGAACGTTTACCCTTCAAATTTTCCCAAGGACGCTATTCTCTTCGTCAGCGAAAGGAGTTACCGCGCTTTACGAAGGACGAGTGGGGATTGGCGAATACCATTCACGTGGGATAGCGCTTTCCCTTGGAGGAAGGGAAAATAAGTCAGAATTGTTCAGGACCTTGAAAGGATGTGGAAGTTAGAGAGTGGAACGGGAGTTGAAAGGGAGGAAGAGATAGTGTGGAACAAGACGTTGAAAGGGGGTGACAACGAGAGATGTTGATCGAGAGTGGAAATGGAAGTGAGAATTGTTGTTGTATGATTAGAAACTGCGAGCAAGAAGGCCAGAACATGACAATTGTTTGAACTGTATGTTAAAGTGAATAAGTAGGAAAAGTGTGTTTTCCCCAATTACCGTAAGTGAGGTAGAAAGGCGGGAACATTTTATGCGCGTAGTAGCGGCCATGCACAGTAGGCAGTATAACGGAAGGGAGACTGCGATCTGTAAACATTCATGCCATTCAGTAATAATGGAGGAGTGGAACGATAGACAGTGTGATTTCGCGATAAAAATGATTTAGATCAGCGATGATAGTATGGAAGATGCGCAGATAGAATTCCGTATCTTTTTATATTCAAGTTGTGATGGTCGCGTTCCTTAAAGGTCATAGAAACTGGTACAAAAATTTAGAGATACTGATCTGCTCTGAAAAAATGACCGAAAAAGGGTTCATACTCCACTGAACATAGAAATTGTACGCGTTTCAGTCTAACAGGCCCTACAGAGTTCAGTTTGTAAACCAGCAGCTGGGGTCAGTGTCCCGAATCACCGAATTCTCCGTTTTGATTTAAACTTTAATTCGTACAAGCTGAAAATTTTGCAACAACTAAAGGATAATGATGACCAGTTGAAATAAGAATTCTGTGAGAAAATTATGACAAACATATACAAGATCAAGGAATTTCTGGAAAGCTTTGGATGTCAGACGAGGTCCATTTCCATATGACGGATTATGTAAACAAATAGAACTATCAAACGCTCTTAGCACGCCAGCAAAGTCACAGGATAGTGTACGTTTCATCACACAGGGATGCCAAACCTTAAATTTTTGAAAATGAAGGCCGGATGACAGTGAATGTCACTTCGGATCGGTATGTTAAGATGTTGGAAACTTATATTCAATTGAACAATTTCTCCAAACTTTACGAAACCTGGATACAGCAGAATGGGGCAACTGCAAGGCAATTAATTGCAGCTGTGTTTGGTATTCTTGTCATCTTAATATTGGGTGACATTCCTTTACCTCCCAAGAGATGCCTGCCCCATATCATATTTATTTTATTTTGTTATTGTTGGGCTACCCAAGAGTCAGTTTTACAAGTCTCGTCCAAATACACGAGATGAATTGAAACAAAGAATTGAATACGAAAATCGTAGTATCCCAACTGAGATTATTTAGCGATCAATGAGGAACCAGATCAAAAAATTAGAACAATGTATACGTACGCAATGATGCCAACTGCATGACTTAATTTTCAGATGTTTATAATTTGGATTGTTGTTTCTTAAAAGGCAAATTGTAGTTGTTCAATTACTGTTAATAAATATTTTAGTTCTTATTTCTTTGCCGAAAGTTCCCGTTTTTCTGTGCTAATGTTTCCATGTATTATATTTCTTGACTTCTCAGTTTTACTTATATCTTCGAGTGAGTAATATATAGGCTGTGGATAATTTTACTAAAGAAAATCAGAAAAAAATGGTTTATTTTAAAACATTTCCTTATTTATTTTGAGCAATCAGATTAACAAGATCCCTCTGGGCGTAGTTACTAATAAATTACGACCTCCACTATCCCCATCAACCATGGTTCGCAGTGAACTCTCAAATAACAGGGTGGCGTTTCGCTTCCATGAACTCCGGTAACTTGTTCGAGAACCAACACTTCCTTCTCCAGTCGCGACCCGTCGCGAACCCACTACACAAGCTTTCTCCACCATGTCTGGCCGTAGACTCATCTCGACCACCAAGCTTACACCCGCCTCCCGGAATACGACCATGTAATGGTGGCTTGTCTCAAAACAGCCGCCAATAACCCTGTCTAGTCCGGTTTAACTGCTTTTAAGCACGAAGCCATAATTATGTGTGTATGGTTGTATTTATTAAGTTTTAGTTTTCATACTTACATTAATTTATCTTAAAGGAAACCACAAAATCCTAACGAGAAAGGCTTATTTCATAAATGGAAACCTTAACACAGCTGAATATTAAGTAACGTGTACTTGTGAATTGCATATAATTAAATTAATTAGGAAAATGTAGGTAAATTGGAGAGAAAAGTAAGCGTAATGTTAATACAAAACACCGTCTCTGCAATTGTTGTGGATTTCGTCAGAACCATGACTACTCTTTTTAATAAGTAGTTTTAATACAGTTGTTTTATATTTTAAGATCAATTAAAATTTATAATACTTCTAATCCCTTACAAATATAATATTGATTGATGTAGTATTAATCAATTTAAATTAAATAATAAAAAATAGAATATGTAATCCTGATTTTAGTTTCTGATTGTTGGTAGTAATAGAAATGTTGAATAAAAAATGTTAAATATTATGAAAAATTTGAAAATCTATTTGGTTTGTAGCTCGATAACAGCAAAGTTTGAGTGTCAGATGATGAATGGCTGGAGTTACATGAGGCCTTCTCTTAAGACATGAGAAAGGTCGCGACATAAGGATGATCAAAACTCTACTGTCATTTAAAGATTTCAAGAACTATAATTGTGCCGAGATTAATAATTCGAAACTATTATTGTTACATTCACGTAGATAAATAAATATTTTTACCTCAAAATCTGAAAGATGTAAAAAGAGTTGTACCACTTTTACTTGTCCTTTCTAGGAATCTATAACGTGTACAGGAAAACTTCAACTCATAAAATATTAAACGCTAACCGTTTGAAAAGTAGGGTGTGGAAATAAACTACCAATATAAAATACATGCTAATTCCGAAAGTTTGGAGGGGAAAACTTATTGAAGTTTCAGAAGATATCGGAATTTGACAACAGTTTTATTGTTCTCACTGGAGTATTCCACAAACTTCACGTTTTATAACAGTGAAATATTTTTCCTTTCCGATGAAGAAATAATCTTTAGCTATAATTTTAACAACTTCTCTAAGCTAACAATATGATTTATTTGACATGCATTTAATAATCTTAAAACTTTCCGCTGATGTGTTGCCTCAACTTTGAGAAAGTCATTAAAGTATATTTTAGGGAGCAAAGTACTCTTGTATTAACTACACTTCAACCTTTCACATTTTTAGTGGTTCTATATACGCGATCAATTTCAATTACATGCCACTAATTACAACAAATAAGTGTTATAGTTATGGGAATGGTATTTTGGATTTTATATTTATTTTAATTAGTAATGATCACTGAATAACAAGGATACGAAGGAATAAAAATATAATGTTTTGTATCGCACCAGTCGAATTTTCATTAATTAAAATTTTATGGCCACTTTCGATTGAAAAACAAAACGTTTGGCACCGTGACGTGCTCTGTTCTGACTGGTTCAATATTAAATGTTGGGTCGTTCATGCTGGCGTAACATATTAATGACATAAATTTCGGTACATTTAACTCGGAAATAGATATTAAATATGATATTAGAACGAAAAAAGATGAGATATATGTCCGGTTGGAAGTCCTACTGTCAAACGAAACATGGTACTTCAAGCTATGTTTATCTATGATTTCATTGCGTTCTTTGACCGTTTAAATGTTGATGTAATGGCTAATAAAACTTTTTTTTCGGTCACTGTTTTGAGAATTATTTTATTTTAAAAACGGTAGCTTTCGGTAGTTATACTGTCCTATTCATCCTAATGCAATAACAAATCAATCAATATATTGATTACAATTCAGTTCTTTAAAGGCTTTATATAAATATCAGATCTAAGTTCTTAAAAAATAATATAAAACTTTTACATACCTTGTACTTACAAACTGTTTTCTTCATCCCTATGTTGTTAATATTTAAAATTTTTGTGTTATTTTACACGTCGTCCGTTACAAACTCAGTATAAGCGAGGTTACTCGACATGCAATCGATCGATAGTGTATGATTAGCATAGATTATTTATTTTCGTATGTAAACAAAATTATATATATGTGTGTAATATTATAAATTATATATACATATATATTTAATTAATGTATAATATTGAGTATTATTATGTTTGTAATTTATTGATGATATGAATGTAATGGCTTCCAATTTCGCTACCTTAATTTCTGAAATTAATTATTTGATCTCTAAGAATATTAATAAAAATTGATTCTGCAAATCTGAGTTAACTTTTAAAATTGTTCATTTATAAAATACGTATTTTATCGAATGCGAATTGGTGATTGTTAATTTTTTACGGGGTATGATTTCGTCCACATGCATTACCATTTTCATGTTCAATCAGAAGCTTTAGTTTGCACGATATTATAAACAGACTATAACGTCTTCATGGGATTCATAGTAGGTTTATTCTGTTCCTTATGTTAGTAGAAACCTATGTCCTTAGAAAGAGAACCTAGCAACAAGTTGAACTCATCTGGGTCCAAAGTAGAACGGCTTAATCAGGAGTTAACATGAGAATGAATATCTAATATTATATAATGAAGACTTATAAGTCAATTGATCCCAAGAAGAGGGTCGATAAGATGGCGAGTTTCTCTTTGTGTTGTAGATGTGCTGTGAAGAGGAAGAGCTGACTAGCAATATAGCCCTGGTGCAGCCAGCTGACAGCGTAGTCGCCTGAAATTGTCTGGCGAATGTGCCTTATGGCTAAGCAACATGGAACACAATTAAGGGACAGTCTGCTGCGCAACACTGAGCACTAAAATGAGGTCGCACACTGTGACACGGGACTTCGAGCCAAAGTTTCAATGTTCGCCGGGGCTCGTCCGTTAATAAGTTATTTAAAAAAATAATATTCCTCCTCAAACGTCCTATAAAGCTATCAAAAAATTCCCGGATACAGTACAATTGCAAAAAATTATTTTTCTAAAATTTAGACGAAATATTAACCAAATTAGAACTTCCATACATGAACTGAGAAAATGTTTCTTTTAGTTTCTTCTCAATTAATATAATAATATGCACCAACTCCAATATAATCGTAGAAATAATGATTAATTACTTAATCATATATATGTACAAGTAACAATCATTAAAACAAAAAATTATAATATTGATTAATATAATTATATTACGAATGGTCTAATTTACTCCATATTAATAATTAGTAATCCCAGTTTTCAAATCAGCAAATTAAGTAAATGCTTTTAAATTTCTTCAAACATATATTATTAACTAACTATTCCCGCGACTTCGTTCAGTTCAGAAAAGTTTTTTTTATTTTGCCCTATAAACGAAACAACACGTACAGCATCTTGATAAATTTTAATTCATAATACATAATAAGTACGTAAACATTATAACACATAGTTGGTTTTGAGCAGGTCCCGCCCGCTATCAATTACTAAATATTTAAATTTACTTGACTCGACAAATAAAACTAATTTTCATGTACATCGTATCGATGATTCACAGAGTTTTTTATTTTTCAAATAGTTAGCTAACTGCCAGAAATAGATTAATGACGGTGTGAATCCTACTTCAACAATAGATGGAGTGAGAATATTCTCCCTCCCTCTCTCTCTTATGCTGCCTAAATTACACTTATAATAACACAGTAAGTGAAATATATGGTATAGAAACGCCTAATAGGACTTTTAACTCGCAGTTGGTTTTCACGTCGGCATTCATGCGGTAATTCACTGTATTTTAAATTTTTATATCTTCTGGCCTCTGAAAGATATCGAAATGAAGCATCAACAGCTAAGGTCAGTAGCGGCTACTTTACCATATTGGGAATATTATCTTCATTGTAAGGGTTACTCGATTTGGTATCACAAAGACGCACTAAAACACCGAAGCCCTTGCCAAGTATCGAATCTGGGACCTCTAGGTACCAAGGAGTGAAGCAGCAACTAGACCACAGATGCCGTCAACTAAAATTGTGTTTTCTTGTTTTAGTCAAAGTTGCTTGTTAAATTTTTACCTACATCATAATCAACTATATCAGTATTTGTTTAATTATGTGTGGTACTAAAATATACTAAAGTAATATATAAATTGAAGCTTTGAGTAACTAATAGAGATGAACTTGATTAGAAACTTAAGTTAAAGAACATATACAGTATTACTTTTCTGTTGAGTTCAATTTATTAGCCTAGTGTTTTATTATTTCTGCACTTTCTTTCTTGAAATTAGTACCGTTAGCTTTAAATTAATAGATACAGGCCGATTATAATAGAATGCTCTGTATTTGTGTTTGAACTGTTCTGAAAACCTTTCATCCCTCATATAGATTAGAAATTCTTCAAAATATATAACTGATACTATTCGTGGAGAAGGTAAATATACAAATTTGAAAATTCACTGAAATTGTTGATTTTTTTAATCAGTTTAAACGAGCTACACACAAATAAATGGTTTCAAGAACAATAAAGGCACGCTAACAACAACGTTAAATTCGTTTTGAAAGGATATGTGCAACCCACGATTTTATCACTGTTTTTATTTTCCTACAATTCCTCAAACGTACGTCCGGCTAAAAGGCATGTTAAAGCTTCGTTCTTTTTTTCACTGACGCTCCGATTGTTTTATCGTATAACGATGTTGGTCACAAAAAAAGAAAGAAATTAAATACCTCTGACAGTAACAGTTCACGCGGTGTGAGTCAGCGAAAACTGTGACCTTTAAATGAAAAATATGTTCCAACTTTAATAATAGTAATTATTCCTACAATGCTTACCCAAGCCGAAATGTGTGTTAATTTTATAAAACTTGGTAATGTTTACTTCGCGCCTTCGGCATGAATCCGATTGATTTCTGCCTCTGAACTAACGAACAATTTATTCGTGTTGACATTTAGGATCTCTGGTTGAAAATTAGTGCCAACTAATCTACATTTTAAAGTATTTCTAACGTTAATTATTCTTTTGTGTGACGTATTTTCTGTAGTGTGAATTCGGCGGCGTTTGTAGGAACTGTGCTGTTTAAATTTTACATTATGTTCAATAAATTTATATGGATGAAAGGAGACCAACATATTTAACGTAAAATTCAATGTTGTTCCATTTAGCCATTAGGCTGGTTTCATTCAACCCCTAATTCTAATTAAACAATATCGTGACTCAAAACGTGGCCTATTAATCTATCTATTTTCTTGGTGAGATCAATATAATTTCAAAACCTTTATATGAAATATTTATACTCAAATATTTTAATCCAAGTTAGTTTCTCGTCAAAAATAATGCCGACGTACTTCATCTGTCGCACTTGTCGTAGTTTCACGCCTTCGTATATGACTGAGATACTCGCATGTTTCCGCCGGGACACCAAAAGCACTTCGCATTTGGTGGGATTGAATTTCGTTTTAGTTACGGCACTCCATCTGGACACTCTTCGTAGGGCAAGGTACGCGTTCTGTGCTGTTTCATCTGCGCTGTCCCCTTCCGCCGTTATCGCCAGATCGTCTGGGAATGCTTGGTGATGCACATGTTCTCCCAACTCTTCCTGGAGTAGAGAATCGTAATTCACGGCCCATAGAATTGGAGAGAGACGTGAGCCTTGTGGACATCCGACAGCCAAGTCGCGTTCATATCTTTCTCCCTGAAGCAGGTAACAGACTGTTCTTTCTACAAGATAGTTGTTGATTGCTCTGTACAAATTACGAGGAACATAAAAGACGTGTCGTTGAGCTAATATGGCTGGCCACCATGCTGCGTCTTAAGCGCCTTTGACATCCATAGAGATGATGGCGAAGTATTTTTTCCTATCAAGCGCATTTTTTAATCTTCCAGCGATGTTGTAGGCTGCATCAATTGCTGATTTTTGTGGAAGAAATCCGTATTGGCGGTCTGATAGCAGCTTGTTACTTACTAAGTAATAGCAGGGTCTGTCCGACAGAATCTTCTCGTAGACTTTGGCGAAGACGTTCAGTAGACTTATTGATCTATATGTTCCTGGAAGAGTATAGTCTCTGGTTCCTGGTTTAACCAAAATGGTGAGCATTGCTCCTTTCCACGCTGTGGGGAATAAACCAACACGATAACAGGAGTTGACGAGCTTCGTGTATGTATCTTCCGTTGCATTGAATATAATTCGTGCTATATCCGCTGTTATTCCATCCGGTCTAGGCGATTTCATTGGTGAGAATTTTGCAAATGCTCGTCGTAGTTCGTCTGTTGTTATTTCTGGATCCGTCGATGCATCTCCTGATGGGTAAGAGGCTTTCTGGCGAAACAAATAATGATCAGATGAGGCGCTGAGAGCTCAAACGGACTAACCCAAAGTTGTTCTGAATTTGAGTTATTAGTGCTAACGGATACCAACATACGATATTAATGCAATGTTCGCTTATTTTAAACTGTTTCGAATTTAGCAGGTTTAACGTTGTTGTTCTCACTGAGAGCACCGTCTGTGTTATTCCCCATTTCGCGTGACGCCATAGAACGAGGAAGTTGTGCGTTGAAGGAACAGTGTTCCTGCTCTACCACTCAGAAGTTGAAATCAGTGCAAAGCAGTTGAAACGAATTGGAAAAGTGTGAAGGAGCAAATGCAAGGTTAGTTGTCTTTTGTGGAGATCCTGTTTGCATGTACAAAAACATCTTTCATATTCAGGGACTTCCAGAGGTATCTTGTACTGTAGAATTTGTACCAGGATTTCATACAAACATGCGTAGTTTTTTATACGGAAACACAATTAAATATAAATGATAAACTTTTTTTATATTGTGTAATCAACGAGAACAATCATTTTCCAATTTTATACTGTTCTGCAACAAATTGCTTCACCTCTGGATACCATTGCCCATAATTATCCTCATTGTCATGTAGAAATATTTCATTGATGGACGATTATTTATTGCAGATATTTTTGCATCCGACGAGGAAGTCGTTGACGACCAGGGAGATAGAAAGTGAGCACAGCTGCAACAATAGATTCTGCAGAGGACTCACCAGGGACAAACGAAAATGCTGTGATACGGTAGGAAGTATTTAGGACCAGATTTTAATTTATTAAATATGTACTCAAGGAGGATCCGATGCAAGTTTCTCATTTCATTTTCCGCAAATTTGTCCTTTCATCCAACTAATGTACGACGCGTGTAGAAAAGGCGACGCATTGCAGATAAAAATAACTGCCTCCGATAATGATAGCGAGAAAATAGTTTTGACTTCGGAAATAGAATTTCATTAGAAAGAAGCAAAATATGCACGGAAAAGCCGCCAGAGTGATTCTTTACTTAGAAAATCAGACGGCAATGTTACAGTCATAACTTTAGATTTAATGATAGTATCAAATAGAGTTTGCTATTCCAAACATTAGCTGTGGACATATTGCTTCGGCATCGACAATCTGGAAAATGATGATGCGTACTTGTTCACTTGGAATGAGTCCATTGCGTCCGCAGGGCAGCGAGAAATTGGTTCCCATTTTTAAGAACCGTAAAACTCATCATTCGCTCTAATCAGCGTGGAGAACAGAATAGGAACATTAAAAATTCTGTACTATGCCACATATTGCAAGCAGCCTAATGCAGAATTCTTTCAACAAAACGACTTGACACGAATACCAGCAATAGAAAGTTGTCCTCTAATAATTGTGCAAATTGATATAGTTGAGCATATAATGGCTCCAATTTGAATCAACAAGCCCATAATTTTTTTATAAATACTCGATCCGAAGTGAGGTGATATTTCAACAAATTGATGTTGCCAAAAGAACATTTTAAATTGCTGTATTTAATTACAGAGGACCTGGTTAATTTCTTGAACTTCTACCCCAATTTATCACAATTTCTACATTAACTTAAAAACCACACTCAGTAAATTAGAAAGATTGCCTGTCCTGGATTGCAGGAATGTTTCTGAGGTGGAAAATATTTCCTGACAAGTATAAAACGATGTAAAATATTAAATGAAACGTGTAAAATGTATAATATTATATTTTTATAATCAATGTTGACCTTGCGTTATTAATGTGTACAATAAATAGTGTTAATATTGATTGTACACATGGACGTTTCATTTTGAATGTAAAACCACTCAGAGCGACAATGGACTAACACAAATAAATAATAATGTATCCCTGTGTTAAGTATATTTTTGTGATTTATATATTTCAGAGAGCTTCAATAAATCCACAGTTCATTGTACTAACTTTTTAACACACAAATGGTACAAAAAAAACATTCTTTTTCAGCCCATATTGTTGTTGTAGTGTTATTCAGTCCTAAGACTGGTTTTATGCAACCCTCCATGCTAACCTATCTTGCGCAAGCCTTTACATTTCTTTTGAGATGTCTATTTCCTCCATGTTGACTTCCATGCGGTTAGTCCAATAGTGCTATCAGTGCCTCAAATATAAACTCAAGTAGAAGTTTTGTAAACGTTTTCCTTGAAACCCGAAAACAAGCACTGAGGTGTAGGATACGTCTATCATACCTGGGCCAATGGATAAAGGGGGCAGAAAATAAAAGAAACCACCGAAAACAACTGATTTTGTGAATAATTATTTTCAGGGTGAATGAGACTGATTGTGTTTCATCTGATGTTTTTCTATAATTTAAACCCAATTTGATATGTAAAACGAGCACCCTTAGGGTGTGAAAACAACCTATTAGTATTATTCCCTGGTTATGGAAGTCACTGAACTAATAATTTATATTGAATTATACTTCAGATCAAAGGTGCGGTGATTGGGGTGAAAGTGATATATGCCAATAACACGAAGTCAGCCGCGATTGGTGTCCATTCCGGGGTAAATGAGTTTAATTCTGACAATCAACTTGCATGTTAATTACTACTTCCGACCCACAGTTGTCGGCGGGGTTCGAGAGGGGTGGAAGTCATTAACACGAAACCAACGGAGAATCGTGTCTATAACTGGTTTTTAGAAGTCACTGAGATAATATTTGACATCAAATGTTCAATTTGAATTGTACTTACCATTCAATCTCTGGGCTAATATAAGTAATTACCGCGAGAAACGCTATTTCCTAATAAATCTGTAATTGGTTACGTAATATTTGGTCAGCTCTATAGGCTTACCTGTATTTTATTTTAATAAATACAACACGTTTTCGGAAAAGGCGAGTAGCAATTTGATTATTTTTGAACAGTCTGTACGACTAAACATAACCTGGAATTTACTTTCTTCAATCACGACTACTGATTGTGATGTTCGCATTGCCCATTTGTGAATCAGTATCGTTATGATATGTCTTTGTAGATAAAAAGGTTATGGGACCTTTTCTCGCCATTCATAGATGTTTCTTGAGCTTCAGTTGGGATAATTACAATCGAACTAGTGCGAATATAGCACTTGGCGATTCTTATAGAATGGTTGTTCATTACGTCTGGCTTTCACATTAGTTTTCTTTGCTTTATATATGTTATATACAATCTTAACCTATTTGTGATCAAATTATGGCTCTGTAAGTAGTATTATCTCATGAACTTCCCAGTTTTTGATAACGAGATTTTTTTATATTTAATCGTTTCCTGCATTATGTAAATACGTGGATCTCAAGGATTTACTGTTAAGAGTACGGTCATATTTTGTCCCTCACACAATACACCCTTTCGGAGACTACCTTGAATTGTAATATCGTTTTTAAAAAACTAAGACGTGCTTAAATAATAATTCAAGAAATTATCTACATCTTTCGAAATGGTCTTTGGATGAACGCGATGGCGAGTGGAATGAGCAATATCTTGAGTGTGTTGAGAAAGTGGAATTATTGTGCTGATACTGCAGTTGTATGCGCAGCATCACTTCCGCCGCCCACACACGCCGGCTCCAGATAAAGCTCCAGCTACGTGCTGCTACAGAATGAGGGCCACAAAAGCCCCATCCCCAACTCTCAGCCGCTTTGAGGCCACAACCGAAGGCATAAAGCGCTTTTCAGCGGTCGGCGCTCTAACGAGAAAGTAATTGTCAGATAAGACCGACGTGGCACCTTTCTGCAATGGCTTTATTTCACCTTTGGCTTTCAAATCAAGGTGAGACTCCTCTTCTAAATTTTCCGTCACTTTTCATAAATTCTTAGGTATGTCTGAAACTTTAGAAAAAAAATTAGGATACCTTTGGGATAATTATAATAAAGACGGGTTTCTCTGATAAAACATACTTTTGAAGAATTCGTTGGCTTTGATTAATTTTCTTTCTTCAAACATTACCTGCAGTGACTTTACTCATTTATTTAAGCACTCGGCTTTTAAGAAAAAAAGCATTATTATATGACGGATCATATTCGCAGTAAAGTTATATTACTATATTTTAAAATTATATTTATAACTGAATACAAAATTAGAATAATGAAAATAATCTGAACTGGAATTATTTCCTCCGTAAATGCCGATAAAGAACCACTAAAATATGTTTGTAACTAATGCCGTTGAGTAAGTCAAAACAAAACTAATATCGTAATTGAAATTATCATATCATAATGAGAATCTTTTGTTTTTGAAAAAGGAAAACGTTTCCTATGCTACATAAAAATTATAACAATGTTAAATTTTATACGAATAAGAGTATGTCATTTTATGTTTATTGCCCTGATTAAACCAAAATGTTGGGGTACTTTAAAGAAAAAAAAGCAATTCATTAACCCATAAAATGGACCTCATAGCAATAAAATTTTAAGGAAAGAACGTGAATTGCTAGAAAACTATACTGTTCAGCTGCATTTGCCTTAAGAAAACTGAAACTTTTCTCGCAATGACTGGTTGTTTCTAGAAAGTTTAAAATTAGAATCGCAATACAAAATTGATTACCATTTTATAATTTACTATAAACGCGAATAAAATTATTACGTTAACAATACATTTCAACATATTATGCGGTACATTGAACACACATCAATATAAGGTAATGAAATTGCTGAAAATATATTTTGTTATACGAATATATATTAAGCAGTTTTTGTTACATATCAGTCGGAAACTGATTACTTATCCTCTTTGTCATAAATCTGTAGATCTCAGACCTTCTCTATCCTCTGTAATGTGCTTTATCTTTTCAGTGGAAATGAAACAACTCGGCCTACACTTCTGGTAGTTTAGAGATCCGTTAGAGTATTCGAAGAACTGCTTAAAAAATACATCATTCAAGGCAATCCAAGAATCACGTTTTCTCACTCGACAGTAAAGGTGTAAAAACATGGAATCACTATAATTATTTTAACCTTTAATCCTCAAATTTACAAGAAGCGACTATTTTTAACAATTTTGTTAGCATTGATATATATATATATATATATATATATTAAATTGTAATTTTCATTTTAAAATGAAGTGTTTTAATTTTAATATTTTCATTTTATAGTAAAATGATTTTTAAAAAACTTTTTAAAATTTTTATATTAGAGAATCTTAAATAACCGACAGTTTTTAGAAGTAATTGTGGTACAAAGAATAAAGTTTCATCCTCAGGATTCGAGACTTTTGGGTGGGGGGGGGGGTAACAGGTTACATGAGGTGATCCTGAAACAGGCTACACCCCTTTCAATAGCATAGTAAGGGAATTGAAAAGGGGGGATGCGGAAGTTAGGGCAATGTAGCCAAGGGTTGACTAGAGCCTCCGGGCTATATTTTAAGGATCCTACTCGGTGTTACACCTAAAGAGATGCAAGGAAAATCCTAGAAAACCTGCATCAGGTATGACGGGTATTGGGTCCTATTCTCACGCCCTTCAGAATGACGGGCGACGAGTTTTCTGTGGGGTCGCAGCATTCCCTTCTCCATGTCTACACAAGTTTTAGAAGGGATCAGAGGACAACTCTTGCTTTATTCTCAAGGTTTTCGAAGTCAAGTGGAGTTGAAATAATAAGATCTTTAGCTGTTATTTTAGGATAAAGCTAATGCCAGATCGGTCGTTCGCGAACAATTAATAAATTATTTGGGATCGCTATATTTTTATTTGTTCAATTAATTTTTTTAAAGTTGTTTAAATATACTATTTGGGAAATGTATCGCTTCGAGTTGCGCGAAATGCAATTATAGGGAGCAATGTTGGGTGTCTGGATCTGCGCGCAGTTGTCGCCATATGTCATGTGTTTGTGACGTCACTGAAGGAAGGAACACGCAAAGGTTTGAGAAGTCACTGAAAATCGCGCAGACAGTGAAACGGTCCAACAGTTGTGAAGATAGCTTTGAGAACCGCCAAATTTACTCGACCACAAGAAACAAGAGACGAGGGACAGCACGTCACGTCCTGGAAAGGATGAAGTTTCTGTCAAATATTTGGTCGGGGAAGGAGTAGCAATAAGTATTGACGAAAAACAAAGGTAGTAAGAATCGAGACTTGAAGTACGGGAATGCGTAAGTAGAGGTGGAACGCGAAGGAAGGTAGTGACGATTGAATATGGTGATGAATAAAGACAGTGACGACTAGAAACGAGTGTTGTAATTTTGCTGTTGTACTCCGTCCTTAGACTGGTCTGGTGAAACCCTCCATGCTAACCTATTCTGCGCAAATATTTTCATTTCTACATAGCTACCACATTCTTCATAATGTGCTTTGCGTATTCCATCATTTGTCTCCCCTTATGCATACACGTCCCTCTAATGCTAATTTTACAAGACCATTGTCTCCAAAAGTCAGAGTCCTCCATATTGTTCTCTCTTCTCTTATTATGCTTAAAACTTCCTCGATAGTTTCTCTATCCACCAATCTGATTCTTCTATAGTACCTCATTTCAAAAGACATATTCTTCTCTTCCTTCCTGCAACACCTACCGTCCTCGTTTTGCACTCATAAATAGCATCACGCTATAAAAACATGTTTAGTAATTATTTCCTCTTTTTGCGAAAGTCTTTCTTTCCTGTACTATGCTACTCTTCTTCTGTATTATACTTCTACCATCCAAATAGCAGAATTCCTTAACTTCCTTGAAAATAGTCCTTTCCAATTTAACACCCGTTTATTTCCCATACTATAATCTATTACCTTTGTTTTCCTCTATTAATTTTCATGTTGAAGTCTTCCTGCAGGACAACGGTCATGCCATTTATTATGTTTTCCAAGTCTTCTTCTGACTTCCTTACTACTACAATATCATCAAAAAACCTTAGGGTTTTTATTTCTTCTCCTTGCAGTATGATTCCTTTCGAACTTTCTTCGTAAAGAAATTAATTTGGGAGAATATATTTCTATAAAGACAATATAATACAGGAATGAAGAATACATTTACTCTATAGTTTTCTATTACAATATAATGCAATTTCTCACTTTGAAGTTATAATTTGGCAATTTAATTTAAGATAAACACTATGTATACAAAAAATAGAAATTAAATTCCTTAAAACTAAATCCAAGAGCTCTACACTAACGGTCGTTTTAAGTAGACTTTCTCATAGAGCAGAAAAACTAACGCAATAATCCTACTCGAAACTGGCAGTAAAAGGTAAAAGTCTGCAAACAGTGGTATTTACCGTTGTCGTCTCAGGTTACGTGGACTTCTAGCTGCCTCGTTGCTCCGAACTGGATAACGCCTTACTGCCGTTGTTAATGTCCGTGGTCAGGACAATTTCCAATGTTTAACTGTCCAATCTTAACCTCCGATCTTAACCGCAACGTTCTTAGTCATCAAACCATCAAGCATAAACACCTCCACATCGTTAATGTAAAACTCCTTATCTCTTAACCTCTAAATCCTCATCTCCTAAACCCTTCGGCGGGCGCCCCATTCAAAGTTCCATGAGTGGGCGCCTTGTGGCTCTTACATCGCAATTAGTATTACATTTCTAACGTTAGGAAAATAATGTTTATATAATTGCTAGATGCATTTTAATGGAGAAAACATAACACAACATTACATGTCTCTATAAAAATAATTTTATATTTATTTCTTGCTTTCACTATTGTATGTTTTTTTAATTATATATCTTAATAGCACTGATTTACGAAAAAGAAGGGAACAAGAGAGCATATGAAATGGAGCACTTAAAAACTCCTACTCCTGTTTATGATTGTGAATAAATTAGTCAACGTCATCTGCAGCTCACTTTCACATTGCACACATTTTGAGTCTGTGAGATTGTTTTTTTGTAATACGTTTTTGATGCATTTCCCAAATACTGTTCTTATTCTATTACTTTTATGACGGCAAAATATGTAACACATTCCTTGGTTTGTTCTTCTTCATGCCTAAACTTGGTCAAGACGTCTTGAATATCCTTCGGAAGTGTTTGAAGTTTATAAAAGGAAGATATGCTACAATATATCCAAGATGATTCGATTCGAATATTCATTTCATAGTAAAATAAAAGAAAGTTAGCATTGAAGCGAACGAAAAACACAATTATAGAAAATACATCACAAGGTGCAAGCACAACACTTTCCGAACAATAACGACCAAACTGCTGTAAGCTTCAATTGGTGTCATAAGTTACGAACAACAAAAACTTGTTTGGACGTGCACCCAACTATAACGCTACCTTTGATTCTAACAAAAAACTAAATCTTGCGGCTAACTGCCGCAACCACGCCCATTAAAGGGTTAAAGACCAAATTTATTTTCTTCTGTGTTTTTAAGGAGTTTTCATCACTGTCTTATTTATTATTCCATCACTGGACTGGGCTCGATAGTGTGCAATCAAAATTATTGTCTGTTCTCTCTGAGAGGAGTCATAAGTCCCCCTCACCGAAGATTTTAGGGGAAAACACAAATCTCCTTACCGCCAGATGTCGCCAAATTTCCCGGTTTCACGTAGCTCAGAATGCATTCTTGTCGTACTCCATTCTTGATTTCTGCTTTTTTTCTTGCCTTTCAATTATAATTACTTGTGACTGTCATCTTCAAAGTTCTTAATAGTGTGTTCCAGTTTAATTTACCAAAGGCGTTTTCAAAATCTACAAATGTCATGAAATATTTTATTTAATATTTTGCACGTATGTTGTAATATAAAATGAGAATCGGTGGGAAGCTCAACTTCTATCGCAATCATATCATATAGAAAATATATATAAGAGCTACACCCGTGTTGTAGAAAACTTTGGTAGTAGATTTGGTGTGTCACCAACGAGCAACAAGTTCTAAATTGGGCAAATACAAAAATGACGTATTTTTATCGTTTTTGTAAATGCTCAAGTTTTTTAGCTCACGGCTGAATTATTCTCCCTCTTTGAAGTTTCAATTTTTTTTGTTATATTTTTATCTATAAATCACAAAAATGTACCTATACATGTTCTATAAAGAGGATTATTTTTATTAGATTAACACATATTAACCACATTTCTGTTCCTAAAGTAGCACATTATTCATAACAATTTAATAACCATCAGTAATACAACTGTACACATTTTAGCTAAATATGTTCCGTAATATTCCTAGTTTTTTCAATATTGGCTTCTATAATATTTAAACTAATTCTTTGTAAATATTTAGTCATGAAATGGTCTCATCTTGCAATTTTTTTAGTGTTTACTTTCCTGTCAAACATGTGGTTGGACATCAGATTTATTTCACTCGTAATTCTAATTCAGCTTTATTTGTAATGCAAGCGTTGCGCTGTACACAAGCTTGGCTTGTAAATATTCCAGCATTCTGCCAAATAATTAAATTTAATATTAACACTTTAATGATTATAACTGAACGTAAATATTTTCCATCAAATATCACATTAATTGCGTGCGATAGCGTATAACATTGCTGATGCAGTGCAAAATTTGTACTCGCATACCATTGCAATTTGTGCCAACTAAAATTATATAACATACTGAAACAAAGTGAAATACACCATGAAACGGAACTCGCGTGCCGAAGGCTGGTTGCCTATCAAAGGGAAACTATGCTCTTCAAATGAACTAATTAAAATCTACATTATTGCTGTGGGATTCTGAAAGAATTTTCATTAGTTTCACTAAACATTTCTGTCGATGTGTTTGTCATTGGACCTGCTTTAGAAAATAGTAATTAAATAACTTTGAAGTAGTCGTGTTACAGCTTCCTCATGTTGTAATTGATGCTACATCAGATCTAATAAATACGTTTTCATTGCATCTAACAATAAGTCAGATTAATTTAAAAGCAAGTATTAATTGTAACCAGACTGTATTATATTCTCTCTTTCACCAACGAAGACAACCATTATTTATTTAGTTGCGTGAAATAAAAAAAAATGGAAAGTATGACGATTTGATGCTCTAAAATGTGAGTTTCTTTAGGAGTTGGATGTGAACCGTTCTCTCTACCCTCAAATATTAATTTGTCGTTTATTATCAATTTTATAATTTAGTCTTGTCCATAATTAATAGCTGCAATAAATATCTTCCAAAGTGTTGTTGCTACATAAGTTTGTTCTACAACTCTGACATTAAGTATTTGTATTACTTAATTAAGCTTATATATATATAGGTTTATAATAAAATTAATTTAGTAAACTGTAAAATCCTCGTTCAACTCATTATTCTTTGTGAAAAGCTACGATCTAAGCTGAACCAATTTCTTTTGGTCATTTATTTCCTTGTAGTTGTATCCGGATAGGGAAATCGTCTGGTATTACCAGTAAATTAGTTATAATAATGAGCAAGATAAAATGCAAAATATGTTAAGGAATTATTTGAAGTCTACGCTAGTGGAATATGAATCACTTGCCACATAATATGTTGTAACAGTAAATACAGCACACGTAACTATTCAAAATCAAAATGTTTGTAAATTTTTAATATTTGTAATGGAGCTGTATTTTGACTCGCATATAATAACTGTTTCTCATGACCGTAATTCAGTTTTGTGCGCAGATTATCGAAACAAGGATCTAAATTTACGAAATACTGTCTATATATATGAATTTACGTGGAGATAATAACTCACAATTGTGTGTCAACGGCTGAAACATACGAGATACTGATGACATTACCATGTTGCAAAGACCACCCTTCCAATTTCACTTTGATTTTGACTGATTCTCTGATAACTATCAGTTCACTCTCCAATCATCGTTGTAGAACTGGTTGCATCAGCGAAATCAAGGACCTTCTTTGGAAGATATCAATGAATCAATCAAAAAATCACCATATGTCTAATCCCGGTTCATACGGGCATTTTGGGAAACGAATTTTCCGACAAAGGCGCTAAGTTGGAGACAACTAAACTGCTCGGATCTTTCTACCGCCTCTACAAAAGACTTAACAATCTGGTTCATCAACATCCTGACTGACTTTTGGAATAAAGGTAGAACAAGAAAAAACGTAGGAATCCTCAATAAAGAAATGGAGTCCTATCCACTTGTCATCTTGAGAAGACAAAATGTCGTCGTTGTAATACTCGGATCTTTTTTGTTGGTCTCCCCAGCCTTTCTACTCTGATATTAACGCCACCCTGAAGTTGCCGACCATCTTCTTTGACTGTCCCCACTATGACACCATCAGAAAATTCACGCTTAAAAACCACACCAGACTTGAACTGTGTTCTTCTCCACTCTTCTGAAATTCATCGAAGATATTTGTCATAGAAGAAGTATAAGAAATCACTATGTTCCTATGTGATCGTTTTTCCACTGGTCTAAGAGTGCCTGTCTCCACCCACTCATTCTTCAGTTTCACAATTTCTATGGAATTATTGTTTCCTATTCTAAATATTTTCAGTCGCCAAGATAGTTTCTTGTTGACGCGCCTATAATCTCAATAAAAAGAATTTTGTGTAAGTATTAAGTAAATTTCCAAGCTTACAGTTTCTGTCAAAAACTCCGACGTTTCCACGTGGATTCGTTCCAGTTAATCAGCTCATCCGTCTCCATGCTGCATCGCTTTAGCCATGGCGTCTAAATGCTCGCGGATTGGCTATTTCCACGCTCTACCAGACATGTTCCAGTCTTTCTGATTTCAACTGAGAAGGATATAGCTTGAGTTAACTGTTTCACTAACAGATTAGGGTGAAATTGGGAAAAAAATTGAGGAATGAGTTATTTTTAGTATCCCATCTTGAACGTCTCTTTGCGAATTGCTGATCCAGCGTCCGTCTTAGCAATTGAAACACCCTTCAATCACGGTCCTTCTTCCAACTTTACTAAGAAAAGTTTGTCAGAATAGTTGTCGCATTAAGTACAAGAAAATTGGCGGCTGCTCAACACCACAAATACATAGTTCACCTTTAACTCAACGCTCCAACAAATACAACTATACTTCTGCTGAAATTATTATGCTTCAAATTTTAAAACATATAACAAACAACTATCCGCTTTTTCACATGCAACGTATGTCATAAATTAATGACATCGAAAGTAGTCATTTATTTGTCTTACAGACACAAATCATAAGATTAAAATGAAGCTGGTAAAATTTCCTTAACATTTTCCGAGAGAAATATACCTAAAAATTATTTTCTTAACGTTGACAAGATGTGGCCTTCCGACTCGCCTTGAAAATCAATTTAATTGTATGTACGATGTGTTTATCTTAGAACATTACATCCCCCTTAAATCATGAATTGAACATTGTAATCGGTGTAAAAGTAAAGTAATAATGAAACTGTAAGTCGTAACTTAGAAAGTCTTACATATATGAAAGTTAAATATGTATGAAACTTTAATACATTATGAAAGGTTAGAATTTATTTGGTTAGTTGAGATAGGCCAATTGAAGGAAAGGCCTACCCAAGGCGGCCATTGGAGTCCCCAAAGCCATTAAAGTCGAAACTAGCAATTAGCACGAACTACGAATTTCAATTGAAACGCTCTGGCTGCTCTGACCTGACTTGCGCCAACTAAGTAGTCAATGAAACTTTCTAAAAGAAATAAAATATGGTACACAGATGAAATTATTTGATTTTAAAGCTTTCCTTGTTGAAAAGATGTAAAGGTCCTAATCAATCTACTGTGTAGAGCTGGTAGCTTTATCACAACATAAATATTTTTGTCTCAAATGCCCTGGATATAGACGTTCTCAACTAATTGAAATTATTTTCAATCTAATTTATTGAAAATTCATATATGTATGTTGCCGATTGAAATTCGTCAGCTCGGAAGCGGTAAAATTTGTTTCAACTTTAGGAACTCCTAAGATTGACAAATGCACTGTTTAAACTAATACATTCAGGAATCATATAAATTCTATGGAAAATTAGAAATTATATATTACGCACACAGATATATGTATATATATATATATATATATATATATACCGAAACATTAGATTGACAGATAAAGATGAGTATGGCATTAAACCCTCTAAAAGTTTAATAAAATTTAAAATATAAGTTTGGTTTTATTATATGAGTGACAGGTTAAAAATCAAGGGTTTTTAGATTTATTTTATAATTGCTCCAATATCCACGTGAGTTAGGAAATTGGATACAAGAACTGAGAGAGTTGTCATTATAAAGAGCTAACTTCAAACGACGAGTTACGTGTTGTGATATTACAAAAGCTGTATCAATAGCAGTTCCAAGGATACCTAACAATTTCCGTCACGTCTATTCAGGATTGCAATGAGCAATTTATAATATTATTACCTTCTAAAGAAAAAAGCTCCACGTATTACAACGATTAACAATTAGTGAATGAGGCAAAAAATGCAGTTCAATTAAAAGTGCAATTATTGCCTGCAACACGCACTGCACGAACTTCTGCAACACAGAATGATAATAATTCTATAAACAATAAAAATTTATTTGAAAGTGAATTCTACAGTGAAGTGGTCGTGATTATTTTTATGGAAATCCGTGAAAAATCACATTAATCAAACGCCTCCTATCAAGGCTCAATCGCATTAATCTAGTGGAGCGTTTCAAACACTAAAAGCGTGTTTAGCAAACTTTTGGAAACACTTCACCAATACCATGACTGTATTATTTGATCCGCTAATTAATTTTTAAATCCAATTTTAAATAATATATATTCTGAATTTATTACCAAACGTTTTGAACAAAATATGTCCATTCAATACCAACATAAAACGTACTTTATAATGGACTGAATAATATATTGTTTTATTTCAAATAAATTTGGGATGTTTCCAATTGCTGGATAATAATATACAGTATAAAATTGTATAAAGTAGTAAAAAGTCTTCTTCAATTAAAATTATAATTTTCTTTAATTCAATAAAATGTAAATAAAAGGAAAATCAAATATAACATATTAAAGTATAGTCTAACTTTTATCGTTAGGACAATAATATTTAGGTTGCGTAAAGTATCTGGTATCCGAAGTGCACAGTAGTAAGGGAGTATTGACGTCAGTGAGAATAGTCGTTGAAGAGGGCTACTTTCATTTTCATAATAATTTATTATATTACATTTTTATTAGCGGGAAATGTAGATAGGGCCTTATACTTATTAACTATTAGCTTATATGGCTGAGTTTTTAGCCCACAACGTATCCTGGATTAAACACAATATCTTGCTTTGCGTCATTGCTTTCAGAATATTGTTCCAAAATGAAGTTTCCTTGATAAATGTTTGTGTTAGACCGCGCTGCGGCACACTACTGAGCATCGTATTTCGTATTTTGCCCAATTGGTTTCCTACGACAAATTTTAAATAGACAAAGCGCTATGGCCGTTATCAAAATTCACGAAAATTTTCTATACCCTACTTCATTTCCCTATCCTGTGTAGAAGAATTTAAAATTTATCTTGTAGAAAACTGTTTTTCCCACATGGTCATCATCTACACTTCTATAGCTAATTTTGCCTAGCATAATTTTGCAAATAATGTGAATATAGATTTGAGTAAGTAATTCTCGGGATTCCGCCCGGGTCAATATCGGCTTCGACCGCGACGTTTCGATGGCGTTCTTTCCATCTTTGTCAAGTGAAAACCGTGATCGGGATCTCGGCACTTATATACCTTCTGTCCCACCGCCTAGTACGTTTCTTGTGTTGTATGCGACTTTGCTAGATGTCCCTCCGTGTCAGGTGATATCTGCCCGCCTCACGTCCTCCGCCGCCCGCTCCGTCGTTTGCTAACAATACTTCTTGGTGTATTGAGCTGGTTCCTAATTTTTGGAGCGGGGGGTGACTTGTCATATTATACTTGATAAAACTGGATCCCATGAATATAGATTTGTAACGTTTCAACGATGACCTGCAATGCCATTGAATTGTTCGGTTCCACACAAATTGTATATGAAGTTGGACCGAAAAGTTCTACATTCATAAGATTAACGGGTAATTAAATCAATAGTTACGTCATTTCATTAAGTAATCGTTTGATTATCGTGAATAAGGATGTTAAGTTTTTGACAGGTCTCGTCAACTTTTGGGAACGGTTGTTCATGCCGGTTTAATTTATGATTAGGACATGCAGAGGTAATAGGTTGTCATAAGAATTGTAACTTTTTTTACTATAAACGTTCGAGAATATTGTTGTTGTTGTATTTATATAGGATTACAACGTACGTTATTTGTATATGAGGGAAATAATTTTGTGTAAATAATGGAATTTGTATCACCATTCCCTTATTATTATGGGTAACGCCAAATGAATGGAAGCACAGCGGCCGTTTATAATTAGGAAACTTAAAATTTACTTCAACCATACAGGTGAATTGTACTAATTAGGTAAAACTCTTTTAGTATTAGCAAAATTTACCATTTAAATGCAGATTTCTTTTCTTCTACTACTAAATGGTAACGGGCTAATGAAATATTTAAACAAACTTAATATTTCTATTTAATTTGGTAGTAAAGCATATAATAGCCGGTAGGTTATACTTTAATAAATGAAGTTAGAGTTAAAGTCAATTTTAACAATAAAAAATGAATTTTGAGTTTCCCATGTCACCTATTAAATTATAAAATTTTAATGAGTCCAATGTATGAAAAATATTTCACTCTTCACAGTATTAAACTTTTTTTTGCGTTGCCTTCAGTGAAAATTTTCAACCAATATGGATATCCAGCTCACATTTTCTCGTGATTTATAGGATAAGTTTTATAATATGATAATTTACGTGGATAATGACATGAAAATACTCGTCACTTCTTAAGTTAGATTAAATGACGTTGTTTCCTTCAGGGATATTATAATAGACCTAATAGACAATATGCACGCGAAATTTCTGTGTACACGAAAGCCTTATCTCCGATCTGTCCTTCCTCCAGCTACAAAGCGCTTTTTGCATCAACGATGACATGATAAGGCCAGACAGAAACAATACTTCCAAGGAAGACTTGACATTTTCTCTTTCACTTGCGGCACGTCATTTGTAACTTTGTCTTGCCAACATTCTTTTTCTACTTAAACTTTTTTTTACCACCAAATTGATTTTGACGTAAAAAATATTTTTTTATTTATGGTTCTAGTAGCTATTGTATTAAAATTCATATGAAATTATTTGTCGCTTTCACAAAAGAAAGCAATGCAAAGACATTTATTTGATATGAAAATATCTAACATTATACATTTCAGTGGTCATAAATAAGTAATATTAATGACATCCTTCTAGTGGCTAATCTACACTTTCGTGTACAGAGGTTCATGGCTAAATAAAAAGGTGACAATAAGATTACAATCATAATCAATAAAAAATTATATTCCCCATTATATACACGTTTCCTTTCTCCTCTCTCTCTCTCTCTCTCTCTCTCTCTCTCTCTCTCTCTTTCTCTTTCTTTCTTTCTCTCTCTCTTAATATGATAAATATGATAAAATAAACATGTAATACCACCTAATTTTTAGAAGGAGAAAATTTTAAAACCAAGTTGACACATATTTGTTATACGAAAGTATTTTTCCTTCGTATATATTTTAAATCAGTTTAATTTTATGAATAAGCCACATGCGATTTTTGTGGACTGTGAGGTTACTTTTGCAGTATGATGAAAGTATTCAAAATACATCTCCTTAAATGTTTCCTGTTGTTACAATACCTTTGACTGTAACTTTTTTTTAACTATTACGCAAAATGTACGAATGTTATATTTATTTTTAAAATATAAATTTTTAAATTAATATTTCTAATTAATAAATTGTTAAGAATTTATTTGGATTGCTCATACGGCTCACACGGCACGGCTACGGGCCAATATAGGTCAAAATAAGGCTGTAAGCAATTGATTATGATGGCAGTGACCGCCATAGAAACGTCGTGGCCAATGCCTACTTTCACCCGGTTAGAATCTCAAGAAATACTGAAGCATCAAATACATCGGGAAATCTTCGATCTTTAATAAAGTTGACTTTGTTGGGCTTTATGGATGATGCAGAGAAACTGAAGCGTTACACTGCGTATGCGCATTTCTCATTCCATACAGGAATCGTGTGCTACAAGGACAATACAGACGTATTGCTTCAGCGGGAGGGAACCCACTGGAAGGCGGGCAGTGTTAAATTCACTAAGAAATGCACACTGTTATAATACTTTTTATATAAAGATTCTTAAAATTACGAAATAAATACTTTTATAAATTAATTAATGTTCTGTAGTGCTTCAGGAAATATGCACCAGCCGCCATTGGCCAAATCCTCAAGGACCTGTTCTTCCGATAGCCTCGTGTAATTTCCGTGCAACAAAGTTTAGTACCTCTCGTCCCTTGTATCTAGTTTAATACTGCAATAAACCTACGTACGACCCTCTATACATATCAGC